>CM046660.1:148003236-148603236 GCA_025594165.1 Tamias sibiricus | reverse complement strand
AGGCTTACAGGATTATAGGCTTCCTAAATATTTTGACTTCCTCATAAATATATGATCTGTTGCATGTTAATTAAATGAGAATCTGCAGCCATTTCTAAAATTGTTTTTAGTTTCATGATTTTCCTTTTATTGCTGTGGATTGCATGATCTGAAAATGGATTAGTTTCCTTCTGCATAAAGATTATTAAAGCTTATTTTAATGTGTCCTATTTAGAGTAAGATGTGACTGCGTTTTTGCTTTGAAAAATATAGATACCGACAATTATTTTCTCTTAGTGAGTGCCTGATCTTTTTTTATTAACTGGGCATTCTCAGCACTCAGGGTAGAATTATTTCCTGACATATTTTGCACACCCTGTAGATAACGGGTCTTTTTGATTTCTCTGATAGAATTTGTTTTCTTTCTTTTCTTTTCATATAGCTCTGTGATATATGCATCTGATCAAACATTATGTAGCAAATAAACTGATCATCTCAATTAAATTCCACACACACACAAATATAATTTGAATTCTGTTTTTCTGATTTGAGAACAAGCCTTATGAACTGTTCTTACATGCTGCATTCTACAGTTAAATCTTTCTTATCTCATCAATGTAAGGACAGTGTTCTGTTCCTAATCTTTATTGGACTATTGTAGATG
Source organism: Tamias sibiricus (assembly GCA_025594165.1). Classification (NCBI taxonomy): domain Eukaryota; kingdom Metazoa; phylum Chordata; class Mammalia; order Rodentia; family Sciuridae; genus Tamias; species Tamias sibiricus. Next base: position 148,602,593 of record CM046660.1, on the reverse strand, counting down.
ACATTTGTAAGCCATTTTGGTTTATAAGGAAAAGCTAGAGGACAGTGGAGTGAGATTCTCCATAGATCCAAGTCCCTGATATGACTACGCAATAATGTGTCTTCCACTGCAATTTTCTTTGCCACTGAGAGGTCAATTCTGTTGAAAAATCTTTTTATATCCTCTCTATACATTAGGAGTGCTGCTTTCACAAGAAAAATATTTCGTTTCATATACAATATTAGAATATATGATATTTATATACAATATTAGAATAATGAAAGAAACATGATTTCAGAAACAGCATAAACAAATGAACACAAAATTCAAAGGTTGCCTAATGTAACTAATGGAGAGTAATTTGCAATCATTTTGAGGAGGAGATTAAAAAGTTTGTTAATGCCCAGTATGCCCCAGGGGAGAAGATTCAAAACCCACCAGAGATTTCCTTCCTTGTCCTTGTCACCCAACAATACACCATCCTGTCAAACTCTTAAACTGTATTTACCAAGCACACATTTGAGTTGCCAAAAGGTTTCAGAAAGTTTATGACAACACTGTAGAGTCTAGTTCAAAGAAGGAGCCAGGGCTCTTGAATTCATCTATGTGACTGTGAGTTTTCCATTTTAACGTGAGCATAGCTAAATTTGTTTATAATCTCCTACTGATTGAACATGGCGCTGAATGTACATGAGATACATTTTTTTAAAAGTTAGTCCTCTGATTACTAATTTGAATCCAAAACTCTAACCTTGTTAGCATCTGGACTTATTTCCATAATAACAACCCCTTCAGAACCTACAAAGTAATGAATAATTGACAACAAATGAAATGTTTTGATAGTTGTCGGCACAAAGCATGTTTAATGTTTTGTGTTGCTTCCTAGCTAATTATGTAGATGACACATTTGTCAGACCTTGACTGCCATTAGAAACGTGTTTCCAGAGGGGAGAAAAACAGGCTATTCATAGAGTAATTAACTAGAATGCTCAATGACCTGTGAGAGATTCAAATCGCTGCCAGTTCAGACATTGTTTTGTTACAGAGCAGAGGGGTAATTAAAATTCCAAATTACAGTCCTATGATGGAGCATTTGTTTGTTGACAGTATACTCTTACTCGAGTTTGTTAATTCTTTTTTAAATTGCTTCTAATCCATTTTATAGCTTTAGGAGTTCCGTCTTTGAATTTACTGACAACTAATATTATGGTAAATTGTACTTCAGTGGAATGCTTCATGCTTCACAGTTTCAAGGGAGCACAAGGTGGGTGGGATAAAATAGCTCCTTCCCCAAACTGACATATCAGGTGCTGTCAGCAGGAATGCCACTAACATGGACCTTCTCGTTCAATATTCCCTTTCAAATTCTGTATTAGGGCGAAATGTGCTGGGAGGGAGGAGGGATACACAGATGAAAAGGAAAGTAACAATGCACAACTAAAAAAGGAGGAAGAAACCTAATCCCCCAACAAGAAGTGATTGATTAAGTGCTGTGGTAGTGAGGAGGAGAGAGGAGTTAGGATGATTTGGGGAGCTGTGTTGAGACTGTGCTGCTGAGTTCAATGTGGAGGATGCAACAGTCAGTCTCTAGGAAAGTTCACATCGATCACCAGGAGTGGCAGGTTTTAAGGCAATACCTCAACCTCAGGTCAATATCAAACCGTGGGATAATAGGTATCCCCCATGAGATTCTTCAAGGAAGTGCTGGAAGTTCACAAATCTAGAGGGCTAACAGAGTCTTAAAAATTTCAGCTCCAGTGCAACATTTATTTAGGTTGCTGAAAGTGAGAATATAGTTTTATTAAAAAGATCTGACAGAAGTCACACGGTGTTTGATGCAGGCGAGCTGACAGAGGCATCCAGTGAGCGCTGATTATCCTGAAGTCACTGTCAGCTAGGATTGATTTTCACTTTCTCCGTTTATGTAACGGTTCCTGTAATACAGCTGACCCCAAATCACGTTACCTTGTCATTTCTCTGCATGGATCAAGAAGAGATGAGCTGAAAATAGCTAGACACTGACCTTGAACTTGCCAGAAAAGTGAGAAGTGACAGTGGGGTTTTTCTGTAGTTCATGTACAAAGAGTAAGGCACACTGTTCTCTGTTGAGTTCACCGCAGCAGCACAAGGGGGCAGAGCAGTACTAGAGATTACAGGTAAAGAGCTTCGGCACCAGCATGTAAAGACAGAAACACTGAGTGAGAGCCAGAGGTCTCATTTTAACATCTTAGTGTAGACATAAAGGAGAATTACTGATGAATCGAAATCTCGAGTCCCCCGATGTTCATAATCAGTAATCTAAAAGTGTACATTCTAATTAAAAGAGGTTACCTAATACTCTGAGTAGCAGCAACTATGCTTTCCCACTAAATTATTTTCACTGTCTCTTATTTAATTCATATGATACTCCCTACCCTCAAAATAACTTTGAAACTATAGTATTATTAATAGAGTTTTAGGGAAAACTGCCGAGGTAATATGTGTTATTTTAGTATAATGTATCAAGATATGGGAACTTCCTTTTCATACTTCTCAAGTACCAACATGTAAAAATGAAAAGTGGAGAGTGGTTTAAGGTGATGTGCACGTACAAATAGATAATCTTTAGGCTGGAGAATGGTGCTTGCATTTGATGTAGGGTTGTCTCTATCTTGAACTTTTCCCAATTTTAATACTTGACTCAATTTTCACAAATTGATCATCATTACAAGCTGAATTAATTTAAGACACACTATGTTTGTCTAGTTAAATCACTGTTGTTCTGATACTGAATGTTTCTCATAAATGGCACCAACAAAACTTGCCAAGTGAGGCAGAGAACTGAAACAGTTTGAGAAACAAAAGAGCAAACACTGACCCAATCATCCCCGAGGTTATAAGCACCTTGCATCATGGCAAAACAACAATTTTGAATGTGTGATAATAAAACAATATTTTTGAAAGCCTCCACAATAATTAGAGCTTTTCTCGCATAGATTCTGTGTGTGTACCTGTAGTGTGTGTGTATGGGTATATATATATATATATATATATATATGCACATATATATGTGCTTATATGTATTTCTATATCTGTATAGATAGTATATATACCTATCTATATGTGTATATAGATACATATAGCTACATGAGAGGTATATGTGTATAATATATATCTGAAATTATTTTTATATTGTAGGAAAATAAACACAAAAATATATTTGCAAGTTGAAATATCAAAGATTTCCTGAATAATCTTGTAGATTTATCTCAGGACACGATGACAATGTTATGATCTGATCTGATAAATAAGTACAATTCTAATATATTTCAAGAATAGAATAAATAGGAGATTATTCTGTTGCTACAAATGAAATAGAAAATATTTGGAATACTATTTCATCACAGAAATCTTTAATAGCTAGATTTTGACCTCTGCTAGAAGAAATGCTTAAGTCCTCTGATCTGGAAGGATTTGACATTTGCAAAAGGGTACATGTTGGGTGATGATGGTGGATTTATAGCTTGGAAATGTGTGTGTCCAAAATTGATGCCTTTGAAGGCAGTCCCAAAGAGCAGTTGTATTCCTTGAGAGTCACATAATGACTGCCTTCATGCTCCTCAGAGTGTGCAGAAGACCTCTAGGTGCCCTCTGCTAGGTGGAAGGAAACCTAGCCTTAAATGGTTGATTAGCCTCTACTTCTGAGGTCAGGACAGATATAAAGGTGTTGGCTGTTGGAGCACCACCACAGAGTTTTGTTTTTTTGTTTCTTTTTTTTTTTTTTTTTTTCCTTTTCTCTCCCTTCAGCGTGTAAGGCTTTTATTAGGGGACTTCAGTCCCTGATGTGTTCAGATTCAGTTTATTGTTACCATCTGTTTAATTACCCTCTCAGGTTTGTGTTGGGAAGCATGAAAGTATTTTATCCAGTTTTTGAATCCCTGTGTTCCTAAATAGATGTGGGTAAAGTACGTGTCAGTTTTCAAAGAGCATATTAAAAGCTAATAATCAGAACCATCTCCAAACAACAACATGGAAGGCAAAGGTATTATTTTGTACATCAATACATGTTGCAAATAATTAGCAAATGTGGTGCTCTCACAGAAGTAATGCAATCTTCTTTACATACAACCTTATATGGTTCTTCTTTGAGGTGAAGGATTTTTATGATTCCTATTCATTTCCAATCCACTGATAATAAGTTTATTGGAGGAAGAGATGTGGGATTTGAGTTTCTCTTGCATGAATGGTTGTGCTAAGTCAGGTAGGTTTAAGAATGTGATAAAGTTAAGAGAAAAACTATATACTCAAGAAACAAGGACAGAATCTTTTGAGAAAGATGGAGAAAAAAGAAAACAGGAATATCAGAGTTACTTTATTCTTTCTCCTGTATTTCTTTCTAATTATTATGAATTATTATACTGCATCTTTTTTTCCCTCTGGAAAATCACCAGAATTTTTCTTCTGATGGTCACTATTATTCTCATACTAAGGTGCATTTTTCCATGTGCAAAAACCATTTAATAAAATGTTACTTGCTGACACAAAGTTCTCATTAGGTTTTGTCCAAATTATTTTACATCTTAGTATTTGGATAAAAAATTTTAAATTCCATAAAATGAAAAAATATCAAATTTGAATGTATACATATAAAAATACTTTAGAGGTCATATAAGAATTCCAAAAATCAAAAAGAAAAAAAAAAGAAATGAATCAAATACTTTCATTTCCTAAATCAAAGAAGCCAATTGGCTATGTATGTTTCATTTTAATTTATCCCTTAAGAGTTGATTTCAATAAGTGAGCATTTTTTCCTGAGATCCTAGGATATTATTAGATGAAGATTATGTGTGACAGTGTTCAGAAATGGTAGTTTTGTTTTTATGTAAGTGCCCTTCCACAGTACCTTAAACATAAATGATCAAAGTACTGCTCTCTTTTTATCTCTATATGAGGAAACCAGAGCTGTTCTTGCCTTATGCTCTTACATTATCTCTGTGGAGGAAGAGGAATAATGATGACACCAAACTTTCCTCCACTACTTTTGGACACCTGACCTGCTTTCTTTCCCACAGGGGAAAAGAAAGCTACAGTCTTCGTATTTCCAATGAGAAGGGACATGTGTCTCCTTGCATTGAATTGTCTTAGATCATATCATGTAGCACAAAGTGACCCAATACAGGAAGACAGGAAAACAAAGTGACAGTTTTGTTTGCTCTAATACAAACTCTAACATCAAAACAAGGGGGGCAAAACCTAGAGGCCCACAGCCATATGACACAAATTAAATAGCAAGAGCTGATATTCTGTACTTAAAATGTATTCAAGGCATATTCTTTAATCAGCAGTGAAAGGTTAATGAACAAATGAGCTTAGCTCAGGTTAGATAAAGTAAGTGTAGCTACCACTGTTTATAAAATACATGAGGAAGTGAATCTGGCTGATGCTTGACAATACATCACACGATGTGGTCTTACCTATTGATCACAGCCTGACAATGGGTAACCTTTCGTGGCAACTTCCTCTTTTACCATGAATTATTGACAGTATTAATGCCAATAGCACATGATCAAATAGACAGGAAAGAAATTTACATTCCTGGATGTACTATCCTTAACCTCCATGATTTTAATGTGTGTGTGTGTGTGTGTGTGTGTGTGTGTGTGTGTGTGTGTGTGTGTGTGAGAGAGAGAGAGAGAGAGAGAGAGAGAGAGAGAGAGGAGAAAGAGAGAGAGAATGGACCTCTTGTCTGGAAATATTAATGAACTCCTTTTACTTTTGCACATATTATTAATGTGACAACATTATAATTCTTATCTACATCTGCAACTACAACACATTCTGAGTAATAAAGACCTGTTTTTAAGGGAACTTTGCTGTTGTTCTTTCATCCTAGCATCCTCTATTAGTTTATAGATCTTAGCAAACATTACTCTAGATGCATGTCCTGAGGTCCCTGCCTGAATAATTTCGTATTCACTGAATGATCACCATCTCAACGCCACCCTGTGTGTGTTCATTTAAGAGTTCCCAAGATGGAAAGTAGGAGAAAAGGTTGAATATTTCTGTCTATGTATCTATTTGTCCTATTTTACTCATTCAGCAGATATTCATTGGCACTTATTATATGTCAGAGGCTATTTTGAAAGCTGGGAATACAAAGCCAAAAGCTTCTCTGTTCCCTTGGAAGTTGCCTTCTAGTGAGGCAGAATCCTGATCCTGATAGGGCCTAGAATAAGCCCATGTGTTTCCTAGATTTGATCTTTGTCCCTGCCACTACCACCTCCCCACTTTCAACACTAATATTAGCATCATGTACTTGCATTTTTGTCAGACATATCATACACAGTGTTTAAAACCTGCCTGTGAAATAAGAGACCTTCACTATGTTTTCACTTTCTGTAGGGTGCATTTCTGTGAGTTGTTAAATCTCAAATGACAAGCTCTGTGTGTGTGTGTTTTAAGTTTAAAATTGTGGAAATCCCAGCTGATTTTAAGTTTCTATAAGATTTCTTTAGCACAATTTGACGCATTTCCTATGCTTTGTCTTCCTGGGCACACATGGATTATTGAAACACTTTCTTTGGTAGCAATTCAAGCTATTAGTGCTTCTACCTAGTTAGATTTGCAAGACCCCTTCCATTCTTGTACCCATTCCTTAAAACTTATCAAATGAATGATAAACTTAAATGAGGTTGGAATAAGATATTTTATGAGTAAAAATAAAAGATTAATATGTTTGCTTGATGTCTATGACTGTTTTTAATTTCACTGCAGTAACAAAACTGTAATTTAGACATTTACAGAGCATTCAAAAATTTCATCAATTTCTTGACTTTTAAAAAATTTACTTTGATCTTTGCTTTGAGTTCTGGGTGATCATCATGTTACTAGAACTCATGATTGATAGAATTTTCTGGGGTTGATCTTGGGTTGTTGTGATATAATTTATAAGCCACCAAAGTAGCCCCTAACATCAGTGTTACCCTGGTATATGTAAGGAGAATGGCATCACATTCCTTAAAACACACTACTGTCCATGATACTAATGTGCATTTACGTTAACACAAAGCTGATAACATTAACCATGACAGAGAGATCAGACTACATAGGCTCATTTGGTGTTATGATCTACGTGGAGGCTTACTCTATCAAGGAGAAAAAGAGGAAGAAAAAACTCTTTTGAAGAGTAATATATTCAAATTACTTGGACATGCAAGGCCCAAAATATAGTAACAACCAGGTATTATAATTAGTCAGGTAACAACACTGCCTAAGGTGGATGCTTTTAAGATCTTACTGATTTCTTGATCATGCACAAAATATGTAGTATTGAGACCTTATAGTTTTTTATTTCTCTCATATGTGGATGATTGAGCAGTAGTATTGCCATGAGAATTGACAAGGAAATTTGGATTAGATTCAGGATTCTTTAAAGAGAATGATTTCTTACTTTTTTTTTTCTTTCCATTCACATGTCCTTTCTCTCTCTCTCCAAGTGCCCCCTATCGTGAAGTAAGCTAATTTGAAATAGGCTTTAGAAGATTAGTGTTTCCCATGATCACTAACATGTACCTAGAACTCTGAGAATTTCTTTTCACCTGAGCTCCATAAACCTGTTTTAAGATTTTTCCCTATCAAGGTCAATATTGGCTTTGTGTCTACTATTCACATCCTGTTTTGAGGCTAATGGCTCTAAAGTTGGGGTTATAAATTAGCAACTGTTCTGCCAACCCATTTATACCTACAGGTATTTTTTTTTTTTAATAAACTGAAATGGTGTTTTTATAATTTTGAATGTGAAGGATTTTAGTTGGAGTCATAATGTCTTCCTGCAAATTACTGTACCTTGAAGTCTTAAATTGATCATCTTAAAGCCATATTGTTGACTGGCTGTTCAGGAGATGACAATTGTTAGTTACATCTTTGGAAATTCAGACGATGACAGTTGTTAGTCATAAATTTGGAAATGTAGTCTCTACCACATTTCACTGATAGTGTAAAAACAGTCTTTCTTATGTAGCTAAAGATGAATTTTCTTATTCAGATTTTCTCATTTGGGTTTAATTTCAATTTTAGACTCATGTTATTATAAATTAACAAACATCTTGCTGCCTTTTAGATAACACTAAAAAATAACCGTGGCTATCTATGGAAATGGTGTTCTCTTGTCACCAAGTTATAAATATTCTATTTATTCTGGGTTATCTGTGGTTTAACTTTTGTGAGTTTTGTTAAATAGCTCTGAAAACTCAATGAGAAGCTACTTGGTATTTAAGTGAAGCAAAGCACCTCTAACCCTGATGGAAAAAAATCACACCAAGCCCATAAAAAGTGAAAAATGATACTAACAATTCACAATGTACAAGATTTAAATCAACTCAGATTCAACTAGTCATCCAATTACTTATCATTTACTTTATATTTTTACTAATTAAACTTAATTTAATGATTTCTCAACTTTGTTAGAATTTCTATTTCCTTTTCTGATGACATGTAATATTTCCTAAGAAATGAAAACAGAAATGAACTCTGGAAATATAGTCACAACTCAGGTCCCATTTATCAAAATTTCTTTTTTCTGGAGCATGTGTTTTACCAAACAGAAGCTTTTACATAGAATAGGTTCACATGAGGAAGAAAATGCTCTTCATGAATAAAGCTCAAAGTCCTCTTAGAATCTGCAGACTTGAGATTGGCATGCTGAATTCAACCTAAAGATGTATATTATTTCGTCTATACAGAGTTGTTTTTTTTTCCCCATTTCCTTTTTAATTGAATTGACATTTTAACCTGGTGAGCTTTCACAGGAAAAATTATATTTGTGACAGCTCTAAAAAAAAAAATAGAAATTCTAGTGTCACAAGGCTGGTTTCCCAAAAAACATGAAATAACTTGCTGAAGTTAAGTCATTGTTACCCCATGTAGATGGGGCAAGTACACGAATTCACAACACTTTGCCATCCATCACTGGATGGTATTTCCCAATGGACTTTTGAGTTGGTAAAGCTGGTTTCAAATATTTGTTCCAGCTTTTGCATGCCCACTGACAATCTTAAGGCACTGAGCAGTTATTCAGATAACTGTAAGACACAGATATTCTTTGAGTATGTTTTCTAAGTTTTCATTGCTAGGAAGGAATAACTTTTGAAATAGGAAGGAACAATTCTTTCATATATTAGTGGGTTTTTACATTATAGAAACTTGAGGAAACTTTATCCTTTGCTGATTCCCAGAGACAGTAATTAATGAGCCTATGGCACACAGATTGCAAATGACAAATCAAAGATACACTGATAGACAGATGTGGCAAGCATCTGTCCCTGAAGTGGCCCCGCCAGGTTCAATGAAACCTGTCAGTAGCCACTGTCATAAGAAATAGTAATGCCCATGTTTCTCAACAAATGTTCCATATTTTGATCAGTAATGTTTTCCTAGAGTCAAGTTTAGAATTAGTTTTAAGTAACATAAAGTCAGGTGTGAATCATCCCCTCATGTAAATCTCCATGATGGTATCATCAAAATATGTAGCCATGGCATAGCAGAAAATAGGTTTCTAGTGATTATGAGCTTCAATTAGTGTTGAGCACACTTGGAGAAAAATCCTAGCTCTGCCTCATGCTCACCATGTTACTTTGGGCAAGTTTCTTGACAATTTTGGGCCTTATTATCTACAACTTAAGATGAATATAAAAATATCAGTTAACTACAGAATTATGAAGATTAAAAGAGAATGTGCAATGGCAGAAGGACTTGGACATCAATATATTAAGTGCATGTATAAAAACTCAAATGGTATGAAAATACTTTGTGTAAAACCAATGACTTGGAAAACTGTGCTCTTTATATGTAATATGAAATGAATTGCACTCTAAAAAGCATGTATAACAAATTAAATTAAATTAAAAAAAGAGAATGTGTATGAAGTATAAAGTATGATGCTTAGGTAGTATTCAAAAATTATAAATTACTTTTATAATTATGGCACCAATCTGTACAGAATTATTCTTTCAGGCCTGCCTCTGTACCTTTGAGATGTTCTGTGTGTCTCTGCCAATTGATCATCATCTTTCAGTAAATGGGACGATATTATCTACCTATATTCTGAATCATTCTGATTCAAACCATCTTAAGCCTTTATTCTATCAATCTTGATTGATTTTACCTTCTGGTTCTTAGAGAAATCTTTGAAATATGTTTTTGTTCCATGAAAAATGCCTGCTGGTTTCCATTCTCAGCTATGACTTACATTTCTTACAATAATACAAATGTGAACCATTTAGGAGTGTTCTGGTTTGGATCTGGAATGTCTCATAAAGGTTCACATATTGAAGGCTTTGTTTCCAGTGCTATAATATTCAGAGGTGAAGCTTTTAGGAAATGATTGGATTATAAGGTCTCTAACCTCATCAGTAGATTAATCTAATCTATTGATGGATCCATAATTTGAATGGACTATTGGGAGGTACTGAAAGATACTGGAGGTAGGACCTATTTGAAGGGTGTGGGTCCTGAGGAAGTGCCCTTGAGGTCTATGTTTTGTCCCTGGCCCCTTTGTCTCTGTCTCTCTGCTTCCTCCATGCCACAGGATGAGAAACTTTCTTCCTCTGCCAACCTTTCTTCCTCTTCTGCTATGACGTTCTGCCTCATCTCAGGCCAAATGCAATGGAGCTGGCCAACCAGGAACTGAAACCTCTGATACTGTGAACTGAATTAAATCTGCCCTTCTCTATGTTGTTTTTCTCAGATATTTGGTCACAGTGATGGAAAACTGACTAATTTGGGGTGTATCCACTATTTACTTGGTACTGTGCTTATTATTAAAAAAGAAAATTTATTAAACCCCATACCTACAAATAAAGGATGAATTAAAGTGCAACTCCAAGGTTGTCTGATACCAAAGCCCATGTTTTAGACAGTCAGAGGCACACTCTGTAAGTCCTGAGACCCATAAAATGAGTATAAATAAGATCCTCTTTTATGCTTATTAAAACTATTTAACTCTAAAGAACCAACTCAACCTCATACTCAAAGTTTTGTCTGACTGGCCTTCCTTGAATATTTCCCAAAGCAAATGTTCATTTGTTAATTATATAATTATCCATTATGCACAACTTTAGTGTAATTCTTTGTTTCAGTTTGAAAACTTACTGTCGTTACTGTTATTCAGCATTTACATTTATATAATTTATGTGTTATAATTTACTGTTATTCAACTTTTTACATTTTCATATAAAATCCCCTACTAAAATAGAAACTTCTTAAAATCAGACATTGAAATGCCTTACCTAGTGAAACTTTGTTGACAAGCATTTAATATTATTTTAATTTAAAATATTTATAAAGGTTTAAAATATTATGTGGCTAGTAATACCCAGTTAAAAATATCTCTTTCAAGTTTTGAACAAAACATCCTTGATGACACAATGTGGGCAAACAGAGTAACAAAAGATTAGAATCTAGGGACAGCAAGCAACCATATGGGTGAAGGAACTGAATCAAGGAGGAAAAATAGCTATGATTAATTATCGCAGGGCAGGCAGCATCCTGCCAGGGTAGTTTCCTGCTCTGAAGGTGTAAGCCATGTGAGAAAAAGACTGAAATAATTAGTAAATAAATAAGAGACAGAGCTAGAAATTAGGTTTGAAAGGGAAAACAGAGCTCCTGATAGGTTCTTCAGTCCTGGTAGGAGCTGGAGCTGAACAAAGGAAAATGGCTCCCTTCTTTATTTAAGGGAGAGTACATCAAAGGCAGGGATAAGGTTTCAAGGAGGAGTCCTACTTCTGGGTGTGGCAGGGGTCTTGGCAGTCAACAGGTTGACTGGCATCTTGGCAAGCCACACCCATCTCTGAGAGGTTTTGTGGCTGTGTGGTTCCAGCAGGTTATACCATCTCCAGTGCAGTACTGGGTAGGAAGTCACATGTATTGGGCAGTCTCAAACCAGAAGGGTTGCCCCTGAGAGTTGCCCACACCAGACTGTCCTACCCAATGGCTTCCATGTTGATTTGGTTCACGCACATTTTAAGGATGGCTCTGGGAAGTTAATCTTTGTTTCACCTCATGAATAGTGAAATCACTGTTATAAGGACTAAGACAAAAATGGGCATCTCCTTTCTACTACTGCCTGCCTTGCGGCTTGCATGCAACGGATGCATTATTGCAGTTAAAGCTGAGGCTACAGTGAGCACCAGTAGAAGGGAAAACTGAGGATTTAACTTTTCATATATATGACTAATTAATCGATTACATCAAAGAACCAGGCAGGGCTCTCTGGAGATAATCCTACTTTATTTATCAAAACTGTACTAGGCAGTCTCATTGACTACGAAGTTTAGTAAAGAATGGTGCTTATTGAACTGCCACAAGCTGTGTCTTACTCCAGGAAAGGAATTCTGCCACTCATCTATATAATGTATTCAGTCCAGAAATAGGCACTGGAACTTCTGTAGCTATTAAAGATTGTGTTTGCCCCCATCTACAGAAAAATACTTGGTAGCTTAAATAAATGAGTTGGAGTGCGTGTATGTGTGTGTGTGTGTGTGTGTGTGTGTGTGACAATAGTCTGAAGGTACACATTTCCCTATCAATTACAGTGCTTGGCTAAACAAAATTATCAAAGACTCAGACTTCTTCTCTCCTTTCATTCACCATCTTTAGAATGTAGATCCTTTCTGATTGCTTAACTTCTCATGGCCAGCAGATGGCTGCTTTACCTTTAGTATTTCAGCTAACTTCCAAGCAGGAAAGAATACAAGCAAAAGGCAAAAGCATGTGCAAGCTGAACCTGCTCTCTGTTGAATAGTGTCCATGGAAGGCCCATTTAGTGATCTTTATTTAGATCTTATTGTTCAAAACTGTATCATACGTTCACTATTATGTTTCAGGAAAACTGGGAAATTTGTTATTTAATCATTACACTTTGCTGCTAAAAAATAGTAATATTGAGTAGAGATAAAGGCTAATAAAAATCTCGGAGGTAAATGATAAGAGTGAATTAAGAGTAAAGTGGGGGGTGGGATTATTTCTTAGATCACATAGAGCTTTTTAGTCTACTGTAAGTAGTGGAGATTTTATTATCTGATGCATGATCAGAGGACATTGAGGTGTTTTAGACAAATAAGTCTCTCTACTTTGTGGAAAACAAGTTAGGAAGAGAGAAAATGAGGACACCATGAAAATGTCTTTTCTCTATCGAATAAATCATGGTAGCTTGTGCTAGATGACTGAATGGAGATAGATAAAAGACAAAATAAGGAATACTTTGAGCATAAGACTGAAAAGACTTTCAGAAGGACTGGATATAGGAGGAAAAGAAGTGGGTAGGCTTTTAGATGTCAAGATGGAGAAAGTGGATGAACAATAATGCCAATCACTGAGATGGAAGGACTGATTGTGATAGGGAGTTGGCAAGGTGAGATGTTAAGTTGTTTATTTTGAGGATTTCAGTGATGCAACAAAGTGAAAGTGCCAAAGGGACAATCAGTTATGTGAATGGGAGCTCAGAAGACAGCTATAGCTTGGAGATATAATTTTAATATCACCCAACAACTGATGGTACTTAATGCCACAGAAATAGCCAAGATCCCATTGGGACATCTATAAATAGAGAAGAGGGATTAAGCCTGCTAGGTGGGCTTACAAAAAAGTGAAGGGAGTAACTATAAATGAAAGCATGAGCCAGAAAATATTGGTAGACATCCATGAATTTCAAAAAGAAGGGGTGCCTGAGAGAATTAACATAAAAAAGTATTTCATTTAGCTACCCAAAGATTCCATTTCTTTGAAGGTAAAAATACTTAATAGATAATGGAAATGAAGCAAAATTAGTGGATATAAACGTTGGTATATATGATCTAAGGATATAATAAAAACAAAGATGTTGTTGATTTCATGTGCAGGTACTTAAGATTTAACTTTAGTCATATATGAATATGTATAGATATGTAAGTAATATTTATCTGTTTATATTTATGTGTATGCTTGAATAAAAATCTAAGGAATTAGAGACTGATCGATATTTTAAATGTTACTTTTTCCTCTCCAAGTAGAGAAAAACTCAAAATTTATTCTGTACTTTTAATTTTCCCATAAAAGGTATCAATTCTGGTTCAAGACAGGCAATCTCTTGTTGCAACATCAGAAGGAATAAGAAAAAGTCAAATGTCTGGAAAATGATAACTGGTTTCAACATGCAAAATAAGTGTTCAAAGATAGAATCAAAGGGCAAACATCAAGGTGAAGATAAAGAAATATACTACACATAGATAATAAAGATAATTCTGAAAACAAAACAAAAAGCCCTCTAATTTTATCTTGAGTAAATTAAGTGCTTATTTTTGAACTTTATTTTTCATTTACAGTTTGCCCCAGGATAAAATGATAAGCTCTGTTAATCAGAAAAGGTTAATGGCATATTATTTCTTTGATAGATTGATAACAGTCTCTGGACCAAGTTGTTTGTAACTTCTGTCCAAGAGTACTATTGTACTTCAGCAACAAAGCATATGAAAATGTCAACTGTATGTTTGATTTAACCCGCTTAAACACACAAAAAAAATCCCATAAGTAACATTATAAGATAATGGAATGTATAAAATTAATCGCTTTTCAAGAGATCTTTGCCAGTTTTATTCTCCTTGGTTGAATTCCCTCCCCAATTTGGCCCTCAAATAAGCCTTCTCTTATTGGAAGCTGTGTTTGTGGCATTGGTACCAATGCCCACTTGGAGTCAACACTGTATTTATCAAACAATTCCCTCTCACCCAAATATTCCCAGTGTAGTCACTACTAGCAATTCTCCTTTATCTGTACTCTCCATTTGTACCTGGTGGATTCTATATTATATTAATTCATAAAATTGGCTCTGCCAGGCTCCCTATGGCTACAATTATTAAGGCTATAACTGAAACGATATCTCTCATATTGATCTTCAAACAGAAGTTCTTGTCCTGAAGCTTTTGTTTCACATTAAGACACTAATGATCACCTCCACCAAATGAGCAGCTTAATAGTCACAAAAAAAGCTGAATGAAAAGACTTTGATCACCACCTTTGAGAGCACTGTATTCCAACATCTCTCCAGTCCGTAATTGGCAAACACTGAGCTTTTAATTAGAAAAATAAAAGAAAGAAACATGCAAAATACTTTAAAGAAACTTTATTTTTTAAAGAATTTTTCTGTTTTAAATTTGTTTTTGATAAGTACTCTTAGCTCTGCTTACTTTATTTGTTTTCCAGGTTATACTCTGTGTGCCTAGAGATTATTTTTAATTTTCTGAGTTTTCAACAATTTCATTGTCTTTCTATAAGAACAGAGGTTAGTATTAAATCTAGTTGAAATGATAGAAATTAGGTAGCACTTTAGACTGCCTATTTGATTTATTTGTTAAAAGAATTGGTACAGATTAATCAGTGTAGTCTCCCCCATGTCTGCAGGGACAATGGAACTACTTGATGGTTCTTTCATTTTTACATCTCCTCCTGGAAAAACTAGAGTAATGACTTTATAATGAAGTCCTTATACAAATACAATGTATCCTGAAAAACTATTAACGATATTTTTGTAATTGATCAAGTGGGAAAAAAAACCTCTTTAGGTATTAATTAGACATACTAATGTTATTCACTCCCTTGCTAAAAAAGTAACAATACTATGAAGACTTTTTATATCCAAATTTTAAATCAACTTCATATTGTATAGTACAAGTTTTCCCTCGAAATCTGCAGATGAAAATTTCAATGTGGACACTCTGTAGTTGTGAGCTACACATCTATACAAAGAAAGCCCCAGAAGGTTAAAAAATATCAAGTCTGAGTTTTTAAGGGTCATTAGTTCTTTAATGCATCTCAAGGGCTCCTGAACCAATGAACTGAGAGACTTAGGAAGCCTCTAGCTTGACCTGAGTGAAAGAAAAGAGGAAGAGCACAAGTATTAGCAGTGCTCAATACTATTAATATATTCACCAAAGACTAATTTGAGAATGTATTAACCACAGAGTAAGTTAAGGCCCATCACAGATCAAATGCTAAGTTTTGGTACAGGAAACAATTGGCAAAAGTAATTGGTGAGTATTTAGGGAGAAAAGACTGGAGGGAGAGAGAAGAGTAGGATGGAAAATGGCCTGATAGTCTTTTAAGGACCTAAGTTTGGCAGAAATTCGTGTGATAATGATCTGTTTTCACTGGTGTTTCTTCATTTAGACACAAATGCACGAAAAGCTCTTATGTCTCCATGATCTGGAACAAGCCTCTGCATAGCAGATTAAAGAAAAGTAGAGAGATACCAGACACTTTTGCTCTCAACCCAGATCTTGGGGTGAATAATGCTCTCAAAAGTAATTTTCAGAAGTCCTGATTACTCTTTTACTCTAACTGCTTCTTCCTTGAACCAAGAAATTAGTGCAATATTGTCAGGCAGGTCTTTCTAATGACTGAAAACTGCTAATATCTCTAAAGCTACATATGCCTATGATCTTGAAAAGTCACCCTAGTAGCAGATGTCATTTCCATGAAAGAGGGAGTCAAACCCAAGTTATAGAATCATAAAAGATTACAGAAGGTATTTATTAGAATAAAATAATAGTACAATGTAATGTATGTAATACCTGAAAGAAATTAATAGTTTAATATATTGAAAATAAAATATGTATTTCTGTTCAAAGACATTGTTTTTTAAAGGTTGATAAATTTCAAACTTTTCACTGTCAGGCTTGAACACAAATGAATTCTCAGATCTTAAAAAGTTTTTCATGTCTCCAAGAGATCATGTGAGAATGATGACCTTATGCTTTTGTTACACAGTTGTAAGAATTCACAAATATTATTTTATATTGGTAGCAAAATGTTAAGCCAGTACAGTGGCACCCAAGTGTAATCCCAGCCACTTGGGAGGCTGAGGCAGGAGGATCGCAAATTCAAAGCCAGTCTCAGTCAGGCCCTGAGCAACTTAGCAAGACCTTGGCACAAAAAAAAAAAAAAAAAAAAAAAAAAAAAGAAGGACATGGATGTGGCATGGTGGTTAAGCACCTGGTTTCAAACCCAGGAACCAGAAAAAACAATAAGTGGGCAATTACATAAGAATCTTTTCTATTATTCATCTATGTGAATAATATGTATTTCATCAAAGTTTTAGTAGCAATTTTCAAAAACAATTCACAAAATTACCAAATGCAAAATAAACCTAATTACTTTGTTAATTTTGGTTATACACCTTATATTATTAAAAGAATGGAATTGATATTCATGTGCAGAAGATAAGCTAGTAATAAATTAATCATTACATACTCTAAACAAGCATGGCCTTTGAGCAATTAGTTAAAATTATTAGATGATAGCAGAGGAGATACCTCCTTTTTATTGTCTTCTCTGTAACTCACATTTAAATAGTGAAAACCAACTAGAAAATAGGAAACCTATAATAATATCATCTTGTATTCTGTCAGATATCTTTTGGTTAAAAATGTAGACTCCTGGTTTGAACCACTTACACTAGAAAAGAACATAATATTGGCTTTCATCTTTGTTGTCTGTTTTCTATTAGTAAAACATTCTCAAATGTGTATGTAAGTTACAAATCTGCAGTATGGGCAAGAGTCAGTAGGGAAGGTTCATCTCCTTGGCTGGAGCAGTTCAACTTAGGCCCAGTGGATTTCTTCCAAGACATCTCACAAGATTGGAAAGGAGAAGCTATTGTCCCCTGAAAGCTCAGTGGGGCTGTGGGTTGGAACTAGGTGGCTCTATTTCCTGCATGTTCCTTGGCCTGCTTCAGCTTCCTCACAGCACAGGGTCAAAGTTTGAATAGCTAGTGTCCCATGAGGACCAGATGGAAGCTGTGTCATGTGTTATGTACTAGTTTGAGAAGTCTCTCATAGTTTCATGCTTGTTATAGGTCTGCCAGATTTAAAGGAAGAGGACATAGATTCTTAGTTGGAAGGTTATTGCAGAATTAACTTGACATCTTCCATAAGATTTCATGAAATTTGCCTAAGGGATGGGGGCTCAATTTTAAGAAATTAAGTCAATAGCTCTGGGAATTTAGTTCAGGTTGGGGGGGTGGAGAAGAAGAAGAAGAAGAAGAAGAAGAAGAAGAAGAAGAAGGAGAAGAAGAGAAGAAGAAGAAGAGAAGGAGAAGAGGAAGGAGAAAGAGGAGAAGAAGAAGGAAGAGGAGGAGGAAGAGGAGGAGGAGAAGAAGAAGAAAGGGAGGGAGGGAGAAAGAAAAAAAGATCCAAACAAACAAGGGGCAGGTAAAGATCAGGAAGGACTACAAGAATTCTCAGATTTTGACCTAGGCACTTAGCTGTAACCAGTAGCAGAGATTCTAAGACAGGTGTTCATTGACTGACTCTTAGAAGGTTCCATGTATCACCTAAGACAGTGGAAGAGCAGAGACTAAACCAATCCTTGTTCCTCTTCAGTCATTTTGGAGCTAAATTAAGCCCAAGAGGAGAACAGGTCTTCAGAGTTTAAGGTAGCAAATATAGGAGAAAGCCAGTGGGACTATTAGGCAATATCAAGCATTGTCATTTATTCATAATAAATAGATTGCTTACTTATAATTAAAGATTATTATTATCAGCCTGAAGAGTCCATGCTACTGGAATTAGAGGGATTTAATCCATGTTTCTTCCATGTAAAAGAATACTGATCAGTGAGGAAAATGGAAACTACTTCAGTGGGCAGCATCAAAACCAGCTATTTTTCTTTGCACACTTATGTTTAATATAAACATACCTTTGTAAACAATCAAGTACGTAAAGAGGATCAGATAAGCAAAAGTAGCACACAAAGGGGAAATAAAAGTATGAGAAAAGAACACCAGACTTAAAAGTCTAAAAATCTTGGAATGTCCAGAGATTTCTTTGTTTTGGATTATCTTTTTTTCCTTCTTTCTTAAAGTCAAAAGTGAATGCTGTCATAAGTTTGTTTACTGGAAGTAAATTTGTCCAAAAGAAAAGGCATTGTCCTTAAATTGAAGTTTAAAGTTGGACCCACATAAAAAGACAGTCTTTATAAATCATTGTGTTGGCATGGCATAGTAAAAGACAGGAATGCAAAATTAGGCACTGTAGAAGTTTCTATGCTGCGAGTGCCCTTGCTCTTCACAGCTCATCTTTCTCTTTGACTATAGCCCAGGGCAGTTGACTCAGCTGGGGAGGTCAGCATCCCAGCAGCCCCAGTCTCAGGAAGAAAGGACAGTAACATGTAACCTGAAATGACACAGCCGCTGATGCAGCTTGTTGCTCTGCTTGCTTACATTTTGAAGTATATCATGTGAGCTGAATTGCAAAGAATAGCATTGGACAGGGTGAAGGGTTGCTTACACTAAAGAGAAGGCAAGATTCTTGGTGAGGCAAAAGTCTGAAGGACAAGTGCCTTCAGCGTCAACGGAAAGTCTTACTGTATAAGAATGACCTCAGAAAAATTGGACAGCACTACATGGCCCATAGAAGGATAACAAACTGGATGATCTGATTTAGTTGTGCTTCTATCTAAACTGGCTTACTTGGGAATTATTTTTGATGACATTGATTTGAATAAGGCAGGACTATTTTCTTTATCTGCATTTCCGCTGCTATAGTAGCTAGATGTTTTGGGTTGTAACAGTTCAATAGAAATCAAGAAGCAGCTTCTACTCCCAGTGACCTTAAGGAAAAAGAGTATCTCAATGGGACTAGATAACTGGCTAATATTGCCTTAGTTAATATCTTTGAGACTTAGTTTAGAAATCAATGATACCTGTATAAAAGGCTGATCAAATGATATTGTGAGTATATCTAAGAAAGAAATATTATTTATCATAACAGTAATCCTGCCTGACCTACATGGTACTCAGTGTAGTGTTTTGCCCTATATAAATCATTCAAGAATGTTCATTTAAACTGTAGTTCATTTTCCTCACTGTCCAAATAGATGTAGTAATTTCTTTTAAAATCATAAAGTACTGCTGCTTTTTATGAAGTGGATTATATATAATAATAAACCACTTGGAGAAATAAAATAGTCTTATTAGTACCTTCATATTTAACTTGAACAGTTATCCCATAACTTATACACCAAATGCTCTGCTGGTCTTTCTGATTACTAGGATAAAAAGGATGGACATGGTCTCAAACTTAAAAGAAAAATAAGTATCTTCTCTTTTAAGCTTACCTTATCCCTGCTGAAGTTTTCATTGCCCTGTCACTTTTAACTACTAACACATAAATTGAAGCTCATGTACTTTGAACTTTTTTCTATTTTTCCTTGCTTCAAACGCTTTGTTCTCTCATCAGCTTTTAGTCTAGGATCAGAGTGGGAGCAGCCATAATCATTTGGGAGTTAACAAAATGCAGTCACCACTAACAGTCTACAATATCCTCTAGGAGCACACCCAATCTTTAAAATCACTGCAGTGTGAGCACCTGTCATTTGCAGGTGTGTTTCCTCTCAGGTATGTTTGGGGTCCAAACATAGTTGAAATCAGTCAAACATAGTTGAAATCATTCCTCTAGAAATATCTCATTTTGTGGTAGAATGAATTTCACCTTCTCTGCCATGCATCATACCTTCCCATTATTAATAACTGTTGTAGGAAGTTTATCCTTTGTCAGTATCATCAGAAGGGCCTCATAAATTACATAGAAGCAGTTTTTCCTAAGCTAAAATTTTAAATGATGTTTCATAGCATGAAAAGAAATTATTCTATTCTAAGTTTACCAGGAAGTTATGAAATATATATTTTTAAATTTTCCAATCCCAAATTCATTACCTTCACCAAGTCCTGCCAGCCCTCATTTTATTCCTTTCCTTCTTTAATCTCAAACTCCAAATTATCTTCTCCATAACTGCCTGCAACATGTCCTATTTCCTCAGGAAAAAAAAAATACCACACTCTCATACAGAATACTTCATAAATAATCCTTACATTTCTCCAAGAACTTTGCCATAAAAGCTTCGGTTGAGCTTCTGGCCAACATTTCAAAAATAATTCTCAACTTTCTCTTTTTTATTGCTGCTGAGCTGGGTGCGTCTTTCACTGTGGCCAGATGAGGAAAATCAAATCAGTGGTAAAGCCACAAATTACCAGAGAAATTTGAGAATATGAAATAGGAACAAAATTATATTTTCATTGTTTATGATTAAAATATAGGAACCTCTATTTAAATCATATCTATTTACAAACACAAAAATTTCTGTCCCTTGTGCTATGAAAAAAAATTAATTTTGAAAGAATTCTGTTTGTTTGCTATTTTAAGGATTAGCTAGTTTTCATTTTAAGAGTGTGTTATAAAATTTGCTTATATAATAAAAACTTTCTAAACACATGACCTGTCATTGCTTCCTAGGTTTGTTTTCCACCTGTTTGTATCCTGTAATATGTTATTCATTCCTTATTTTTTAATTGCCACTTATTGCAATCCCTGTCCTCAAATCAATATAATGACCATTCTAAGTTACTTGATTTTCAAAAATTTTCCCACATGGTCCTATATTTTATTAGCCTTCACATTTCCCTTAAAATATCTCCTAAATGAACCACAGAAGATTTTCCCCTAAATGCCCAGGATCACAATTTGGGAATCATTACTCTATGTGTCTGATTTCTCCCTAAACACTTTGATCATTTAAAAACGATAGCCCTTGCCGACAACACTAATGAGCTAACTTGTGCATTGTGGTGTATACACAATGGAGGATAAAAAATAGGCTCAGAATTAGACTCTCTCTTTAGTCATCCAAGGGGAGCATTAGAGAGAGTTTTTTTTTTTTTTTAATTTAATGCTATTTTGGCAGTTTCCCTTGATTTGAAAATGAAAAAGTTTTAAGTAGTTGACTAGTGAAAGGTTTTTCTCTTTTTCTTCCTAGATTTCTGTAAAGGCAGAAACATAATCTATCTGTAGACTTCAGAGAGTCAGGGAACTAGGGAACTAATGGCTCCTAAACCACAAATAAAGAATGAGAAAGTATTTCCAAATGCCTTCTTCTTAATGTCCAGAAAGATAAACATCTGGTTAAAAAAATAACATAGATTTTGTTTTCCAGATACAATGCTAAATGTAAACATAAGCATTTAATTCCTTGGTTATGTCATACTTACTGCTGTGCTTATCTTTTTTTTTTTTTTTGTATTGAAGAGTGTGATAGGGAAGCTGGACTCTTAACTATGCAGATTGATTGCTGAGACATTTCACATTTGTAATCAGTATTTACTTTTATCAAAGCTATCTATAAAGTTAAGATAGGAGTCTGGAAAACTTTTGATTAAACAGCATTCATCTGGCTTCTCCACCTTCCATTCCTTCAATACCACTTCCTAGAGGCAAACACCTTAAAAAGCTATAGCAGTTTCTTGTTGCTGTTTCTTTTTATACTACTCTTCATTTTTAAAATGCTGTTTTTTCCTAGTTTCTCTATTTTAAGCATTATGTATTGACTTCCTGCTATGAAGGTTTAATATCAGCTCTTACACTGCATACCTCTTTCCTTTCTCTCTGTTGTTTCATTATATCAAAAACTTTTGTTTCAATTACTCATTGGCATTATTATGACTCTAAATATTTCTAGCCAAGCCAAAAAATATACTCTTAATTCCTTTAGTAGTCCCTTTTCTTTCATAGATTTGATGATTAGCTTTAGTTTAAAATTTACTTATATTGTGTTACACCTTTTCCACAGATGCCAGAAAAATTTTCAAACTGCTCTCTATCTCTATGCCCAACATTGAAACATTAAGGAATGTATGATTTCCTTTATTTTAAAAATCTTCCTCCCATTGCTATCCATCATCTCATTTTGATTTGCATTAAAGTCTCGACTGGCCTGACACACAGCTATAATCCTGGAACTTCTTTTGCCATTTTGCCATGTTCCTGTACCTAATTTCTTATGTTTTCTTTTCCTTAGCCAAATACTTCATTTTGCTAGGGATCTTTTGGTAGTTTTTGTTAAAATTTCTTTCCATCCATTTAAAAAATTTCATTTTCCTTTTGAATTTTCCTATTAGGTATATGTTTCTTGTCTCTTCTTTCTATGATTTATCTCTATTTTTACCCTAATATTTCTAGGTTTCTTATCATTGTCTTCCTTCAGAAATTCTGTTGACTTAAAATATATATTATTTATAATTTTTTTTTTAGAGTGGAAAATGGAAGGTTTTATTTAAAGGACAGCAGAAAAAGACTTCCCCCGGAGGGAGAAGGGGACCAGGAATCCTGGAATCCCTATATTATTTATAATTTTAATTTCCTAATGTCAGTCTTGTTTACTATTGTTCCTGTTTTTTGTGAATTCTATATATCTTTTGTCTTTTAAAAATACTAATAGTTTTATTTTTTGTTGTTATTTATGCTTACTTTGGATCAATTTATATGTGTGCTTATTTAAAAATCTTATTCCATTTCACAACTTTCCCTAAAGACTGTAAACTTTAAAAAAGCAGAGGTCATTTTATTTAGCACTTAGAGCATCATGAGAATTCAGTAAATATCTAACTATTAATGAGTAATTAAGTAATGTCCAGTAACTCAGGCCAGTCTGCGAAATTTTTTTTAAAGAGGCACTGAAATGCTGTTTGGAATCTGTGCTTGAAGCAGGGAGACTGGCCTTGTTGACAGACAGGCTTCTCTATAGAATGATCATGTGATGCAGCCATGTCTGAAGTTCAGTATCAGCAGGACTTTGGACCCATTCATTCTGCTACAGAAGACTAGTCCAGTATTCTAGATGAAGGGATATATTTTGCCTTTAGTATTAATGGGGAAAAGGTTGAGAATGGGGGCTAAGTGTTCCATTGCTTGTTAGGAAGACTTTAATCTGTGCAGCCCCACACTCATCTCAGTTCCCTCTGAGTGCCAAATGATCTTGAATCTAGACTCAAGAAGCTTCCTCATTTAATATGACTCATGAAGTCTAGCCCTGTCACCAGACTGTGTGATGGCTGAGTGCATCAGGGAGTCCAGCCTTTCTGAATGGGAACGGTTGTAGGCAATCTGGATCATGCCCTCCAATGTACCAGGTTCTACTGAGTGACGAACTTCTTAGAAGTTCTGAAGGAAAGGGAGACTTGTTATTTCTTGTCATTAGTATTCCCTTCCCCCACAACTTCAAATACAGGGGTAACTCCCTTTATTTAATTAAATAAATGTAAAGATTTTTGTCTACTTTTTTCCTTCCATTATTTTTCAGAAATATCAACTTTTGCTGACAGTTTTACTTTCTGTAATTTTTTTAAAGATTACATTTTTATTCTTTTACTCTGACTTTAATTGGATTTTAACAGTTATAAAAGGTTAAGATGTGTGGTCAACCCATAAGAAATCGTTACTTCAGCTGGAATAGTTCTAGAATAGATAGAAAACTGACAGTAATTTTCCAGTACCAGGATTCACCAAATTAAAATTCATAGTATTATTTCTGAGTGATTATGATGGTCAAGTATACATACACTTAATATATCAGTCTTCCTGATTTCTAAATTATTGCTATTATTATTTCATCTTATATAATATTCTAGATGCTAATAATGATATCACAACTGGAATACAATGAAAATAGAAAATGGGCATAATATTAATTATAAAGTAATTATGTGGAAGTGTCAATAATATTATTCCATATCTCTTACTTCAAATAAGTTAACTTGTTGGTCAGTCAACAAGTATTTGTTAAATATCTATTATGAGAGGCAATAGATTGAGCATTTTAAAGCTTTGAAGTTAGAATGCATAGGGTTTTGTGTTAGATGAATCTGGACTACACAACAACTTCTGACTAACTTAGTGATCTTTTCCCACCTGCCTTAGATTTATCATCTATGTAATTATAATAATGACTTCATACCACAGACAGGACACAAGATTTATTAACACCACTGACTCTAGAACAAAATTACCTATGTTTGAATCCTGCCTCTGTTACTTTCTATCTGATCTCAGTCAAGCTCAACTTCTTTCAAAACTGGAATTAGGTTATTTAGATAACTAGGCTTTTGTCTTTCATCTCATGAAAGAATAAAATCTAGTTTTGGTTGATGAGACTTTGGATTCTGAGCCAAGTTATCTGGGAATCACAAAAGGGCTGATGAGCTGCAGTTCATTGAGGGTCAATGGTGAGTTTGAGGTAGGTGTAATTCTAAGATGAGGCCAAAATTCCCACTTCCTGGTATACATGCCTGATTCAATAACATCTCCTTGTATGTTTAAATGTTTTTCTAATAAAATGCTTTTAAATTGTCTTAGAAGGAAATGGTTGTAGTTTCTTCAAGGAAAGAAATAAATTGTCTGAAAAGAGTTTGCGGAAATATGGAAGAATTTCATACGTATATTGGCTTTATGTTAATTAACCCTTTACTAGATTTTATTTGCCCATTTATTAAGGAATGAAACAGATATAATATATATCATGTTATATTTTCAAATTGAGGAAATAGAGGCAATGAAAGAGTAAGTAATATCCCAGAAATATGATAATAGAACATAGAATCATCTAAAATAATTATCTATACAACCATTTAATGTATTCAAAAGCAGAATTATATCTACCTAGGGTGGGGATGTGGCTCAGTGATGGCGTGCTTGCCTAGAATGTGTGAGCCCTGGGTTCAATCCCCAGAACTGCAACAAACAAACAAACAAACAAAAAACAGCAACAACAAAAAGAATTCTATCTACCTATATCTAATATGACAAACCTCTTGAATAATGGGAGGGGGTGATGGTTTTGTATGTGAGGAGGATATAATTCATTGAGGGCCAAAGACAAGATTGATATATCTATGTCTACCTATATCTATCCATACCTATACCTTCACCTCTAGGCATACTTATACCTACCTCTGTATTCATATCTATATAACTTTTCAGCTTTTCCTTCCAGAGAAGAACTTAAATCTGAAGCAGTATATATACTACATAGATCAGGGAACCATTATCTAACTAGTATAAATTATTTTAAGAATAAACTAATGGGGTAATGGGGGATAACTTTGAAAATTCAATCCTATTTCAATAAGAATAAATGTTAAATTTTGTATGAGAAATTATGGAAGTCCATCTCAAAAAGACTAGCAATTAACCTGGTTCACATTTTGATAAGAATGGTGACTATATTCTAACAAGATGCCTTAGGGAAAAGCTATGTTAGCTGAATTTATTCAAAGAGATACAATATAAATTTTGAAAGGACCAGTCCCATAGTGGAGTGGAACACTATGTTAAGAACTGTGGATTTAAAGAGATGTCAAATATGGCTTCTACTCGTCAGACTCATTTGATTGGACATTTTTTTCTTCATTTTCAATAACATTGTTGTTTGTGATTCTCACAGTTCTATCATTGAGGTGTGACACATTATGAAAAAAAATTATTTAGTCTGAGAACTCTGAGAGTTAACTCATAACATAGTAAGCAGATTAAGGAGTTTTGGATGATTCTACCCATTCTCTTTTCTATTTTCACCAACAACTCCTTAGATAATTTCAAATTCAAAGTAATTCAAATATTATTCACATAACATTTTTTAAAGCTATACTACTAACTCTTTTTTCTTTGACTAGCTCTCTTTTAAGAATACATCTAAGCAATTGGTGCTAACCGGAAGGTCAATCAGATAGACAGGATGAGGGACCCATTCTTTTTCTTTTTTTTAATGAAAATATGCTGCCTTTTAGGATTTCTTTTTGGACAGAAAAAAAAATGGCAGATTTTCTCTTATAAACCGTATGTTCTTACATTTCTGATATCTGGAATCAGCAGCTTGCCAGAAATATTCCCAAATGCCAGACTACCCCATAAAGGTGTCCAAAGAAGTCTGTTCTGATTACTGAAGATGTTGAACTAGTCTTGACTTCAAACAGTAGATATTTCCACACTTTAGTGGTATATGACAGCTCTATTCATTCCACAATGTCAAATTCTTTGGTTTTGGCCATTGGGTATTTATGCATTTCTGGCTAGGGAAGCAGAGAAGCCTAATTTGATTCTGGAGCCAAAAGTTTTTAGGCCCTGTTCCTTTGGAACTTGGACTGGAGGATTTTGGCACTCTATAAAGACTAGGACAGATCAAGTAGTCACACATAACTAACTGACTCAACAGAGCATATTCAAAGAGAAAGATCATGCCTACACATTGGATAACCATTCTCCAAGGCGGACTGACAACACCCTGAATTCAATCACCCTTAAATAAACATACAAGGAAAGTGGGCTTTAACATACCTTCCGGCACTGCTCTCCAATGCTGCCTGATTGGTTTTAGTGCCATAGGCCAGGCTGCAGATGCAGCCATTACTGTTGTTCTTACTTATGTCTGTCTGCTGTCTGCTAACAAGCATTCATATGCTTTGGATCATTAAAGTCACAACCTCCTATGCCAATCTATTCCTCTCCACGGGTTTGCTGCAGAATAAAAAGAGAGATGCTATTTCTGTTTCTGTTTCTTTCCATTAGGACCTCCGGTCAGGGTTATTGCTGAGGTCTGAATATCATAGCTTGCACCCTTGCCCCCATTGAACATATAAATTGTGTTCCCATTAAGCTTGTTCTGTTTGCTGATTTATTTTGTTTGCTGTTGTGTGAGCCTTTTCAATGCAAGGCAAGTGATTTGTGCTGTAACTGCAACAGACAAAGGTGCTGTAACTTAAGCTATTTCCTGGTGCCACTGCTATCTGCGAGCCTGCTGTACTTGCGCTCATGGTAAATGTCTTCTGACAGACTCCAGGTGGTCGGGATTTTCACAATCCAACCCGTTTCAGTGTTAGAACTTGTCATTTGAAGCTCTGTGAATTGTTCCCTTTCATCTTCCTGTTGGTGGCAGGTTGAGTACACTCGTACATCTACCTGTACGCGGCCACATATGTCCATGGGTATAATCAAAGGTGGAGAAACACAAGTTTCTCTTTCAGGGAAGGCACAGAGGACAGATATTGCACAGAGAAGGAAAAAAAATTGTCACTTGTAGTATTATGCAGGCTGCCCATCTAAACCCATCATTGCCTGGCACCTACACACTAAGGGCAAGGATCCAGCCAACTTGTGAGTGGGCACCATGCCATTGGAGCAGATGGGCATGGAAGTCGGCAGCCAGTAGACCATGTATGTGCATCAACGGTGGGTGTTGAGGGCACGATTCCCAGGGGAGAATGTCCTAACAGCTGTCTGGCCTGAGCCAACATACTTACGACCAAGGAAAAGTGCCATCCTTCAATCCTGCTGAGTCGGATTAACCTTCAGAACTAAATCTGCTTTTTCGGCAGCAGAAGGTGAGTTTGGGGTCCCTGAAAACCTCAAAGAATAAGTAAAGGAAGGAAACTGGAAAGATACAGTTATTAGATATTGACTAAATGCGCTGAGGGCATTCAATGTGCTTATTTTAAATATTTGGCAAAAGTCTGTTAATTCTTAAAAGTGTGTCATCGTTATTAGATGCTTTGCCTCTTGCAATACTTTGAAAATGACCTTTCAGCACAGGCAGACCATTTTCAGTGAGCACTTTTCTACCTTTGAATTAAGAAATAAAGCTATCTGGGGGGAAAAAAAAAGTGTCAGTAGACTGTAGAAAGCAGACTGTGGGCAGATATCTTTGTCAAATTTTGCATAGCATGGATTAAACTTAATATACATTGGATCACAGCTTTCCAAAAAAAGAATTTCTTCTTCAGTGATTGAACATACACTTGCAGTAAGAAGAGAAACTTGGTATTTCAACCTAAACCCTCTGGGTAATGAAAGAAAAATTTTTTATTTGAGACTGAAAACAAAGCCTGATTCTAATTTGTTAAGAATTTCATATAGTTAAACATTGTGAAATTAGATATAGGCTGTTTCTGTTAGACATAGCTAAATGGTAACATGACAATGATTCATTTTATTTGGTTAAAATTAGCAGAACATTTTAATAATTTGACTATCAATAATTGTTTGTCTTTTTCTATTTTGCATTGTTATAAGATATTCATGAGGTAGTTTACTTGGTATTGTTTTCCGATGTCTTAAAATGTTTTAATTAGGGGCTGGGGTTGTGGCTCAGCGGTAGAGCGCTCGCCTAGCACATGTGCGGCCCGGGTTCGATCCTCAGCACCACGTAAACATAAATGCATTGCATTGTGTACAACTAAAGCAAATAAATAAATATTTTAAAAAAATGTTTTAATTAATAGTTAACATCTGACTTGCAGTTGTGGAAAAAATGTCAGTTTAGCTCAAGTGTTCTAGATTACTCATCCATAGTTTCATAATCTGCTCTCTGAACTATTTATTTTTGTTTTTGTCAACAAGAAAAGATCTCTACTGTATGGAATGAAAGATGAGTAAGTTAATTTATTTGTTGATGGTAGAAACCATATCTGTGACTTGAACAAATTATATAATGTCTTAGATATAATACTGTTAATAGTATAATGAGTAGAATTAAATATTTATGTGTCTGATTTGGACACCATTCCTCAATAAATTTGTTTAGTACTTCATGGATAAAGATATGAAATCAAGTCAGGCGTGGTGGCACATGCATGTAATCCCAGTGGCTTGGGAGGCTGAGGCAGGAGTATTGCAAGTTCAAAGCCAGCCTCATCAATTTAGTGAGTCCCTAGGCAACTTATTGAGACCCGTCTCAAAATAAAAAAATAATAATAAAAATAAAGGGCCAAGGGCTAGGAATGTGACTAAGTGGTTAAGTGCCCCTGGGTTTAATCCTCATACAAAAGAAAAAAGAAAAAAAAAGATGTGGAATTAACCAAGATGTCCATCAATGGATAAATAAAGAAAATTTGGCAAATATACACTGGAATATCAATTAAACATAAGGAAGGAAAAAATCATGTCATTGATGGAAATGTGGATGAAATGGGAGGACATTAAGTGAAATAAGTTAGACAAAGAAAAACAAATACTGCATGTTCTCATTTATATGTTGCTATGATTTGAACACAGGTAGTGGGCCTCAAAGATCTATGTGTTAGGGCTTGTTCCTCAGTGTGGTGCTGTCAGAGGATACTGTGGATCTGTAGGAGGTGAAATCCTATGAGCAGTCTTTAAGTCATTAGGAACATACCTCTGACTGGGATTGTGGGACATTAGCCTGTTCTCTTTCCCTCCTTTGCTTACTGACTGATGAGGTGAACAGGGTTTTCTATCATATGCTTCCTCCATGATATAATGCCTCACCACAGATCTAAACCAACGGGATCATTTAATCAAGGACTAAAACCTCCAAAATTGTTATCCAAAATGAGTTTTGCTTTTTATAAGTTAATTATCTCAAGTATTTTCTTCTAGTGATAAAAAATCTTACTAATACATTTGTGGAATCTAAAAAGTTGATTTCATAGAAGTAAATAATAGAAGTAAATAGTGGTTGCCAGAGCTTGGGAAGGGTTAAGAGTAGTGGGAGGAGGTGATGAAGTCATGATAGTTAATAGGTACACCGATGTAGTTGAATAGAAGGGTTTTTGTCTAATGTTCTATAGCACAACAAGATAGCTATGATTGACAACAATCACTTGTATATTTCTAAATAGCTGATATAGAGGATTTTGAATGTTCCCAACACAATAACATCATAAATATTTAAGTTGATGAATGTTGATTACCCTCATCTGATTATTTTGCATTATATACCTATATTGAAATCTCACACTGAACTTCATGAAAATGTACTGTTTTTTTTTTTTTTTTTTTGGTACCGGGGATTGAATTCAGGGGCACTCAACCACTGGGCCACATCCCCAGCCCTTTTTTGTATTTTATTAGAGACAGGGTCTCACTGAATTGCTAAGTGCCTCGCCATTGCTGAGGCTGGCTTTGAACTCGCGATCTTCCTGCCTCAGCCTCCCAAGTACTGGGATTACAGGCGTGCGCCACCGCGCCCGGCTAAAATGTACTGTTTTTATGTATCAATGATTTAAAAAAATTAGGAATACATGAGGTTAAAATAATATATATATATATATATATATATATGTGTGTGTGTGTACACATATATATATGTGTGTGTGTGTGTGTGTGTGAAAATATATATTGTATATGAAATTCTTGGCTAAACATAGGTGATCCTAGAGGGAAAAAAACAACAAACTAAAATTGAGGGCAATATATAAATGTACTTCATATGAAAGAAATGTAGAAAATTATACTATTCAGATGCCTCTGCATTTTTTGGTTCTGATGGTTCTTATCTGAAGAGCCTATTTGAAGACTAAAGTTGTGGTATGTCCAGGTTTCATATGAATGGCATCTCTCAGTTTGAGAAAATTCTTGGAGATAAACATTATACTGAAAGTAACTGAAAAAGATATAACCAAACTAAAGGAAATAATATTCATCAAAACAAGCAAATGTACATACCATATACCATGACTTTTTTTTTAAATAGGAAAATCATGGGGCAGTCTGATTTTTCTCTTGGGGGAATATATGCGTTTGGGACAAAATAAAGCAAGTAAATAATTCCAAGCACTTGGAAAGGATAAGAAATACTAAGTGCTTCCCTTTGGCTCTTTGGGAGATAGAAATATGTGGTGAGGCTGAGTCGAACTTACTGGACTCATCCTGGACTGTGAGTCTCTAGAGTACCACAGGTAACACAGATGCTCAGCAGAGTATTCAACAAATTTCTAGAATGCTGATAAACTTTAATATGTCCTCAAGAAGCTTTTTGGATTGTTCCTTTTCATTTTCCACAAGGGATAAAAGACATAATAAATAGTGTCAGGTATATAACTGACAATAGGAGGGAAGAATGTACAAATGTTAAATAATTTACTTGTCATACACTAATAAGGTAAAAAACAGAGGAATTTAGATTTTCTCTGGTTTATGTCACTGCCTCCCTAGGACTATAAGA
Source organism: Tamias sibiricus (assembly GCA_025594165.1). Classification (NCBI taxonomy): domain Eukaryota; kingdom Metazoa; phylum Chordata; class Mammalia; order Rodentia; family Sciuridae; genus Tamias; species Tamias sibiricus. Next base: position 148,570,823 of record CM046660.1, on the reverse strand, counting down.
TAAATTTAAAATAGTGTTAGAATAATTGTGAACCTGGATGAATTTTACACGTCTACATATAGTTAAAATTAGAAGATGAAATACATGGTAAGGTAAAAGTCCTCCAAACTTAACTTTCCTTTCCTTCTGAAAAGCTGTTATCTACCACATACATATGGTTTAAAAATATAGCCATCATTTGAATTGATGTTTATTATTTCTAAACAACTAAATGATTGAGAGTAAAAAAAATTTTGGCCACATCTCCACATTCCAAAATGAAATAAAATAAAGCATCACTAACTTTCCTTAATTTCTGATTGTGATAGATTTAAGAAATAGAATTTGGCAAAACAAATGAAAATCTGAACATAAGAATTGGGATACACCAAAAAAACTTTGAGAAACTGTGAAGATAAAAACTAAACTTAACCACAGATTTATTTCTGTTTTTCATCCAAGTATCCAGGGAGTTTGCTAATGGGAGGTATGCCTCAGAAAATGTACACGTCTGTGAAAATGTTGGAACAAACCAATGCTTTCCTTCAAGTGATTTCATTTCAATTCTAAGCCACAAGATATAAACTTTCATCAAAAATGGTAATCTATTTAAAATCAGAGTTATGTGGAATGTTTCATGTTTATATATAACTTTCATAGTAGACCCTCCTACACAAGGAAAATAATATGCTCAAATTCTGTTATTTTTACAATATGTAATATATCACATACTAATCCCACCAATCAGTGTCATATTCTTTAAATAGATAAAGATGATAAAGGAAGGGAAGAAAAGATGACAACAATTTGAAAAATTGACTTTTAATTCCTCTTTTTGGAGGAAAAGATATCTGAAAATCTTAATTATGATGCCTATTCTAATAAGAACAAAGAGAATTTAAAGTAAAATATACATTATCCATGCTGAATTCTTTATTTTTCCACCTTAGTTTGCACAATTAGAAAAGTAAAGAACCTGGGAAGGTGCAGAGCAGGAATGTAAGAGGAGAGTGGTGGGTGGTCATAAGGAAAGCATGTACAGATTTGATATAAAATTATTTGAGTCATATAGATTAATCTGATATTGGGTTCAAGGGAATCATGTCAGAACACACTTATATTTCAAACTTTTTAATTGGTACATTCCTACTTACAGGACATGGCGATTCAGTAGGAAGATGGTATCACCGAGAAAAAAGATTGCTCACACACTAACACAGATGAGTTCTGACATGACATTATCTTTCTTCCCTCAGTGAGGGTCACATGTTCGTCATCAAAGCTTAGTTACTTAAGATGCAGAAGGTGGTGACAGGAAAATAGCTTAGGACATAAACATGTCACCTCAAAAGAAACTCTTAAGTGATGTTCTCAATAAATAGGCCAGACAAACTTTGAATTGTCAAAGCCTCTTTGTGCTAGAAAATTGTAAATAAATGTAGAGTTTCATAATATTGAACCTCTTCATGATATTGAAGCCAACATTTCATAATTTACAAGGAGTGTAAATCTAGCAAACAGAATGAGGCTGTGAACACTTAAATATGTGATAGACATCCATACACGTGCACCTATGTTTACAGAGAGTATCTCTGTACTATTTAAGAACATTTGGAAACCAGAAAAGAAAGAAGTCATGCATAAAAACAGTACTTTAAAGTTTCCCAGTATTTCCCAGAATAAATACTTTTGTGATTGAGAAGTTAATTTATTAAAATAAAGTTGGATCAACCTATTACTAATATTAATATTGCTATCAAGTTTTCAAAATTCAATAATTATGTAACATTTCCATCTAAAGTGAGAAGGACTTAGTGCACTGTGGCCAGATTCTAAAACTTATCTTGAAGCAATTTATAGAACAAAATTAGTTATTGGATACAATTATTATCAAAATACAAATTTTTGCTATCAGATTCATTTAAAAGTTTTAAATTTCTTTTTTAATATTTAATTTTTAGTTGTAGTTGGACACAATACCTTTATTTTATTTATTTATTTTTACATGGTGCTAAGGATAGAACCCCTAAAGGAAGGCAAGCATTCTACTGCTGAGCCACAACCCTAGCCCAAAAGTTTTAAAATTCTTGAAAAAAAAAAAATCACTGTATAAATTGAAGTATGCTTTTTGCCATAATAGTATTAGAGATGTTTGATAGCTTAATCAAATATATTTTGAGTTTCTACTACTAGAAATTAATGACATATGAGTATACTAAACATAAAATGGCTTCTGGCTGAACGGGAGTGGATCAAAAAGGACATCTTACACTGCAGTATTTCTCAAGAGCATGTCCCATAATAATTGCACAATTAACTGATAATAATAAGTTATTGATAAATACTTACATGGGCACTATAAAATGTTCTATTCTTAATAGTATGGCTTAGGAGAGCCTTTTTTTTCCCTTCATACTTAACTCATGAGATCTTAGTTGACCCCTAGTTTTCTTTTAATTATTTATATATATTTCTTTGCAGTAATTAAATTTGACATATCCTAATTTTTCCTGATATGCATATGAGGCAATTAAGCTGTTTCAGATCCAGATTTCTTAGTGTAAGTCTCAGTCAGTATAATCTGATTTGGGATGATATATTTCTTTGTCTAATGCTTTTATGAAAAGAGCATTGTAGCAAAAGACAGGTGATGAAAATTCTCTTTTTCCAACATCTTCATAACTTGGTTGAACATGATAGATTGGCTAGGTTATTGATTTAGGAATAATCAGCAATATTACTTCCCCTAAAGGAATATAAAGCTGATTCATAACAGATTTGAAAACTGATTCTTAGGTTCCAATGTAAATGTGTGCAAATTTATAATTTTGACCCTCTTTTAAATTTACACATTAGAAATATTTTCTTCTGCATACACAGAAGTCTGAACATTCTAGGTCCCCATGAATTTAGTGACTGCTGATATACATACGTGTGTGTGCACGTGTGTGTATAAAATAAAACATAATAGTTCAGTGTTAGATCTAGGCTAAAAGTCACTTCAGTTTCTTACAAGCTCAGAATTTACAAAATTAATATTGTTGAATTTCTCTAGGGCTGTATTTCCATACTTATAAAACAAGGTCATTATCCTCTTAAGGGTTTGGGTGAGAATTAAATATGCTAGTGTATGCAAAACACATAGAGCAGTTTCTGGAAATCAGTAAGCACTTGAATAAATGTTAGCAGATAGCATCATCTTTATATAATGTCCAACTTTTACACCATGGACTCAGTGGGACTCTTTTACAGAGACATAAGTATGTGTTCAGTGAAAGGGCATTTCTGTTCTGATTTCTTATTAAAATTATTCCAAAACTTTAGCCATTAATTTAGTATGTTAGTGAGCTTTTGCCCATATTTCATACCACATACTACTTATGTAATTATATTTTTAACCTGCATAGTTTTATTTTAAAGGAGACTAGTAAAGTGCCTTTAATGTGATAATTTTTCTACTAAATCTTAAGATTCTATAAATAATAAATAAAATTTAAAAAGTCATTAGTTAATATATACCGCATTTTCTTTATCCACTTATCTACTGAGGGACATCTAGGTTGGTTCTACAACCTAGCTGTTGTGAATTGTGCTACTATGAACATTGAAGTGGCTGTGTCACTGTAATATGCTGTTTTTTAAGTCCTTTGGGAATAGAACCAGGAGTGGGATGGCTGGGTCATAGGGTGGTTCCATTCCACACAATGGAATTTTACTCAGCAATAAAAGATAATAAAATAATGACATTCATTGGTAAATGGATGAAGTTGGAGAATATAATGCTATGTGAAATCAGTCAATCTCAAAAATCCAAATACCGAATGTTTCCTTTGATATAAGGAGGCCGGTTCACAGTATTGTTGGGTTGGGGTACATAGGAGGATTAGAGGAACACTATAATGGTCAAAGGGAAGGGAGGGGAAAGGAGGGAGCAAGGGGGGAAGGGGGAAAAAAAAGAAAAAGTGGTTGAATAAGATGGATATCATTATTCTGAATGCATGATTGAAGACTTGAATGCTACAAATATACTTTGTATACAAACTGTTTTGTGTAAAAAGATGCTCTATATGTGTAGTATGAACTGTAATACATACTACTACGATAAATAAAAATTTTTAAAAAGGAGAAAAAAAAAAAGTCATCAGTTAAAATAATCTCTTGTGCTCTTGATGATATATATAAAACACAATTAGAAGCACTGCCTTAGGAAAAAACCTTTCTACAGGGAATACTTAGAAGATTAGAGTAGTGTACCTATCAAATTCCAGCTATGGTGATGTAAAAGGAGAGATATTGGCCATAGAAGAAATGGTACAACTAACATGGGTGAATGGCCAGGGGCCTGTTCATCAGTACTGTGCAGTATTTGCTTGGTGCTATTTTTTTTCTTACATGTGAAGTACTTTACATGCCAGGAGAATGACTTTTGCCCTAACACTAGACATCTAGTTAAGTTTTTAAGAAATAAAATAAAAACTCCCCCATCCCAGAACTCTTCCACTCTTGTAAGTTGAATGTAAAACATATATTAAATTTTCAGTGGAGAGAACAAATCTTAGTATAATGAGTAGTTAAGAGTTGTAAACTCTGAATTTGTAACAGTATGAAGTGGATTTCTGGTACTTCAAGTGGTTTAAATGCCAGATAAACAATTCTTCCAGTGCTGAGAAGCTGAAATATCAGTGGATAACCAGGATGAAGTTAGAGTTTCTGGGTTCCTTCCCATTAAGTCACTATTTTGCTCTCAGTTTCCTTATGCTTAAGACCTCTCATTTTGACATCAATTGAGCTCTAACCATGGTTGTCTTTTTTTAGGATATTGCTAGCAGCTATAAAATTCTTTTATGTATATGATGGCTCCAAGAAATAGGAATTTATTTCTCACTTACATAAAAGAAGGAAATTTTCTGTAGAAACTCTCTACAACGTTTCTCAAAATATAAAACTATTGCAAATAAAAAGTTTACTGATGAAAACAAAATGAGCTTTTTGCATCTGGGTGTGGCTTTCTCAATTTGAAGATTCAGGACCCAAACTCGTTCCTCTTATATATCCATCATTTCATAGGGAGTAGTTCAACATTTCCCTCCAGTCAGTGTATGAAGAAAGAGGGAATGGAAGAGAAGCACTCACTGGATAATAGCTCTAGTATTATTGCTTTATTGTTTCTGCTCATATTCCATTGGTCTGACCTAGTCATGTGTCCACTCTAGCAGTAAGGTAGTCTGAGGAAGGTGGTCAAAGTTTGTGCCTCAGAGTCAGGATACAAAATCTTTCCTCCCCTTCACCATTTGCCACTGTGCACCCATCTTCCAACACTTATCTATACATCTATCCACCTCTCTAAAGAGATATTCAAAAATCCCATCAAATTGTTGCATCAAGCTCCATTTCCATAATCTCTGGTGAGAAATAACTCTTTCCATAAGGTTCAGGTCTTTCTTGAGGGATTTAGAACTTCAAAAACAAGTTCTCTGTTCCACTTTAGCCATGACTTCCAGTACACAATGATGTAGCAATAACTTAATAACTGAAATAGATATACCAGAAACCTTCTTGTTAGTAAAAAAGCAAAATGGTAAACAGCCATCAGTCATTGGACCAAAATAATAATTAAATCCTTGTTGGCAGTCCTTTGAAACTCCTATACTAGCCTTAATGACAGATCTGGCTCTTCTTTCTGGGAGAATTCCCTAAATATTTTGTTCTCTAGGGTTTCTGGCTCTTCCTTTTATAGGTTATTCCTTCTGCATTATCTCCAATGGACCATATTTGAGGTGGACAGTGGGGAGAGTGATCTCTTTGGTTATATATTTCCTTCATAGTCCAATTTTTGTGGAGCAGATATGGGGTTCCAGAATTGTATAGTCATGGAATTTCTTAGGTGAGCCTTCTGGTTTCTTTGGTAATATGAATCCCAGAAAATATTCATAGATATTGATCTAATTCCTTCACTTACATGTGCCAGTAATCAGAGCCAAGACAGCCAAGTCCTTTTCTACATAAGGTACTTAGTCATGTTTTATTCTAATTCCTCTCTCACCCCTCTCTCTTTCCCCCAGCTCTCCCTCCTTTCTTCTATTCCTCCTCACTTCCTCCTCCTTCCCTATTTTCTTTTCTTCATGTAGAATGGGAATAGTATTATTAATGAGAGTCTTTAAGTAATCAAAGAGATATAATCATAAGTTCCTTCTCTTCCTCTTCCTGTTTTATAATAGAATTTATCTATGATATCTCTTCAGGAGAAAGAACAAAAAGGCTAATTTTTATTTATTCCATAAGTACTTATCATGTGATTTTTGTGTATTTAATTACATCTTGGTAACAGGAAAATTAGAGGAACATTTATTCTGAAAAAGCTGAGGTCATAGCAGGAAGACAAAATGTTTCAATTTGAAATATTTTGTTCCAATTACTATTGTTGCATTTTTAAACAACCTGAAACACAGAGGTGTAAAACACTTTATTATGTAAAACACCTACTTTATAATGTTATATTTATGTCAGTAATAATATGTTTATAATATTATATTTATGTCAGTAAATAATTTAGATAGAGAGCAGTTGGAACAGCTTATTTCTATTCCATGTTGTTTGAGGGCTCTCCTGGGACACTTGAAGGCTGAGGTGTCTCCATGGCTGGGTGCTAAGATCATCAGGAATTCTTCATACTCACAGGATTGGTGGAAGATGGAGACTGCTGTGACCTATGAAGTCCTATGAAACCTGTCCTTATGGTCACTCTGTGTGTAGTGATTTGAGTTTCCTCACCACATGGCAACCATTTTCCAAGATTAGAGTTTCAAGTGGGGAGTGCATAATATTCTAACCTTTGAAGTCATGTAGTGGCACTTCTATCATGTTTTTTGGCATAAAGGTATAGCCAGTTCCAAAATGAGAGATCATGGATCTCACTACTTGATGGAAGAGGTGTCAAGGTTACATATTTAAAAGACTATATGGGATACAAGATGTTGTGGCAACTAGCTATGTTTGAATACAAACTTTATTCAAATTAATTGACATCTAAAATGCTTCTCATTTTGTAAGTAAAATATTCACCTTCTTGAATGAATCTGAATATGCCTATTTTCAGGTGCATGCTTACTGAATTATGCACTTTTAATCATTTATAGCTTTTCTAAAGAAAATAATGTAATAGTATTAAATGCCAATATATTTGCAGATATCCCGACACAGAAGGAATCATTCACAGCATGTCTTGAAAGAAGTAATTCCTCCACTGGAACAACTGGTGAGTGATGAATTTACTACGCTAATGTATGCTTTGATGTACTGCTACAAAATAAATTATCACTAAGCTCAGCAACTTAAAACAGCATGTGTTATTTTTTCATGTTCTGTGGGTCAGGAGTACCCTCTAGCTCAGAGATATTCAAAGGTGGCAATCAAGATGGCGGCTAGAACAGAGATCACATCTGAACTTCTTACTGGGAGGTATCTGCTTTCAAGCTCACTTACATGGTGTTGGCAGGGTAGGCTTACTGTCCAGAGGCTGCTATGTCACTCGTCTTAGTCCATTCAAGCTGCTATGGCAAAGTACCACAGACCCAGTGGTGTATAAACAACAGAAATATAATTCACATAGTTCTAGAATCTGAAAGCCCTAGATCAGGGTACCATCATGGTCAGGTCCTGACCAGGGTCCTCTTCTTAGTTGCAGACTATAGACTTCTCACTGTACCCTTACATAGTAGAGAGTGAGAGCTTTCCAGGTTGACTTTTATAAAATCACTAATCCCATTCACAAGGGCTCTTCACTCATAAACTAACTCCCAAAGTTGCCATCTCCAATACATTCATATTGGAGATTAAGATTTTAATATATGAACTTTGAGGAGGACACAAATTTTCAGTCCATATTATTCCTTGTCTCAAAATACTCTGAGACTTCCATCACCCCAGGATAAAAGTTGAAAAACACCCAGTAGTTCACATACCTTATAAGTCCCACAACCTCTCTGTCCTCACCTCTTCCCCTCTTCTCCCTGGCTTATTTCCCTCCAACTAAGCTAATAACTTACTTCTCCAGGGCCATTACACTTACCTTTTCCTTTTTGTTACAATGAAATTCATCTAGTACCCAGTAATTTGCAAGCCTTATTTTTTCATTTACTTCACATCTCTGTTCTAATATTACCTTTGTAAAACAGGTCTGCCCTAATCTACTTTAAATAAACACACAAATAAATACATGTCATTTTCATCCACAGTCCTTCTTTCTTATCCTTTTTAAATTTTCTTTGTAGACTTTACCACCATTTGGCATACTATACAATTTTATATGTCATTGAATTTTAATGTTAGTTCTTTGAAGGCAGAGGTATTGTCTCCTGTGTTCATTATTCTGTTCCTGTGATTCTAAAGGTTGCTAGAACATTAAAATTAGCAATCGTTATCAATTTAGTGATTGCAATAAATAACTGCTAGAATAATGGTAAAAATGACATAAATTTGTATTGAATGAGTGCATCAATTAAAAGTTAATGACTTTTGGTTTTACTTGCAAGTTTGTAATATACAGATATAACCTTGGTCATTTTTGCTCTTTTATTTTATCTTATATTGCTGAGCACCACCTGGTCATTTGTTTCAAGTCTTCTTTCCCAGTGTAGTAACAGAAGTGAGATTTACCAATGGGAACCCATCAGCAGAACCTTCCCAAGTTCCCCTTTCCATCAAGTCCCTGTTTTTTAGTAGCATATATTTATGGATACCTAAAACACATTTTCTTTGGCTCCTTCATTTTCTTTGTGACCCTTCACATATGTCACCATTTTCTGAAGCAGTTCAGCCCCTATGTTTGTGGTATCCCTATGTTTATCCTGTGCACATATACACACACCCTCCTGAGGCCTTCCAGTGCTTCTGATCTTACCATACTCCATTGTACTACTCCACTGATCACAGGCAGTGATTCCAGACCAACCTTCCTTCAACACTATCATCATTGCTTCATTTGCCTTATTACAACTCTCAACAGCTTTCATTCTTCTTTGGTATCAAGTCTGTAGACCACTCTCCTGGTTTCTGATTTATATTATCTGCTTCCAAATACATACCCTCATGCCAGGAATAACATGATTAAGGCATGACTCTTACCCTGAAAGAGCTGTAGTAATTATCTTTCTTTCATCTCAGCACATGCTTATATCATGGGAAATAGACACATTCCATGACTGGACTGCAAATGCCTTGTAGTTAGAGGCCATGACTTGTATTTTCTTTATTATGTTGTTCTTTCACTTCTATTGCTTTGGCACTAGTGTGGAACACATGTTTGTCAATTGATGTAACAGTAAGAAATTAAAGGTTTTTTTTTTTTAAATAAAGTTTACTGTAGATGTTCATAAATATATCTCTAATAACAAAGCTATAATTTTTTAAGCCCTTAGTCCTTAATCGCTCTATATGCATATGTGTATCTCTCTCTCTCTCTCTCTCTCTCTCTCTCTCTCTCTATCTCTCTCACACACACACACACACACACACACACACACACACACACACACATACAGCCACTAATTCTATAAACTTTTGAAATTACTAATCTATTTATGTCATGGTCCTGACTTGGGTTTCCCTAGATTCTCTGAGTAATTATTACTTACTGTGTCTTTTAAGCACAGGTAATATTCAACTTTTATCCGTCCACATCTATTTGCATTGAATTTCTTTATCAATGTTATATTAAAGATAGAAATGCCATCTTTACTACAAACTCCTATTGATGAATTTTCCATTGTGTGTGCAATGCCAATTAACTATCAACCCCTCCCCCCCAAGAAAAAACCAAATCTAATTAATTTTGAACTCTACATTGCCATTTACCAAGACTTGAATTGTTTCCAAGAACCCATAAAATCTTTGATACATATAGTATAACCTTATATTCCTTTTACCTAGACTCACCTACTTTCCCTCAACTCTAGCAAAGTTCTTACTCCCATCTCTCAACCTCTCCCTACCTCTATCAGGTATTCAATGTTTCTTCCAGAATCATCCAGATTCTTGCTTTAGTTTCTCTTAGCAATACCTACTAGGAGGAATTTTCATATATGATATAATATACAAACAAATCCTTTAGAAAATTTAATAAATGCTTTTAAATTGGTGTTATTATTCATTATTTTTATCATATGGATCCTCAAGCTTATTTATTTCTAAAATGTGCTACATTACAAATCTTACTTCCTTTATCTCACATCCAGAGAACTCTCCAGAACATTTTCCAGGAATCACAAGAGACTTTGGCTTTAGTTATAACTTGGAAAGTTCCCATTAGGTCCACCCCCTTTGAAGGAAAATGATGTACTTTAAAATGAAATCTTCCATGCAAATGCTCCAATACATGAGGATCTCCTTTGGGAGGTGTGCTTCATCTCTTATTTAAAGTTCTCTTTAGTAAAGTTGATTGTGTCCACAGAGTTAACCAAAAGAACAATGCATTTCTTTCCAGTAATATCCAGGAAACTTTACTAATTGGAGTCTAAAAATCTCATGATGGACACTACCCAGTTTGCTGGCAGGAGATGTCATTTATGCTATGTGGTATGCAAACCCACAGGCTTTCAGTGGAGGATTAAAATAATTTCCTGAGATGCAGTGTGGTTGCTTAAGAAATGTTTAGATGCAGCATCAACTTTAAACATGAAACATTAAATATACTAATATGGATCTATTTCTTGATCTTATATATACTGTATTACAACTGTTCATGAAACCTAATTATTTTCAGAGTAATTTCCCTCTCCCTAAAGAGTTATTCAGGGAACATAGCCCTGTTTATAGCATGTTAAACCTTTATCTTATTTATTTTTATCAAAAGAAATAAGACATGTCTATGGATAACCCTGCAGGAGTCAAAAGCCTGTGGCAGGTTTCAGAGAATCATCTGCTTCCTCCTGAGCTAGGAGGATTTTGAGGACAGAGCTCAGGAAGTTGCCATGGCTTGGGGGCAAAGCAGGCTTTTGCAGATAAACCTTAAGTCACAGATTCTACCTTTTGGAGCCAGATACCATTTTGTGGATTAATTAATACTTGTGAGGGCTTTGAGGATGAGAGATGTTGTGAGGATACAGTTTTCTTATTTTAAAACAAAGGACAGCTTTTTGGGAAGAATAATTCTACTGATCAGGCTGGGCTTTTCCTGAATTGCAAAAAAAAATCCAAAAGCACTTCAACCTTACAAAAACCTATTTTGGTAAGATAAAATTAGTTTTACTGAAATAATATCTTCTCCCATATTCAAGCTGTTAATAATATATTATGTAATTGAATAATTCTATTAGAAATCATCTCTAGGCTTTCACAGTTTCATATTCCCTCCCTTTTCACAAGCACAAGTGTGTTTATTAATTCAAATATTTGTTTAGGCCACTCTAGTGCTAGGAAGTGTTCTGGGCTTAGGCTCTGCAATGAGAGGTTAACTACTCATGTCCTTTCCTGAAGATCTTTCAGTGTGGGGATGTACAGAGGTATTAAGGAAGTAAATGAAGGCATCATTCTGTTCCTGCAAATTTTGAAATGTGTTATCATTAGAGAAAAACATGTTTCTGTGAGAGAGGAAGAACCTACCTTGGATTAAGAAGTCATAAAATCAGGCTTTGAAAAGGACATTTCAATTGACAGGAATAGTGGAGTTTATCAAGCAAAGAATTGGAAGAAAAATCTTACAAGCACAAGGAACAGCAAACACAAGGGTCTGGAGGTAGAACAAAGTTGCCACATTTGAAAAACTGCAGGATTATTTGCTGGCTAGAATATAATGAACAAAGGCAACAGGGAAGAGTGTGTGGAGAGAGGAGGCCAGTGCCCAGATGCTGAGGGCCTTGAGGTGATAGTAAGACCTTCTGAAGCCATGGAAACCCAGACACTGGTTAAAATGTTTCTTTCATCCAAGCTCACATTTGCAACTCATTTAGCTCTAGAGCAGAGAAGTACACACACCACCACAGCAACAAAGACTATTAACATTGAGCAATGCTTTCTTCCCTACTGCCCTGACTGAAATTAGGTTATTACACAACAATTGGATTATACCAATAAATTGCCTAGACAGTAACCAAGAAAGTCATTCTCTCAGAACTCCAAGGAGAGGCAAGGAACAAGGAGCATGTTAAATCAAAGCCACCAAGAAATAGAATTCCCAAAAGAAGAATAAAGAAACTGAGGGTGAGGAAGGAGAAATTAAATACAAGGAAGGCCTCCAGAAAACTTAAGAAAGTTCTTCAGATATAAAGAGGTACCTTGACCACCCCATCTCCAAAAAGAATCTGGATTTCTTAGTGGAAAACAAATGAAACAAACTGGTTGCTAGATGAAAAAGCTTTGGAACAAACATCAAGTAGTAGTATTTTCAAGATGACATTTTGATGAGTTAGGGGTAAATAAATCAGAGATGCTAGGATAAAATTTCCCTTGAAATACACAGGGGCTTAATATGATGGGGAAAGCTCTTGGCAAAACATTATGTGTGCCCCGCCAAACCCAGCATTTGGAAAACAGTCCAAGACTTTCAGCAGAACCCCAAAGCCAGACATGTTCTCCCATCCTGAATGAGACAAAGTAAGAGAGGACAAATACCCATGAAAGCATTACTCAGTCAGTATACTAAGGAGTATAAATAGGCCACAGAGATTGAACCATGCCTGGCTGAAATCAGAGATCAAGACCAGCTTCTCAAGAACTTCTTTGAAAATCATACTTGACCCTTTCTGGGCTCCATTCATGTATGACAGAATACTTTCTCGCTCCTTTTATCTTACTTGGGAGTTTTGGTTTACCACTTTCTAAAAGAATGTATACACAGTAAGTTGTACACTTACCTGGAGCCAAAGAATCATATTGCATGTCTCCAAAGCATCCTATTTCATTTCTGATCTATGTGTAAGGCAGTTCTAAAACTAAGCAGTTGGATTTTTTTAAACTACTAGTGCTTTACATTATGTACAGGTAAGCTGATTTTTATGTTGTTTTTTTTTTTTCTTTTTTTTTTTTTCTGCTTTTATACTGTTCCTAAAGGCTTGTGTCCACCACAAACCTATGTGTGTGATTAGCAGAACAAATATAAAAGGAAAGGCAGAACCACTATAAAAATAATTGCATACTGAGAAGAAAACCTAAGCAACAAGTCTCAAAGAAGACTATAACTTAAAGATATTGTCAAGAAAAAGAAAGCAATGGAAAGAATGGCACAAAATGGCACAAATCCCACTTTCTGTAGGTAGTAGTGAAATAGAGTGGGGGAGAGGGAGAGAGAGAAACAAATTTAAGAAGGAAAGAGAAACCCCATTTGTTTTAGTCAGCCTTTTTGCTGCTGTGATTAAAGGACCCAAGCACCACAATTTTAGAGGAGGAAGAGTTTATTTGAGGGCTCAGGGTTTCAGATGTCTTAGTCCATAGAAGCCTCATCTCGGAGCTTGAGATGAGGCTGAACATCATGGGTTAAGACTCTCACAACCCAATCATTTCTCCCCTAAACTATCTTGTATTGTCTCACACATGAGCTTCTGGGGACACCTCACATCCAAACCACAACAAAGGGCATGATGTAACCAAATGTATCCTCATTCTATGATTTTTAATAAAAGTCACCAAAACAAACAAGATTGCCAGGAAAGTACGATGATCTATTAAAATTTAGCAGCCACCTCATTATTAAATAAAAAATCAATTAAGTGGCAGATCTGTTTGAAAACTACAGTGGTCCAGGGTATTAGTCATGGAGAAATGAGGCAAAGTTATCTTAGTGAAACATCAATCACAGCAGGTTTCACAGGATGAAATACCCATTCTGAGGGATCATCGCAAGTTTAGGGCTGGGGCCTGTCACAGCTTTGTGAATCCAGGAAAATCACACTTGTCAATATTATCAGGGTTTGCAGAGCTGATGGTCCCTTGGGACTATTTCACAAAATATGAGGGGGTATTATGACACTTACTATTAAAGTTACCCACTCTCTACATCAAATGACCTAAGAAGGTGAATCTGGAGGCAGATGGTTGCTGATCAACACAAAGTCAGAACAAAGGGGATGATAACAATAACTTAGAACAAATGTTATGAGGCAAAAAGGGCTGTGTGGTTCTGGTGTTAAAAGCCAAACTCTTCTCAACAAAATCTGGTGGAAGTCTCTGGTTCAGTTCATTTCCATTTATAAACATGTATTCTAACAGAACCCTTTTGACAGACTGGCATACATGAAAACCCATTGTTTGCAATTGTATATGAGAACAATGGGAAGCCTTTATGTAAAAAATTGCTGTGTCTGTATGTAGGGTTACAGGCTGGTCTTTCTGCCATGATTGTTACCATTTATCAAAGGTTGTCGTCTCTTCTCCTGCCTCATTTGTCGCCTCCAACAAAAGTTGATAAACAGGTGCTATCTGGGTATCCCACTGCCATTCATTCTTCTCATCTATATCTCAGCATGGATATATCTGCTGAGCACTTCCTCAATGCTGACAGACTGGCTCGCATCCAATCTGGACAAATTGCTGATCTTTCCTGCCACATAATGTTAAATAGGGCTTCTAAGGGACATTGGACAAATAGCTCCCAAAGCCAGATTTAGCATCTGAAGATAGGTTGACATTTCTTAAGTGTACATAGTTTAGGGAGTGCTGCTGCTTTAAAAACCTTCAGATTGTCTTAGAATTTGGTATATAGAATCCCAAACTTAGATTTAAATCTATCCATAATTTTGTAAATCACTAAGCATGAGACATTTGATTCCTAGATGACCAGCATGCTCAACTGCAATTTGTAGATCATTTTCCCTTCTGATCATGGGAATGGCTGAACATAATTAGAATAATTAATAAGGTTCCATATATAGACCCACATACAAGCTTTTGCTTACCCTAATATTTCTTTTAGCTCACTATAAGCCTCTCAGAATAGCTACTTCCTGGTGCCTGGTGCCTGGAACATGGGGAGGTATTTCAAAGTATGATGATAAGGTATAGTGAAGTAATTAATTGCACCTCCTGGGAGCTTTGCTTGCCAGCATGGGACTTAGAACAATGCAGTATTTTCAGTGAAGGAAACTGAATTGGAGTTTTCTAATCCAGGCTAAAGATGGCCTGAGTCACTGGGATGGCTGGAGGAAGTATGGTATCAGTATCAAAATAAGAGGAAGAGGACCATCTTAATGTGAGCTCACAGGGGTTTAAGCCTCAGTAATAGTAAGACTGTCCTATATATCTTTACATACCAGTTATGAACATAGAGGCGGGTATTAGGGACAAGGGAATGTGATTAATTGAAAAATTTTGAAGGAATGAATGTGTGTATATCCAATATGAAAGAGAAAATGGAGAGAGAGGAACACTTGATCCCAGGAGTCATAATATATGCATGATAATATGTATATATACATACACACACCTATATACATATACATACATATATATATGTTACATATATATATGGCATGTAGAAATGTATATCAGATGCACATAGATATGTAAAAAATTATACAAATATAGTAAATTCAGTAAGTAATACTACATACTAGACAGGTTATTAGTTTCTTCTCATGACTTGGAAGGCAGTTCAAATTTGTAAGATGATATAGGTGAAGATATCTAACTTGCTATTCATCTCTTCCTTCATCATTTTCTCAAGACCTCTGGGTAGTCATTCATGAAAACTTTATGACATTAACCTAAGACCATGCAAACTGACTCAGCTATTAATGTTACTGATGTCACATTTATTGAGTCCTAACATAAGAAATAAATCAGTTGGCCACTTCAGTCTCAGGTATCCTTCATCAGTCTGGTGGACTATTACTTACGTATTCAAGGAGAGAGAGTCTTAGAGAATATATCTCAAGCTTCTTTATGTTGATTTCTCCCTGTAATAATATTAGCTTTTTCTTTTTAGATTTCCATTTTTGTTTTAGAGGAATGGTCATCAATAATACATTTCTGTGGATACCAAATGTCCCAATGTCCACCTATGGGTCTTCTGGTGAAAATTTTTGAAAAAATAATGGTGACATTGTTAGCTGAGAATGCATGCATCAATTTTTACAATGGGTTGAGATTTTGTAACTTTCTGGATAAATCCTTTTTAGATAACTATTTTATTTTCATCAGAAGAAATTTTCACTAAAATAATAAATATGGTTACACAACAAAATTTCTCAATATACTTTCCTAAAGAAAGGGACCTCCTCTGTGATGCTAATTGCTACTGAAAGCATCTTTCTTCCAAACATTTATAGACACCAGTATTGCCCAAAGTTAAACACTGAACTTATTATATGGTCTTCAGAGGGTAGACAAAATTCCCTGGCACCAAGTAAAAGGGAAAGTATACATAGAATAAGAGGTGGGCAAAGCAAATGAATGCATGTATCCAGACACATTAAAAAAAAGTGACACCATTGAGCACCATGGTTCTAAAAATGATCTAAGAAAGATCCCCTAGACTTTTTTAGACTTTTGGAAAAAAAAAAAAATACTGAAGTAAAAGAAAATTTGTAAATGCATGAAAAATGCTTATGATCATCAAGTCCATTACCATCATATCGTAGTCGTCGTCATCATCATCATCATCATCATCATCATCTAGTCAATCTAAAGGTATCCATCAGATATATTTTAAAAGCTAAGTACTGTGCTATATATTTCAAACCTAATGATGAACAAGTCAGGAAAGTTCTCATGTATATCAGAGTGAGTCTCGTAAACAGGCAATTCTGAGATTTTAGTGGTTTGGGACAACTCGTTTACCTCCAAATATCTCTTCTAATCTGTCATATTGCATATGAATTGTTTTGGTTTGTCTAGTCTCCCATAAATATTTGAATAAAAGTTTAAATGTACATTCATTCTTTTGTTGCTTTGTTGAAGCAGTTCTTATCATTGTGACTATCATGACAGCAAATACTGTAGGAGCTTGGAATCCAGGTATGAAAGGTACAGCCCTTGCCTTCAGTGACTCAAACAAGGTGGCGGCACAGAGATTAAGCAGACAATTACAGTGTGATCTGACAAATGCTATGGTTGTGATAATGGTGGAGTGAAAATGGAGGGTCAGAACAGGAATACCTAAAAGAGAATACAGATGAATCATGGAAAGACCCTCTAATAAATGCCATATGAATTGAACTTTAAAAACAGTTTAAAGTTGATTTTGTGTACTTAATAATGTGTGAGCTAGAGACAGCATAGAGGTAGTGTTACAGTCAAGGGTGTACATGCACAGGGGTGTCACTGAGGGAGAATGGTTCTCTGCCATTGGGCAGGTGATTTTTTTACAGCATTTAGCATATAGCCCGAGGGAGAGGGTGTGACAGGCTAAGGATCTGCAGTGTAGCATGTGAGGCAGGCAGAGAAGGGTGAAGTAGAGTGCTAAGAGATTAAAACACACCCTAGAACTTCACAAACATGCCTGTGGCATTTTAATGAATAGTTTAATCTTTTTTTTTAAGAATCTTGCAGCTGTATTATCAATTGAAGCCCATATACACAGATAGGAAAAGGAGGGCAACTATGTATCATGGAAGGAGACAATGAGACACTATTACTACAGGTCTCTGGGGGACCTAAATGCATGCCATGTTGCTATTTTTAATGACTTTTCATGATTCAGCTGACTCAGTCACCAGATTCTATTGAATTCTTCCTTTGCCCTGGCTTCAGCAGGTATATGGGAACATGAAAAGGAAGGACTTTTCTAATAATGGCTGGTAAAATTAAGAAAGACATTACATTTGTCTTTGTTTTACCACTTGAAGTCCATTTTTATAAGCAAGTGATTTCATTGCACAGAAAGAAAAGTGAGTAAAGGTGTATCACTATCTAACAAATCATTCACATCCCTCTTCATAATCTGTCTTTTGGATATTTAACAGCTTGTAATGACTGTGATCTTGCAGGCACTTCCCATAAGCTATATATATGCATTATTAATAAAGTGCTGTGACTGGAAACTTCCATCATTGCAATGACTCTTCGAAAGCATAGGTTCATTCAAACTAAAAATGCATAGGAGTTTGTCTCAGTTTTAATGTATGCATTCTTCTTGCAGATGGTTGAAAAAGAAGGTTATCTTCAAAAAGCTAAAATTGCAGATGGAGGGAAGAAACTAAGGTAATAGAAGTTCTTCAACTCACTATTATATAACTATGCTAGTTTTCCTATTTCCCCAACTTTTGTCACTCTTATTGTTTGGGAAGGAGGGCCCTATGGTACCAGACTAGAATAGAATCATCTCCTCTTCTTTGACTGCGAACAACACTGTTTTTAATATAATTATGGTTTTCAAAGGAAGGTGCTACTTCTATATTGTTGCACAGAATATATAAATGAAGTGTTTCTTGTCTTCCTGGGACTTATTTTTTTTTAAATAATAAGAAAAACAAGGTAGAGGATCTTAATTTCTGTGATTGACAGTTTATGTCATGGATGGACTCATTCACAATATATAAAGAATAAAAAATCTCAATACAACACAATGAGAGAAAAAAAAAGAAGGATAAATGTTCAGAACTATGTTTATAGATCAAAATAAAAATAATTTGAGAAAAATATAGGAAAAATGAAATCATGAACACAGGGTAGGTGAGATAAATTTTAAAAGAGAATTCTTATTCTCACCATACAATGACAACAAAAGACATTGAAAAAAAAATGTTGACATGAGAATTGTTGTTAGTTATATTGTATACATGGGATATTTAGAAATAATACTATACATTGTATAATCATTGTATTTCTCATGTCATACTTATTTTGTATTCAGCTTTGTAGTAGGTAAATAGGTAATATGCAAGCTAGAAAATTATGTAAAAAGTGCTAAAATTGGGAGACAAGGTGTATACTTATGAGTATATTATTAACAGTTAAGTCTACATGATATAAATGTTCTAATTAGCTACACAAGGGGACACTTGTCAATTGTATAATACAATTCATTACTCAAATGGCACTCTGGCCAACACTAGATAATAAAATATGCTTTGTTCAATAAATTATGTGCATATTTATTTTTAAATAAGTTAACTTGAGGGGTTCACACATAACCCCACTACCTAAAACAACAATTCTTAATATAAACAACAAACTATGTTTTCTGCCCATATCAAATCTGGGTTTACAAACTGAGCTGTGAATCTTCTCCTTGACTGTTTCCTGGCAGTGGTCTCATAGCCACCTTCCCTAGGGTGCACAAGAGAAGCACAGGATACAAGATCAAATGCAGACCTGCTTCAAGAGGCAGGGCTAGTCTTTCCTCCTATGGGGAACTGACCTAGTGAATCAAGTTCTAAAAGGGCAACAGGAGGGAGTCACTTTGACTAACCCACCTGAGTGCTCTTCTTTCCCATACACTTTATCCCAACCTTATCAATTCAGAAAAGAGTATGCAGTTATGCTTCTCCCTGGATGAGTATGTCAACAGCTTTTCTTAACCTCCTCTGCCATGTGATCTTTAAGAACTTCTGCTTCAGCCTAATCAGCCATTCACTGGGCCTTGGTAGGAGAGAGGAGGTGGCAGCTCACATCAGTTACCCTTTGGGCTCATGCAAAGAACAAAAGAAGATTTAAAAAAACCAAGATGATGCCCTGTGGTTATGGTTTTATAAAGCATCCTTGCCCATAAGCCATTCATAAGCCAACTTTATAAGATTTTCTTGTATAAGAGGATATCAAGAGGAGACTGAGGCACTGAATAGCACCCTTCCCCCAACCAACTCTCATGAATACATTTTTAGGTACTTTCAATCAGTGTGGTTACCATTATATATTTGTCTTATTTGCACAACAAACAATCAGTTTTCATACAAGTTTGCATTTCTAGTTTACATTCATATAAATTTCAGTATGTTCTATTTTATTGTTATTCCAATCAGTTTGCATATCATTATGCATTCTTTCAGCTTTCATCATTTAAAGTCACATAAATTTTAGTTTCCTTTTCTAAAAATTCTAGGTGCACAGAGTTGAAGTTGATTGCATCCTTCAGTTTGTGGCCTTGTGTTACCATCATTTGAGGCAAGACCCCTAGAGCTGTTTTTATTTTATTCTCAGTCTATAACTCTCAAGTCAGTAACCGATAGACATATAATCTAATTGTTGATTAAATCCACACTCCATATATGTATTTGGCTATATGTGTGGTATTCTAATAAAAAGCAATTGTGTGTGTGAATGTGTTCTATAGGTAACAAGCATTTTCCTATTATAAATCTTATAAATCTCTCATTCAGTGTAAGTGCTTGGACATATCTATGTATATTACTATATTTAAAATTACTTTATTTATTCCAGTTGCTGCCATTTTTTCATTGTGTATTTGTACCAAATTTTACTTACCAAACATTGCAGGTATGAATACTGAAGTTGTCTGTAACTCCTTGCATCCCAAGCAACATTGCAAGGAAGTAGCCACATATATATCTCCTTTGAACCTGTTAGAAATTATCTGGGTACTATAAGACCTGCAGGCTTTCTTGGACATATAGAAAGTCACTGAGTGTCATCGCCAGACTTTCTTCTGAATGAGTGTACCAGTTCACTTTGCACTGCAGAAGGGATTCCTCTTCCGCACAAGCTCATTAGCAAACAACATTATCACACTCTCAATTTTGACAAATTTGTGACCATAGAATGTGACTTCAGTGTTGCTTTTATTTTTCACTGTTTTCTATTTCAGTGAAGCCTAAATTTTTTTAATGTGGAATCATTCAGATTCTGCATCGTGAGAATTATCTATTCATAAACTTTGACTATTTTCTATTGAGTCTTTTCCTTTTATATTTTTGATAATTTTAGGGAACTCATTAAATTCTAAATGGTAATATTTTATCAAATTCAGACATTGTAGATATGTCTTCCAAATTTATTTGGTTTGTATTTGTTTTTATTTTATATAATTTACAAATTGAACTTTGTATATATGATCACTATATTTAATAGCACATGATTTTCCACAATGTTTGTAAGCTATAATATACAAAATAATCCCTACCATCCTTTTTTAAATTTGATTTTTAAGTTGTATCTAGTTTTATATTAAAATAGTTATAATTGCAGTAAATCTCCTAAAGTTTGTCAATTTTTCTTTTTCTTTTATATTGTGTAAAGATGGATGTTAAGCCTGTATTATTTGATCAAGTTCCATAACTATTTTAAAATGAATCATGCTATGTGTTGCAATGTTCCTTGCCTAAGTAATCTATATGCTTTTATCACTAGCAATAAAATGGCCAGTTTAGTCATAATCTTGAAAAATTGTATAGGTCTTATCTCATTGATAGTTTAGTGATTATTAAGTAATATACCATAGTTACTATAATTTGTACTTCTTATGTGAAATTTCTTTTGGTAGGTGGTTTCCCATTCAACAAGGATCTTTTTTTTTTTTTTTTTGTCGGGGAGAGGGGTACTAAAGATTGAACTCTGGGGCACTCAACCACTGAGCCACATCCCCAGCCCTATTTTGTATTTTATTTAAAGACAGGGTCTCACTGAGTTGCTTAGCACTTCACTTTTGCTGAGGCTGGCTTTGAACTCGTAATCCTCCTCCCTCAGCTTCCTGAGCCACTGGGATTACAGGCATGCACCACTACACCTGGCATCATCAAGGATCTTTATATCATTTTAATACATTTTATTGACTTGACAAGCAATATTACCAGGTGCTTATACTGTTGAGCAGTATGAGCCAAATGCTTTACCGGTAATTCTGAAATAATACTAGCACATAGACTTTATTATTATTTCCTATTGCACAAATGGAGAACTTTAGTTACCCATATTAACCTCTCCTTTCTCCTTATTAAATGATCCTATCATATATTTTAGCCCTGTTCACTGTTTCAAACATGTTTGCTTTATCTTTGTAGCTTTAAGCTATTGGAGGCCAAGAAGCAAAAAAAAAAAAAAAAAAAAAAAAAAAACTGTCCTTTTGTTTCATGTCATGCATAATACCAGGATCTTCAATTGTTACTTAATAAATATTATTGTTTAAATTTCTATAAAATTTTTGACTCATAAATCCATTTTAGATCATACATATCTTGTAGTATTATTGTTTTTCTTCCCTTTCTTTATTATCCTTTTTATTTGTCTTTATTCCTTTCTTTCATGTATTTTCTCTAAAATTTTGTTTTGATTTATCTCAATATGAACAAGAGAAGGTGACAGGAAGGAGAACTTGTTGGCTACATCTTATATTCATAAAAGGCCCTAAATTTAGTCTTATTTCAAAATGAGGTTATGCACATTTCCCTTGTGATACTCTGACAGGCTTGAAAGCAGAATACATTCAGCATTCAACTTTAATTTTTAATTATGAACATAGAAATTATGCTTCAGCTTTTCTGAAGAAGCTTAGGAATTTCTTCATTTGGGGAATTCCATCCCCAAAACTGTAAGTAGCACTGGCTTCTATGAAATTCTATGAGGCCTTAGTAAAAAGTTATTTTCAAGGCTTAAATTTACAAAAGGCACCTGACAGTGTGGTTATGCTCTTTCAGTTCCTCACATTTGTCTCTCTGAACTTGGATCTTTTCTTTGTGGATCTGTACATATCATGTGCAGATTCTCACTCTGCTGTCCTCTTCAGAGAGACATGGGAATATTTGGGGGTGAAAACATGGACAGAGATGGGTTTGAAAAGAAATATAGATAAGGGTTTTGCTGTGGTTATATCTACTAGTGCTTGCCTTCATTCTAGGGCCCATGAATCTTACACCTTGGATTTTCTGGGGATGTGTGGGGATGCATGTGTGTTTCAAAACAATCATTACTCAGAATGGAATTATTTTAGAATCTGTTACTGTGTAATCACTCCTCATGTGATTTTTTTTTTTTTCCTTAGTACTTTCTGCTCTGTTTGGTAATAAATTCTTCCAAGCTAAATCTGCCTTTTTCTATTTTTCTTGCCACACTGATAGAGGTGTATGTCTCTTGGACCCACTTTTTAGCAGTGGCAAATTATAAGAAGCTTAGAATATGAGAGAGAAGAAATAAGTTTCTAGACCTACCAGTCTGATAAAAGTCAGGATATTTAAGTGTCTGAGGGATTTTGTGGTAAATTGGTCAGGGACATTACAGTAAAATCACTGGTGAAGGATCAAGCCAAATCCAGTGTGACCACGTCAGGTAAGGATATAAGGTGGCCCAGAGAAAAGAATCTGAAATTTATGAAGTCATCTCAATTGTTTTCCTCTTATTGCTTTGTCATTTTGTCATTATCTAAAGGATGCATAAGTGATGAGTACATAATACAAAGTTTTGATGTTTACAGCAAATGCATGTGCTAAACCCAGAACTTATGCTCACAGGCTGTTATAATGACATTGAATATTTTAAGGGCCATTTTCCATCCAGCATTCTCCAGAAAAGCAGTTACAAAGTTGCTGTTATTATGTGCTGCCATCCGGTGTCCATTTTGTAGAATGTCAAGCTGATGTCTATGTCGAGTTTTGTTTTGCTTTTTTTCATTTTCCAACTTCATGCTCAGAATTTTTTTTAGGAAAGTTCTCTGAGTATTCCACTCAGACGAAATGTCTTGGCAATTGCATATGTTAAACAATATTTTTTCTTATTTTAGTCTCCCTCCTTTCTAATTGTAATTTCCCCTTAGATATGATTTGCTTTGTGTGTAAAAGATGCCTGCATATATATATATATGTATATATATATATATATATATATATATATATATATATATGCAGGCATCTTTTTTTTTTTTTTTGTCCCACGACCTGTTTCCTATACTGAATCTAGCATGGATCCTTCACCTGATTTTTACCCCTGAGTCCATGCAGAGACCTGGGACAGCCTTAATTATTCCTGGGACCTCTGACTTACTAAAATTCAATATTATCTGAATTACATGTCTTGCTTAATGGTGAAGTCTCTTGAGCAACTTAATTTTTATCCCCTGTATGGTAAAACAGAAAACAATGTTCCAAATGTTGGGATGAAATGTAGAGGCATTAACTGGTTCCTGTTAATGGATGAATTTACCTGCCGATCATCAAGATGGGGATGGAAGGCAGGGATAAAATGATTGGCATTGCAGGACATCCCAGGTTAGGGTAGGATGTAGCTTTGCTATAAGGAGAAAAAGTTTCTGTCTCCCTTCCTTAACTTCGGTCATGATACTCTGCAAGACATGCTAGATAAGACTAAAGGGAGAGCTGGATGCCACCTGCTCTAGAGACAGCTGATACCTTGGAATAAACATGGGCTCCAAGGTCCAGGAGGTGTGGCCTGATTCCCATCTTCATAACATGTGTGCCTGTGGTTTGGACACAGTCTCACTAAGCACCAGTCCACCTCCCTGGGTTATTCAGAAGATTTGTTTCTATGTTTTATTGACTATCTTCTAGTTATATATAAAATCATTGAGGTCTCTTCTTATTTTCCTTTATAGTCAGCCCTTTGAATTTTGTTTGATATGTTTCTTGAAAACTGTGTTTGATAATAGTGATAAATGTTCAATGGATACTTGTGACTGGCTTTGTGATTAAATTATGTGATGCCTGTAAAATACCTGTGGCATACCTGGGACAGAGTAGTGGCCAGTGCAACCTGAGAGCTCATATAACTGAATCACGTCTAAGAAGTCAGGAAGACTTCTGAAGTATGCTCAGGTATCGAGTCTGGGATGGGTGGAGCTTTGCCAATATTTCTAAAGAAAAAGCATGCAAAGTAGCTAATAAGAGTGTCAGATTGCTGATGTGTTGTCACAGGCTTCACACACAAGATTTTATAACTTGCGAATTTCAACCAAACCTGTGGTAAAATCTGATACTGATGATATCTTTAACCAAATTAGCACTGTTTAGGCTTTTAAAAAAAGTATAAACTAATAAATAGATTACAGACTTTGTTGTATGACTTCCTTTTCATAGAAACTGGATTTGAATTTAAATGTAAGTGTGTGGCTCTGTGGCCTTAATCAAGTTACCTAAATTCTCTGAGCCTTGTTTTCTGTGTTAGTACGTGGAAATATTAGTACCTTCACCATATTTGTGTTTGAGAAGTTAACCTTAGCTACAAAATCAAACTTATACTAGTTATTTAGAATAATTTATGCTAATTGTTATTTTAAAAGAAATCATAGGATAGGTGAAATGAAAGAGAAGCATCTAAATGTTTGTCAGTAGCACTTTATTCTTCATTTTGAAATGAAATTCTTTCTAAGCAATATAATTCTACCCTTGGAATAGCTTTCACTTTCATTCTAATATGGTTCAGTGCTTGCCATTTATAAATTCAAGATGAAATAGCACTGTGTGTAAGGTGTGAGAGGAGTTTGCATTACTAAGCTTCTAAGACCCTCTTCAGCTCATTCATCTGGTTTACCTAACAGGGACACAGTTCACAGAAGTTCAAAGTCCTAACACAGAACAATGAGATAATTGAATTTCATGCAGCTTTAGTTCTAACTAGTTCCAGTTCCAAGTTTAAAGAACGGGAGAATTTTGCCAGCAAGTTCTATAAACGATCAACATCTGAAACAGATTCAAATCAGAATCATTTATCCAGGACTTTCTATAGATAGGAAGCAAGTAAGGTATAGTTTCTCCCTGCCAGAAGATGAAAAATATAGTGAGGAATGTAACAGGCAGGTTAAATATGGATCTATCATGTCTGAGGTGTTCCGTACCTCAGACCACATACGGTACAAAGAAGGATGGTGGTGAAAAACTCAGGGCCTAGACTAGCATTCCTGCGGATGTTTCTCTCTTCCTTGTTCTGGATCATTTGATATCATTACCTGCATAAAGAGAAGGAAACGACTGTTCAGTTCACCATATTGCCACTGGTCCTTGATGGAGAAATGGGTTTAACTAAGGCAGAGGGAAAATATCTAAGCAGTTCTTCTTTTTTTCTTTTTTTAACTTTATGTCGTCCAATTGAAAACTTGACTCTTTATTTGAAGACAAGTGGGTACAAGAACATAACATTTGTATTTGTACACTGGAAAATTCACATTGTGTTTCTTATGTGCCTGTTTATCCTATTCTTTTTTAACACAATCGTATATCATTAAGAAAGCTTCAGGCATGTTAGAGTAACCTAATTCTTTTTGTAAATATTAACCTTACTGAATCAAAGCAGCCCTTTCAATCAGGGTCCTAGATTGTAAGAGGCAATAAATAAATAAATTGCACAAATATCTGGAAGTTATTTTTCACATACTTTTGTGTGGTTTCTATTGACTTGAATAAAGACTTTCTGTAGCCTTTTTGTTTTGTAAACCAAATTCAATTATTTTGAAATACATGCTAAACCAAAGCAAACTGCAAGAATATGATATATTGGTTAAATAATTTATATATAAATGTAAAACCTTGATTTTTTTTCACCAAAAATATCCTACTCTTCATGACACTAACACCTACATATTCTAACTGTAGCAGTAATGCATGTTCAATGAGGGAAATTTGGTAAAGACTAAGAAGCACAAAGGAAAGTCAGAAGCCATGATTTTACTACCTGGTTTACTATTGTTTTATCCAGAAATTGTTTTGCAGGCCAGTACAATTATTAACTCAACAGATACATGTTTCATATTGAGGTGCAAGGCTATGTACTACACAATGAAGGTACCTCTGTAAGGACAAAAAGACTTCCGCCATTTGGGGTATCACTTTTTAGTGGATATGAAAATGAAATTTTAAAAAATATTTTAAAATTTCCTATAAGCCATATACAAGAAAGTCACAAAAGGCACACTTGAGAAAGACTTGGACTTGTGATGAATGGAATTAATAATTAGAAGCGGCTTGGATGGGTGAAGATACTCTAGGTAAATAGCACAGCACAGTGTTATAAAATACATATATTATGATCTGAATTAAATTCTTCCTGCACCAGTCCTTTTGTAGCACAGGGTTTATTATTCCTTAAATAAATTTGTTATATACAATTTGCTTAACCAGTTTCTTAACTTTTTATGTTTTGGGCAGAATTAACAAATGATAGTGCACTTCATCCTTATGTGCAAAGCCTTAGCAACTTGTGAGAATAATTCTCTAGAATAAATTTAAATTCATAGGAATGGACATGTTTCATCAAAAGACAGAAGTTTTTAAACATTTATTAATGTTCCATGTATGTATGATATGTCAAAATATACTGTCATGTATATTTACAAAGAACAAATAAGGTATGAAAAAATAATGTAACATAAACATATATCACAGGTACTTTTGTGGTACATCTTAATTATTTTTAAACATCTTAATTATTTTTAAAAAATCATATTTTCAAATTGCACTCCAGAAAGATGCACCAATTTACACTATTCTATTGGTATAATAGAATACCAGAGAATCCATTTCCTATACTCTCATTAATCCTCGGCAATATGATAGGCATAGAGGGAAAAGACATGCCAGAGATTTTAGTTGCATTTCTTTGATTTCCAGTAGGATTTAGTAATATAAAACTATTTTGAATAAGCAGTAACATGAGCTAATTAGTTTTTCAGACTCTGAAATATACTAAACCATTGTAAAGAAGAAACAATGGAGGAAGGGTTTCTGATTTCTAGTTTTACTTTGCTACTTTTAGTTTAATGCACTTTTTTTGTGGGAAGGGGGGCGCTTGGACACACAAAAATATTGGGTGCTCAGTAGTTGAAAAGATTTTATGGAGAGAGGAATACTTATACAAATGGCATACATTTCTAAAATAATAAAATGTTTTTATTATTATCTGAATTCCATACCAGTTATTGCTTTTTTTAAAAAAAAAAAACTTTTTTTAAATGCTTATTTATTTGCTTTAGTTGTACACAATGCAATGCATTTATGTTTACGTGGTGCTGAGGATCGAACCCGGGCCGCGCACTTGAGAGGCGAACACTCTGCCGCTGAGCCACAATCCCAGCCCCCCATACCAGTTATTGCTTTTAATAGAGAAGATAATTTTAGGAAAACAAGTTCAAAACATAGTCTCAAATGTTGCTCCTATTCTATTGTGTATGTATCTTCTTCTACTGATGATACTTTTTTTCCTGTTTCTTTTCCTAAGGAAAAACTGGTCATCTTCCTGGATTGTTCTTTCTAGTCGAAAACTTGAATTTTACAAAGAATCCAAGCAACAGGCTCTGTCCAATGCAGTGAGTAGTTCTGTTTCTACTATTACTATATTTTCAGAAATACTGTTGAATTAAAATTTTGGTTTCATAAGAAATCACCCTAAGGCTTCTAAGCTACAAACATCTGAAAGCAGATAGAGGAAATGACTCAATAAACTTTTAATCAGATGAAGGGAAAATAGAACTTAGTGTCTGTTTTATTAAGTGGTGCATTTGGAGAATAATCACAAAATGAGATGAATGGTGAGCAGCTCCCTAGTAATGCGAAGGTAACGCTTTAAATTAAGGTGCCACTTATAAATGCTTTATTCTTATTTATGAAATAATCACTAAATGTAGCTACTTGCTCAAATAATGTATTATAAAGTATGTTATAAAACGCATTAGTAATAAATGCTTAACGGATGAGACCATGGGAAGCTGTTTTAAGGAATATTATAAGATGTAAATCCTATTAAACCATGTATGTGCCTCTTTAATACATGAATTTAAGTTGTTATCTAGCATGCAATAAAGTGCTTCACACATTAATAAATAATAATAAACTCTTTATAAATGACACCTTAATATAGGGTGTTATCAATGAGAAAACACTCTAAGTTAACAAAGTGATTTTTTATCTTAGTCTAACTCTGACATTCACTATATCCAGCTAACCTTTTGGAATATTTCTATGACTCCATCTAATGGAGCTAATACAATTTCTGTATTCTGTAGTTATTACAAAGTGAAATTTGTAGGGTTTCTTCATTGTACCTGGATGAGGGCTTCTTTCATGCCTATTGAGATTTGACAGTGATGGTAAGTAGGAGCACTTTGGAGAGAGTTACTGGGGCAATTCAAGCTCAAAACCTTGCTGCCCAAACTTAAGAACTGTCTGCCACAAGATGTAGGAGACAGTGGTCAGCAATGTACCTGACAGCCTCCTGATTAGTAAGGACTCCAGGCAGGAATCAACCTGCCATAGCCCATCACTGTATGGGCCACAGGGAAAGAGGTTGCCTGGCAGGAGTGAACCAAAATGAACTAATTTATATTTGGCAGGTAAAAAAAAACAATGAAAAGTTCTTTGCTGTACAGCCACTAGTCATGTTTGCTATGTAATCCTCTTTAAATAGAAAATAGAAAATCATTTGCTAAGAGATGTTTTTTAAAAGGAGATTTTAGTAAGAACAAAAGGTAACATTTGGCTTGCTCCTGATAATTGCAATAGCCTTTATCCCCAAAATGGCTTGCTGATTTTGGAGTCTTGGTGTGGTCCAATCTGTAAACTAATTATGAATAAATTAAAAATATATCTCAGTCCTTTGTATTTTTAAACTGCCTCAGAAATTTGTTTTAGGTTCTGTTTTGTTTTCGTTTTTTGGCTACAGTAAGGTTGAGATAATCTTTTTAAGAAAATAAAATACCCCTAAGGGCCAGGCACAAAACAACCCCATCTACTTGCAGGGCCTTTGTCTTCTCTTTGAATGTGTTCTAAGGGGATGTTGGGAAGGGAGGAGAGTGGCTGGCCTTGCTGGGTTTGGCTGCTGAGAAGATGATCTTCATCCTGCTGCGTGAGAAGAATTCCATTGGAGCAGAGTTTGTGTGAATGTGCTGGGATAATGGAGAGAGATTAGACTCCATTTTAAAGCATTTGGTTTACTTTTATTTTATTATTTTAATCTCCTCATACCAGGAGATATAATTCTCAGCTGTTTAATTATATACAGGTGAAAGAAAACTGCTTTTAGATTGTAGGCAAACCTTGCAAGTTAGCTCACTAATTGTATGCCTCCAGTTCAACCTTCAGAATTGTTACAAACTGACAATAGCTCTGACTTGTAGAAGAAATTCGTAAGCATTTTTTTGGCAGTCCCTATTTATTACTTCTGGCCCCATTTTCAATGCTCTTATGGTTTCTCCCAGGCACTCATTGTCTTCAAAGTGAATTCAGTGCAGGAACTAACTGTTTTGTGGTAATGGGGAAGAGAATTACAGATTCGTATTTGTACTGCATGAATTGTCTTGCTAGTCAACTTCTTGGATTCATTTCTAACCAAGTATTAAAGGCCTAGTGGGATAGCCCACATTTACCAATTGGAGCCTCAAAGAAATGATACGATGATTGCCAGGCCTTGATTAAAGATGTCGTGGTTTTATTTTAAAAGATTTATGCTCAAGTTTCTGAATTTCCCTTGCACCCCCTTTGACATGTCCTGGTGTTCATTGTACTTCTGGTTAAATAAAAAAAAAAAAAAAATCCATTCCTCCAAGGGGTCAGTAGAAGCTGTCTGAATGATGTAGAATGTGGTTTAAAAGCATAAATAGTATTTTAATCTTTATAGAATGATCTGTTAATGCAGCTGCTAGACAAAGAAGCAAAGTAGCTAAGAGCAAGCTTTGAAGTTGGACAAGAGGGGATATAATTCTATTTTTACTACTTTGTAGTTGACAAAGTTGAGTTTCCAACCCTTACCTATAAAAATGGAGATCATGGTATCTTCCAAAATAATTAGTAAGTCATTAAAATAATATAGTAAAAACAAAAATATATAATAGCTATAAAACAATTATTAATGCTCTACTTAAAAAATATACCATACATTTTAAAATTTAGAATATGGTATAATTATGATATTATTATGCTGTATTAGCTTTGCACTTGAATTGATTCAGACATTTATAGGAGAAGGAATTTATTAATACAAGGAACACCAAAATTCATGGCTTTCCAAAAAAGAAATGTGTGTTGATGGGCAGCATAAAATATTGTGTCTGAATACTGATTAATACTAAAATTGAAGAAACCCATCCATTTGTATGTCCAGAAGTAAACTTCTGCACATTCATAGGTATTTTCTGAGAGCCCCTTTCTTATTTCATTGGGCCTCACTCTTACCATTTTCATATTTAATATAGTGTGTCACAGAATATTGTGCCTGAACCCACATTCCATGTTTGACTACCTCTCTTTCTCCCTGAAGTTCTTTTAGTTCATGTCTGTCTTCTTCACTTAGACTGCTATTACAGAATACCACAGACTTGGTGGCTTAAGCAGAGATTTACTTCTCACAGTTCTGGAGACCATGATTTCCAAGGTCAAGGCATAGAGAGATCTGGTGTCTGGTGAAGATACTCAGTGTGGGTGCATTTGGCCATCATTTTGCTGAAACCTCACATGATAGAGAGTGGAGAGACACCAAGGTCTTATTGCTCTTCATGTCTACATGGAAAGGAACTAGTCCTATCACGAGGGCTCTCCCTATATGGCCTAATCACCTCCCACCTCCCAAAGTCTTCACTCCTGTTATTATGACACTGAAGGTTAGGACTCAACACTTGCATTTAGGGGACACAGCATTCAGTTCATAAACATATCCAAGTCACATTTTTATCAAAAGGAACCTTCCCATAAAAATAGATACAGAATTACCTCCTTGATCTTAGGAGTTTAGTGATTTGTACACTGTAGGTCCTCAGGAACCTATTAAAGAAAAATAATGATTGATCTATTTTTATTCTTAAATAGAAATTAAAGAGTAAACAACTACCTACTATCATTATCATGTAACAGAAAGGACATTATAAAACATCACAACCCAACATCTAGGAAGGATAAAATCTCAGAAAAAGAGACATATTTTATAGAGAAAGGAAACTCTCCCTCTCATGCATATGCATGAATGGTCTCTATTTTGTTCAATTTACCTCAAACCAGAGCAAGCTTTGTCCAGGATGGCTGGTCAGGAGGACCATTTGAAAACTGCTGGTGTCTCTGGACACAATTTTCTGAATTATGAAAGAACGAATGGTGCTCATATTCTCATAATTTAAAAGAAATATACTGTGATTTAAAACTCAAGATAAATTTTAAAAGATGCTATAAAATAATGCAGAAGCCATTTTTTAGTTAAAAATAGAACACATCCATGTACACTGCAGTAGTTATTAATCAATCACCTTTGTAAGCACAGCTGAGGCCAAGAAACAGAGTTTGCCATCCCTCCACAAGCCCCACCTGTCACCTGTTCCTTTGTCATCACAGCCTCTTCCTTGCCCCAGAGTTATCCATTGGCCTGCGTTTTGGTCAATATTTTATTGCCCTCCATTATAATTTTCTCACCTATATCACAACCCCTTAAAAACAATTTGTTTTGAACTTATGTAAACGGAATCATATTGTGTTTCTTTTTTTTTTCTTTTCTTGCTTTTATAAGTAAGTAGGTCTTGTTGTTGCTGTTCTTTATAGAGTAGAACACATTTATCCTAGGCTTCAGAGAACCTCCTATGAATGATATGGATATGTCATCTTTCCATTGTTTTTCTCTACTAGTTTGATTTCTGTTCTGTTAGCAATTATCCTAGGATTACAACATAATTATCAAAGTTACTTATCATATTTATCAAAGACTAGAGCTAGTCAAATTATTTACACTCTTCTTAATATTACCTTACAATATTTTAATCCATTTATCCCCATCTCAATGTAGATGCTATTGTGTTTGATATTATAATTCTTTTTTTTTTTAACAACAGAAGACATTATTCTTTCTTTCAAAACAAGTATTGGTTTATATTTCCCAATATTTGCACTGTTCTTTAGTATTCACTTCTTCCTAAATATTTACTTCTTCCTTCTGTTTGGAATATATTCTGAAAAATTCCTGTATTAAAGATACTGTGGTGAGATCCTGCCTTAGTGTTTGCATATTCAAAAAAGTCTCTAATTCTCCCTCATTCTGGAAATACATATTCTCTCTAGATATAGAACTTTGAATTCATTTTCTTTCAAGACATCAAAGATATCATTCCACTGTTTTCTGTCATCCATCATCACAATCGAGAAGTTACCAGTTAGTATAAGTGTTGTTCTCCAGTTGCTGCCAATAGTTTTCTCATTACCTTTTTTGGGGGGTACGTGGGATTGAATTCAGGGCACTTGACTACTGAGTCACATCCCGACCCCTATTTTGTATTTATTTAGAGATAGGGTCTCACTGAGTTGCTTAGCACATTGCCTTTGCTGAGGCTGGTTTTGAACTCGTGGTCGTGACCCTCCTGCCTCAGCCTCCAAAGCTGCTGAGATTACAGGTGTGTGCCACTGTACCTGGCTCCTGAAGGTATTTTTAAGACTATTCTTTCACTCATTAAAAGTAGGAGGCATAGTTATTTTATAATCTATATCAGAAATCTGTGTCTGTCTGTGTCTGCTAGTTCTTACTTATGTTCCTTTTTCCCTTGTGTATCCACTTATCTTTGTATGTGAATCATTGTGATTGGAACTTTATCGTTGGAGGTTCTCTGAAGCCTAGGATAAATGTGTTCTAATCTATAAAGTTTTACATTTTTTTTTTTTCTCAAGGAGTCTGGGACTGGTTCCAATGACTGTTAACTTCAGTTTAACAATACAAAATTCTCAGGTTCTGTCTACATAATAGCAGGGCTATGGCCATGCTACCACTTCTCAGGGTCAGGATTGTTCTTCGCTATTCCTTTTTTTCATCTCTTTTACCACTCATCTACCATGACTGTCTTTTTAAAGTTCCCCTGGAATTGGAGAGAGGAAACACATTTAATATTGGATCTGTGTTATCCTTTCATAAGACCTTGGGCAAGACCATGTTCCATTATTCTATGAGGTTGATTGACTAAAGCACAAATGTATAGGATAAATAAATAACCTTAAAATAAGTGTGGTAGTGTTGCTTTGATATTCAGCTTCCCTCTCTAGGTTCATATTCTGACCTCACAAAAATATTTACTCTGGCAGTCCCCACTGTCTTTTCAGACTTGCAATTCTTTTAAGGTAATCTAAAAAAAAATCTTTTATCCAACGTTTTTCATTATTTTCAGTGGAAGAGTTGATCCAAATAACACTTCTCATTATACTCCACCTCACTTTAATTTAAGTATGCATTTGGTTAATCAAGTTTGTGCTATTTATATAAGCCTTGGTGGGAAAAGACTTCATAGGAATATGTATTGAAATTCTACAATGAACAGCTTGCTCGTTAGGGCTACATATAAGGCATAGAGATATAATCAAGATATAGTCTTTGCCTTATAAAAATCTGTGCCAAAAAATAGAATGAGATGAAGTACGACAAATAGAGTTTTGTTTTTGTTTTTTGTTTCTGTTTTTTGGATTTTTTATATATATTTAAAATAGGGAGAGCTCACATCTGTGAATGATTTGAATTGGGCCTTGAAGGATGGTTATAATTTCAATATGTGGAGATTTGTGGGCAGGGAATACAGGGGAATGAAAAACAGGAACAATGATTGAGAATAGGCAGAGTATGTGTGCTACAAAGAGAAATGAATTTTTGGTTTAATTGGAAGATAGGATAAAAGAAAAGTCTTGAAATGAGGGCCATGGGCTGAGATTTGCTATAGGGGCAAATCTTCAAAAGGTTACATTGGTATTCTCCAGGCATCTTCATCCTAGAATAATCTACTGTGCTTTTCTTTTAGCAAATACATACCAAATAGCACTACAACCCAACGTAATGTGTCTTAAAAGAGCCAAGCCTATTAGAGATCCCAAGCAAGAGAGAAAGCTGATTCTTCTAGAATCATAGCTCAATCTCATTTAGTGCTGGATCAAAATCTTTTACCTTGAAAACAGTGACATACCTATTTATTTTTCATCTGGTGCTAGATAAGTCTTAGAGAAACAGTTGTTAATTTGATGTTCCCTCTGAGGCCTTGACCCCACACTGCTTGCATTTTTCAGATATAGTTACTCATTTTACCATCAGTGAAGTTTTTCAGTTGATTCTGTCACTTCAATTGCAGCTTCCTCCTAAAGTACCTATAGTGTTTTGTGAATTTAGAGTTTTTAACTGGTGTGTGGAGTAAGTATCTGACTGTATGCATGGGACATTACAAATGTATGTTCCTGGTTAGACCAAACCCATTAATGGATGGCCTCATGAGTAAGAAGGGTTTTTTTTATTTGTTTGTTTAATTTAAAGAATCCATCATATGTTTATTCTATGAACAATTAACAATTACTACCAGGTATCACATAGTTTTTTGAAACCCAGATAAATCCAGATGAATAATAAATACATACCCTTGCTCCCGAGACACACTATGGTAAAGGTGATATGAACATAAATATTTTATTATAATAAATCATAACCAAGGTCATAAATATTATAGGAAAACATGCTAGATAGAACCATAGATTTAAGTATAGATAGTCCTTTTTAAGAACTTATTTTGCAAGTAATACTCAGCTGTATAACTCCATTTGATCATGCTGTAAATATCATTAAGCAGCTTCAACATTTAAGCTACTATACTAGGTATTCTGAAAGATAAAAAAAAAATTAATCAGACTCAGAACATTCCATGGAAGGTCTAAAAGCAAATAGAAAGTATGCCCATAAATTGAGTAGTTACAGAAAAAAAGTGGGTATTGGTAGTTACCCTAAAGTGGCACAAAAGGGGACTGTGTTAGTGTTTTGGTAACTCAGAGGAGCTAGCAATTACTTCTGACTAGAAAAACTTCTCAGTATATTTGTGGAGGAAGTGATATTTGAGTATGTTTCTGATGAATGAGATTTTGATGCAGATATGGGAACATAAGTCATTTTGTGTAGAAATAAGAGAAAATGATATAAAATATTAGAAATTAATTCCTTAATTGAT
The DNA here is from genome assembly GCA_025594165.1 of Tamias sibiricus. Taxonomy (NCBI): domain Eukaryota; kingdom Metazoa; phylum Chordata; class Mammalia; order Rodentia; family Sciuridae; genus Tamias; species Tamias sibiricus. The sequence continues at coordinate 148,535,098 of CM046660.1, read as the reverse complement.
AGGTTTATTGTATAGAGATTATTGATTTCTTGCCTTCCATAGTGCACTGTGTGCTAGTTATTTTAATGGAGGTTCCCTAAGGCCTAGAGTGAATGTGCCCCAGTCCAGACTCTTTTGTGTTTCTTCTACAAAATGCCTGGGAGAAATGCCAGCAATGTTTTATAACAGGTGAGGAAGAGCTACGAGTAGAATTTGGTTACAAAGTCAACTTGGACCTGGCATACAAAAGATCTTGAAGAGGAAGATGAGAAAAGACGATTTTGTTCTGTAGGTCATGAGGAGCCCTTTTTATTCAATAATAAACAAAAACATTAGCAGATTAAGAGAGACTCAGAGTTTTCAACAACATGTTTGTGGGATTGAATTTTGTTTGGTTTTTCTTGAAATTTATAAAAAAAAACATAGGACAAGTTAAATCATCCTAGAGTCATGTTCTAAAAAAATCTGTGCAAATATGGATGAGAACAGTAAGGACTAGGCTCTTACTGATAGATATAATTGCAAAATGGCTAACTTCATCATTGTGTTTCAGATACATTTAGTAAATAATGGGACATCGTTTTGTAATTTTTTAAATTGTTGATGGACTTTTATTTTATTCATTTATTCATATGAGGTGCTGAGAATTGAACCCAGTACCTCACACATGCTAGGCAAGTGCTCTACCACTAGGCCACAATCCCAGCACACAGAACATCTTTTCACTGAAAAATATTTCAATATTCTCATGTCTTTGATCTTTAACAATATGGTCATTTCTACAGAAGTTCTAGTGTAGAGTGAGCAAGCAGGGCAATTCATCTTAGCAGAACTAAAAGTAAACTGTTCTAAGAACCTAGGTGTATTAGTGCATCAGTGAGTCCCAGTTGCAAACGTAGAAAGGTATTTGTTCATACTGCTACAGAAGAGTTATTCAGTGTTATACCCTACTAAAACAAACACACTGTGTAAAGTCTTTTTACATTAAAAATTTTTTTCTTGTCTCCACATCCACCAACAATTAGATCAAGTGGACTTCCTGCTCCTTGGTTAGGTGGGTGAGATCCCTATTTCTATTCTATTTATTACTTACTCCTCTGAAAATTTAGTGTCACTTTTGACATAAATTCAGAGGCACTATAAACATTTCATTATACTATTTTGAAAAATGGGTAATTATAAAAAATGGAGGTGCAACAATATACCTACCTACCTTAGCCTAATAGAGGCATATTCTATAAACATTTTATATACTCTATTCATTGTTTACCAGACTTTTTTTGCTACTTGTATATTTTTCATTTTGAATTGTACCAATAATTTTAATTAGACACACAATTGTCAAATTTTACTTTAAAATTGTGTATGTATGTGAGTATGGCATGTTTTTGATGTTTGTATACGTTGTGGAATGAATAAGTCAAAGCAATTAATGTGTCCACCATCTCACATATTTTTCACTTTTTGTGCTTAGAACAATTAAAATGTATTCTCTTAGCAATACTCAAGCATACAAAATTATCATCAAATATAATGCCCATGTTATACAGTGGATCTCCAGAACTTATCGCTGTTGTCTTACTGAAACTTTGTGCCCTTTGACCAACATCTCCGCATACTCTTCTTCACACCCTCAGCTTCTGGTAACCACCATTCTACTCTCTACTTCTATGAATTCTTTTTTAAAACAGAGAACTTTCCAAGGCATTTTATAAACTATTAATTTTACCAAACCCTTCATTCAGTCATAACCTTGGAAGCAAAAAAGTAATAGTATAAAAGTTATCATTAAAATAATTTGTTTACTCTTTTTAATACTGTTTACTTTCAGTGTGACTAATGCACACAAGCATTAATTAAATAATGCAATACATCTAATATTCATTCACTGTAGTATGACTTTAGCAACAAAATGAACTTATTTATGGGAGTGAAATGATGTGATTTAGCAAAAAGATGAAAATAGTTTCAATCAGAAAGCTATTCATGAATTATTGAGTATTCTGAGCAAAATGAATATGAAATGATTTTATATTTGTAGATGAGTATTGAGCCCTTTCACAGACCCCTGCTCAAGATTATGAAAAATGGAGGGGTAACAACAGAGCTACCAACCTTAGCCCAACAGAGGCATTTGTAAATCTCTGCCTGGTGTTGTGATACAGTGTTAGCACTGTGGCAGCATCAGCATGGTTGTCATCAGTGCAACTTAGCAGCATTGTCATGGGTGCACCATCACACATCTTCATCATTAAGCCAGTAATTAGAAACAATGCTACAACCCACGTTATGGAGGATGACAGGTAGAAATGGAAATAAAAGAATAAAAGAAAAAAGAAAATTGAATTCTAGTATATTATTTACATAAACTTTGTGAGGAAAAAAAATGAAATCCAGTGATCGATATTACTATAAATGAAGCCATGTTCTCTAGTTATAATTTTCTCAAGATTTGGCCATTAACCATAATAAATTCCATATCTTACATAATTTTTTATAACCACAAAAATCTATGAAATTGATAGGATGCCTTATAAATGGATAATAGCTTACTGTCCCTCAATAAACCTCACCTTAGGCACTCTCAGGAAACTATTTTAATTATGAAGCTTGACTTTCTGTGGTTTATCATTTTGGTCAATGTAATACATCTGTTTTAGAGCTTGTATTTCTCTAAGATAAAATGGACTTTTTCCCTACAGTGCATTTTTAAAACTTACAGAATATATTCATTTAATCTTCCTTAAAAATTTGCTACTGAATTGAAATACATTGTATAGCAGGATATCAAATTAGGTAGATTTAGGAGTTTTCAGGTTAGACTACCTAGGATGGAAATATCAGATTCACATTTTATTTGTTACTAAAATCCTTGGTTAGCTCAACTGCAACATGGAAATAAAAAGGGTACCTACCTCTTAGAATTATATGTTGCAAAATTGATATACTGTTCCTCTGTTCCTGGCACATAACGAACAGAATAAATCTTAATTATATTTGCTTTTTTTTATTATTGTTATTACTACTAAATGAAGCAATATAGTGGTAGGAGTAGTGGCAGATAGGGAATGGGAAAGATATGCATGCTCTATGTCTTTATCCTAAAAGTGTCTGACATCATTTTTGCTCATATTCAGTGGTACAAATAAGGGACATACCAAATATTGATGCAAAAGACATTGGGGAAAAATAAGTGTCTCCAGCTGGTGAGCTGTTCACCAGTGACATCTCAGGTCACTCAAAGAAGGGAGCACAGCACACATTTTGGTGGAGAAGTATCCATCTCTGCCACAGGGAGAGTAACATCAGTGTCTTAGATGGCACAGAGAATGCAATAATAAAAAAAAAAAGTGAGCAAGAACTCTTGGAAAGTTGTACAGGAGATATGTTACCAAGCTACATGCCACTCTACAGTGAGCCTCAAAGCAATGGAGAGGATTGCTGGGTAGGTACCCTGCTCAGCTGACAAAGAAACTGCAAATAGACTGGAGAAAATTTAAAGTAGACTGTGGGAGTGAGGGAATAAAAGAAGAAAGACTTTATCTGCCATGTTCTTTCCCATCTCCAACTTCCCTTTGGTTTAATTTCATTGTCCAGCATCTTCACTTGCTTCTATCATATAGACACTGGTCTCCCCATTGGGTGGCTACCCAGAAAGCCAGATCCAACACTGTGAAAAGTAGCATTTCAACCAAATCTGGAATTGGTGGATGAAGACAAAAGCTTGCCATACCCTCTGGCAGTCTTGAATGAGGGCCTGGCATTTCAAGATGGCTAGTGGTCATCTTGTCCCAAGCAGGGTTAGTCATCCACAAGTGACAGCTGATGCAGTATACAACTGTCTAAGAACAGATCTGAAGAGGCACCTGAGATGTTGAAAGTATGCTCAAGCTGTTCACTTTGCAGAATCCAATCAGCTTGTTGTGTAATATAAAAGTAAAGCAGGATGAGCATACAACCAATGTAGACTCAGGAAAAGCTATTTTGTTTATTCTAGGGAGATTTTAATTCAGAAATGAATGCAGTGTCAATTTCTTAAAAAATAGAGAACACCTTCTCCTAAAAAAATAAAAACAAAAACAAAACAAAACAAAAACCCAACAATTTACAACATTCTAATACCCCAAATCACTAGCAAAGGTTTACTTTTTCTGAAAATCTGGTTTGATTTGGTCATGTAATATACTGAGAAATTTCACTGTAGAAACAATTTCAGTTATTATTAACATCATTTATATTCATATACATAAAACCCACATCTTATAATCAAAGTATCCTCTCTCTGTTGACAGGAGCCATACTTTAGACATTAATAAGATCAGGTATCCATTCAGCACTCTTTCCTAAATCATTTTGCCCAAATGAGAATTTATAAGTGAGTTTTGTCCTCCTTCATGAACAATTTTCCAGAATCAAAACGAGTTATGAGATAAAACTTAATTCCTTTAAACAGATTTTGTGTTTCATGTTTCAAAATGATAAGGAAAATCTGAGTCTATATTCTGGAACAGCAATTAATCCAAAATAAAAAATGATAGCTAATAACCTATTGCATAAATCTGAGCTTTATCTTTTTTAAAAACACATCTTGTAATGAGGGAATGAGAACGAGTGGCCTGATGATTTGTTGCTTACAGACATGCTCAGTCTTCACCATGGAAAATATCAGCAATATAGCAGCTGGTCTTTGATATTTTATTAATATATATTGGACTATGGACACCCAACACCCCACAAAATATAAAAAACTGAACTCAAAAGTTTAATTTAAGTCAGAGAAAAATGTTATGTATAGAACATTCTGTCAGCTATTATTGGGAACTGATGAAGATGGATTAAGAGAATAATAAAAATTAGAAGTGGATAAGACCCAGGATCAGCTTTTAATGACTTCACATTCCTCCAGCAAAAGAAGCTTTTATGTTTTATTGTCCAAAAGTAGTAACTCTTAAGTAATTCTGTTTAAATATTTAAAAAATCAGTCATTTCTATTTTAAGTTTATCCCAGAAGAGATATGATATATACATTCTCAGATTCAAATCCATATTTAGTCAAAAAATTTAAAACTTATTTTTATAATGATGTTCAATATGATCCATTGGCATCATGTAATTCATTAGCAGTCGTTTTTGTATGTTTTATAACTGCAGAATCAGAAATATGTTTTCTATTAAAGGATGCTTTAACTTCCGGCTTCTTGAATAAAATCTTGATTGTCTTCCAAATAAGTTCTACAACTTTTCTGAACTACTTCTTTTCAAAGTTTAACACTTAAATGCTAAAAATGTTTCCCTTTTAATACTCCCCTATCCCTAAAGTTGTTCTTCAGTCTATGCCTGCATTAGCTTTGTGAAAATGAAGTACTTACTAGCATCAGTTTTACAGTTCTTTATGTTTATTTTTGTTTTCTCTCCTTGAACTTAATATGTTTATTTGCTTTAATTTTATCTTAATAACTTTAGTTGTTCTAACATATTTCTAAATTCACCCAGAATTTTTATTACTTAATTTGATTATACCATAATACCTGTTCCTTCTTAAATATAGAATATATGGAAATATCATATTCTTAAAATTCTGTGTATTTCTTTTTTCATAAACTATCATTCTGAGATGAATTATTTATTTTTGTTTATTAATAGGCCCTTTGATCTCTGTGAGGGAAGAGCAAACTATCCAAGGAGCTAAAGCTTTGGGAGAGAATTGTCATGTGCACAGAAAGTGACTAGGATGACAAAACATTTTCTAAGTAGAGTCAAAGACCCAGTGAAGGAGGTAGTTATTCTTTATAAAAGGGCTACCTTGAGAAATCAAAAGTCACTTATCCAGAATGAAGAGATATGAGAAAGATTATTAGAAGGAGAAATAGTTGAGAGAGGTGTCACCTGATGATGGTGTGTGGAGGGGGTGGAACTGATATGGGACACAGCTTGGACATGAAAGGAAGGGGAGCCAGGAATGACTTGGGAACTGGGAGACTGTACTAAGGTGGAGGGTTTCAATATTATCAGAAACAACCATAAGGACAGGATGGGGATAAAGAGTACTCAGAAAGTGGAATTTGTTAGATAAGCATAGTGAAGATCTGTGAATTGAAGTGGAGGTGGAAATGAGGTTGTAAAGAATGCAGGAGATGGAACAAGAGTTGTGGAGGGTGTATTCACATGAATGAGCACCTGGAGATGACTAAGAGTAACACATAGAATTTGGATTGCGATAAACATGCCAGGTGCCCGGGTCATGGGATTTAGCATATAATACTGAAGAGAACAGTTAAAGATTGGCATAGCTATATGGCAAGAACACCATGCAAACTTAGATTGCTTTTTAGTAGGTTTCTAGCTATTAATCATATGGAGTCCATAGGTTATTGTGTTGAAGCTAGATCTAATATGGTATTCCTAGAGGAAGAATCAAATATTTTCCTTAACTCTACAGCCCCTGTATCCAGCATAGAAAGTCACTAACACGTTGCCACATAATAGGAATGCAGTAAATGTTTATTCAATGATTCCCTGAAATTCCACATTCAATCCACATGAGTCCATTAAACTGTATCATTTTTCCATATCACAAATGAAAGACTGCTTAGCACTTTTTTAAACTACAAATCTTAATTGCTGTAAAATTGGGAATTTTAAGACACTCAAGCCTTCTTTCCAAAGCACAAAAACTAGTTGCATTTTGATATTTTTTCTTCATTCATGAATTCAGCAGATACTCACTGAACAAGTATGTGCCAGGCACTGTTCCATACATTGGGAAAAACAGCAGAGGAAAAGGCAAACAAGGCCTTAGCTCAGGGAGCTTAATTCTAGTGGGGGAAACACAAACAGTCAGTATATAAAAATATATATGCTAATTTTAGTAGGAGGAAAGAAATTAAAACAAGACATAGGATAGTAGTGCTGGGGCACAGCTCTTTTATATAAAAGGCAGTCAAAGAACACTCTGGCAAGGTGAAATTAACTAGGAACTACTGGGTAAGGAGCCAGCTATGTGAAGATTGGGAGGTAGTTCCAATAAACAGGTGTAGGGCCTAATGCAAGATCAAGTTTAGCAGAGGACACAAACAAGGTCAATATGTCTTTCCTGGATTCTAGTGAGAAAGCCATGGCTTTCCCAAATTCTTATGTGTTTTTAGCATGAGTATGATCACAGTGTGTATTCAATTTTCAAAGACCAGTAGTGGTTAAGTATAGACTTTGAAGTGACATTACTTGCATTTAAATCATGGCCTTTTCTTTTGTAGCTGTGTTACCTTGGGAAAGTTCTGCCATACCAGAATCATTCCGGCATTCTGTCTTACCTAAAGGATGGTGATAATAATAATAGCCACCTCAGTTGTTAATAATTTGTACTAATAATAGTGACCTTAACAATTGTAAGAATTAAATGAATTCCTAGATGAAAGGACTAAGGAAAAGGCTTGGCATATTAAAATTGCTTTTTATTTGAAGTAATTTCATCTTTCCCCTGACTATATTATATGGAAAAGATAAGCTCTTTTGTCTGATTCTTTTTTGGTTTGTTTGTTTGATTTTGGTACTGGGAATCTAACCCAGGGGCACTTAACCACTGAGCTACATCTCCAGACCTTTTTTCTTTTATATTTTGAGACAGGGTCTCACTAAGTTGCTGAGGGTCTTGCTATGTCTTATACTCTTAATGTTTATTGCTATGTCTTATACTCTTAATGTTTATTTTTGTTGGTTCAGAGTATCCTATAATTCAGTGAACTCTACAAGAAACATTTTGTTTTAAACATTTTATCAGAAATCCCTTGGCAATTATTATCATTATCATTTTTGGATCATTCATAATAGTGGTCACCTGGTGGCCTAAGATGAGTGAACCAGTAAAAATCCATCACGTTTTGAAATATCTTTAAGGGATATTCTTATTTTTTTGGGTTTTTCATGAGGTTTCTATTAAATAACATAGAAATGACATGCTATCAACTCTGTCTTGCCAGCTGAATTTATCCTGAAGAAATGATACACTGGGCTTTATAATATTTCCTTAAAAACTGATTGAGTTGTCAAAAACTAAAATCTCAAAATTTACTATAAAAAACAGATTTTTCAGCTTCTTCTGAAAGACAAAGTATTTCTTTAAACTGATAAAATTGGACACAGTGGCTGTAAGGAAACAATTACAAATAGATAATTTCTTTTAATATTATATTTTTTCATAATTTCATGTTTTAACCTGAAGTTACTGCCATTGAAAATACTGCCTAAAATACTATAAGCTTTGTATGCTAAGATTTTAATATAGTCTGTGGGAAAAGACTTTGAGAAAAATTACTGAACTCATCTATAGAGAAACCTAGAGTGAAACTATGAAAATAGTTGAAAAGTCTTTCAAATATGACATGTCTTTGAAAAACAACGAAGAAACTGGTAAGCTTATGTTTAATCATTGAAGTTGTGTGAACTTAATGTTTTATAATTGTTATTCACTGAATCAGATGAAAATATTTTGGCAAACAGAATTAATATTTCTATTAATGGACTATTAAGAATTAGTAAAATAAAACAACTTTTAAGTAGCATTCACATTGTCATCATGTAACTAGAAGCACACACACCCTGTAGTCTATTTGATCTAAACTAAATTTATTAAATAAAATTATACATATAGTCATGTGTATAGTCTTCCAAGTCTAAAAAGTGAACTCATAAAAGGCACATAGTTGACACTTAATAAATACTTGTTGGATTTGTTAGCATATGAAACACAAACTTACAAATGGATTTTGAGATTTATTAATGCACCTGCTCAGTTTTCTAGATGATGTAGCCAAATTCCAAGTAACTTTGTTAAAGTCACAAAGCTAACTCTATGTATGGGGATTCCATTACATCATGATTTACGAACTTTACTTTTACTTTTAGGTCTAAATATATGACTTGAAATGTTTTTACATTACATTAGCCATTGGATAGCAACATTCATTCTTAAGGAAACATTTTAAAGCTTGCATTTCTTTAGGATTACCAAATAACATCACAAAACAACGTTTATGTATTTACTTTTGTCATTGTCTACAATTAATGAAATTTTAAAATGGACTTTGAATTTTAAAGATTTAAAATTATGAAGTCTCTCCTCATCCCAAATCTTATAAATTGGGTTTCCCCTAGAAGAAAAAATAGATAGGCTTTGTATCATAAATATGTATAGCTTCTAACTCAATAAACTCTTATTTTCTCTGACATGCATCTCCAATGATGTGTGCTTTTTATTCTTATTTCATTTTTATTTACAGAAAAGTGGGAACAAACCAGAAAGTGTGGATTTGTGTGGAGCACATATTGAATGGGCCAAGGAAAAATCAAGCAGAAAGAATGTCTTTCAGGTAAGAATGTTACATATATTCAATTTATTCCTATTCCTTCTAAATCTGAGCTCTCTTGGGTAATCACAATCAGACTACCTTCTTGTGATGTTTTCATGTGCATGAACTAGTTGTCTGAAGGTCATTATAAGAGGCTGACTTCTTTTCCTTGTTGAATCTTTGGTTTTTTTTTTTTGGTTTTCCCTGGTGGCTGGTTGCTATCTAAACACAAAATATATGTTGCATGTTGATTTTGATAAGCTTTACACATAGGTCATTGAATTTTGAAATGTATTTGATAGCTGTTTGGAGTTCCAGCCTAGAATGATTTACTTAAATAGATATATTGTAGAATTTTCAAGTGTACATAAATGAAGATTCGCTAATTACAAACTATTTTCATTCACTGTCATAACTGCCTTCTGGTCATTAATTACATTCACCAGTGTAAGTAGTGAGGCTGGAGAGAGCTGAACAGCTATGAAAATTGTATTATTTTATATTGCATGAAGTTTTTGGAACAAAACACTGTTATTAATAATTAAAATTATATTCCATTGAATGGAACAAACCAGATGAAATTCTTGAAAGAGAAGAAATTGGAAATTTTTTCACATCTATTACCAAAACTACATCATATGGCATGGTTTTCTTTGGCAATTAATAATTTTAGATTATATTTTTTATACTTTTAAATGAAATTTAACTTTTATATTTCTAAAATAACCCATAACTTTATAGGCATATTTCAAATTTTATATCATTTATCAGCCAATGGAGCAACATTATTGCACTTTTTAATAAAGTATCTTTTAATAACATTCAGGTTCTTGAAGAAAAGCAAATTTTTCTGTTCTTAAATTTTGTGGTGAGATTAATATATTGAGTCTTATAGTAGCATAGATAGGAGGAATTTGATACCTACATTCTCAGTAGAGGGGAAAAATGCTAGTTTCCAGTATAGGCTGCTTTTTCCAAATAGTAATTCAGGCATGGCCAAGTAATTTGGGACCATTTAGATTTTTTTAAAAAGCCAACAACATTTGACATATTATGAAATAATTTTTTGGGGTCCAGTTTTATTCTACTTAGGTATAGAGATATTTTATTTCAAAAAAAAAATAAATAAATAAATTTAGAGGATATATACAATTATTATTTTTTAACAAAAATAAAATTTAAAAGACAGGAAGGAAGGGAAAAAGGAGGAAGGCAGGCAGGCCACCTGGACAGCCAAACACACCCAGAAATCAATGGTTTAATCCCAAGTGATGAAAAAGTGGCTTTAGAGATTAAAATAGGAGAAATAAATTTTGTTTTAAAGTGAGCAACTGTATATCAGTGATATATCCTTTCTTCACTCTTGCTCTTTTTGTTAATCTGCTATAAATAATAATTTTGAAGATTATAATTATAATCTTGGTCAATCAGATCAACCTAGATTATAAGGTTTGCTAAGTGTTGTATTTTTTATAAATATTGTGATTTTAGCATCCTCATCACAACAGTTGTAAAAGAAATACATTAAATTCAAACTTATGGATATAATTCTTGGACAATAGAAAATTTTGGAGATGGGCTCAACTATCCTGTTGACCTTATGAAGGGTCACAAATGATGTTGACAGTCAACTATATATCATGTATACAGGCTACAAGAAGAAAAATGTTTATGAGCACAATATGCATAGATATACATTAAAATTGCTTTATGATTATCACTAAATATCTGCTTTTGTAATTTTACTCATTTTCCACATTTCTAAATATAGATACTTCCAAAAATTTAAATTATTATCATATTTGCTGACTTTTGGGGAATGAAAATCTCAGTAGCTAGGTTTGTTTGTAGTGTAATTGAACAATCCATGGGACCTAAGTGATTATATACATATGGTCTTAGATCCTTTGGAAAAACAAGAGAATTAACAAAGCTTAAAAATGATTCAAGTTTTGTATTCTGCTTTATTTTTTATGGATAAATCACTAGGTTTTGGTAATGCTGAAATCTTTCATCATCAAAATATATGCGCTTAGGTAAAATTTACTAATATGTATCTATAGATACCAGCTATGAGAGTAAGCCTTTGAGAGGAACAATATAAACAGCTTTTATAGTTCTGCTAACGAAAAAGCATAGGGAAGGATTTGCCAGAGAGCTAAACCTAGATGACTTGCATCAATATTTGATTAGATACATTAGCTGGTCTAACTCTCAAATGATAAGAATAAACATGATTATATCTCAAAAACATGGTATTAAGGCATTGTTGAATGTTGGAGTTTGTGTGTGCAGGGGTTTCATTACCTAAAGAATAATGAAGTGTTTCTTCCTGACAAAAAGACTATCAGAGCTTCAGCTGATGCGCGCTACATCAGAAATAGCTTTAAAATTCCAAGTTTGAATTAGGCTTGGTGTTCAATCTCAGTCTATGAATTATAGATTACAGATAGCAAATGACTATTGAGATTTTTAGTTCAAGAAAAATCAAAGAAGTGCAAAATTAGAAATAATTTAAAATTTGAAATCTGTCTTTAAAAAGGTGATGGATTAGCAATTATATGCCACATAATTACAATGTCTGCAGAGAAGTCAAACTTAAAATGAATACAAAAACAAACAAAAAATTGTGAGTGCCTGAGATATTTGAAAGCCACAGAGCACACATTTGTCTCAAATACACACACACGCACACATACACATACACAAACAAATACACATACATGCACACACATGTTGGAAGATTTCACTAGCTTCATTTGTTTGTATATGCTGCTTGGATATTTGACTTGTTCATTTTTTCTTTGTATTAAAGGCCACATTTCTTTCATAGTCAAAGTCTTATCAAATTCATTGTGTGAATTCAACCTTTTTTGATTGGCACATGGTAATATTACAGTGACAACATTAATGACTAGGCTTTAGTGTTTAAGAACTCTTGGTCAATCAAATCAAAATGTTGCTCTTTTGCTGAATTCAAGAACACCTACCTATTTTGTAACAGAACCATCTTTGATCTAATTGATAATGCTTAATAAAAAGTGATGTATTTTTAAAATTACTGTTAACTTCTGTACAAAGGAATATATAGGAATGTTATAACATGTTAAAATATATCTATGTACATATATATTGTGTGTATAATGTATGTGTGTATGTGTATACACACATCTAATAGCTTGAGTTTAGGAAAGTGAGCATTTACGTACACACACACACACACACACACACACACACACAAACACAGAAAGACACTTTGTGTTATAAATTCCATACAGATTCTAAGTTAAATTAGTAAATGTTCATTGCTGCTAACTTTTTCTTAATTCTGCAGAAAGCATAATTGTCAAGGACCATCACAAGTTTGATGCCACTTGATAAAACATTTAGCAACCAAGTGATTTGTAATGAACTGTGGTACGTTTTCTCAGTGAACTTAAGAGCAACGCTAGGTCTTCATCAGGGAAGGAGTGAATAAAAAGATTTATGTTCAAATCACATGCTTTAAACATTCTTCCTAAGTGCTCGTTTGCTCTTTGGTGTTTAGCCTGAAATTTAAAGCACTAAGGATTAAAAGGATTACAACATAATCTTAAATAATCCTAAATGTCATTTACAGAGAGAGAGTTGTAATAACTAAATAAAACCATGTTGAAGGATGGCAGTACTATCAGGCAGCATCCTTAACACAAACAGTGCTTCTTCCACCTTCTTTCTCTTTGCTGGGCACATTAGGCTTCCAAAGCCTTTTCATAGGAAACTCATCTGAGAACATGACTGAAAAATGGTTTAAAATAATACAGAATTCTTTTAGTTTTTAATATCATTCAGTTTCAAAGTTGAAAGACAGTGTTTACTTATATTATTTCTTATATTGTCTTCCTTCCTTCAAAAGTCTAGGAAAAGGGATTTCCTTACATGGTTATCAAATAGACAGATGATATAGGCCCCTTAAACATTCCCCAATCTCCAAAGAAGTACCAATTCAGTGTAATTAATTCCATGCTGTTTAATTTAGCACTTAAATATTCTTTATTCTGTCACATAAATGAGTTTTGCCTCCCAAAGAAAATATAAAGACAAACTATATCAAATACTGCCCTACACTTACTAAACTAGAAGACTGGACACATTTTAACTGATTAAATTGTTACTTTTTTTTTTTTTTTTTTTTTTTTTTTGGTACTGGGGATTGAACTCAGGGGCACTCGACCACTGGGTCACATCCCCAGCCCTTTTTTTGTATTTTATTAGAGACAGGGTCTCACTGAGTTACTAAGTGCCTCGCCATTGCTGAGGCTGGCTTTGAACTCGCGATCCTCCTGCCTCAGCCTCCCAAAGTGCTGGGATTACAGGCGTGCGCCACCGCGCCCGGCTTAAATTGTTACTTTTTAAGGCTAAAATTGCGTTCATTCAGGAAGAAAAATCTCTTTCATGAAAAAGTTAAAATATGTTGTCCATAATATAGGCTTTGTAATCCAAGATTCCCAAGGTTAAAATAAGAATATAGAACATGAAGATATTGGTACTTTTCATTATAAGGTATAAGAGAGTAGCTATTTATTCATTTAAATGGTTCATTTATTTGTTTTCTAAAATCTTATCTTTTCTCAAGGCAGACAGTGACTAGGCCTCAGATTTTTAAATTTAACATTATGTTACATTTAAAATGATATTTAATAAAATTTTACTTTTGAACATGTATTGGACTCCTCTATAGATTCATGCTTCAAGTAAGATAATTCTATAAATTAATGAATCATGGCTGATTAGGAATATGTCAATTGTTTACTTGAAAGGCAGAAAAACAATTGAATTACTAGAGTAGATAAGTCTGTTCACATCCCCCAATAATCAATTTATAACCTCAACAAATATCATGGTCAAATTTCCAGCAGTTGAGATTCTTTCTTAATACATTAATACCTCTCAGGAGACAGATTCTTTCCTCTACAAGTAAAGTAGTCCTCAGAATAGGTTTATCATTACTTGGATTACTTTCTGACTTTGGATGAAGTCTTCTGGCTATAATGTATATTAAACATATTCAAGTAATATTTTCCATGGATATGCATTACATTTAAAAATAATTTGATTGCTCTTCCTGATCCGAATATGTCTTGGCTTAAAATGTTTAAGTACTACTTAAGTTTATTAATGCGAAGATAATTTAATAACATCTTGGAAAATACCATTTTAAGCCAAAAGGAAAACTACTGGTATTTTGCTTTTATCCATTTCCTTGTGTTAAAAGTGGTGGTTTAAAATAAATCTGAGCTTTTACCAATTTTCTCTTCCATTTTTCAATGCTTGTAGTTAAACTAAATGCAAAAGGATGATTCTTCACATTTATACATGCATTAGATTTTGAGTAAAGCTGGTTTCACTTCAGAGAATTATTCCCAGGATCTTAAAAGGTATGACATTAAAAATAAACTAGAGTAAGAGAAGCATTAATGTCTAATACAGTTGTTTTTTGCTTTATAGCTTGTCCTCAATTATTTTATCTACCTATTAGATATCTATCCATTATTCAGAAGGTATAGTGATGAGAGCCCCTGAGTCTGGGGACCTGAGTTCCAGTTTTGGCTTTGTCAGTTATAACTTTTTGTAGAACCAGGGCAGGATCATTCTTCAACTTATGGTTTGTCACACCAAGAAAATAAGTGACAATAAGCCTTCCCCTACCTGCCTCCTGTGTTAATGTTAAAATAAAGTGACTCTTTGATGTATTTTGAAAGCAACTACAAAGGAGTGATTTTTATGTAAATACAACAGGGTGTCGTTATTCATCTACTAACCACATCATCTCATAAAATTTTGAGGGAAATTCCAGATGTGAATTTCAGAATAATCGAGATGAGGGGGATATCTGTAAAAGGCAGCTCAGAATTTCTGAATATTTCTTTTTTCAACTATAGACAGAGATTTAATACACCATGTGAAAGTCTTTTCATTCATTGTGTAACAAAGACTGTGTCTTCAAACCTTACTTAAAACACTTTCAGTATTCTGCTTCTTTAAATAAGTTGTATCAATGATGTACTATCTAATCAATATACTTATTAGTTAATAATATATCCAAGTTAACCCTTTGAGAAAAGCATTTTTTCTAAAGGAGCTATATCAAACTATGAAACAGCAACTTGTAAAAGGTAACTGAGAGACAAGTGCAAAAAAGGATACCCTCAAATGACAGAGACAATGTTAACATTGCCTCTCTACTGAGATTGGAATGGTTTATTTCTGATTGGAAGGAGAGAGATGATTATTTTTGTGATGTTTGGTTTCACTGTGGTTGGTAGGGTCGCACAATTTTTTTTTTTTTTTTTTTTTGGAGGAAGGACATAATTTTATAATTAGGAATACGATTTAGAAATATGAAAGTTAGGGGGTATATAAGATTGCAGAAAAGAGAGATAAAGAGCAGGGGATAAAATTGATTGTAACAATTTTAGTGAGACTGAAAGAACATGCTAGTTCTGCTGAATGCAAAGAGAAACAAAAAGGAGTAGAAGGGTAGAAAGCACTCTCCTCAGATGCACATGCCATTCAGTTCAGACCAGGTGACTTGAGAATCAATGTCTCTTTGCAGATTTAATTTTGGAAAACAATGAAGTTCTTTTTAAAAGTATATATAACCTGGATTCTAGATCTATAAATTGAGTAGAAATGTAGTAGAAGCAATACCAAGTTTGTGTTGTCTGTGTGATTCTGTGAACCATACAGGTTGAAGCCTCAACTCAGGATCTGAACTCATTTGTACAGATTTGTCATTCTACTAACTACAGAAGGGCATAATGCAACCTTGTTGTATTATTTTTTTGAACTAGCATCAAGGAAGAATGAAACTAGAAGGTTACAGTAGCCACACTGATACATTATTGTCTCAAATCAGTCAAGGGAACCAAAATTTAAAGTTTCTAAAATCTATCGAAATTTTAAAATGAAAGGAAAAATTATCAGTATGGCTTGTTCTGTTTCTAACATTCTAGGAAAAGAATGGATGCATGTGATCTAATGAACTTAGATCACTGCTCTGCTCATTCACTTTACCTCACCTTCTGGAATTGCTGATTTTGTGTGCTCAAAGATAAGAGTACGACTTTGGAATTAATTCTGAGTTTCAGACTGATACAGGCAAACTGCAACAAGCTATTCTTTATTTGCTGGCATCATGCTGTGAATCCCCTCTCTCAGAAAATACTCTCTTTCTTGATGTTTTGGTAGAGAAGTATGATGGTCTCTGTACTACCCATCCATTCCTTTGGCTAACAGTACATTTTCCCCCTCTCCATATAGTCAGAGTGAGGCCAACCAGCCACATAAGGATCAAAAACCCTCGACTTAAGACCACACACAAAAACCTGAGCAAAAGAGACCACTGCTACTGGGGCACTTTCCAGGGTGGAAGTAAAATCATCAACTGTTATGTTTTTTTCCACTTGTGATTTTCATCTTATATAAAGAAAATATTACATTGATTATGGCAAGATGGTGTGAAAACCAAGGGATCTCTTTTTCTTATCTGTTTGAAAATTCTAACTTTATATTTATGAAAGAGACTAGTCATGTTGCCTTCATGCTGAGTATGATATATGTATGATATATATATATATATATATATATATATATATATATATATTTTTTTTTTTTTTTTTTTTACAAACAAACCTATTCCAGAAAAAGGAACGGTTTAATCCCTAAAGCTGGTACATAATAGATGGGTCCAGTAAATGGTATCACATTTTATAGCTTGTCCATAAGGATGACACAAGGTGAAATAAAATTGAGTGCTTTCAGAGAGCATAGGATCACTGGCAGATAAGTAGCCTGTGTCATTCCATTTTTGGAAGTGTAAGGTAATGAGGTTGAATCTGAAGGCAAGAGAAATATTCACTGTTTATTATGCCACAAGCCACTGAGCAGGAGAAAAATCTGGGCAGTAGTGAACAAAACAGTGAAACCTCAGAGCAATGTTTAAAGCAATGTAAGAAAATAACAAAGCAAACATCCATAAACAAAGGCTGGAAATGAATGCAAGGGAAATACACTAAGTTTATGATGAAAGGAAAATGCCAGCACTCATGCAGAACTGGAGAGGCCACTTGCAGGATCTATGTTTAGAGTCTCCTAACATGAGAGGGAAACATGGTACTGAAAATGTGTTAAATAATAACTATTCAAAAGCAAGTGTATAAAGCAGTACAGGAAAGTTAAGGATTCTTTGGTGTCTGAAGAGGGGAGGAGGCCACTCTTTTATCTCAGCAAAACAGCATGTTGAGAGATGGCCCAGGTGAAACAATGAAATGAAATGGCTGATGTTGGTGAATAAGTATGGAGGAAGCTTTTCAAACTCTTTTGGATAACGTGTCAACAGATGGGTATGAAGTGACTCTACCAGGGAAAGGACATTCACAGGGAGCATTTAGAGCATTTAGTAGTGAGCTATTTGATTCTGAAACTAAGACATTTATGGTGGAAAAATTAAGAAAAACAGAGACATCCTCCAAAAGGAAAGAAACACTGACGCTGAGGAGTCCCTTCTCAAGCAACTTAGAAAGACCTCAGAGGCTTTGTTTTGTTTTAAAGGTGAATTCAAGCAGTGCTTCATTTTAAAATTCCTACACCCATGATCAAGCAAAAATCAAACTTCTGATACTTGACTGATGATTTAAGATCAATTAGTAGAAAGTGAGGTGATTAATACACTCAATGTAAAGAAGACACTGATCAGGATGGCAGAAAATTATAGGAAGCACTCGTCTTTTGACATCTATACTGCAACATTTATAACTGCAGATGTTATTTGTCCACAAGAAAAGAAAATATTTGTTTCAAGCCACAGGCAGTTCATACCACAGTATCAAACTAAAATCCAACAGCAGTTTAATGTTTAATGTGTATGAAAATAAATGTTTGGGGAGCCCAAATACTTTAAAACAAATGAACCCCACAAAATATACCCAGTGATGTGAAAAGAATGGCTGGCTTCATTATGAACAAATTTGTCCTTTTGCTAAAGGATCGTTCTATTATTAACAGGAAATCTTAGATGGACTACACAGAATGCTGCATTATTCATAAAAGCATTGCTGCCATCTGGTGGCTCCTTGGCATTTCAGCACTGACTATGCTGATTTGATTTGACTGGGTGCTCATGTGAGGTATGCAAAGGAAGGCCTTGCTTGATAAAATAAAAACATGGACATCCTCTGGCCCTAGATGTCATTCATCTGATGGCAGTCATTTCTCCCTCTGCTGTTGTAGAATGGAAGATTCAGGGGAGGTAATGAGATACTTGGATATCTTTTGTCCTGAACGTGAAAGTATATTTTACATGGTTTATCTAAGGAAGTTACTCTTGGCTGTTCTTGACTGACAAATTTTATCGACATTCATTTCTGTTGGCAAATAAATGTGTACTCAAATATTAGGAAGATTTATTGAATCTAAAGATATGCTATTTTACTTAAATAAGAATATATGCAAGATGTTGTAATCCCTCATTTGGATCCAAGCATGAATTTTGTTTTTAAGTTATCACTCATTGAGTCTGATTTTGGAAATAGTATAATTTCACTGTCAAAAAAGAAAAAAATATAGAGAGAGCTGCATAAAACTCAAGGTTTCATCTCATTCAATTGTTATGTTAAGAAATCTGATTAGTTGTCAATGCTTCAAACCTAGGAAGTAATATTTCTTTGAGGATTTACAAATCAAATGACAAATATTATTTAGCTCACATTGTATTTTTCATTAAAAATAAAATAGTTAAAATGTGTTGATTATTTTCAAGGATCAGTGCATTAACTCATTCTTAATCAGAACTAATTAGCTTATCTTTGCAATTTTAGTATGCTTTAAGTTTCTAATAATTATAGAATGACTCATTGTATGTGGTGAAATCCTGACCCTTAAAACGGATATTAGTATAGCTCAGAAGCCTTTGAAGATTATAGGAGATAATGAGTTAAAATTGCCCCAGGAGGAAAGTTGGAATTCTGTTCTGAATTCTCAGAGACCATATTTATAGTCAATGTTCAGTTACTAGTCAATATTTCCCTGTCATTAAACTATCTTATGATTTAAAAATCAACTAACAAAGAGACATTGCACTAAATTTGGAGAATTATAATATTGAGAGACTATTATTCTTTACAAGAAAACTTAGAAATGACTGTTTTTAAAGTAAGACATTTGGGTGTTATTTTAAAATTCTTGGGAAGGTTTCCATTTTATAATATATACTTGATATTACCTTTGTTACTTGCTACTTTTACCACTTATATCTTCTTTCCCAAAACAGTTTGGCTCATGGAAAAGCATGAGCCATCTTCTCAAGATGGCTCTATTCCCTGTCCCTCTTCCATTTTCTTTTCTACCTACATTTAGGAAGAGGTTGTGAATAACCACTACCACCATCACCACCACCACCACTACCACTACCACCACAGAAAAACCTTGCAAAGAAAGTAAAATCGATAATAATTATTCCATGCCCCTTTTGTCTCTAAGTATAAAATATTGTTCTCCTAAGAAATTTAGACCCAGATGTTTGTTTCTAATGGCTTTGTAAGAGATAGTAAACCTTCTACCTATGGTCAGGATGTTCCACTATGTAGTCATAAGTCGCTAATGTTTGTCTCAATAGGATTTGCTCTTGGAGGGAGCTTTTATGGCTACTTAACACTAAATTCACTTTTAGTCAGAAGAATCATTCATATAGTGTCATTAATGATGTCAGCTCCAGTCCTTTAGTATGTAATTGCTAACTATTTCATTTTAGAGTAGGGTATTTGATAGGGATTGGTTTAAAGTAAATTTTATCGCAGTGACAGCTACATCTCAATGGAGGATTGATCCTTTTCTTTCATAGAAAGTGAGTTTTGAGTCTCTTGATGCAAATAGTTTGGTCACATATGACTCTGTCTTAGTCTGGGTTCCTCTGAAAGAAAGTTTGAGACTAGGAAGTATATTCCAACTAGTTTATTTGTGATGTGATTTCATAAAGCTAGAATTTAAAACTATCAGTACTAAAACAGAAAGAAGAAAAAATAATACAAGTTTGTTATAGTGTATTATGGAGTGGTTTGGATGCTTGTTAGAATTTTCCTCCAAAGATGATAGGATGGAGCATTTTTCCATTTACTTTGGTCTCCTTTGGTTTGAGGTTGCCTCTGGGGTGAAATGTTGTCTTTTGATATTCTTGACTTTCAGGCTGTACAGCGGTGCCCAGAAGCCTCTTTCAGGTGATCTACTCCATGGAACCAGAAATTAAAAGAGTTATGTGATATATGCTTGAGGAAAATGCAGATAACACAAAGAGAGTTGAATTTCACATGGAACTATTTACACCAGCAACAACTGTGGTCACAGACACTCATATGCAAGTCAGGACACAAGCAGAAGTAGCTGATATGATCCAACCTTTCCATATTCAAATTTCCCTATACCACACACTGCATCTAACCCACTGACGTCTTCAAGATGGATACTGGCTTCAATCTCTACAAGAGAGCTAATCAAAAGCTTTTGATGGAAAAATAGTCACTGTTCTTGCTGCAGCTGCATGTGAGGCCATCTTGGATATAGATCATCAATTTTTTCCATCACAGATTCTACAATTTTCTCATTCTCAGGCAGAATTTTAAAATCTACTGTGTTTGCCTGATATGGTCAGTAAGACCTTCATATGTGAGGGGTTTGGTCCTTGATTTCATGATATCTTCAGGCTATGTTTACTGCAGTTGACAGTTCATTGCACTCACAAGGTATGGAAGCACTAAGAAACATCTCCATAAATCACTTGAGTTCCAGTATCATTCTTCTCACTTCCATTGCACATAAGCAAACTCACCTTTTCATTGTAAGGGTCAGTTTTCCCCATGAACATAGTAACTATTTTATTTACTTTTTGGTCCATATCTTGACTATCCATAGTTACCATCATTGATCACAGTAACTTCATGGTATAATTACTAATTCCTTTTAGAAGCAAGCCCCCCCCCCCATTCAAGAACAATAATTTCCAATCCATCAAGGCCAAAGTTTAAAAACTCAGGAGCATAAATGCTGCAGATGGATTACTATATAGGTTACTCCTCTTCTACTTTTTAGACCCATATAATCTAACTATTATGGACACAGTGCCATGTATCACCATAGATTGAGTATTCTGCATTTTAAAATATAGGACCACAAGCTAATAAGTTATTTTCTCTAAGCTTCCACTTTAGCTGGGACTAGGATACTATTCATTATTTTTTCTATTAGGTTAATTGCTTCCAAGTGATGTTGTATTTAGTAAGACCAAAGTCTCCCAGAATCACTTCCCTGGTATAAGGTTGAAGGAGCCCTAATTAGGAAGGGCTGTTGTAGCTAGCTGGAAGCCATGGGTTCCACCTGATATGTATGTGACGCACCTGTAGGCACCCGCAAACCTGAAGGTATATAACCGGGTGAAAGCGGTCCGAGTTAGGAGAACGGAGAATTCAGTCAGCCGGGCAGTCACTCGGTCGGTCAGAAGAATCAGAGCGGCCAGAACGTAGGCAGAGCGGTTACAGAAGAGAAACCAGATAGAAGAAGTAATGACTGGTCAGAGTTAGGCCGAGACTCCTGAGGAAGACAGAAGACAGAAGAAAGAAGAAGGAAGAAAGAAGAGAGAAGAAAGAAGCTCTAATCTTTCTCTAAGCTAAGCTCTATCTTTCTAAGAACTCTAAGCTAAGAAGACAAGAAGAAAAGCTCGTTCTAATCTTTCTCTAAGCTAAAATCTTTCTTTCCCTCTCTAAGAAAGTAGAAGTAAAAGTAGTAAAAGCATAACTCTGCCCCCGAGAGAGTTTTTTATCCCGGTTTACGGTACCAGGCAGCTTACATAAGGTAATGTTGTAAATAACCCCATGTTGCACTAAAGAGGCACTGTAGTCAGAGAAGGCAAACCTACATCCATATCCAGAGATGGTGTGAATTCCAGTGAGAATGAATCAGTGTTACCCCAAGAATGGAAGTGATCTGATGTAGCCAGTTTGCCATCAAGCACCAGGATGGTTTCTTGAAGGGCTCAATGTCTACTAGTGCTGCTGGAAGATTATGCAATCAGCAGTGGTAGGAGTTCTAACAGCTTTGTTAAGAAGAAGTCATGGTACTGACCCTGTGCAAAGTCCCCATCCCACCACTTTGATCACACCATTCATGGGTCTATTGTGCAAGTGTTATCTGGCTAAAGAGAGAAGGTAGAGGGCATCAACAGACTAAGTCATCTGGTGCACTGGCTTACTCTGTGGTAAATGTTAAGACATTGATGAGACACAAAAATCTGCAGGTTCTGTGTCATCTCTCATAAGTCCATTGACATTTCCCAGACTCCTTTGTCTCTAATCTTCTAGAGTGTCTACTTCCAGACCTGTGACTAACACGAAAAGCCATTCTCACCATCTAGCAATCAGTCCATATTGCTTTCTTCAGGCTACCCTATTCTCAAGCTGACTCCTTGCATCTCTGCCTCACAGGAGGATTTTCTTCAGCATAGTCCTGCAAAGACACCCCAGGGTGGGTATATGGTGCAGCTGCCGTTCATATTTTTGGTGCTCATCAACATAGAGCTGATCCATCTATGAATCAAGCTTGAGTTTTTTCATTATTCATCTGCTGGCTTCAAGAATGTCCATGAGGCCATAGGGACAAGCTCAGAGAGGGGGATCAATATAATAGTGACAGGTTAAATGGAAATTTGAGCCACCTGTTCATGAAATTTCCTTAGGTTCTTCAGACCTATTTGGGCCAAATTCTGAATATAGCATTTCTATCCAAGGATTCTTGACCAACCTGCAATTCAGTGGATCGGAAAATACCAGGTCTTCATTGGAAGCTGAAGACATATAATCACTTGATCAGATGCTTGTTTTTTTATTCTGACCCAGTGAGAGGCCAGAATCTACTTTTGATTGCTGAGAATTTCTTTACTGCAGAAGACAGTCTTCCCCTAGAATCTTCTAGGCCTTTGTTCTGAAGCTCTTAGTATGACCTACCACAGATTCCCCAAGAATATCACACTCCAAATCCTCATTGTATTTTCAGAATCTTATCACTTGAGAGTCAAGGAACTTGCACCATAGCCTGCACTAGCTACAGGCATTAAGTTATGGATAGCCACACCAGTGTATGAATGGCATCTTGAAATACTTATATTTCCCAATATACTTACTTACCTAGTAACAGAGGTCCAGGACTTTAGGCCATATAACCATATGAAAATTCTGAGTACAGCCCAGATTACTGACTGTGAACCAATGAATGGTTCTTTATTTATAGATGTTTAACTGATAAACAACAACATGGAAGCTGCATATATTAATGGGGTACTATGTAACATTCAACACATGTATACATTTCATAAAGTTTAAATCAGGTTAAACACTTGTATCTCCTCAAACATTTATCACTTCTTTGTGATGAAAACTTTGAAAATCCTTTCTGCTAACTTGTTTAAATTTACAACACATAATTGTTATGTATAGTCACCATAGTATGCAATAGTACCCCAGAGCTTCTTACTCCTATCTAACTATAACTTAGTACATCACCCTGACTTCCTTATCAGGCTTCTGATAACCACCATTCTACTCTCAACTTCTATTAGATCAATTTTTTTAGTTTTAACTTATGATGATCATGAAGTACTTGTCTTCCTGTGCCTGTCTCATTTCACTTGACATAATGTCCTCTAATCACATCCACATTTTTTTTTCCAAATGACAGGATTTATTATTTTTATAGCTGAATAGCAGCACTCCATTGTATGTTTGTACCACATTTCCTTTTTTGAGAAATATCTGTTTAGATCTATCACCCAGTTTTTTAGTTGAATCATAGTTTGGTTATTGAGTCTTTGAAGTTCCTTGGATATTCTAGATATCAGCCTTTTGATTGTAGTTTTAAGCCTCTAAATTTGGGGATTATTTGTTACAAAGCAATAGCTAATTAATATATGTAACTTATCAAGAAATATAATTCACTGGCTTAATTTTCATGAGTAAATGATGATGTATTTGAAAGTAAAGTTTAACCAGTATAGAAAGCCTTTTAAAAGATAAAGGAAGATGGGTTTATGATGGTACACATCTGTCATCCCAACCACTTGGGAGACAGAGGCAGGAGGATTGCTTGAGCCTAGTAGTTCAGGATTAGTCTGGACAACATAGTGAGACCCTGTCTCAAAAACAAAAACAGAAAACAAGGCCATGGAACCAAATTGATGGTGTCATCTTCTAATAATTAGTATCCAAGCACTGGCACCTTATAGAATTGTAGAGAAAATGCAGTTAGTGGCATTTCATTTGGTCATGTCACTTTCCTATTACTCAGTTTGTTTATAGAATAGCTGCCTAACAAAGTTAACTTCCAGGAAGAATGCCAGGTTACAAGGAATCATACCAGAGTCTTGGAATCACATTGGGCTTTCACCCAAAGTTTTTGCAACATTAGGTGGAGACAACATAATTTGGCTTGAAAAGTTACAAGGGAAAAAATGACAGAAAATGCTCATGGAACAGTGTGTTCAGTCATGAAGATAGTATCTTTCTTAACCTCTTGAAAATCAGAGAAAATTATATGTCTATGTTATTTTTAAAAATAGTATGGACCAACAGAATACAGGGTTGTCACATATCATTGTTAGGCCAACAACTGTAGATGTTCTAACCCAAAAATCGGGCTCTAAGACATAAGAGCAGATAGAGCCACAGTTGGAAAATCTAAACATAGTCTAAAAGTTTTGGCAATCCAAGAGTTTCTGGGGGAAAGAAAAGAAATTTGATTTCTATGCTCCTGATGGAAAAACTTGCAAATGACCTGAGAAAATTATATTTGTCATATTTTCATTGCAAATTTTATTTTCTATTTGTTTCTAAAAGTTGAAAATAACCTTGAAAGCTAAAAATTATTCATTATGAAAAAACATGAATGTCATGTTGATTTGGATTTTGAAATTAAATATTCTAACAATTACTTTAATTTTTTAAAAAGTATATATAGTAAGTGCCATTATTATTCTTGAGAACTTTCACAAAATATTCCAGGTCAGAGATATTAGTTGGGTATAGTGTGCAAGCTATTCCAAGACCTACCTCCATCAATATAATTTTCAGATTCTTTTTCTCTCAAAAAGTATGCAAACAAGAAGGTTTAATTCATTTCTTTTTTTCTGAGAATTTTTTCCCTTACATAATTAAACCCAAAGATAAGCATAGTGTATTCATGTTAAAGCTGCATGATGCTAAGTCTGTTCTGTCTTGGACTAAAAATTTATTTGAATTCCTTCAACTAAATTAAATTTTAAAATTACAATAAAGTTCATTATTTCTAAATCTATGCTAGGTTGACGTTAGGAACAGAAACTGATGAAAAACGGGAATAAAATTATTCGGTTATATCAAACTCTAGGTGTTAAGTGATACTTTTTACATAGTTATTTTTGAAACTGTGTGTTCAGTTATTACTTTTTCATAGTACTGGGTAGAGCTCCAGGATTTTAGAAGACTCAGTTTTCAGAAATGTCTAATTTATGGTTGGGATATTGAATAACACGGAAGTATTCCCCATTATTTCCCATTATGTCCTTTATTCCACAGTTTATTTTAAATGAATTTTCCCATACCATATAAAATGCTGTTTTAATAATACATATTACTTTATCTTCTACAAACAAAATTATTCTTTCTAGTGCAACACAAATCCAACTATGGTGAAAATGTCAGTATTGTCAGTATTGGGAAAGAGTCACTGGAATACATTTCAAATGCAAGCTTTATGAAAGTAACTAATACTTGGATTCTGTAGAATGCCATCCTGCTTTTGATGAAAGATACTAATTTTTTTGGAAATGAAAAGGGAGCACACAAAAGGTGCCCAAGGGTTGCTGTCATAAGAAGGTACTTTGCTTCCACTAAAGCACTGATTTGGAAAGAATATGCATTTGTGATTGTTGACTGATGAGTTTTTTGTTTTCATTTTGTTCATTTATTATGTAAATTTGTTAAAATTACATATTATAAGTGAAGTATTTCTCAGAAGGTAATTATTTTCTACTTCAATGAATCCACTGTTACTCAGAAACAGAGATATTAGAGGAGTGACTTTTTTCTTCTTCTTTTTTATTTTTTATGCAGAGCAGAGGTCAAATCCAAGATGTTATACATGCTAGACAAGTGTTCTACCACTCATCTACATCTCTGGGGCTTAGAGGGGAACTTCTTAAATTTCTCAATTTGCATAGGGCTTTTGTGATATGAACAAAATCCTTACATTCACTTCTTTTGTTCCCCATATACTGCTCTGAATTCACTCATGTTTCCAAATAAATAGAAGTGATTAAGTAAATTTATGAAATAAATATTAATACAAAGGACCAAATATTATTAGAGTTTTGATTTGTCATAGTCAAATGGATCAACCAAATTTGATGATGCTTCAGAAACAAAGTTCTGTTCTTCAGCTCCACGCTGTCTTCACTCCAATTCCCAGGCTGATGAAAGAGCATGTCTGAAACAGAGATCATAAACAATAGGCTGGCCTTTAAAGCTCATACCTGAACTTGGCTTATATCATGTCCATTTTCTTTTTCTGGGACTGTCTGTGATAGTCATAAAGCCAGGACAGCACAGAGGCAAGATCCTCCATATGCATGGCCACTGCAGAGAGAGGCACTAGTTTGCATGGTGAATAGTCATCGAACATACCACAATCCCTACTAAACTAAATATTCAAATTACCTGCTCAACTTAATAAAGGGATGTTGTTGTGGTGGTGGTGGTTGTTTAAATGGAGTAAAATTGCATCATGCCATTTCAGAGATTAAAGCACATTTAACATAATTTATTGTGTACTTGTAATTGATGGTAACATAATGACTCATTTAAAAGAACCATTCAGCTCTTTTGATAAACACAGTTGAGTGTGAAACTAGAGTTCAAGTTATTCAACAACATATGTCAACCTGCATACCAATTCATATCTATTTTAAAATTAGCTCAGAAGTGTTAGGAATATGGAAAATTTGCACTGATAGTTATTTATGTCCAAGGCAGATGCATGAATTAAAGGAACTAAAGGTCAAAAAATTCAGGGTGAAATAAGTGCTTTTTTGGAAGGCAACAAAAAGCAGGCAAAAGTTGAAAATTATTTGTATTCAGTAAATGAGCAATGAAATAGATTCATTCCTTTTTTCAAGGGTAAGTGAAAATATATCATACATTATCAAATAAGA
Source organism: Tamias sibiricus (assembly GCA_025594165.1). Classification (NCBI taxonomy): domain Eukaryota; kingdom Metazoa; phylum Chordata; class Mammalia; order Rodentia; family Sciuridae; genus Tamias; species Tamias sibiricus. The sequence continues at coordinate 148,507,513 of CM046660.1, read as the reverse complement.
CAATGTTTTGTTTACAGATATTTGCATGCCTTCTTTTAAGATACAAAGTACATAGATATTATTTGTTATACTGTCAGGAAATGCTTTGCTGAGAAAATATACTATAAGGCACTTTTGTTGTTGAAATTACAATTATTTTCTGGAAAACAGATATTTGGCATAGGAAATTGTGATTTTTTTTTCTTTCAAGTTTTACGAAATGTACCCATTTGGGGTGTATACCAAGGACAGAATATATTGGATGGGATGAAGAAAGGAATAAGTGTTGTTACTATAAATTGTTTAGCAGCAAAAAGAACATATTTTGATTGGGAAAATAAAAGTCATCTGTTTCTAGAATGAGGCATATACCTCATTTTCAATGCTGTAGATTTGTTACCACAAGTAAAAACTACTTTAATTTTAACAAAAGTACCAACTAATGTCAGTGAAAAATGATTGCAATTCAACTCTATGTGTGTAGCTATAGTGGCAAAGTTATTTTGCAGAGTGTAGTTTTTGTTTGTTTTTTATTTTGAAGACATTGGTTTTAAATCCTATGCTTCTAATGTATAAGTAAGTATATTGGTTTAAAACAAATAAACAAACCAAAAGGCCCTCAACAACAGTCCCAGTACACCAAGTTGCAATTAGCTACCACTCCTGGGAAATATTCTGGTATATGTTGCTGGCACTTGAAAAATTTATACCTTCTAAGGAAAGGGAGGAAAATTCTGTCAAACAATTAAACTGATTGGAATTCCCAAAAATGTGAAAACAAAATAAGTGCTAGATTAGAAAAGAATGGCAAATTTTTGTATATGAGGCTATGAATTGGAAAAGAGAAAGTGAAAGAGTTTTGACCCTTATATAAGTCATTCTTTTTCTTATAACAAATGTTATGCAAGTCAGGTAAGAACTCAGGTACTTAACAGAATGGAAAATATGACCAGCTGATCTGAAAAAGAACAATATATTCATATGCTTGTTACTAATATTTTGAACAAATGAAATGGTTGTTAAATCTGTGAATGAATATATTGGGGGAAACCAAGTTGTTAATTTAAATGTGACTTATTGTCAAAAAATGTAGAATATATCAAGATAAGAACAAATATTTGGATGAAGAAGAAGATAGAAGACACTGGGATTTATAAGATTAATTTAGGGTCAACTCTTATGACATTGGTTTAAATATTATGCACAGTGGCAAAAATGGAATACCCCAGTTTAACCTTCCTTTCCTAAGTAAATATATTATAAAGAGCTATAAAAATTAGAACATCTTAGGTTCTCCAGGAAATTAAATAAGTCTTCTTGTTTAGAAGGTTATATATTGGGAAGATTTATTTAAGCAGGGAAAAATAATATGGTTTACAAATTTCCTATGTCAACTATTCCTTTGCCAATGTCTTCAAATATGTGTTTATTATGTTCAAGTGCTCTAATTTATGTAAAAATTAAACATGAAAGTATTGCATCCAAATTTTTTTTAATAAACTCATGAAGAGAGAACAAAATATGAAAGTCTAGAGAGGGGCATGCCAGAGAGAAATATAGATTTAAGTACCTTTGAAATTTGGATTGTATTTAATATGAGATTGATATTTGCCAATAAATCAGTGATTTTTTATAATTAAAAGAAATGACTCTTATAGAAGTGATGATCTCTGTAATCACCTTCCATTCCAACTCTTATTTCACCATCTCAATCACTTTGTTCTATTTTTTAACAATGCTCCTTTTGAGCTGATAACAGACACTCCTGGTCATTCAATTAATATATCTTCAGTGAGTCATCCTTTATTAATAAGGTGAAGAATGAACTTCACCTAATCAAATTTCAACCATTTTTCATAAAGTTAAATAACAAAATAACTCTGAATTTTAAAACTCAGACCTGGTTACATAGATACACCTTCTGCCTGGAAAGAGTGTTGTAAAGCACTTCCCATTATTAAATGGATCAAAATATACTTAGTCAAACTATTTTAAAAATATGTATCATTTTACTACTTCTTTGATCACACTGAGAAATTCAAGGCACAAATTATTCAAAGGAAAGTCATTCATACTGAGTGATATGTGTTCAGAGTTTGTGCTAACAATCCTGCAAATCTACTGTTAATTAGGTGTCATCATGTATGATTATCTATTCTTTTTTTTTTTTTAAAATTATATGATGAGGTATAAATTGTGTTAATAATTGTTAGGGGAACATTTTTTTTAGTAAGATGTGAATCTTTTTCAATTATTCTTAACCAACCACAAAAAGTTTTCTTAAAACTTTTTTATTTTAAAGTTGGCTTAAAATATTGCCACACAAAAGTTTTCAATCTTGTGTAGACATTTCAATTTAGCTTTGGATATGATTTCTTTCACCCTTATGATTTAAGATAAAATTCGTACCCATCCTGAGATCAGTACCTTTTCACCTATATTGCCAGTTTTTGAAAGAACTCAAAAAAATTTTTTTTAGCATTTGGCTATTTTACATACCAGTGATATTTAATTTGTTCATAATTTATTTTGGTGTGCAATGTGAAGTGTTCCAAATACTCTCATCACTCAATATCATTGGGTAACTAATGCACAGCTTCTCAGTGGTTTTTTGATGCTTATTTTTATTCCATTTTATTTTCCCTTTTAAAGAAGTGTATTTCAGAGATATAGATTTTATTTCTTTGGCAGTGCCTGAAATTGTTGCTTTAATTATTCTAACCTTATAATTTATAATAATTACTGGAAAGTCAAATTTCCTGTCTAGTTTTCCTTTTCAAAATTATCTATTGTTTTCAGAATGTTAGTATACTATAAAAACAACCTGATTTTGGTATTCTTAAGTAACCTGTTGTATATCTGTGTGTATATTTTTATTTTGAAAATTTAAAATAATCACATTTATTTTACCATTTTGTTGTTGTTGTTTGTTGATTCAATGTATCAAACACAGAGCCTCAGGCATCCCACAATCACTCTACCACTGAATTACATCCTCAGCCCTATTTTTGCATTATGTTACCAGTCACATTTAAATTATTTCTAATGTATATTCAAAACTATTTGAGCTCAGAATAGTTCTTTTTATTAATGTCCAGGTAATTAAGGATCACCTGAAGTTTTGTTTTTTCATCTTCAGGGAATCCTATATTCTATAAAATTGCCACTCTCTATTTTTCACATGTCATTTTTATTAATGCATTTTAATTATACATAATAATGGAATTCATTGTGCCATATTTATATAGGCACAGAATATAATTTGATCAGTCCCATTCTTTAGTACCCTTTTTCCCCCTCCCCTTCTCTTCCCCTGATCTGCTTGCTTATTTTTAGCTCAAAAATTCCTTCTCTTTTTTTATTTCTTCTTATAAATTGCAGTTCTTCCTCTCTGCTGTCAGTAGAATTTTCTGCACTATTAATTCTGCTCTTTTCTGCCCCTAAGAAAGATTTTTAATTCTTCTACTCTGTGGATTTCCCTTGTACTATTTCTTTCCCTTTTAAGCCATGCATTCATTTCATTCTACATCAACCCTTAAAATATCAAAGCTTCCACTCCTGACCAAATAAATTCCAAGTTATCTTTTATCAAGAAGTCAATACAGGTACATTCCTAAAGGATATATTTCTTTCAGTACATCTTCCCTACCTCACCCCATATATGCTGTAAGAATTGCTTCTTTTTATAAAGTTTTTAAACTTTTTTGTAGAATTGGATTGTTATATGTTTTAATACCTTGAGTGCTGAAAACTCATTCCCATTTTAAAATTGAGAGAAAATTAATGTATCAAACATCCCTTTGCATTTTATATTCCACTCATTACAGAACGATGGATTTATTTCAAGAATTATATTCAAATTTATTTTAATTTCATTTTGCAGAATTTCAAACAGTTGGTAGTTCTTTTAGTACTCAAACGTGGACATGAATCTATAATACTCTAGAAGAATGAAGTACTTATTGTCTTTTTAATCTCTAGTCATAATTGATTTTTCACATCAAATATACTCCTGCCCTTCCCCCACCTATCTCTCTCTCTCTCTTTCAGGACCCGTTGCCTCCATAGAAGATAGTAGATGAATTGGGGGTGGGACAGGGATGCTAATGGTCCAGTGGTGTCAGACAGCAGTTCCTTCAAGGGGGTGAGCACTGGGCTCCATTGTGGGCAGTACAGGCCAAACATTTTAGGAAAGAGGAGTTGGTGGGGTTCTTTCTTAATATTTATTTTTTTCTTGCTGCATAATTCCATTTAAAATGTCTAGGAATATATGAATTGCTAATTTCAACCCTGTATCTGTAAAATATTTAGGGATAATTGTTATCTATCCATAAGAATCACTGATCAGTGTCTTCAATCTCCAGTGCTACAAGGGCTTGAACTCTTCTAAGTTTTCATGAATATTTCATAGAAAAATATAAACTAAATATATATTTTCCACCAAGTCAGTCCAGATCTTGCATTTAATAGGCTTTTTAAAATTTCAATTTAGCTGTAAAATGAATTTTGTCCTTGTTTTTTTTTATTTTTGCATGGCAATTTCAATGTTTGAGAATGGAAAGATAATGATATCCATGTAGATTCTTTCTATCATGTGTTCAAATACTTGGTCTAGATTTTTGTCAGTGTATCATGTCATTGTTCTTGTATGGCTTTTCAAGAGACTTTTTTTTTTTTTTTTTTTTTTTTTTTTTTTTTTGGTACTGGGGATTGAACTCAGGAGCACTCAACTACTGAGCCACATCCCCAGCCTTATTTGGTATTTTATTTAGAGACAGGGTCTCACTGAGTTGCTTAGTGCCTTGCTTTTGCTGAGGCTGGCTTTGAACTCATGATCCTCCTGCCTCAGCCTCCTGAGACACTGGAATTACAGGCATGCACCACTGCGCCCGGCTCAAGAGATTTTTTTTTTAATTAAAGTTCAGGATTAGAAAATTATTTACAATGCTTGGCATAATCATTCTATTTCTATTTATGGATCCTGCATTAATTTAAAACATTCCTGCTCAAAATATTACTACACTGATATTCTTAAGTTATTGGCATCCAAAAATGTAGAAGTAATTTAGTTGATATATTTTCATTAAGTAAAATAGATGATAAAGTAGATCAAAATAATGCACTAATCTCTAATAGAATCTAATAAGTGTTTCTAAATTTGTTTGGTAGTAATTCTGCTTTATGTTATATTTTAAAATGTTTGCCATAAATCTAGTTCTTAATAATAGATGTATGAAAAGGCCAATTACTAATTAGATTAGATGTCTTTTAATTTAAAAGATCACAGTTCATATCCCTAAGACATACATTGAATGACATTTCTTAAAAATTAATATTTAAAGTATAAGTTAACATTTTATTTGCATAATTTCCAGGTTTTATGTTTCTTCTAATTAGTTATTTTTAAAATTACTTTTTAACTTATTTTAGATGGTAGTTATTTCCAAATATTAATTTACATACTTTATTCCTATAAAATTTAATGCAGTTATTGATGTTCTTTTGTATTTATTATTATTCTATTTCCTAATTATTCGAAATAAAGTAGACAAAATCATGGCCTATAGTAGAATTTGGAATGTTTTTTAACAAATAAATGTATTTTATACCATTGCCTACAATTCCAACAACTCTTATATTACATTGTTATTGACAAATAACCTTGATTACAAATCAGCTTTCCAGAAAAGTAAGGATTTTTTTCCATTGATTCACTGTCATTTAATTGCGGTCACTATTTAACCTTTTATTTTAAGATTTTTAAGTAAAATATCCTGTGCATCTTTTGTGACCTTTATCGAGATTAAATGGGCACTTTATCTTGTTAAATACTACGTGGATTAAACATTTAACTTGGCCTAGATAAAAGTGGCAAATGTATGTCTCTATTCTGTGTTATCTGTGACTAAGTAAGTTACCTAAGTTCTGGCTGGCTTCAAAGTTCAGAATTTTAGGAATACAAAGCTGTCTTTAATAACTAGTTTGTTTCTATAAAGAAAAAAAATATTCAAAGTACTCCATTAATTTTCATTGTTGCATTAGAAGTAGCTTTTCTCTGGTCTTCTCATCTGTACTTCATTAAGTCACATTCTGTGGTACAGTGTTGCAAGTTTGGAAATGCAGAAACAGTTCAAGAAATTGATTCTATTTGTTCTTTCTGTTCAATAGACCTTTGATCTGAAATGTTCAATGGTGCCTGGCTATTCCATGCAAGCCACTTTTAAACCATTGTTCGCATTGTAATAGCCTTGTTATCAGGTTGTATGAATTAATTCCATCACATTAGAAGGAGGAAGTTATATTCACACAGCACAGACTAATAACTGTCTCCTGTTACCGGCCTATTGATTGGGTAACTAGATGACACACCACGTTTATAATTCAGTTGTTTTGCAAGGTGGTCTTAATTTCAGAATTTCATAATCACAGTAATAAATTTTGATTTTCCCAGGACACCTTGCCTAATAGGCTTTGAGAACCTCACAATATATAACTAAAAAATGTCACAATGAGCCAAGTCACCACTCTTGGTAAAATTCCTGAATCAAGAAGAAATCATCGAGGAAACCCTTCTGTGCAATGAAACAACCACCCACAAACAAAAGCAGAAACCACTCTCGAAATAAAAAGACTGACTCTCTGGTTGGGGGGCTGGACATGGGGGGAACTCATGACCCATTTGAAGTTCTTCAGGCAGCCACAGACAAATTTTGGCAAAGAGAAACTTCTCTGAGGGGAGAGATTGCAGGGACCCCCCAGGCTGCCACACCAACACTGAACTATTGATACAAGGAATGGGAATAATGATGCAGGAAATGCAATAACATGTTATGTTGATGTCCACATCACATATTGTTCTTGGTGATGGTGAGATGTAGTTAGACTATTGAATAGAAAGCCATGATTTAGAAACTGTTCAAAGTGATGTATTAACAAAATAATTAATTGATGAGCTGAATCATTTCTCTGCTTGGTTAAGTTTGTAAATGTGAAACTAGTTCCATTTATTCATATATATTTATCTATTAACTCTCCTGCTTTCTTCAAAAGATACGATGAGCAAAGTTTCCCTAAGGCAGACTTTTTGCTCTTCAGATTACCAACCCCAGAGAGATGACCAGGTCAGTGTTCAGCCTTGTTCCTGTAAAGCGTTTTCCTGGCCTACTCTTTTACAATGACTCAGTTCCTTGGACCCATTAGTCCCCTGGTACACTATTTTGATTGTACTCATGCTCTTTTGATGATAATACAGTATGTTAAAATGACTGATTAGCTCTTTAGTAACACTGTGAGTTTTGACTTCCCCAGGAGGAGCCCTTTCCCTTCCTGGCATGCTCTCAAACCCCCTCTCTTCCAATTCAACACTCTCCCCACCATCTTTTACAAGAAGTTCTTCCATGAACTCTTCCTTGCTTCACTCATTGCTAAAGTGAATTTTCCCAACCTCTACTCTTCTATAGATTGTGTGACCTTATAAGTGTTTGTGTGAAAATTAAATGGGGCAATTTAGACAGCGTGGGCCTCACACCCAAAGCATACAAGAGACCATTTATTCAACTCACCATTAATAGTTTTATTGTTATCCTGTCTCAAGCACTCTAGTGAGGTCTGAGCATTCCATCATTTCTGTTCCTTATAGCCAACTCACAAAATGTGTACTTTGAACAGTTTTGTAGCTTAAAAACAGATGATGTTTTTATGGAAGGGTTAGTCCTCCTGCCCTATTTCTTGCTTTTTTTTTTTTTTTTGGTACCAGGGATTGAATTCAGGGGCACTTGACCACTGAGCCACATTCCCAGCCCTGTTTTGTATTTTATTTAGAAACAGGGTCTCACTGAGTTGTTTAGCCCCTCACTTTTGCTGAGGCTGGCTTTGAATTCACAATCTTCCTGTCTCAGCCTATGGAGCTTCTGGGATTACAGGCGTGAGCCACCACATCCACTATTTCTTGCAATTCTTAAAACAAAGCTAGGATTTAGCCCCCAGGCAGGTTGCCTCTACTGCCTGCATTGTAAACATTTATTTAATACTACCTCTGTATGACAGCTTTCTTGTCCTTGTGCGTTATTTTAGTGTTAGACACTTATCCCTACTATTCAACATTTTAATCCATGTTTCCATATGCCTATGCATTATCTCTAAAATGACATTTTACCTTTGAAAGATAGGGGCCACAGCTGCTGCTGCTGCTGCTTCCCCCCTCCTCCTTTTCCTCTTCTTTCACTGCCTTGCATAGTGACTTCAGTGGTGAGTTTCAGCATTACATTTGTTCTTAGGTTTAATTTTGGATCTTACATAAACATTGGCTTAACATTAGGAACAGGATTGAAATGAACAGAATTTGGAGACACTTTAGAAATTCCACCACTGGAGATCTAACTGCCATACCATCTTCACATTCTTCTATTCACTCAGATGCCTCATCTTTCTTGGGGTTGTTTGTAGTTTTCTTTACTTTTTGCCATTATTGTGGTTTCTGTTTTGAACCTGGGGTTCCTTGAAATGCTGCCTTACACCCTCTTGAACTTTCCACTCCCCCCTCATGTCAGCCCAGGGAACCTAAGGTTGGAAGTAAATTCATTCATAGCTATTTGATTTTCAAATAACAAGAAAAAAAGTAGTTTATTTTTATGTGTTGTGCACTCCCCAGGAAGAAAAACTGAGTAGCTTCATTATGTATCATTTGTTGCTTATTGGTTTAGTGTAACAGGAGATACAGTTTTTTTAGTTTTTGAAAAAAGAATATGAAGTAGATAGAATCAAGGGCTAATACCTAGATCCAAAATATACCTTTTAGATTATATATGCTCTTACCACAGGAAGGTACTGTCTACCTGGGTATTTAGACTACTGTGGACTTTTAAAATTTAAGCATAGTACATCTGTGGGCAGCATTTTCAGAGAACTTTTAAGCATCAAGATAAATCCATAGACAATATTTCCCTGCTTCATTTACCAATGGTTCATTTCTATACAAACTTTGAAATTGGCCATATAGGTTTACCTGGTGCAATGGGGATTATTTTTTAAGTCCAGGGTAGAATGGGTCATGATTTGTTATTCAAACTCTGCCTCTGCATCCTACTGTAGCTATCCTAGCCTCACCAGTTTCTGTAGAGAGCTTTTGCTGCCCAGATTGCTTATACTTAAATATATGTTTTTCTGCCTTGTGAGGAAACAAGGGTATAACGTGCTCTTCCAGCATCTCAAAAACCTTGTGTTTATCATCTCAAAGTGTACTGGCCAATAGTAACAGGTTTGAGACTCTATCAGAAAGAAATGTTGACATTGGGGCTGGAGATATAGCTCAGAGATAGAATGCATACTTAGTAAGTGAAAGGCTTTGCTGGGTTCAATCCCCGGCAATAGTAAAAAATAACAAAAACATAGAAGTATTTCTGAAAATAATTTTTATTAGTTACAATATATTTATATAGAGGACCCCCAATTCTTTTATCTTCTTTAGAAAGATTGTGCCAAGATAAAAATAGCTGTAGGTCTGGTTAGTTCCATAGCTCAATGATATTTTGAAGAACATGGAGTTCTTCCTGACTTGCTGTCCTACATTTCAGCTTGTCTCACTTATGGCTGCCCATTAACTCTTGCTGGTTTTTTTTATAGTCCATGAGAACCTGGAAAAATAGTTAAGCATCTTAAGGCAATTCTCTCTTGTGCTTCTGGAATATCAAAGAAACCTCTCTAAAATGGTCTGCAACAGGTCCTTCTCATGTCTCCCTGGGCAGAGTGAGTCCCAGGACTGCCTCACATGGTAACATGAGAACTTCTCATAAGGAATGGAAGTAATGTGGTTCACAGGGGAAGAAGACTGGCATTCCCCAAATCCAGTTCTGCCAGCAGAAGAGAAAACATGGCTTTCAAGTAGGTAACTGAGAGGGACTGCTCTATTAGGCCTCTCCTTTAAATCCTGACTTTGCGCATTATCTACTGTCCTTCACATTTCCTATACTGACTGTCTCGTTGCTGGTTCCAGTACAATTTTGTTTCTATTCCCTCGTGTGGAGTTCCATAGCCCCTTAGATATTTCCATTCTAATATAATAACATAAACAACTATTTAAATAATAATAAATTGACTACAATAGCATTTTAAAAAAATACAACAAATCTTATTTATACTTAAGTAAAAAATAACCACTAGTTTCTTTTTTTTTTTTTTTTTTTTTTTTTTTTTTAGCCCAGAAGCTAACATTTAGAGTTACAGCTATTTTGTTCTTTGTACCCATCCACGCTGAAGAGATTTTTGGTCAAACTATATGTAGGATGGATTAAAAGAAGGCAGATTCAATATACACTGTAGGTGCTGTTTTTACTTAAATAGCAGAGAATTTAGAGCCCACTTATTTAAGTGCAAATGCTGCCTCCCACCTAAGTCACTTAATCAGGACACTTTAATTTCTACAACTGCTAAATTCAGATAATAATACCTGCCCCCTATCTACCTCTCTGGGAAGCTGGGAGGATTAATTAGATAAAGTACTTAAAGCTCCTCAGAGAGACGTGGCATATGTAAAAGATGTTATTATTTCTATGGAAGAATGAAGCAATGTCTCTTTTATGGACAGTCCACACTTATAGAATTTTTTCCTCTTACTCATTCAGTTGAAGTGCCAATTTGGTGGATTTTAATTCAACATGTGAGACCCTTCTTATTCTCAAGTAGTTACACTTAGAAAAAAGATTTTCAAGTACTGCTCCAATGATGGGAACTGCATGTAATTCCTAAATTTTGCTGAATATTTTAGAGCATCTCTGTGCAAAACTGGTCTTTAAGCTGGAATATGGTTGTAAGATTTGTAAAAAAAAAAAAAAAAAAAAAAAAAAAAAAACAAGCCAGGATTGCATTGAAGACTGTGACCTGGGCTAGTTTTTTGAAGTCACACCCCATCCCAGTGTCTTCCATGAAGTATTTGCTAATGACAGCTTTTCTCAGTCAGTGTAGAATTGATTCTCAAACAAAGGGTGTCTGAGTTCAAACAGAATCCTGTTTTGAATACACCACATTGTTCAGGGGTTACTTAGTTTTGTGCAAGAGGAATGAATCCTCTTCCACCCACTTGCTATAGAAATAGTCCGAATGAGATCATTTTGGACATAAAAGACAAAATGAGAACAAATCTTTATTCATTCTCCTATAAATCTTGTCAAATATTTTACATTTAAATATCCTTTAAAGCCATGCATTTTCATGTTTGATCACAAGATTCTCTCATTTTCTTTAGTTTTAGCTACACAGTTATGAGATATACACTTTTCAACCCGGGTTCCATTTTACAGAGGTTTAACTGTGCTTAATTTCTAAGTTGTTTTACTGTACCTTAAACACTTTTTTGGGAACTCTTACATGGATTGTTTCTAGCTTAGAAACACAGTTAGCAAGTCTTTGTATATTTTAATAACTGCAACTGCTGCTTGATGCTAACAAATGTGTGTTCTGTCCAGTGGCATTTAAGTTCATTACAGGTGGAGTGTAGTGTCAGTAGGGGAATAGTCCCTAACCTTGCCAAAAGCAGAGAGTGGAAAATAAAACTAAGGGTCAGGTCATCTTTCTGTCTGCTTATCTCATGGAGAAACAGTGAAGAGAAGCAAGAGTGCAGTTAAGACTTGGTGATACCACCCACTGCCTCAAGGCATGCACTGGGCTCTTGCCCTTCTGATCATAAACTTTTTACCCTTGATAGATGCCAGACATGAGGGTAGGAGGAGATGAACATGGCATGGAAGAAGGCCATGAACATTTCTTTCCCTCTATTTCTAATATGGCTTTTCTTAGTGTCAGCAGCTTCATTCACCCCTGAAACATTATCTGTTATAGTGTCTTTTTTGTAGTATTCACAGTGAGATGCCAACCTGAATGTAAAAATCCAACTTCTTACTCTGCGATCAAGGATTTTCTGATTGGTTTGTAGGAGGGAGAATCATGGCCTTGAAGTTTAAACATGTCCTTAGCAACTGGAGCATTTCCATGTCCTATCAATCAAATAAAAGTGAAATGACGAATAACTCACAGTTTGTAAAAAGTTATCCATACTTTAGTTTGGATGTAAAAAGATATCACATACAAAAAGAATACCCTCAATTTGTAATGGAAGAAAGAACATTTTTAGATATATTTGCCATTTTTAAAAAATCCAGTAGACATAGTTGGTAGTATATTCTACTTTTTATATACTAAACATTCTTTAGCTATGTTTTCTGATTTAACCCTTAAATATCTGTAATACATTTTTATGCACATTTTACAAGTGAAAAAAATAACACTCAGAGATTTCTAGTCACTTGCCCAAGGTCACACAATTTATAAGTAGAAAAGTTAGGCTTAGCACTAGGCCAATCCACATAGGAAGAAAAATAATCACAAGACATCATTAGGCTACATTAATATTAAAAAAAAAAACCCTAGAGCTTAGATAAAATCAATTACATGGAAAGTTCTAAGCAACATGTCAAGATCAAGAACATTAGAATACAACATAGTAGTAGGATAACCTGTAACTTAGTGTTAGGACTTCTTTGCATTAAGAATATTTGCTTATAAATAGAGATATGTTGCATGAGGCCCTAAGATAGTTCATATATGTTCCCACAACTAAATGAAAGCAAGACATAAAAGAAGAGAGAGTCCTACAAAATATGACTCTTCCATAGTTTATATGGACCCACAGGAAATGGGCCTGAGAACCCAACTTCTCAAACACTATAATGGGGGCTGTGGATTGTCTTCACATTGGCCAACTATGAATGGTTATGCTTTGTTAATGGTAATAAAATGGTCAATAGTCACCCATGGACTAATGTCCTTTATTAAAATACCTATGTGGCAAACACCACATTTTTTACTTTCAGTTTGTGATGAGTTCAAAATATTCTAGCTTCCATTTTTTTTTAAAAAAAAGCCTACCATTGAGATAAAGAGAAGAGAAAAACTTCTCACTTTATTCCTTTTTTATGCTTTTTGATTTCTGAACTATGCAAAAGTGTTACCTAGCCAAAAATATTTTTAAAGTCTTCTATGAATCCAGTATTCATAAGCTTATGTAACTCCTTCACTCAGACTAAATGAACTTGTTATAGATGCAATCCAATAAGGTTACCATCTAAAAGTGTTCTTTCTTTTGGTGGTGTTCAATTTTAGTGACTTTTCTTGGTTACCTCTTAAAAATTGTGTTTCTAGCCTTCCTACACTTGTAAATATACACGCGTGCGCGCGCGCGCACACACACACACACACATGTATTAGAATTATATTACTTATGTTATATGTAAATCCTGATTTCCAAAAAAAGAGGTCTATAGACTTTAATCCATCCTTCTACAGAAGACTGTCTATTGTTTTAATAGTAATGACTTTAACAATGTGAAAATAATAATAGATGTATCATAGAAGGCATGAATTTGTCTATCATTTTATATCATCATTAGCAGGTAAATATTACCTTATTTTAAATATGAGAAAAGTGGGATTCAGAGATGTTAAATAACTTGTAGATTCACACAGATAATGAGTGGAAGAACCTAAATTTGAGCCCAGATCTGTCTTCAAAGCTTGTGCTCTTTCTGGCCTCACACCCTGTTCAGAAATTTGGTTCTTACCTGGTTCAGCTTTTCACTCTGCTTCACATGTCATTAAGTGCTTCCCCCTGCTGATCGCCCCTGGTATTACACTGTAGCCAGTCCTTCAGCGCAATCCAGTGAAAACAATCAGTTCTTGTTGGGAGCAGATCATTTAGGGGTATTGATTCTAAATTTGTCATTGTTTTCCATGAAAGCTAAGCATAGAGCATAAATTGCCACTCACAACATAAAGTTGATGACTTTCTATGCCCAATGGTTTGACAATTTGTGATTTTTTTCCCCCCAGGAGTTTTTTTGCTAACATTTTTCAAGGCAAAATATTCAATCCCTGTCTGAAATGATCAAATTTTGCCCTGAAGCAAACTTGTAAATTTTTGCAAGGACTGGTGAAACTTCACAAGGCAAGAGATCAATAATTTCACACTGTTCTGTTCTCACTGTTTTCCTCAATGTACACTATTCACTTGAACATGATAAAGTAAAGGTTTAAGGGAGAAGTATGGGATTCTTTTCCATCTTTTAAAACTGTAAGTGATATCTTTAAATCATAGGTGCCATTCTATATGCAATATTTGAAAAAAAAGGTTAAAACTTAAGTTCATATATTTAAAGTAGTAATTTTTCAAAAATATAGTGAAATGTATATCTCTACTCTTATATAATCCTAATATTTTTGGTTTTTTGATGATTGTGTTCAATGCTAGTAACCTTTGTTGCAAATCAGAATTTAAGCAAAGTGCCAATATGGGCTTTGCACTGCTGTCATGCCAAAACATTAAGTCATTTTGTTCCCACTTGTAATAATATTCAACCTCTAATTATTCAACATTAATTATATGCATACATTTCTTTTTCCCACATTAAAACCCCTATACATGTGAGCAAGTACTAAGGTAGATTTTATCACTTTTTCTCTTCAGACATTGTCTTTATGTTTAGGTTCTTTTACTTTCCCTAAATCAATAGTGAATAGTTTCTGTGTTAGCTATTGTATTTATTCTTATGATCTAATTTCTCCATCATAGAACTCATCCATTTTTATGGTTTTAGATATGAATTTACTTGAATGATTCCCAAATCTATTTCTGATCCTTTCCTTTCTTCTAAGCACCAGCCATTTATTTCCAACTGTCCACTGACCATTTCTACTTTGATGATTCACCCCTCTGCAAAATCAGTATGCTGAATTATTTGCTTCAGCCCCAAACCATATCCTTCTCCTGATTGCCATTTTATTTTCAAGAATAGAAAAATGTTTCCAATCACCCATATTTGAAACCTCTGAGAACTCATGTTATGTACAAGATCCAGGAGTGAACATACAGGTGTCTTGGACCAAGCGCAGCTATAGGGACTGGGAGCCTTTGTCCTCTTGTGACTGGGTGACACCTAATGGTCATCATACAGAAAAATAGGCCTAATTTTCCCAGATTAAGTGTTTCAAAGGAAAACCTAAATCTCAATTTTGTAGTGAAAATAAACATTGTTAACTGTTCAAAAAAATTTTACTCTCTAGAAGCAGCAGGGATTTTGTATGTGAGTGTGTCTATCTGAAGGGGTTGCAATTTCAGGGGCACTATGCAGTAACTGAGCTAAAAGGCAGTTTGAAAAACAATAGAAATAAGTGAAAAATAACAGATAAGTATTCTTGGTTATAACAATAAAGCTTTCATAGATAACAGAATAGAGCTATTCTAGCCATTCCAAAATTTTGGGCTACTTAGCATAGTGTCCTAGAAAAAATAAGCTAAACTAGTTTCATTGGTAAAATAACCAACATTGAGCCATAAACCTAAAATTAAGGTCAGACATTCTAAATCAGAGAATAAAAATAGTCAGGAACTATAAAAAGTTATCCTGACACTTTACAAATAAGTGTCAGATTAGGTATTCCTTCAAGATTTTCCAAACCATGAGAAGTATATTTCCAGCCTAACAGTGGTGGCTTTCAGTGAAATATACAGTCCTCATGTCTCTAATTCTTACTTTCTTCTGTTTTTTAGGAATGATATATATTTGGGTTTAACATAACACAGTTGTTGTCATAAACTTTTGGAGATAAATATGCAAACTCCTCAAATTATTGGAGATTGAGACAAAGATAGATGTTATGCCGATGATGTACAGCAATTTTTTTTCCATTTTTTATTCAATGTTTTATACATAACAGTAGCATGCTTTACAATTCATAATACACATAAAGAGCACCTCATTACATATCACTGTTAGTATACAAAGTATATTTATACCATTCATGCCTTCAAACATGCATTTAGGGTAATGATACCATCTCATCAACAATCTTATGACATGATCTCTTAAGACATCAAAAAGACATGTGTAAATGAAATAAGGTACCTACAAACTCATTCAATAGTTATTTACAAAAATGAAAATTAGTTTCAATACATCTACACTTAGGATTTTTACTTGGATACCAAATACTTGTTGAGAAAATTGAACTATGAAAACTTCATTTATTTAATACGATTTTCCCCCCTCATATATTCCAAAAGATATGTTTTTAAACAAAGGAAATGAAAATATAAGCATATAAAACCCTGGTTTTAGTTATATATTTAAACACTCAAAACTATCAATGTAAAATACACATAAACTATAAATTAGTTGAGTGACAATAACTAATGCCAAACTTGTGTTTTGAGTATGTGTGCTATAGAAATAGACTTTTACTTTCAATATCTTCTCTACATAAGTGAGGTATCTAATTGGTTCAATTGGAAATATCTTAAGGATTAATCAAATTATGTTATGTGCATTATGAATATGGTATATTTAATCATGCTATTATATGCAATTAAAATCCACCCATAAAAAATAAATAATTAAAACCTCTTAAGAACAAAAGTAGAAGATATGTTATATGAAATACTATAACATAAAGTCTTTAAAAATAGCTAAATTCTGTAACCAACATAGATGTCCTTCAGTAGATAAAGGGATAAAGAAAATGTGGTATATATACACAGTGGAATATTATTCAGCATTAAAAGAGAATGAAATCATGGTATTTGTGGGTAAATGGATGGAGTTGGAGAATATAATGCTAAGTGAAGTTAGCCTTTCCCCAAAAACCAAATGCTGAATGTTTTCTCTGATTTAAGGATGCTGATTCATAATGTGGAGTTGGGGGCATGGGAGTTAGATGAAATCTAGATAGGGCAAAGAGGAGGTGGGGGAAAGGAGGGGGTATGGGGGTAGGAAAGATGGTGGAATGAGATGGATATCATTACCCTAAGAACATGTATGAAGATACAAATGGTGTGACTTTGTGTACAACCAGAGATATGAAAAATTGTGCTCTATATGTGTAATATAAATTGTAATGCATTCTGCTGTCATATATAACAAATTAAAATAAAAAGAAAAAAAAAGAAAAAACAAAAACAATCTCTTAGAGTTGCCATGGACTTATGCATTCACTTTTTGAATTACAAAACATCTAATATTTTGTAAGGACAGTTTGCACACTTCTTTAAATTGAGAAACTAAGAAACTAAGTTCATATTGACTATCAGTTTATTGTAATTCAGATTTTGGTATAAGCAATTTAGAACACTTAGAAAACTATATTTAGAGTGAGATCTGCATATTCCATACAGTTGGAATCAGTCCATGAATATATGTTGGTATAATTCTTGCCAATCCTAATAAAACTCTTATCTATGATGTATTTGAACAAGGCAAGTTATCCATGAAAACTGAAACATTAAATTATCATATACTCTTTAAATGTAGATAAAATAATTTTACATCCATATAATATTTTTAAATGTTGACTTTAGCAAAAACTTAAAAATCCTCTGAAAACTGAAATGAAAATTCATGATGCACAAAATTATGAAAGAAAACAATGTCTACTCCAAATATCCCATAACTTTTTTTGAATAGAATCTCAGTGTTGTAATTTAATCATTCTCATTTATATTTGCTGAGTGTATTTGAGTTTGCAAAGAACTTTTATATGAAATACAACATTTAATGGGCACAATGTCCTTTTTGTGAAAAGTGGTAATATTACATTATTAATGATGAAAAGAGTTCATGGAAATGCATAGCCATCTTCAGCATCTCACAACCAGGAAAATATATCAAAACTGACGTCTGAACTTCTAGTTTTCTTAATGCCAATACAGAATTTTTTTTTCTAATAAACAATAATGTACTTTGTCAACTTCTGATCAGATATTTTCCCTCTATTCATTCACACACAGAGACACACAATACATGGGGGCAATGTAAATGTAATAATTTTAAATTTTTGAATTTCTCTTTTTATTTGAACATTTTAATTTGTCAACTTTATCTGAGCTTAGCACAAATAGAACATGAATTTGTTCACTTTTGTGTGTATCAACGTGTATGTGCACATGTATGTATATGTGTCATGAATTTCTACAGAATTAAATGTACTATTTCCTTTTGTTTTCTCTCCCTGGAAAGATTGATGTGGTTTTAAGAATAAAATAGTAGAGAGAATCGGAATATCTGTAGCAGTGCAGGAATCAAAGGTTTTAATAAAACTGAAATAAATAGTAAGAGAGACATAAGCTTGTTGTTTTGTTAATTTTTTAAAAAAGTATAGTCAGAAGCATACATTGTATCCTGAACTATATATGAATAATTTTTAGTAGTCAAAAGTTCTAAAGGAATGGCTTACCCTGAGATTTTTATTATTTATTTATTTTTGGAGATTGGGTTTGAACTCAGGTCCTCAGGCATGCTAAACACATGCTCTGTCCTTTAGATATTGTTTTTTGTGAGTGGAACAATAAACTGAACAAATGTATAATTCTATTACTTAAACTAACATAAGCATGTTCCATATTACTATAGATGCCAGGCCATGTGTATTTATGTAGCTTATTTTTATTAAATGTTGATATAAATTTTGTCTGATAACAATGTATTAGTTGGGCTAGGGTTGTGGCTCAGTGGTAGAGCACTTGTCTCTCATGTGTGAGGCACTGGGTTCGATCCTCAGCACCACATAAATAAATAAAATAAAGATATTGTGCCCATTTACAACTTAAAAAAAATCTTTAAAAAAAAGAAACAATGTATTAGTTAACAAAGTGAGCTTGATTTGACTTCAATGAAATGTGACTATGTACCCCCCACCAAAAAAAAAGGGGGAGGGAAAGATTAGACTTAATATAATTATCTCTTCCTGGAGTTATTTATGAAAGGTACGTTTTTTCCTTTCTCTTGTCTTCTTTTTGATTTCATTGTAGACTTGAAGTCAGATATTAGGGCATTAACCTGCCACCAGGAAAATAGCTGATATCCCATTTGTGACACTGAAAGTCTACCTCCCAAAACAAAGAAAAGAGGATGGACTCTCATGGTCTTCTGATCTCAGTTAAAGAAATGTTTCAGACTTTTGCTCGGTCTGTCTCTCTGGAAGAAGCTAATTCCCAGGCTGGATTCACCCTTGAAGTCTGTTATCTTCAGTGTCAGTTGACAGAGCTGAGTGTCCTGTTTCATCAGATTGATTTTTATCATTTTTTTGGAGATTGTATCAAAGTCTTTGAAAACTGGCCTCCCCAAGTCCCCAGTACTTGGTACTACAGCTTACACATCTGCATTTGATGCAAAGTGGGAAGAGCCAAGCCCAGTGCAACCCACTTGGGAAAAGTGCCATGTGATTCAGTAGTGCATAAATTGGCCTCAGATGGTGACAGAAGGTGTCATTCTGGGCCATAGGCCACAGGGAGAGTGTCACTCATATGTATGCACACTCAGCTAAGTCTTGTGCACACCTCCTAATGCAGTCTGTCCATTTTTCCTTTGGAATCACGTACACAATATGCAGAGTGGTTATGCAGGAAAAATCCATGGCAACAGCACATGCAGAGCTTGTAGATTCTATTTGAAAAGAAAACTAAGTTTACCACTTTTCAGTTTTAACTTTTTAAAAGCTACAGTTCTTCAGATTTACTTGATTGAAACTTGAAAAAACAGTGCCGTACAATTTTTTGAGCAATAGCTTATCTTGGGGCTTTCTGAATAACCTAAAGGCTATTCACTCTCCCCTTTAGAAACCTTGGAGGTATTTTTCTGTGCTGTGTACATTTTCATCCAAAGGAATATTTTCTTCTCATTCCATTACATACCTTGGGACATTTTTTTTTTTTCTCTGCAGATACCTTAGAGGACTGTTTAAGACCCTATCCATTCCATCTACTCTTAGTTTCACCTGAAGGGCAAAATCCCTAAGATCTTGACACAAATACTGATAAATACATGGAATTATTAAAGGTGCCATCTTAGCAGAAGAGGATTGCTGCTGCCTTTGTTCTCGGGGGAATACATATTTCACCCAGTAGCAAGACACCCAACTGCTGCTACAATCAGAAATTTCTGAAATGCCTTTAAGCTAATCATCTTTGAACATAAGCCTTTGTTGTTGAATGAGGGACCTTCTAGGTGCAAGGGCACAGAAACCTTTTTTATTATTATTTTTTTCCACCTTGCACAAAACAGCATCAAGCCTGTCACCACTGACAGTAAGGTTCAGTGATCTGTCAGCATTCAGCCCTGATGAAGACAGTGAGAGAAATCCGTAGCTCTGGAGAGTTCAGGAGAAAACCAAACAGTGTGTTTGCAAAAGAGCATTTTTATATGTTTTCTTGTGACAGCACTAGTTTAACAGAAAATAGTTGGAGTGTGCCAAAAAAGGGGGAAAAAATGAAAGACAGTAGTAGTAAGTTAGGCTAGCATGACATGATGGATCTGGGCTATGACAAACCGAATTGGAACAAAGCTTCCCTGGGGACCAACTATACCAGGTTTGCTGAATTGTATTTCTTGATTTCTTACTGTGCAACAGTGCTTTTTACTGTTAGATTGACTAGGCTTCAGAATATTTTTAAAATTGTACAAATCAAAATCCATGTAGCTTAAAAATGAAGGATGTAAAAGGTTTAGGAGTTTGATGTATTGAAAGGCATTCTGTATTCCCTCATGTGAGTATTAAATATACACTTTGTCTGTTTGATGAATTTCAAATCTTTGTGCAAGTCAGTACACACGATAGCAGTTTATAAGGCTGAAAACCCTGGTTGGAAAGAAGGACATAAGCTGCAAAGAGTCAAAGCTCTTTTCCTTTTATCCACCCAGTTGTACCCAGGCATTGCAATATGCAGTGTCCTAGGTTCTCACTTGTTCTGAGATGTTTATGTAAAAGAGAAGTAAAGACACTTCAAATCTGGTGCCTTCTTTACAAAGGTGTGATGCATTCTTCTCATTACCTGCACTTTCAGTTCCTACAGAATGGCTTTCACATACCTTTAGGTAAAGCCAAAGATAAATTGTAAAAAAAAAAAAAGAGAAGGAATAAGAATTGTTTTGAACTGGGCTAGGTTTCCTATACTACAAGACACCAAACGACTTGAAAATCCAATTCTTTGAAATCATTTTTCACTAAAACCTTTGAATAAATAGCTAAATGAATGGACTATTAATAGACATTCAGACAAATGTAGGTACTGGTTCTACAGAAGCATAAATAGTTGGAGTTCCTATTTTCAAGGATTTTACTACCAATCTGAATAGTTGATGAAATGGTAGGAGTGCAATGTGATTAACTCTGAAGTGACAGTCAAGCTCAGAGCAGATAGCAAACTGTCTAGTGACTCAGTCAACATATCTTCATGACATCCCCAGCATGTGTGTTCAAAGAGAAGGAGTAGAGAAAGGGGATGGTGAAGGTGAGTTGATTGAGGTTTAGTAATGCAGATAATCTAGGTACTGAGGAATAAGAGCTAAACAAAAAAACCAGATTCAGAAAATATTAAAGTATACATCACAGATTGAAATGTGTATTGCTGGTTAATGTAAAGGAATAAAGTGGTATGGTATACGGAAAATAGAAAGTGGCAACAATTGCAAATTGGAATTTGTTGGTCCCAACTAAAAATTAAGCAAATCTATTGATGAATGTAGGAATGTGAAAAGGTATTTCCAAGTCCTTTGTTTTTTCCAGGAAAGAAAAAAAAAAACAGAAATATGGATTCTCATATGAAATTCCTTGATTTTAATTATTAGAAAAAAATTAAACCTTACAAACTCTGTATACCAAATAAAATATACTGGAAAAGTTGTTTTAGCCCATGTACTTTTGTGACCTCATTTGGGTATAAGTAATTAGTATGTAATTATGGAAATCCAAGTTGGAAGAGTCTGAGCTAAAGAACATGCATTGTGAACTGTTCTGGGTCATCCTAAGATTCACTTAGTTTTAATGATGGATGGCTCCTGTGGGTTGGGCTGGAAAGACAAAATGTATTCAGAAGTGAGGGAAGTACACAGGTTATTAGAGAGGTCATTCAAGACTCTGGGATGGTAGAAAGTAACTAGGTAGAGAAGAACAACAACAGAAAAGAATGGGTGGACATAACGAAGAAGTAAGAAAGACTTGTCTGAGAAGCCTTGGATAGCAGAAAGAAAGAAGACAGGGAGCTTTTAAGTTGCCAATGAGCTCTTCAGCCAGGGAAGTTGCAGTGCTATTTGGTGTCCTTTAATTGGCATTGAGCTGATCACGAATCGAACGCCCAAAGTCTAGGTTTTAAAAAGTAGAGTATTATTAGTGAGAGCAGAATAAGAAGTCCCCAGCAAATCTAGCATGGAAACCCTAGGTAATTTTGACCTGGATTCATCATTTCTATCAACAATACAAAGTATAAAAGAGTTCCAGTTTTCAAGTAAGTAGATTAAATATTTTGGGTGGTGATTGGGAATGACCATGAATAAGAAAATATATAAAATATTTTGCCTGTATTCAAGGTCCTTAATATCTGTAGAAAAAAATAAAAGAGACACCACACACACACACACACACCCTTCCTTGTGATTTTTAAAATTTATTTAAAATTTTAACTGATAATTTTAAAAATTACAATTCTCTTTCTTTTAATGTTAAGTGCTATGACAGAAAACATTTTGTATGACAGTTCAAAATCAAATGATAGTTTTAAAAATGTGACTGTGTGTGTGTGTCTATTTAATAATATCTTCTTCCCTAAGTCTAAAGGACTTACAATGCATTATTTTCTGTTGCATTATCTTCAGAGAATCCCAATAGCAAGCTAGAAGAAATACTCTGGCAGATGTCAGACAATTCAGACAGAACCCCATATTCTTTTTGTCTTGCCTCTTTTGTTAAAACCTGGTACAGGTTAGCACTGAACAAATGTATAGTGACTTAAATATTGTATTTAGGATGAATTGGTTTGTGTTAAAATTCATTAGGATTGAACCTTTGCTTTCTATCTATTCATATTATTATTTCCCATTGTCTCACCACCAAGACTAGAGCTCAGACTATCATTAAAAAGTATATTCTTAGCAAAGGACTCCAATATCTTTTAAAGTTGTATCTAAGATACTGGATAAATTTAACCAGTAACTCTAGTTAGGTAGACACAACCTATTGAAAATTTTTCAAATAAAAATATTTTGAAAGATGATAAATTTTAAAACACTTTTGGAAAGTTGTAACCACCTCTCAAAGTGGTGTTTCTCAGTGGTGTTGATGGATAGATGCAACTAAGTGCCACCAAATTAATAATGAATGGGAATAATATTTGGCTTATCTGTCCTGCAAGTAGGACATTCTTACTTCAAAATACAGCTGTTTGGTTTTGCACTGATTTATCAATTTCATCATACATTTGGGGTAAGCATGAGATTCTAACTTACAATTTAGAATGGTATAAAAATTTTACAATAAATCTAAGAGTTTTTATATAAGTATTGTTGCTGATGTTTTAAAGTTGAATTATTTAACCAATGTGTTTTTCATATACAGTGCAGGAAGATGCCAATATTACTCAATTATTTTGATCCATTTGTACCTTGAGCTAGGGAAATAATAGGCATGCCACCATAATATTCATTTACTCTTAGATTTGTAACCACTTTGGTTTCATTTTATTTATGTATAAATATGCATAGTTCAAAACTTGTTAGTAGCAACACTAATAATGTCATTTGTATACTTCACCTTGTCCATTTAAAATGAATCGTTCTATTTATAGAGTAACAGCCTGTAAAATTAAATTAAAAATTTTAATAGAAAAGATGGTCCTTTTAAAAATTATTATAATAGAAATAAGGGTGACTTTTTTCATAAATCATTTCCAAGCACTTAAAAAATCTTTTTCTTAGTTCCAAAACTTTAAAATAGTCATTGATTTTTACAATTATTTATGCAAAATAATTTATGGCATGTTTTTCAATTCTTGAAAACATATTCTTATAATAGGAATTTTATAAGACCATTAATTTTAGCAGTGCTAGGAAGCATAAATATACTCTGGAAGCTATTTTTGATTGTTTCTAGAAATATATATTGACCCCATTATTTTTAAGTGATAACACTTTAAGCCAAAATATTAAGCCAATGGTACCAAAATTAATGATTTTAATGACTTTTTTCTTCAAACCCTTTGCTTAACATTTAGATTTCACTTACCTTATATCAATATAAGTATAAAATTTAAATAAATTATTCTAGAATTCTCATTTTTAAACTTATTTCAAAATTAACACACTTGGAATTTCCAGTTCCTAAAATCTTTTGTTTGTTCTAGTCGCTTTGGAAGACAATTTGGGTCTGGAGGGTTTTTATTTTAATATACATTCTATTATTATTATTATTATTATTATTATTATTTATTTATACCTGCTTGCTTTTTGATACTGGAAATTGAAGCCAGTGGCACTCTACTGAAGAATTACATCCCCAGCCCTTTTTATTGTTTTATTTGAGACAGGCTCTTG
The DNA here is from genome assembly GCA_025594165.1 of Tamias sibiricus. Lineage (NCBI taxonomy): Eukaryota > Metazoa > Chordata > Mammalia > Rodentia > Sciuridae > Tamias > Tamias sibiricus. The sequence continues at coordinate 148,483,136 of CM046660.1, read as the reverse complement.
CTAAATTGCAGCAGCTGGCCTCAGACTTGTGGACCTTCTACCTGGGCCTACAGAGTCATGGTGATTACAGTCATGCACTAACTACCACCTCGGGTGCAGGTCTGGTGGTATTGATGCCATTCTCTTATACAATGTTTCATTAATCAAGATGGTGTCCCAGGGCTCAGAAAAACCTCATGACTTAGTAGTTATTCACTGAGCCATTTATTCATCAAGTAGTGCTCTTAAGGAGAGGAAGTAGTCATCTTCATTAACAACTAACATTTATTGTGTTCTTATGATGTGTCAGGTATGGTTCCAAAAGCTTATCAAGTATTAACATGTTTAATTTTCACAACAAATGAAATTATTTTGAAGATAACTTTTCTCAAAGCCATTTAAGTTTCTCAGTTGGATTTACAATTGTTAATTATTTAGACATTTGCATGCATGTATGTGCATCCTAATTTATATATTTTCTTTTTACCTATAGATGTTAGGGGCCCACGTGACAAAAGCTACCTCTAAACTTATCTATTTTGCACCACTAATAGTGTTATTTTGATTCAATTTGGCAAAGAGTAGATTAACACTGATAATGGAGTTTTAAACCATGGCATTATATCCAAGATGTCAGGCTTTCCTAATGATGCACAATTCAATAAGCATCTGATGAAAGCCAGGGACTGAAAGTTTCTCAGCTATGGGTCTTACCAGTGGGTATTTTGGAAAGTAACTAAAGGTAATAGATGTGTTGCAAATATTAAGTGTTGAAAGGGTAGCCTAATTGTGGCCCTTTCAAATTCAAATATAAGTTTAGGTATTATTTGGTGAAGGGTAATTAACAGAAAAAACTCAAAGTCATTCTGGTTTTTTGTCTATTCAGTCTTCAAATTATATACTGAAAAGCAAGATAACAGAAAAATCACAAATGCATATTTGAATCAATTCATAATTAATTGATTCTGCCTTAACAAAAATTTATTAGAGCTCTGAAGACAATGGTCAACAGGTCTTATGCAATTTCTTCACTTAAAATTCCTCTGGTGTTTGTCATGGTGATAAATTACTATTTCCTTCAAGCTTTTCTTCCTCCATAACTTAACAAAGTCTCCACTATAACTATCATGCACTCCTGAACCCAGAATATTTAAATTTATAGATGATTAAAACTGGCAAATTATTATGCAAGCTTAACACAATTTTCTTGGAATAAAAACACCATGTAAACAGGAAAATATCACCACATATATTTTCTTGGTGCTTCTTTTTTTATTTTTACAAATTAATGATTAACTTTTGGTAAGATGGGTCATCTTCTCTCCAACTTACTAATGGTCAACATGTTAGTTAGGATAATACTAGTTGCTGAAAAAAATTAGATAATGGATCCAACAGGAAAGAATTGTATTTGACACTCATGTAAAGTCTAGCATGGATAGTGTTGATTGGCAGGCTGCTTTCTTGAAGACACTAAATCAGAGATCCAGACTCTCTAACCATCTAATGGACCCAGTACCTTTAACATGTATCTTCTAAGGTCATTGTGCTTATGTTCATCAAGCCAGTAAAAGAAGAATGAAGAAGAGAGAGGGGCATAGTTTGGCTAGAAGTGACACTCATAACTTCTGCTTATTTCTCTTCTTCAAGAACTATTAGAAAGCAAGGGGAGATGACTGAGAAGTATAGTCTGTGAGGCCCAGCTATTTCCCAACAATAGCTATGTCCTGTGCAAGGTAGACCAAACAACTTTGGTTGCTAGAATGTTGGTTTTTAGCCTTCAAGCTGGTTCTAAATTCAACCAAGTGAACTGTACTTGGTGAAAAAACAGAGGAAAATTTAATTGAATACTAAGCTAATGAAAAGAAATGTTATAAAATAATAGCCAGTGTTTATTGAGCACTCAGTAGGATATTGTTTTAAGCACTTTAGCCTGAATATGATTTTTTTAACATTAAGGATATTAACTAAGGCCAGTGGTGCTAACTGATGCTAAAGGCAAATTTTAAAGCTGTTTTATACTTGGGGATACTGAGGCAAACAGAAGTGAGTAAATTTCCCAGAATCATAGCCACTGAAATCCTGATTCATATCTGGGAAACTTAATTCCATCAGAGTATATTATTCCCTATGAAAGATAGAAAAAAAATGTCACTTGAAAAGAAAGGGGGAAAATAGGGGGAAGAGTTTCTTCCTGAAACTTCCTCTAATTAGACTTGGCTTAGGTTACAATTTGTAATTATATATAATCCACTCCTAGCCTGAGGACTCCAAAGTTCCTGTTCGTTCCTCTACAGGATATTTCCTACCTTGTCAATGATGTGGGTTCAGCACAAGGAAGAATTTTAAAGTGGACTCCAGTATTAAGGAAGTTAGAATCAGTTAAGGAGAAGAATTTAACATGGCTGGAAAGGACAATCATGATTAGAAGACAAAAGACAGTGGGATTTCATAAAAGGGTGCTGTCACTGGGTATGGATTATCAGGAAGGAGTTAATAAAGGTGGTGAGACTTCAGCTTGTCCTTAATAAATGGCTGGATTTCATGACTAGAGAAGTACAGAGGATTTCAAAAAAGGATGATAGAAACAAGAATTTGAGTGGATAAAGACTGTTTGTAGCAGTATGGCTGTAATAGCAGGCAATTTTAGGAATTAGTGAGAGTTATATCTTGATACACTTTTACTTTAAAACTTATTTTCTTGCATTTATTTTTAATTCTATGTGACCATCTGGTAAGGCCTGGCACTCCATGATTTGTTGCAGTAGTAGTGTTTATCTAAGGAACTACGTATGTAGGCACAGGGAAATGAATGCTGGGTTCTGGGAACAAAGGCTGGGGAAGGATTTCCAAACAAATGCCACCTTCCACTCATTGCAACAAGTGTGACAGCTAAGGAATGTCCTTCACAGCCATCTACATCTGTGGGCCCCCAGATCTTGTTACAGACAGCCTAAGTAATATCTCAGTGTTCATGCTGTATTGCATCTATCTTTAGAGGAACTGACCATCCTTAGGTATCACTTCCCATCTCTGTTCTCTCATGCAAAGAATACTTCATTCCTTCTTCAAATCAAAGGATGAGCCCATGGAGGACTTCCAGTGGGTTGTTAATTCTCTGAGGAGCCACCTCTGATTGTTACTGTTCTTCTCTGTCAATCACAGAGCAATTCCAGTGACATCATTGCTGTTTTCAGTATTATATTGTTTCTGTAGGCAGCATGAAATTGACAAGGAATGGCACAGAGAAGAGCTGAAAGGGCACTTCTGCTTTTTTGATGCATTTGACACCTGTATTTACAAGAAAGAAAACAGCTTTAATAAGCATATTGCTGGGTGGCGTAGAAGGTGAATAATTACTTGGGAGTTGCTTTTCAACACAATAGCATAATAGAATCTAAACTGTTGCTATGTGCGTCCACTATGAGTGTATTTTCCTAGGTAGAAGCAATCTAGCAAGATAATTTCCTAGAAGTTTTCCGATAAAAAGTTAGGCTTCAGTGAAAAAACAATCCAAACCTCAGAAGTTTTTGGTCTATGACATGGGGATCTCACAGTTCTGATTTTTAGAGAATACTCTTTGCTCTTAGTTTATGTGTTTCTGTTTCTTCTATTTGGATAATTATGTTATAGATGGAAAAGCTAGTATCCAAAGTGAAAAAAGAGAAAAAATCCTCATCTCAGACTGCCTTTCCTAAAATTGAATGAATCTGCCTAAATTGGTATTATTTATGATGATGATGATGATGATTATAATAATAACAGCACCTCTGGTAGGAAATGAGGCAACTTAAATCCAAATTAATAACTGGGATGTTTTCAGCAATAAGTGGACAGATTACAAGATGATCCTTTGTGTTGATAGATTGGAAGTTCTCATTCTGTCTATAGGGCATGGAATTCCAGCTGTGGTACTGAGTCTACAGTATTCAGTAGGTGACTCTGTAACTCTTCCCCTTCCTGCAAAGCCCACAATGCAGGTGCCTTCTTAATGACTCTGCTGGGTGGATTTTTCAGGAGTTATACAGATTTTTCTCCACTTGCTTAACCATGATTTCTACCTTCTTCTCCCTTACTTTCTATGGGTGAAAAATTAGGTTTTTTGTTGTTGTTGTTTGTTTTTTTTTTTTTTTTTTTTTTTTTTTTTTTTTTTTTTTGTACCTGGGATTGAACTCAGGGGCATTTGACCACTGGGCAGCATACCCAGCCCTTTTTTTGTATTTTATTAGAGACAGGGTCTCACTGAGTTGCTAAGTGCCTCGCCATTGCTAAGGCTGGCTTTGAACTCATGATCCTCCTGCCTCAGCCTCCCAAGTGCTGGGATTACAGGCATGCGCCACCGAGCCCAGCTAGTTTTGTTTTATAATAAAAGCAGCAACTCAAAGCATTTTCAGGTGACACTGGTGTCTTTCTTACCATTACATCCTCCTATTTCAGTCTGTTTGTGCTGAGTCTAAGGAACATGGTGAGAAAATCTCTCATCAGTCTCACTGATAAACACTATAAAAAATAGAAAGGGCCAAGTCTCCCTATAACTACCCTCAAGTCTCCTAAACTACACCAACTAATGGCTACAATTACAAATGAAGTTTTATATCCAAGTTAGGCTGAGTACATAATATAAAGTCTGAATATTTCATGTGTATGCAATCAAAAAATAATAAATAAAAAATAAATCCAGCCGGGCATGGTAGTGCACGACTATAATCCCAGCAGCTTGGCAGGAGGCTGAGGCAGGAGGATCTCGAATTCAAAACCAGCCTCAGCAAAAGTGAGGCACCAAGCAACTCAATGAGACCCTGTCTCTAAATAAAATACAAAATAGGGGTGGGGGTGTGGATCAGTGGTCGAGTGCCTCTGAGTTCAATCCCTGTACCAAAAAAAGAAAAGAAAAAAATTCCACAAGAAAACAGTATGCTTGAGAACCAAGCTTCCAATTACTAGGTAAAGTGGTTTGCATAAGTATCTCGCTTAATCTTTTGGCAAACTTACTATGCACAATCACAATCTGCTTTCTATGTTTTGCTCAGGTCATTCCTCTACATTCCTACATTGCTTTATACTTTACAATTTTAATTCTTAAACTATATTGTGCTGAGTCTCCAGTGGGAGTCTCTTACTCATATTCAGATTCCTTAGCAGGTATTCTCTTATCAACTAATAACAGAAAAAAAAAAAAAAAAAAGATATTTAGATCCCACTCGGTCCTTTAATACCACATCAACATACATAATGTTATACAGAAACCGGTACTACAATTTCCACTATGAATTTTGTCATGGCTGAATTAGTAAAAAGGTAATGTTAGGATTATTCCTCAAATGAATGTAATCCCTAGTTAGCATCTTATAATACTGAAACTCTTTATTATCCTCTTAGTACACCATGGTATTCATAGCACTTTGTTTTACCTTATCATTATAACATCATCTCTGAGAATTTCCACTTGTATCATTACAAGATGATTATGACAGCTTCACTAAGCCTCATTCATGTGAATGGAAAATTAGTGCCATAAAGAAAATTCCTAATAATTATTTTCCAAGACGTGTTGGTACTTTTCAAACTTAAACTCATTAAATCGATTTGAATCTCACTTCAGCAAATCCACACAAACTGAGTGTTCTTATTAATGTCAGTCTCATACTACTTTTAGGTAAAATTTTAATCAGAAAATGTGCTTATAATATCCACTAGCGTGATTTTTATCTCATGTGGCAGTAGTTTATAAGGACCTCAATACTTCGGAAGAAATTAAAATAATTTATATAATAAGTTGAATAACCAAAACAATTTAAATAATAAATAGTACAGCAGATACACTTATTTCTTTTATATTTGCCACCTTATTTTAACATGCACATGGAAGAGTTTCCCCATGAGAATTATTGTTCCCCTTTTACAGATATTGTAATTGAGTGTAGGGAAGTTAATTTTATTTGTGGTCAATTTGTGTATGGCAAAAACCTTTTGGGGACATACTTCTCTCAGATTCTAAAATCTTTACCCTTTTTTCTTTGCCACACTAGTATGCTAATCACATTGATACTGGGTCCTTTCTTCCTCTGGGTTTATCATAAGAACAAGTAGCAAAGAATATAAGCATCAGCTGGGCATGGTTGTGTAATCCCAGTGCAGTGGCTGAGGCAGGAGGATCACAGATTCAAAGTCAGCCTCAGCAGTTTAGTGAGTCCTAATCAACTTAGTGAGACCCTGTCTCAAAATAAATTATAATAAGGGCTGGTAATGGGGATGTTACTCAGTGGTTAAGTGTCCCTGGGTTCAATCCCTGGTATCAATATATATGTAAAATAAAACATATATATATGTATACATATATATATATATATATATATATGTGAACATGAGTCTCTTGTAAAAAGAAATAAGAAGTCAGTTGTCTTAAGTTCTAGTTCAAAATCTAAAAATAAGTATTAAAAAATATTAAACTTTACTCAACATACCCGTTGTAAGAAACATTTGAACAAGTTCATACTAATTAAAATCAGCATGCAAATGCTTCCTATGACTCTAGAGTAATTAGTTTTAGGCTCTGAAAAATTAGTTTGGTTTACATCTTCCAAGAGACTACGATTTTCTTCTTTAAGCATCAAGTAATAATACCCAATATTTTGGATGGAAACTCTCTTAATATTTATCATTCTTTCCCATGTCATGTAGGTATATAACTTGACATAATGCCTAATTTCTCACTAGAAATATATATTATTGCTGGAGCCATGTAATCCCAGCACTTGGGAGGCTGAGGCAGGAGGATCATGAGTTCAAAGCCAGCCTCAGCAATGCTAAGGCACTTAGCAACTCAGTGAGACCCTGTCTCTAAATAAAATACAAAAAAGGGGCTGGGTATGTGGCCCAGTGGTTGAGTGCCCCTGAGTTCAATCCCTGGTACCAAAAAAAAAAAAAAAAAAAAAAAGGAAAAGAAAAAGAAAGAAAGATATATATATATATATATATTTTTTTTTTTTTAAATATTTATTTGCTTTAGTTGTACACAATGCGTTTATTTGTACGTGGTGCTGAGGATCGAACCCGGGCCGCGCACGTGCTAGGCGATTGCTCTGCCACTGAGCCACAATCCCAGCCCAGAAATATATATTATTGTTGAGCAGCCCTTAATGAATATGGCTGTGTGAGAGAGAATTGAATTTCACAATGAATTTTCACCAAAATTTTATAGAGCTTCTCTCCTTTGTCTTCTCTGTATCTGCCACTTATTTCTTGTACTTCATTCTGTGGTATTTTCTCTCTTTTTATTTTCCTGTAAGTTGAGAAAACTTTCTTAAAACAATGTGCAAAATAAACATTTGTAGACCTAGAATGAGGATCTGAAGAGTCCTTCAGGTGGTGGTAAAATGTGAGTGTTTTCTATGAACATGTGACTCATAGGTAGTGAAAATTTTAAAAACCAATTTATGGTGAATTAAGACAGGTCAAATCATTTCTTTACTTAGGAAATAATCTTGGAAGATTTTGGAAATAATTATACTGGAATGGGTGGTTGAGAAATAGCAGGAATTAGAGGAATGTTGGCATAAATCAATAAAATCTTTTTTTTTCCTCCTATAGGAAAAAAAATCTCTAAAACCCCTTGTATTAGTAAGGCACTTCTTGTTTTGTACATTTTATTTAATAATATTTTATAAATAAAATAATAGAAATTATAAAGAGAAAAGTATTGAATTCTATGTAGACAAACTATCCAACATATTCTTTAAGAGATAGACTGAGCACTTTGGGGCAGAAAGTCTTGGGACTTTTTACAGAAGTGTTATTAACCCAATACCTAGGTAGAAGAGGCCAGGCCTGTTTGTGCTATTATTGTACATGGCTATGCATTTTTCAGTTTGGTCAACTTATTTAGCACATGAAAAATTAAAATGAAGCAGAAGAAGATCATATGTGGCCTTAGTAAGCAGGATTAATATCTAATCAACTCCCTTATGCAATAATAATTTTCACATATATTAACCTTTGTTAAACTGTATATACTTCATTTTACATTTGGGTTCAAGTTATATCTAAATATTGATTTTGGTAGCCATATAATATTTTCAATGTGTACATGTTGATGTTTCTACCTCCTATAAAAATGGGCTAGAAATGTATAATGACTTAACTAAATCAGACATTTAGATCTTGAATTAGAACATTTCTACGAACATTATAGTTGGGGGTTCTTAGCTAGGCATCTCTCCACTAGGCAGGGATCTGGCCTGCATCTTGTGGCTGTCCTTGCTTTTGAAGCCTCATTATTGTTCCCCATATCTGTTAGGTTCAAGGACAGAGTGTAGAGAGCATACAATTGCTGCTTAAAAGTTTGTCCCAGAAACAGCACACATCTCATCCCCTTCCATTCCAATGAATAGAACCCAGATACATGGGAAATGGAGTCCAGTTGAATATGATTTAGAAAAGGAAACTGTTGCATTCTCAGGTACATTACATATAAATCATTCTTCCACTTATAGCTTAACAGGGAATCATTAATCCAACAACAGCATGGTGTTGATGGAATAACCATGTGGACAAACACCTTAAAATTGTTTGTGCAATGTTTACACTTATTTCCATGAGGGAAGCCCTCAGTATGAACTATTCTCCTAGGTTTTTACTGAGATTTGTGTTTTGAAACTACTTTTGACTACTTTTGACTAAATTCTAAATAGCCTAAATTTATAAGAGGCAAGTATTGATGAGGTGTTCCTGAAGGGACATATCTAATAACCAAACACCAAGAATATATATCTCTATGAGAAGAGACTTAATATTTGCATTATTTTTCACAATTTATTAGATATTAGATCATCAAAAAGTTGTTACATTTCTTCACAAGAATAATATGTTTTGAAGAAAACATAATAAACAGAGCCCATTTTTTAGCTTTGTCGATTTATCTGTTAGAGGTGACAAAAGCACAAATACTGAAAGCAATGGTAAACTTCAGCTATGTGTGTAAAAATTTTCTTATTGTGAATTAAGTATCATTTCTGGGTTGCAGAGTTCAATACTCCAATGAATTTGTAAGTTATATATGTTACACACACATATCCATACAGACATATAGATATATGGATACATATAAAGATAGATAAATGTTAGATTGATAGGTGAGCAGATGGATAGATCGGTAGACTACTCCTTAAAGAGATCACATGGTAAATATGATCCCAATTGGTTAATGCAATCAAGTGTCAACCAAGGTGATTACATATGAAGAGTTAAGAGCTTAAATTTCTAGAAAAGGTCTATGTGTAGTCTTAGACTTTGATATTTACTAAAAGTAATACCTCAGATGTATTTTTAATTTCACTAATTCTGTTTCTTCACCTGAAAAATAGACACAATACCTTCTCCTACATAGGCTTGTTGAAATGACCACCTGAGATGATGAAGATCAGATGCCTGTAGATAGTATTCTCAGAGTTCCATATTCATTAACCTCTTCCTCATTTCTTCTATGTGAGTCTGCATTTAAAGTATCACCATGATAAGTACCACTATCACTGCCCCTACAAGATATTGTTAAAGAGGACCTTTAATGCAATTGACATTCAGATTTTACTTTTTCCTCCAAGTTAATTTTTGTTAAACTTTCACATAAAAAACTATAGCAAGGTATAAATAATACTTCTTGCTCTGACTAAAAATAATTCTGACACTTTATATTCTTTTTGAAAATTTCAGTCCAATGTGGTGTGAAATTCTGGGCTGAAAATCTGCATTTCTGGTGAAAATGCTTATTTAACTTCGTGGCACAGATAATATGGAATTTGGGAAGTGATTCTATTCTATGATTTTTATGACAAAAAAGTTGCCTGGAAGAAGGAGATCATGGATGCTCCAGTTCACAGATAAATCTAAATTCTCTTAGGTGGTAACATACCAGTCGTTTCCCAGAAGATAGCTGAGCTTGTGTATTATATATGCTTATCTATTCCTTTTATTTAAATTCAAAAGGGATAGTCCAGTTTTCTCAAAAAAAAAAAATACTATTATCAAAGAAAAAATATTCAATGGAATAAATCATGAGATTGAACACCAACTCTTGTGATTTTATAATCTAACCTTTATTTTGTAGTTGGTGAGCATAAATGTAATGGCGTATATCCCTAAGTATAAATATAATCAAACTAGTTCTTTATAAATAAGTATAAAACTATAAGGTAAACATGTACTTTCACAGGATGATAGAATCACTTTCCTATTTCCAGCTTGTTCATTTAACTTTTTTAAGCAGATTGGGTTAAAAGTATGTTCAATCTTAAAGCAAGGCTGATTGAAATTTATGGATACCTCTGAGTCATAATTTGAGTCTTGTTTGAACCATATGAAATTGCTAATTTTGTAGATTGAGAATGATCAAATACTGGCCCTCCTAAATCTTTACTAAATGTGGCAGTTCCCAAATCAAAGCTAAATATAATAGTGGGAAAATTATAAAACTCCAATAGTTTAGATATAACAAACTTGAGACACAACCAATGTTCTTTTTACAGTATTCCAATTGTCAGTGGACTCTTAGGAAAAAATAAATTTCTAATATGAAGCAAGTAGTAGAATGTCAGTGCTTTAGGGAAAAATGGTCCTTCTTCACAAATGGAATTTGAGCAACTGTTATAAACAAATTAAGGGTAATTTAAAATATATAAATATCATTGAGTGCCAAGAGTATGCCAATCAAAAAAACTAGTTGATACTATATTCTTTTAAGATATTCTCTAAATAAGTATACCGTGCATCTTACAAATAATTTGTTTTATTATAAAAACACAGTTTGTGAGATACCTCGATTAAATTTCTAACCAAGTTTTTTTTTTTTAATTTTGGGAAAAATAATTTTTTTTCAAACACCTGTTTTGCCATCATTTCATTAAAAACTGTTGGAACAATCTCAGGAACATTATTGGGCACACTGTGAATTTCTTATGTAAGGATATGCCACTTTATTCAAATGAAAATGCTATGTTGCTGTAAGAAAATGCCTTAATATCTTTACTGAAAATGTAAGCAAGACATAGAAAAATCTTTCTGAGATTTACAGAAGGGATTAAAGAGAATAGTGATATCACAGTGCTCAATCAGAAAAGGTGGGGAGGAAGGACTGCTGCCTGTTTAAAGACAAGGGAATACAGCCAAGTGCTCAGATCATGGGATTTAGAATTGGTTTTGTCTGTTTGAATCTTGGCTGTATGTCTTAGGTCTTAGTAACTATTTGATGATGGACACATTTAACCCATAATATCACCAATTATATCACTGATAACTATGGTAATAATATCTAATAATCACATCAGGTGGTTACAGAAAGCAAAATAGATAATGTTTGTACATTTCTTTGCATCTTACACCGTGACTAGCAAACACTCAAAGAGACTCATCTTACTTGGTATTATTTAAGAGCAGGATTGAGGACAAGTATGAGGAGTTTGGATAGAGCCAGTGCTGTGCTTGTGCAAGTTGGACCTAGATATTGAATCCCAGCCTCAATTCAATTCCACCAACCCCTCAGTAGAAACAGAAATTCTTTTTCTTGAGTGGGAGCAGCCCTCAGATAGTCTTTTTCATCACACTTTTCTTGCCCTTGTGCCAATATCCCACCAACTTGCTGATCTCTTATTTTAGTTTTCTTTTGCTGTGAAACAAATCAGTACACACTTAAAATGACACATATGATTTCTCAGTTTTCATGACCAGGGCTCTGGGTCTTCACTGTGAATCTCCCAAGGATGCTATCAAGGTGACAGTGGGGCTGTGCTCTTTTCTGAGGCTTAGGATCTTCTTCTAAGGTTACTGGATGTCAGGAAAAGGAATTTCCCTATGGTTGTACACTGAGGCCCTAGGTCTTAGGCAGTTCATAGCATGGTTATTTGCCTATGTCAAGGCCACTGGGAAAGTATGGCTCCTGCTTCCAATCTTTCCTTTTAGGGAAGACCTGATCATCTTTCTAAGGGTGCTCTTGGTGAGCTGTGGGCTCTTGGTGAGCCATGGGCTATGTAAGATAATCAACCTTCTGCTTAACTCCAATGTAAAGCATTTGGAATCTTATTAATTACATCGTCAAAATCCCTTCACTAACCACAAGAGTGATAATTCTAACATATTCACAGGGCCCTGGGTTCAATTCTCAATACCTCTCCCAAACAATGCATTTGAACATTCATGGTGCAGTGCATTCTTATCAGAATCTCCTGTTCTATATTACAAACTGAATGAAGAAAAGAGGTTGGTCTGGAGGAAGCTGGTAGATTTTGCCAGGGTGAAAGAAAACATTTTCTGTCATCCATACAAGAAAAAAATCAAATACCTACTGCATATTTTTTTCAAGTTGCAAATTTGTTTCAAGTCTATCCAGTTCACCTTCAAGCATTGTGGAGTCTTAATAGGCTGGTAAAACAGGCAGCTCTATATCACAAAATGATGAATATTTTTTCTGTGATATCATTCTTGTGCTATAATCAGCTATAATTAAATAAGGTATAACTGAATTTATTTATGAATTCTTATATTTGTTGAAAAAACAACAATTTTAGTTTTTCATGAACATGGAATAGTATACACAGTTTTAAAACTTTCTTGATTGACAATAACAAAATTCACAATACTCTTCTCTGAACAGGTATGCTTAAGTACTGTTTGAGAATAAACAATAACTAAATTTTAACTGTGAGCAATTTTAAATCTATTTTGAATGTTCCAGATGATGTACTGTGCTGTTAGGTTTATGATATATATATATATATATATGTGTGGTGGGGAGAGTGGAAAAAGGAACAGAAAGAGAACGGAATCAATCAGTGCTTAAGAGTGTCTCATAGAGTTTTATCTCATACTCTATTAAAAATTTTCAACTTTTTCATGTATTAGGGAGAAAAAATTAAGTGAAAACAAGCAAGGACTTTGCAGTCAGACAGAGCTATGTGGGATTTGTAGGTGGCTATTAACTCCCTGGATAATAGTAGGCAAGGTACTGACCATTTTTGTTGTTGTTGTTTACTTGTAAGGGAAGGTTAATTGTATCCAGTTTGCAGAAGTGACTTGATAAGAAAACAGGCATATACACAAAACACACTACAGAATGTCCAGCACATACAAGATCTATGATGACTATTATAATTATAAATCTTTATACTTCCATTGGCTTGCTAGATAGTTTTAGGTAAGAATATGATTGAAACAAGCATTCCTATTAACCTATCACAAATGAAAGTTATCCCCCCAAAGCTCAAGAGACAATGTAACAATGGTTGAATATAAAATTATTAGATTATGAGAACTATAAGATAATCAGTGAATTAATAATTTGAAAGGACTATTATACTGAGCGATAACTGTAGGCAGGTAGGGTGTGGCTGAAGGAATTGGATCACCTGGAGCATGCCTTTGGGGGTTATATTTTTCCCTGGATCCTTGGTCGTCCTCTCTGTTTTCCAGTGGCTGTGGGTAGGCATCCTTCCTTTTCCACACTCTTCCACCCTTCTGGGCATGCTCACCTCAGTCCAAGAGCGAGAGTTAGCTGACCACGAACTGAAACCTCTGAAACTGTGAGCCCCAAATTAAACTTTTTCTCCTTTTAAGTTGTTCTCATCAGATGTTTTGGTCACAACAATGAAAAGCTAATTGACACAAATAGGAAATTTGTACAAAATCATTGATTAACTCATGAGAGAAGGTGCATGTTCATTAGTTTTAAAACCATTTGTGATATTATTCCATGACACTATTCAGTGAACTTTCTAGGAAAACAGAAGCCAATTCTTTATTTCTTTACATGTACCTATTTCTTTAAAAATTATAGGAAATCAAGGGAAAATGATAAATAAAAAGGTGTATTAAACATAAGGACTGGTGTATTTGCTGCTGGTTAAATTTGTATTTGTCTCTGACCTTCCTGGCAGCCAAAAAAAAGGAAGAAAAGCATACCTTTTATGAAATAAAAATGTTTTATGAACTTTATTCTGATAATATTATATCCTACTTTTGTTTATATGTTAGAGCATTGCAAAAGGAAATTTCATTGTTTTAGTTGCTATTAAGAGTGCCTAATGGAAAAACAAAAGTATAACAATAATGGAATCAATCTTTTTCCTTCATGGTCTATCTTCATTTCTTAAAACCTAATGAGAAAGATCCTATTCAAAGCAGTCAAAGCAAGTTGGGAGTTTTAGCCGATAAGTAAGAATTCATACACATACAATGAAAGTACCATACAGAGGCCAATCCCAGTTCTTGGCTTACTGAGAGCAGAAGTTCTGATATACCAAAGATTTGCCTGAAATCTCAAGAGTTAGAAAACCCCATTCACACCCAACCACAGCAAAGTGAGCACAGGCAAATCACTTTACATATGTAGGCAGTTATTTACCAACATGTTAAGTGAGGAGAATGAACTAGACTAGTGCCAACTTGTTCTAGAACTATTTCTACAGTAAGCCCCGGTCTAGAGGATACACTCCATAAATGTGGGTGTGGGATGAGTCCTACTCCTCTAAGGTGAAAATCATCTGATTTAAGCAGTTTGGTAATTAAGGACTGCTAGTAAATAGAAACATATTTCTCAATTAAAAGAGGGCAAGTGGTAGCAATAAAAGCTGTGGTCACATATTAAGCTATCAGTGTAGGTGTACAAACTCTTTCAGATCAGATAATGCCTTCTTTTTGTGTGTGTATGTGTGGGGGGGGGGGGTAGCCTGTCCTGAGTATTTTAGGATATTTAACAGCATCATTTACTTCTATCGACTAGATTCTAATGACACTGCCTCCGAAGTTGTGACAACTAAAAATTTTTCTAGAGATTTAGATTCCATTTGAGAAATACTGGTATGAATGAACCAGGGTGTCTGTGTATGTATGTGGATTAATAAATAGATTTGGTAGGGAGACAGAATTTTCTGTTGCAGAGTATTTACTCTGATTGTAAATCAGGTATTTACACCTTGAATAAATGTGTGAGATCAGTCATTTTAAATGATCAATACTATGTTCTCTTGTGGCATAATTGATAATTAACAGAGTTAGCTCAATGGTCACATCTTATTTTGAATAAAGCATGACTATACTCTAAAAGAATCGAGTGTGTTCCAAAATTATAGCTAATGTACTTCATTGCATTGCTTATGGTTCTTGATAAAATCATGCAAACACAAGCAATCTGATGTTATTTTTTTGTTTACAGTATTACTGCGTTGTTTTGGTTAACAGAATGAAAAACAGCACTGTAATACTACAAGTAAAAATGTTTTATTCTTAGTTTGTTTCATCAATAAAAGCTGACATTTTTGCAAGAAAGATGTTATACTATTGAAATTAACTCTTAGTCAATTGTAAATAATTGTATTATATCGGTATGTTATCATGAAGATTAGAAATCATTTCCTACAGAATCATGTTTTTGCTTCCTCAGCACTGTTTCAATTGAAAGGAATTTGAATGAAGTGCATCTCATTACTAACATAAAGTAGATGGAGCTTGAATAATTTTTATATTTATTTTCCATGGATGGCTATTACATTTCTTATCCTATCTATCCAAATTTTATAAAATAAATTGTTTTAATCCATTCTTTGGAGAGGAGCAATGAATTTATTTTTGCAAAAGCTATGCATCTGAAAATATTGTAATATGCATAAAGCTCTGTTAACACAGTTATTTATATAAAAAGTGTAGCTGCCTTACCTTTTATTTAATTTACATACTTTATTTACTTTCTGACAGGTTCTTCTCTTTGCATTTTTATTTACATACCAAAAATGTCTTTTCAGATAAGTCAACTAAAACTTTGATGTACTGTATAATTTAAAACTCCATAAAATGTTTTATGTATCATAGGGCTTTATATGAACTTTTAGGCTGACAATACAGAACTTCAGGACTATTTCATCAATGATTATCATAAAATAACACCATATTTCTTAAATATGATGACAAAGAGAATATTGTCTTTTGTCCAAGATCATGTTTAGGAAGAATTATAAAACTTATGCTCAGTCTATTTGTTTCAAATAGGAAAACAAATTTGTATTTTTAAAGATTTTCTTTCTTAACATATGATTATGAACATAATATGACCGTCTCATATCCTTAGAGAATTTTGCATGTTTGCTCTAACCTATACAAAAGATCATGATTTTTCCTTACAAATGTTGGAAACAATAGCATTTTTCCTTAACTGTTTCTAACCTGTAAAAAGGATCACTGGCAAGTCAAGTTATAAGGACACAATGTGTCAATTCAAAAATGACCAGTTTTAGGAATACAGACTCAACTCTGATTCCCTCCCCCCCCCCCCTTTTTTTAGTATTTTGCTTTTGTAAGCATGTTTTGAATTTGCATAACCCACCATTCATATTCTTGTGAGTTCATGATATAAATAATTTGAAAAATTTCATTCAGTTCTCCAAATTATTCTAGTCATTATGGATGATTCATGAGAGGATTAATCTCTTGGATGTGACATAAAACTAGAGAGGAAAGACACTACCTATCATATCATTTGCAGTTAAGAACATGCTGCATATCTTTAAGCTTTACTTAAAGTGCTTATAGTAATTGGGTGTGCATGCCTTAGCTCCGTTAAAACCCAAACAGCAATATGGGAGAGTGTGGTTTGTTTTTTAAATGTGCAAGGAAGGAAAATTAGTGAAATCTGTTTAAGTCACAAAACTGCCTCATTCAGGACCCAATTCAGCAGCATGGAAAAAGTAACTCAAGTTAACTGTACTCTTAGCATATGTCTAAGCTCACAAATTTCAATTCACTTCAAATTCCTTTCTTTTCCACAGATTTGCCTGCAAAGGAAAGATACAAAGATGGCATACTGGTTCAACAGTTCATTTGCCCTAGATTCTCTTAAGATTTCCAAAATTACAATGTGTCCAGTGGTAGGCCAAGTTCCTTTATGTGTTCCAAGAATTGTTTACATTTTACTATGAGCATTTCCTCTTTCCTGACTTTTTACCCTGCATTACCACCACTGACATACACAATTACACACATGCATATGGAGTAAAGGGTCTAATGTGTTTTGATTTTATCCATGCAAGTAAGATTTGGAGGAAGAAACAAAACTAAGCTAATGAACAATAGATTTAGGAATTATACAGAGATTGTGGTTTAGTGACCTAAATTGCACCATAATCCTTTAAAGGATTACAGTATTTGGATAGGGGGAAAAAAGAAACAATCGGTGATCTCTCTCTTTCTATAATGGCATCTCTGTATAAGAGGGTATTATTGGATATGAACTGCATGGTAGCAGCAGATATTTTTCTCTATGTCTTTCAGCAATTCTGAATAGTTATTTTTCTCTATGTCTTTCAGCAATTCCGAATAGTTCTAAAATACATCTGAGAAGTAGCACTGAAGAATTAGTCTCCATTTATAATCAAACATTCTTGAAAAACATTTTCTTCCAATTTTTTGTTTTAAAGGTCTAACATTTGATCGTATGTTTTCTTTAGTTAACTTTCTTATATTATATGGCAATCTCTGCAGTTATTTTTTTCAAAGATAAAAAAGAAAAAAAAAGCATGCTCAAAAATGTAGAAGTTATTTTTGCAGTAACGTATGTCATGATTTTTAAACATTCAGGCCTTTAAACTTTTTTTATAGTGTATGTTCTTGCCAATCCCAGCACAGTTCTACAAAGTAAAATATTTGGCAGTGAATTCATATTAACAGATGGAACAAGAAATTAACACGTTTTTGCTTCGCTAATTCACAGTTCTTTTAATACGCTAATTCTAAATCACCTGTTCTGACTTTGACAGGCTACAGACACCTGTTTGGGGTAATATTCCCCAGCTAATTATTACACGAAAATTCAGTTTCCAACAAAAGGGTTTCTGTGTGAAATTGTTATAGTTAGCAAATTAGTAATATCAAATATATACAGATACATTTCTGATGTCTTAATTTAAATACAGTTAATCTACTCCTTATCTTTCAAGAATGGTATATGAAAACTAAAGACTGTCCTCTTAGTGTTTGAATTCTGTCTATCACACTTTACACCATAGTTGCACTGATGAAGTCAGAATGTTCTTCCCAGTAGCAATAATTTACTGTAATACTGTATTTTAAATGGCAGGAAAAGAGTATAGAATTTTCAAGTGGCTGGAAAAATTCCTAACTGTATGTTAAAAATGACTCAGGGGAGTTTTAAAAAAATACTGACAAGATGAGAGAGAAAAAAGAAAAGAAAAATTTAGCTTGGGTAGCATATTATGAAAGACAGAACAACAAATAAATAGGGAGTTTACTGAAATATAAAACTTAAAGTGTGATGGACTTAGATGAAGCTCTAAGAGGACTATTGACTAGTTTGCTAAAAAGACGAGTGAGTAAATAATGCCAGGAATTTCATGGATAAAAACCAAATGCCCCCCTCTCCTTTTATCTCAACTTCTTAACACAAAAACTATTTCTATTTTCCTGATTTTCTTTAACTCCTAATATTGTTCACAGTTATTTTGACATGGCCATTTCCCCTATGTTACTTGGGACAACTTGTTTAAGCTATCCTCCCTTCAGTTTCCCCATAAAACCCACATTGCAGGGGTGTGCAGAGGAAGTGTGTGGGGAATGGGGGATTGGGGAAGGGTAGGTTGGTAGATCAAGAAGCAACAATCAGAAAGGTAAGGTTTTTAAATGCTGGTAACATAATAAGGGATGCTGTGGTGGAGTCTGTCTTTTGGTCTGCCAAAGCTTCCATTCTGTGTCTGTTTTTTGATTCTCTCTAATTGCTGTTCAGCTTTGTATGTGGCTTTGCTAATGTGTCTTCCTTAGCCACATTGGGGAAGCAGAGAACTTGTCTTTTCTTTAATTAACCTTTATATCGTAGTACCCAGATAGCAGAGTTCACTAAGCAGGCACTCTTGGAAATTTTAAGATCCCTGCTGTTGTGCTCTGATTTTTAAGTTATTGCACAAAGCATATTTTTAAAGGCATTTTTATTTTGTAAGACTTAAGGTAAATGAGGAGAAAACTTGTTTTTGTTTGTTTGTTTGTTTGTTTGTTTTTAATTTTAATTTTTATTTTTTTTGCTTTTACATGTAGCCTCCTTGTAATTTTGTTGTTTTTCTCCCAATTGCTGCTCTAGAAAGCACATGGTCTTCCTTTCAAACCATGCTTTATGACATTGCTATTTGCAGAAATTTAACTGGCAGCCCACCCCAGGAAGATAAAATCCTGTTTAATCCAAGTTTGGTTCCCTCCTACACCCACACCTGAAACTATATTTCTGCCAGAGCCTACATTCTGCTAAGGAGGAAACCGATCTTTTATAATACTTCAACATACGTGAATTTTATTTTATTTTTAATTAAAAAATTACATTTCTCATCCAAAAATGCTAGATGACATTTAAAGCTAGAAAAGAGTTTCCAAATAACTCACCTTTACAATTAACTCTTATCGGGACTAGACAGTCATTTCGCTGCACCAGGGCTAGTGCACACGTAGCTATGACATAGCTGGAAGAAAAAGGCCTCCAAGATCATAGCTGTTAGAGCATTTGGAGATGTTTGGAAGCATGTTATCCCACAGGCTCATCTAGGGCTCAAAGTCTGAAGTAGAGGAACTGGTTCAGAATTGGAATATGATCAACTTTTATTTTCAGTTAATAAGATACTTAGGAATAAACAGAACTTTCTGGTCTTTAAGACAGCAGGAAAAGATGGTTAGGAAGCTAAATCTCTTAAGTTTCCCTGAACACAGTTTTAGATAAACATGTGCTATCCCTAAAACAATGTGAATGAATCATGTCTAGAGTATATTGCAAAATGCTCAGGATTTAAATTGATAGGATAATGACCTTGAAAAATATGTTTGGCATTTATATACAATATGAAATTCTTAAGAAAATTATTCAAGATGATGATTGACATTACAATGAAGTTTCATTCATCTGTCCTCAGTTAAAACACTCAGAGAAATCAATTAACTTACAAGAAAACCTACTATCTCCAATCTATACTTTAATATGCTTCTTATATGTAATGCATGACAAAATATGTACTTTTCTATGAAGTAATATATGTGAATGCATCTTCAGTTATATGTATGTAAATATGTGTAAATACACAAGCACAGAGATATTTTAGGGAGCCTATTTAATTCTTTAAGGAGTATGCAAGTTATAACAGATTAAAGAGTTATTGTTGCAACAATTATATTTCATATAATTCTTTTCTAAGCAAGTAAATTTTAATTTATCAACTTATATAAAGAGGAAATGTTTATTTTATGTAACTAGCAGATGCCATTAATTGGTAATAACCATTTATATTCTTATATACTTTAAAATAGCTACATATATATATATATATATAACCTCAGAGGCTATAGTTAGGATTTAATTTATAGAATATATTTTAGAAAGAATTAAGTAGCCTTCATTCTAAAAATCTAATTCTCTTAATTCATCCTAAGCCAATTCTATTAATATGTCATTGATCTTAGATTCATGATATTATTACAATAATTACAGCTTACTTAGCTATACACATGGCTCCCAAACACAACTAAACAATTAGAATTGCTTGGGTAATTTTTAAAAAACAGAGATACCAGACATTTACTGCATTGCCAAGGAGTGGGACATAGCTGTCTGTATATTACATACCCAGGTGCTACTGCAGGCATAGAAAAAAAATGCTATCATCCCATACTTTCTATTAGTCAGAAACCGCAGTTGCAGAATACTACTAAAAACTATATAGAATAACACCAATAAGAATACTACTTAAATCTATTCTATCCAATGCTTCTAACCTAGAAAATTATAATGCTCATGTTATATACTTCTGAATCAACTTGCCCACCTAAGAAATAAATGTTAAGTATCTATCTGTGAGCATTGATATTTTGAATAAATTGATCCAATGGATATTAACTGAGGAAAATTCTAACCATCAGACTTTCATTAGTTTAATTTAGTTAGTTAACCAAGGAACTAATCAATCCAAACAGTATAAAACCTTGCTACATAAAGGGGATTGTCAGACAGTGTTGACAGCTCATAGAATTTAAATGAAGAATTCCACGTCATCTCATACCTACTGAATCAATTAGTATTCTAACAAGTTTTCTCAGGAGATTTGCACAATAAAGGTAAAGAACTTCTCAGCATTTGTGATGTGCTCAACTCCAAACTAGATGCAAAGTAGGTTTTGTACACTGAAGCAAAACAGATTTGATGAGGCATGCTTTAGACATGAGGAGGCTGAGACAGGAGGATAGCAAATTCAAGTCCAGCCTCACAATTTAGCTAGGTCCTCAGAAACTTAGCAAGACCCTATATCAAGAGAAAACTTGAAAACTCAGTGGTAAAGTGTCCTTAGATTCAATCCAAAGTACCAAAATAAAAACAAAAATTTTACTGGGATTTGTCTTTACCTAGTACTATCTGCCTAACTGTAATTGGGAAAAAGAAAATCTGAAAAGGAAAATCCAATGTATTTTAGGGAATTTCATTTGAATTTGTATTTTAGTAAAAGTCCAAAATTCCATTTACTATATCTGATCCATAACATGAGATTCTGCTTCCAAATATGTAACCTCACTGTATCATATTAGCCAATCCGCCAACTCTTAAAATGCAACTATGATTTTACCATTATTTTCAGCCTAGATTATAGTAGTTTCCTAACTGTTCCTTGCTTCTATATTTGCCCCTGTTGTGGTATATTTTCCAATAAGTAGTTAAACACAGTGACTTTTTAAAAATGATAGGTTTATTGTTCCCTTCTACTGTTGCTCTTTCATAATTGCAGTGTATTTACTTCAGGTGAGGGCTTAGTGGTAATGTCTCCAATCAACTTATCTTGAGCACAGATTTAAACTAATTCTTCATGCATCTCTCTCCCACCTCCACCACAACTTTATTGTGCAATTTATTGATTGATTGATTGATTGATTGGTACTGGGACTTGAACTCAGAGACACTGGATCACTGAACCACATCCCCAGCCCTATTTTGTATTTTATTTAGAGTCAGGGTCTCACTGAGTTGCTTAGCACCTTGCTATTGCTAAGACTGGCTTTGAACTCAAAATCCTCCTGCCTCAGCCTCCCAAGCCACTGGGATTACAGGTATACACAACTGCACTCAGCTTATTGTGCAA
Source organism: Tamias sibiricus (assembly GCA_025594165.1). Lineage (NCBI taxonomy): Eukaryota > Metazoa > Chordata > Mammalia > Rodentia > Sciuridae > Tamias > Tamias sibiricus. The sequence continues at coordinate 148,461,012 of CM046660.1, read as the reverse complement.
TTTTTATGGTCCTATGATCCCCATCACTTTGTATAAGCACAACGTATCACATTATTATATCAAACTATTTTGTATAATTTGCTGACCATCTTCACAAAAATAAGATCCAGAAGAGAAGGCAAACAAATTGTTCTACTTCTTCTGCAGTGCCTAGGAGAGCACCAGATAAAAAGCAAGGATAAGTAAATAATTTTTGAGTGGATATTCCAAAAATTAGTGATGTAATGTTCAGTGTGTGTGAGGCTGTATTATCAGAAATACTCCTGAGCACCTAATACATGTCACTGTGATAGACTCTACATAATGGCACATAAAATGTGAAGCATACCTTTGAAAGACTTAAAATTCGATTGAAAAATTTTTAAAAAATTAATAAAAATATGGAAGCAAATAGTATACAAAATATTTTCTTCAGCAGTTAAATGGTGAGGTCAATGACAAGAATTGGAAAAAGGCCATTTTGGTAAGTAGATAATAGATGATAACATTTTCACAAGGATAAATGACAATTCTTCAGGGTTGAAATAGATGGAGAATTATTCATGGAACAATGGGCATAAACTGAACGCACTAGGCCACTAATTTTGTTGAACATTTACTCAAAATTATTTATTCAATGCTTGTCTTTTATCTGGTACTCTGTTAGGCACAGGAAAATGAGAAAAGCAACATCTCTACCTTCTGATCTTAATTTTTCATGTGAAGATAGTAAACTATTTAATGATATAATTCACTGTGCTTACAAAAAGTGATAAAGACCATAGTAGCAAGAACCAGTAGTTAGAAAGATAAATACTGACTAGTTTCTGGTGGCTTTACTTCCTAAACTAACTAAGGAATTTTTGCATTATTTTACAGACATTGGGGTATAAAATAGGTGTTCACAATGATAGTTTAGAAGGATCCTTCAAAGACAATGTACAGGATGAACTGGATTAAGAAGAGGCAGCACAGAGAGACAACTGGTTTGTGATTCAAATCATACTTATAAAGTAGCCTAGATTAAGAGGTGGGGTTGAAATATAAAGTATTAAATGAGATAACAACATATTAAATATCAGAAGAGCACAAAGCAAGGAAAAAATCCTAGATGAGTAATTTCTATCAACATCTTTTTCCTCACTGTTGTAGTACATAAAGCTTTACCACAATCAGAACTTTGAGGGTAGTAATGCAAGCTGTGTAGAAAATCATCCTTGCTGAGATATAGATATGATCATTTCCTGTTGATTTAAAGCTCAAGGCTACATCTTAGCAAAGCAGTCCTGGCAATTAGGAAACTAAAAAGAGAAATCTGTTCTCATGTTCTCAGCAAGAGCTAGGGCTTCACTTCCAGTCAAAGGGTCTTTTTTTTTTTCTTTTTTTTTTTTTTTTCTTCTTCAGAGTCAACCCAAGAGTCTATTTGCAAAGTGCTCCTCATAGTCACAAATATCTGAATCTTCATTGTTTCCTGTTTCTGAGCAATGGATTTCTGTTTGTTTGTTTGCTGATTGGTTGGTTGGTATCAGGGATTGAACACAGGGACAGTTAACCACTGAGCTACATCCCCAGACCTTTTTTAAATTTTTTGTTTTAAATAGAGTCTCGCTAAATTACTGAGGCTGACTTTGAACTTTCAATTCTTCTACCTCAGCTTCCTGACCTATTGGGATTACAAGGCATGGGCCACCACATCTGGTTGAGCAACAGTTTTCTTAACCAAAAATTATAATATTAAAATTGACCTGTTCAGATCACAATGAGGGTTAAGTGCCCAGAGTCTCAATCTCCATGCCTGAGTGGGAAGTCAAGAAATATTTGTTGCCCTCACTTCCTCCCAATTCCTATGATTGTATCTTGACAATACTAATATGTAAAAGTGTTTGTCAAATGAGTGAAGGTTATTGAGGTTTCACTAACTAAACATCAATTTTTAAATCATTGACCAATACATTTTCAAGTGGTTGGGTTCAGAAAGCTTCTACATATTCTTCTAGTGTTGAACCTCGACTGTAAATTTAAGATTGAGAAATTTCAACTTCATCTCTTCTAATCCACAGATTTCTCTTCCAATAGATGTGTATAGTTATTTTCTTTTCTCCATAGTTTTCATCCTAGCAGTCAGTCTTTTGTCTCTTAGCCTGCACTGGTTTGCTATTTGTTATGATACATTTTTATGAAGCTCTTAGATTGATGATTCCAGTGCCTTTTTTGTCTGTTTAACTTCCTTCTTGTATATCTTTAAAGAATTTTTATTGAGTCCCACTTTTATTTAATGCTGTTAATTTATATTTTAAATGATGTAATTACATATTCTCCCACATCCTGTGTTCCCAAACCATGTACTCTCTTCTATTTATGCTTCTTTTCTACTTCTTTTATGAAACTCTTTTCTGATCTGTGCTATAAAAATATTTCCATCTCTTTGCACATCTTGTCTGTTTCCCAAGGTATTGTATTCCTAATTGGATTAGAAAACTCATCTTTATGGGGCCTTTTATGTGTTTTGTGCACTTATGGTTTTATGTAAACAAAAATAATAAATAACAGGTGGATAGCTAAATATATAACTCACTGGGAATCAAGCATTTCAAAGAGGAGGAAAAGGCTATGTCAGAAACATTCTGCATAGATTACACTGAGTCCAGTAGAAATGCAAATGGTCTTCAGCTGTTACCTTAAATAGCCAGAGAACTGCTATTTATTAGTAAATAAAAAAATAAACATTTCTACTTATCTACCACTTTTTTCATGAATGTATCATAATAGATGTTATTATAACTGTTTTTTTTTTTAAATATAATTAAACATGAAACCTCTCCTCTGTCCTCATCTCTTCTCTCTTCTTGGTAGGTAGAGAGACAGATGGACCCAATGAAGGATTAAAAACTGTGTGGGTGATAACCACACACACACAAAAAGTTAGAAGTTTCTAATATAAAATACATAACCTGGTTAAGATTCTTTAGTTGTACCAATCCCCTCTTCCTATATCCAGCCTCCTCCCAAATAATGAAGGTCCAGGACAGTGGCTGGGCTAGAGCTGGCAGCAGAACAGATGGTGCACATCTTCCCGACTCTGTATTCGGTGACATCATGTTGTCAGCTTGGAATTGGCTGCAGTGGAATTATTTGCAGTATGAAAATCAGAAAATGCTGCAAAACAGGTCTTTTTTCCTGGAGAGTCTGTGGTGAACGTTGTGCTAGCACAGCGCTTGCTAGCACAGCGCTGGGACAGGCCCTAGAAGTCTGGGCAAAAATATGCTGGAAGTCACTTGGCTACAGACTGAGAAGAAGTAAAAAGAAATAAGGCCAGCGCTAGAATCTAACTGAGCTAAGCAAAAAGGAAGATTTCAGAGGTGAATCAACAAGATCGTACTCTGGTAGAATATATCAGAACAAAGAATTAAAGCTCAGAGAAGGCAGAGAAGCCTGAGAAAATTCTGAGTAGAGAAAGGGTAGCTTCATATTCTTTTTGTAGGATGGATTGCAGTTGATGATGGAAAGTGGGATTGGTGGAATTGGACTTCAAAGCACTTAAGTGAACTGGTTGAGATTTTAAACAAAAAGGAATTTGGGGATCCTGGTGAAACTAGGTTGCTGTATTGAGGCACAGTGATCTCAAAAAGAAGATCTTGTGAACATATAAGAGGAATAAGGCTGCAGAGAACCAAATAATGAAGCTCAGGTTGACACAAAACATACAAACACATGTTCAGTCAAAGTGCCTGGGTCCATCATTCATTCATGGAACGTACAGAACGTTTTCAGTTGCAAGTGACAAAAACTCAGCTGAAATTTATGGAAGCAAGAAAAGAAATTTTTCAATTTAAGTTAAACAACTTAAATCAAAAAATTTAAGTTCCTCTCCCTCTTTCTCATCCATTAGTTTAATTTTTAAACCAGTTTTCACTCATCAACAGTTCAGACTGACATGCATCTCAGCACTCATAAAATCTGCACCCGGCGATTGCCCAGATCCAGCAACTTCTGGCAAAAATTCTTATGGGATTTTTCATAGGCCTGGCTCTGGTCACATGTCATTCTCTGAACTAATAACTATTAGCAGAGAAATATAATTTTCTCCTGACCTGGGGTCATGTGCCAATATGTGGAGAAGGGCGTGCACACTATGGGCCTTTCCTCAAAAGAAGAGGTGTAGGTTGGACATTGGGAGGTGTCCACCACAGTGGTCTCAGTGGAATTGCAGGGAACTTACTAATGTCTTCTAAAAATAGTTAAAAGCTTAAAATATGATCTACTTTATCTGGGGTTCTGCTTTCTTTCTTGCTAAGTTTAATTTTCCACCAAATTCCATGCCTTCTGAGATCTCCCTCTTTTGTCCATGCCCACTGCTCTCTATTTCTAGTTTTTGGTCTAATTTTTATCATCCTGCTAGCATCTCTACCCACCCTGCTTTTGGCTTCCTGATCTGCCAGTCTGGGTGCTCTCAGTGACTGGGCTCCTGCTCAATTTGCTTCACTTTGAATAACTGAGGGCACACAGTTAGTTATTCATGGAAAGGTCATGTTACTTCACCAAGAAAATCCAGGATTTAAGTGATAAGGGGCTGTTTATTAACAGAAAAAGATATTATATTTGCTATATAGGTCATTATTTTTATTTGACTTTAAAAATTTAACCAATGATGAACTAGGTTACCTGTTATATAACTCTGTAGCCCACTTGAATATGAATGGATAGAAGGAATAGAATAGAATTATTTAATCTAATAATGCAATGATGGACTTCCTTTTAAATGTAGGCATGTAATATAATAACAATAACCCAAAATAAGAATATTACAATAATACTAGTAAGAAATCACAACATTTAGCATTTGCATTTAGTTAGAATTTTGAGGTTCAAATAAGTTTTGCAATTTTCCCATTTTAATCTGTCAAGTGGTCTGATGGGGAAACCCAATAGTCAATATTACTATGAACAGAGTGACCTGAAGACCTAGAAAAATTACTGCTGTCATTCACTGAATTGTTTTTTTTGCTTTCCGTCTGAGTTTACTCATGGTATGTGAAGATATAGGAGGAGGAATTCATGTGTCAAATGTTTATCCTAATGACTGGGAAAATGGCTAAGGTGAAATTCAATGTTGGTATAAGTAAGCCACACTGTTCCTCTTGCAATGATGTGAAACTTCATTCCTTACATCTTCATGTTTATATCTCTAATTATCAGGCAACTGATTGACTTAGACTAATGGAAATTGGTTGGCTTTGGAAATAATATTTGGTGCTGAATGGTTAAAGGAGTGTACTCACCCTTCCTCCCTAACCACACCCTCCAGTTTGTCTGTTACAGGTTTTCCAGTTTAATTCCTGACTCATGCCTCCTTGCACTTTAGACTTGTTTGGTTTAGAAAATGCAGATAAACTAAGTTTTTGTTTTTGTTTTTGTATGTGAGAATTATTTTTGTTTTGAAACAGTGGACTGTTCACCCAAGGCAGGAAAATAGACGATAAATGGAGTCAGAAAATAGCTTTCTTCAGGAATCTTTAAGATTCGATGAAACTGAATGTGTGTGTGGCCCTGAGATGGCTTGAGGAGAGTGCCTGAGTGGAGGTATTGACTTGAACTTGATGATCACCCTTGCTCAGCATTCAAATTACAAGCATCTTATGAAAAGGATGGACTATCCATGAGTGTGAGAAAGTATATTTCAAGACTAGGAATAGTCTTCCCTCAGAAATATTTCAATGCTTAGATAAGTTTTATATCGTCTAGTTAAAAAAAAAAAAAAAAAAAAAAAAAAAAAAAAAAACTATGTAAACAGGCAATGAGCCAGTGATTTTTAAATCTTAGAATTTCCTCAAAATGCTTCATAGTTACCTCTGAGAAGACTATATGAAAAAAAATAAGCCTAAAGGATAGGTCAAGGCGATGTTTTGTGCTGTCTCACAGACCAGGGGTTCAAACCTTAACTTTACCACTAAGTAATTTAAGTTCACTCTATGATTCTTTGATTTAAACTTGCATCATCAATGCATCATGCATACATAGAAACACACATATACATAAAACAATAGAACAACCCAGATTAGCATCTAATCTTTTTCCCGGCTAGCATCTAATCTTTTCTTAGTTAAAACATATATTAAGGTTAATATCTGGGTTTTTTATTGTATTATGTTTTCTTAGCATATTTTCTTCTTCTCTGGAATTGAAACACTTCTATGCAGACTGGAAAAATAGTGTATGGTTTTATTTTGGTATTTTACATACTTAGTTTTTAAGGTGAATTGCCTGTTAAAATGATTTGTCTTTTATATACAGAAAGTCTGACCTGTTCTCCATGGGAAAAATACTTATTACTTTGTAACCTAATACTTATTTGTGCTTTATTTTAGCAAAGAAATGCAGGGAAAGGAAAGCCCAATTTGATTTTTCAGGTTTAAGCATCCATTGATATTTTCTTTTCTATCTTTAAATGTACAAGCTTAGCTGAGAAAAATCTATACGTTGGTTTTGAAGACATAATCTTCCATTCAGTTTGTATGCTGGTCCGTTGTGTAAATATGAATTTTTAAGCAATTTAGCATTTCATCAAAGTAACAGGGCACTTGATTTTCATTCATCCATATGAAAACAATTAGGAAAAAATGCCACTTATCTTAAATAGTATTTGTCAGATTTTCTTCATCAAACTTGGTAAATACAGATCTCTTGACATTTCAATGAATTTTCATCACTCTGTGGTAAACCTAAGTGACTAGGCTGTGGCCCGTGAACAGCTTTTGTTTCTATGTGACATTAAAATGTATTTAAAAAAAAAAACATGATTATAATGAATATTCAAAATTAGATTCATTCTCCAGCATGTGCACAATAGGTCAGAAGCCGTGGCTGGAGAAGAACACTTACAAGTCAATCTCAAGTTTTCATCATTTCTTAGGAATCACACATTTCCACATGCCTCAAAGATATAGCTATCAGGCAGAAAAAAAAAAAAAAAAAAAACAGCTAAATATATATCACTTTCATTTACCTGCACAATTTTGAAAACACATTTCATATCTAGTTAATTTAAAAGTTAGTGTCTCTCCCTAGCTATGTATTGTCTTGACTCAAGATTCCTTGGACCGTATGTTCAAGACAGCTTGAAACAGACATTATAAATGAAGAATAATCAGTTACCCTAGTTCAGAGCATTTCTTCAAATAGTCTTCAATTTCTGGTTCCAGCAGAATTTTATTTACTGAAATATAAATCCTTTTTTTTTTAATACTCTAGAGCCTCATCCTCAACACAACACCTCATTTTAGTACAATTGTTTTTATGTCCTGTCACCAGATGATGATGATAAATGGAAAATGATTAAGTATACTGTTTGTCAGATTTCTTCTTTCACAATTCAATAAATATTCCCAGAGTCCTCCCTTGTCACCTTGCAATGATTATTAAATGGAAGATGTTTGAAATCCAGGAAGGAAGTCTAGTGTTTATTTTGGTCATTCCTCTTCTCCAAAGATAAGAAGTATGAATTTAAACTTTTGGGTGCTTATAAAGCAAGTTACTCACTTAGAGATATTAAGTCATTCATTTGGGGACCCTTAACTGACATATACTCATATAAGAAAAAAAATCTTCTTGGGCTTATACTTCCATGGAAGGTATATCTCTAATCAACAGTATGGGTACAGTTTTATGATTTAAATAATTGCTTTCCACCTATAATCCACTTATTCCATGAAAATCTGCCACATCTACTATCACTAAATGGCAGAAACAATCACTACCAATAATTGTGGATGCTAAAAAAAGAAAACAAATGCAAATCCTTAAACCATTACCCAGACTGGTCCTCATTTCCATGAAATTTTCACTTTCTTCCCCACTTTTGTGTTCCTAAAGCATAAACCTTCTCAGGCAAAAGGCTAATTTTATTATTTATGTGCTTATTTCTAAACTTTCTTGTTTCAGAATCATCTTCAAATTGCTTACACATTATTATATCAAATACAGTAAGGCAACAAATTAGAACTAATTAACCAATGAGAAATTGTCACTGGGGACCTTTTGCTATGAGTAGCTTGTATTTTTATGGAGCTTTATACTTTTCAAAATCCTTTTCTCATTTGATATTTTTGTTATTGTATTCTTTCTAGTGATCTTATGAATAAGCAATTCAGAAACTTGATTTCCTTTCTCTGACCAACACTTATTAAGTAGGTGTTTTACCCCTCATTTATAAATAAGGAAATTCAAGTTTGAAGAGCTAAAATAACTTACCCAAATCACACAGCAACTAACTGATTGACAAAACTGGAATTCAAATTCATGACTGCCTCACTCTACACTCCACTATTTTTAAAAAAAATTAAACTTGCTTATAAGCTAAAGTTTCACTCCCTGGCCATTCAATCAAACCTTTATATCTTTTTAGATCCAGCCTAAATCTCTTTTATTGGGCCAGCTCCAAAATTTAAAGCTCATTTCAATTTATCTGAGAGATGGGCACATGCCACTCATTTTGACATTGAATCAGATATTATTTTGCAATAATATTTCTGAGCATATGCATTCCTGACTTTTCTACCCTGTGATAGTTAAAAGAAACTTATCATTATACACTTGATTTATGAATAATATAAGCTTGCCCTCTCCAATGTTTTAGCAGTTGCTTTACTATGCTCAGGTGAGTTATGGTAGGTAAATTCTAATCATGCTCTGATCATCTCTGTGTCCAGGTCTTACCCCTGTCACTAGGTTATATTATGTAAGATGATGAAATTAGTGGCCTTTTTTCTAGCAACAGTGAATGGATTTTGAAAAAGAATTTAAAGTCTCATTGAAGTTGACTTTACTTAATAAGAAGATTTTTCTGGGTAGGCCTCAGTTAATCAAGTGAGCCCTTTACAAGAGTCCAGACATGATAATCTCTTTCTGGCCATGAAACACTAAATGGTCATGCTGTAGATGGAATATGGATTGAGGCATCCTCTAGGAACTGAGGGTCTTTGCAGTACAACTGAAAAAGTATACACCCCCAAAGGCACATGGGCTTGAAAGAGGAACCAGACCCTTAACACCTTGATTAGAACCCATGGCTTCATGAAGAGAGGATTTGTCTAATTTGTGCCCAAACTTCTGATTATGGAATGTAAAATAAGAAATATGTGTTACTTTGAGCTGCTTAGCTGGTGGCAATTAGTTACACTGTGTCAGTCGGCTCTTCATTACTGTGATCAATAAACCTGACAACAACAACTTGGGGAGAGACTTATTTTGGCTCATGGTTCTAGAGGATTCAGTTCATTGTTGTTTGCCTTCATTGCTCTGAGCCTGAGATGAAGAAGAATATCATAGCAAAAGGGAATGGTGGAGGAAAACTGCTCAGCTCTTGACAGCTGAGAAGCAGAGAAAGAGAGGAAGGTATCTGGGAAAAGATAAACTCTTCCAGGGCATGCCCCAGTGATCTACTTCCCCAGTGGTTATGGAACCACCCTACAGAAGTTGTGAGTGAACACATATAATGGAGTTAGCCTGTGATTAAGAATGTCAGGGGAAAAGGAGAAAGTAGACATTAAACTTCAAAGTTTAGTGTCTGATGAGGTCAGAGTCTTTATGACCCAATCATTTCTCAAAAGCCCCACCTCTGAGTCTTGCTGCATTGGGAACCAAGTCTTGAACATGAGACTTTGGGAGACATCCCAGATACAAACCAATAGCACAGTTATAGAAAACTAGTCATAGCTTTACCTTCAATACTCTATAAAACTTGTTGATCTCTATGGAATATATATATACATATATACAAAAACACATACTTTATATGTATTATTTGCACTCATGTACATGTAACACATGCCTAATTTAACAGCTGTTATCTTAAGACTTTTAATTTCAAAACTTTCAGTGAAAATGTGGAACAACTCTACAGAAGTTATGAGTGAACATATCTTAAAGGAATTTGCTTGGTGATTAAGAATAATGCCAGGGGTTTACAGAAGAGTTGATGTTAAACTTCAAAGTTTAGTTTCTATTTGTCAAAGGTAAAAGAGAAGAGTTTAAGTAAAAATTGGCCCATAGGATCTATAAACTATAAATAATGTAATGTTACTATTTCAATATCCCTGCCTAAAAGACTTTTACAGATATAGCTTTCAACTGCACTACTATTTTTCCATCAAATTTTAATACATAAAATAAAGTTGCATAATAGAAACAAAACTCTCAAGTGGCACTGTATAAGATGAATATATGAAATATCCATAGTAATTTGTGTGTTAAATTTACAAGTATTTTGTAAGTAGCCATTTATGAGGCCTAAGTCCCTGTCAGTTTACAGTTAAATAAAGTCTGTCTTTTTTAGGCTCTTGGGGACATTATGTAAGGGCAAAGAAAGCTAGTGAATCATGTCTTCAGAGTTTTGAAGTACCACATGTATAATATTGCTAAACTGTTTATGCAATTTCAACATATTATCCAAATAGAATTATGATTTTTTTCTAATTCAGTTTGTCCTCAAGGTTTCATTTCTCCATCAGTGATATATTGGAAAACTCCTCTAGGCAATAAATATACACAGGATGAGTTGTAATTTTCCATTTCTAGAGTAATATGTTTGGTAACTGTCAATGTCCCCAGATCAATTTGGATGTCCATAGGGAAAGCATTTATTTGCACATTAACATAAGTAGCCTACACTGTATGCATATTCTTTTTAGTTTTCCTTATGAGCATGTTCCTGTAACTATTGCTAAACCAATGTCACTTTCTTCCTAAAGAATATAATTTTCTTGATTTGAGTTATAAGGTGATAGCCTCATGCTGTCGCTCTCTAAATATGAGCCTTTGAGCTTATTACATATCATTTATTTTAGCTTCACAAGAAAAAAATCATACCTGCAGCAAAAATTTACTAACAGAATAAGATACACTTGAAGAGGTTTTCCAATCATGAACCCATACACAAACTGGAGTTGTCTTATGCATCACTGTAATACATAACAACTAAACATGTTTTTTCCCCTGAAAACTACACTTTAACAAGGTTTGTTTTTGTTTTTGTTTTTTGTTTTTTGTTTTTTTAATTACGTTCTATTCTTTGGCTGCTGTGCACTATGCCTTTGAGATCCATTGGTAAAATCCTTGTTCCCATTCCCTCTTCCAGACCAAACCATTTGTGAAAATCAAATATTTTTTAGGTTAGTAATGTATCATAGACTCCATGTTGGTACTTAACTATAAATATTTGTTTGTTTATGTCTCCTCTAGTAGAATATCAACTCAGAGCAGGAATACTGTCTTATACATTGCTTTGTCAAAATCCAGGAGAACAGATAGTACATAATAATCACTCAATAAAATAATTTTGAATTTACTCATTGATAGTGGAATACATGAATGAGTGAGTGAATAATGAAAATTTTAAGTCAGATTAAAGCAGGGATTATAGAAACATATCTCCTTTCAGTCATCAAGCTAAGCTTTCTAAAAGGAATATTGTTGATGTTAAGAGTAATAAGGTATTCCTATGAGCACTCAACATGAGAAAGCATTGAAACCTTTAACTTTAGAAAGGCAAAGACCTTCAAAAGTGAAAAGGGGGATGACTGGATATTTTAGCAGTAGAGTAAATGCTAATATTAGTTCTTAAACCTGACCTCAGTTTACATTGCAATGCTAATGTCGATGATTATAAGACATAGATTTCACACACTATAAACTCCGTCAGCCTGGTTCCACTATTCAGAGCCATGTTAGATGAAGAACATTCCACAAATCATACATTTCTAGAGAGTCCCTTCTGCACTTTTTCAAATTACATTTCTTGTTATATGAGCTACCATTCTTAAGCTATCGACCAGGAAACCCTAAAAATAATAATGTAGATGTTTGATCCAGTGAAGGGTCCATCTCTCTTTTGTCAATCTATAAATCTTATAATTATCTTATAATAAAATCATACCCCTTTCACCCATTTGTGCCTTGCTTAGATCACAATATCAATTCAAACAAAGAAATGGATATTCTAGGAATGGGGCATACAAATACATTATTTCTTCTCTTTGAAATGAGGAAAGGGAAAAGGAACTAATAATAATGTGATATTGTTGCCTACCCGCTGTCAGCAGCCTGGAATTTAAAAACAAGTCTCCCTTTGGTTGTCCTGATGGTGAGATATAACTGGCTTTCATAATGCTAGAGGTACAAATGTCCTCATATTTTAAAAAATGTTTGATAAGATCCTCATCTGTTGTACATTTCAGTTGAGGGATTTTATGCTTTATATTGTATTTAAATAGGCCTATTCACAAATGAAAAGTGTATGGAGGGAAAAGATGAACATCACTTCATAACAAGACATTGAGATAAACTATCCTAAATTATGAAAGCTTCCACATGCATATGGCCTTTTTATTCATGGCTTTTCTATTCAAATATCAAAGTGCTTCAAGTGGCTTTGATGACATACTTATGAATTCATGAAAGTGTTTTTCATAATGTGCTCACCTTTGGTGCTTAGAGGTTATGCAGATTGCTTTTATTTGCTTGGCTGGAAAAGAAGAGCTAAGAGTGGGTTGCAGATACATAACACTCCAAAACGGTTTCTTATATTGTCCTTAGCTACTTTTCAGGAACTTGTTGGAACTCTCTACCCAAACTTTAGGCAATGATAAGAATAAACGTCAAATATTACCAGTTCTGGAGTATAAGTACTAATTTTGGTTTTGACTGCACAGTACATATAAAACCTCTGGAACGTTTCCAATTATCTTCACTATCATTTAGTTCTTAAAACCCAGAACAGACATTTAAAATAAAAAAAAGGAAGAAAGAAAAAAAGGAAAAAATACACCATTATACTAAGGCTGCAGATGCAAGTTAGCATCATCAGAAGATGAATACTTGTAGCTTTCACTGGCAACCCGCTCAGATATATTCTGTATAATTAAATAAGGGAGCAGTTTAAAAAATAAAATTGCAACATCTTTGGTAATTCTTTGTGAATAATGGAGTAAGCAAAAGAGAATGAAAAAAACCCAAATGTGATTAGCTGTTGCTCCTCCTGAGAAATTCTCTCCACTTCTAATTTGACTTTTCTGAAAAGCTTTAATGAATACTTTCCTCTTTCCTCGATGATACAGTTTGTTGTTTTCAATATCATTGGAAACCCTTTGTGGTGTTATAACCTTGCAAAGACAACACATCCATGAACTGTATAAAACATCATGTGGCTCTTGGCCTGGCATGTCTCTGCAAGTCACTTAAGCCCTTCTCGTCCAAATTGCAGGGCTCTTTTGTTTCAATGCTAAGGTTACTGCAATTCCAAAAAGAAATGGGAATTTTCAGAGACTTGCTTTATGAAGAAAAAGACTTTGAAGGAAGCAGGTAATAGTAGTACATCAAACACAGTGAAAGACAAGGTAGTTTAACTTGTTGGTTTGTTTGCTGAAACTCAAAAGTAAATATACTGTAGCTGAAAGTGTTCCATTTTTATCCGGCTGCTGCAGTAATGGCCGTGTTACTTCAGGGCTTCTACTTCAATAATTGATCAGGGTTTGTATAGCACCGGCTAAGAGCAAAAATAAGAGTGTTGCTTTGAACAAACTGCTGCACTGTTATAGCATTAGGCACAGAAACAAGATTCGGGAAATATAGATATAGAAGAAACAGGAAAAAGATGGATACATTGGGTGGTAAATACTGCTTCAGGCTAGAAAGTAATGAGAATTTTTCCGTAGAGAGTTTTGACCTGCTATTCAAAAATTGTTTCTTGTCTTAATAAATCCTAAAAGTGTAATTTACTTGCAAAAGGGAAAGAACAAAGGCACCAAAATTCTTTTGATAACAACACTTGTTAAGGTTGATAAGTTGGGTTTCAAATGTGTGAAGAAAAATGTGTGACAGTTTGTTTTAAGGTGACAACCTAAGTGTTCAGATACTTCCATCTTACGCTACTTATCAAGCAGTGTCCCGGTTGTAGCTTCCACTTGTACATTTGCAGTATAGACCATGCTGAAGTGGTGTGAGCTGAATTCATCTAGAAAATGTGGTTATGTTTATTAGAAAATCGACAACCACAGACCTATATAATTTTTCTTAAGCTGGTAAAACTAAGACTTTCCTTTCTTTGTTTGATTCTAATTTGTTTTGCATTACAAATAAGAAAAAAACTAATCCTTATGTAAAATAACTTTTCTCAACATAGAATTTTTAATGGTAGTCCCTATATATTTTATTCTTTTTGTCTATTTAACTGTACATGACTCACAATGCTATCCATCATTAGATGTCAACCATGCCAATTATTGCATGTATGGAGGTAGGCAGATAGATATAGATGCAGAAATATCTATACATGACATGTCATTACATGACAATTTTCATTTGTCATGTAATTTATTTATAAGTTTTTAGTTTAGGGCTCTTGATTGTGCATGTGTCAAAAATCAACTTTAAAGCTGGAAATCATTAGATAACATGTTCTAAATTGAATAAGATTCATGCCATTAAAACAAGCACTATAATAACCTGCTGTTGTGATGCAGTAACAGTGATAATATATAAAGCAAGGTTAGCAAACTTTAATAATAATTTGGAAAAGAAACTGCTTTTGATAATAATCAATGTAATTTTTCTGTTGTGAAATGTATTACAAATAGCTTATTTATTTATTTTATTCCTAATCACCATAGAGAAGAAGAAAATTAAGCAGTTATGTATTTCATACTAAAGAACAAGCAAAGAAGCATCTAAAATGATTTGTTCTCATTATATAGACCCTTCAAGGTAAAAATGATGTTAGCCAGAGTTATCCCAAATAATTGCTTCAGATCTCAACTTTGCATGTACACACACCACTGTAATTAAAAGGCAAACATTGGAATGACAATTGGGTGATCAACACCAGCATTTTCCACGGTGAGTTCTTGTAATGTTCATAGAGCTCACAATCAAATGTGTTTGGGAAATGTTGAACTAAATAAAGATGGACATTTTTTTTAAATGAAGAATTTCTCAGGGCACTTAATATGCTAAAGCACCCTACAAATCTCCATGCAGGACCTGGAATGAAATGTTACCAAACATATCTGATCATGAACATTTTTGTTCCTAATCCCAAGGGACTAGTTGCATCTTAGAACATACTTGGAGAAATACTAATCTTGACCTATACTAGCAACAACTCTTATTAACTTTATAGTGAGAAAATAATTTTTCCTTGTTCCTCAGTTTTCTAAATAAAAAAAAAAGTTTTAGAATTCCCAATATATTTCACAAGAGTTGCAAATCCTCTTGAAAATTACTGTATTGATAAAATATTATTTTAAATAAAAATAACAAAACTCTTTAAATTGAGGATCAATAAGTTAAGGATGTTTGTGGGTAGTAGTCTCCCTACTTATTTGACTTTGGATTTCAGAAAAATTTCAATATGGCATGCACTTTGAGAAAACTCATAATGAATTGAAATCACAAATATTAAATGTTTAAAAGCCAAGGAACTGTTCAAAATAACTTGTATTCTTCTATTCATTCAGAATGTGGTTTGTATGCTAAGCAGTAAAGCTGGGAGCTGAGGACATAGTTGTCTCTGTGTTTAACAAAGTAACCACCTAGGCAGGAAAAACAGAAGAAAATCACTCAGCTTATTAAGGCCAATGGTATAATGTGAAACCATAGAGTCCTATGGGTACCTGTGGTAGGTGTCTGGGTAAATAACCCAGACCTGGTCACCCAGATGGTAACATTTGAGGTGCTTCATGAAGGATTTGAAGGAATTATTTGGGCATAGGATGTACGTTCCAAAAAGGCAAGATGGCAAGCACACAAATGCAGGCATGGTGAAATCATGTTGTCTTTTTTGGTTCAAATATAAAGCCCAAGGGGAGAGGAAGGAAGCTGAAGTGGTAAATTAAAAAAAAAAAAAAAAAAAAAAAAAAAAAAAAGATAAGAGTTCTTAAATGTTGACAAAGACTTAAATGTTTTTCTCTGGACAATGGAGGAACCACTGGAGGATCTGGATCCATGAGGAAACAGATGGAAGACAGAGAAAAACTATGAAATCTGTTTTCTGATGTGCATGGATGTATAAGAGCATGACTATAGATTAGGAATAGAGTTTGGGGTGTAGAAAAATAATGTCAGCTAACAAAGTTTAACAAGGGAAGCTTGCCCTGCCTATGACAATGAAAGACAAAATAACTGGTTGTATTCCTCATCATTGATTTTCAAACTATTTTTAACCTCTGAACAATTTGCTGGTGGAATCTACAGTGTGGAAAATGCTGAGTGGGCACAGCTCTGTTGAATTTGTATGGATATATATATGAAAGGCCTCGTAGAGCTGCCATGTGGCTCTCTATTTCTTTCTTACTCAGACTCAGGTGGGTTCCAGGAGATTTGAGAAAAAACTCCAGAACATAGTGAGGCAGAGTTTTAAAAATCACTCTTCTAAATATTGAGAAAAAAAATCATACATTTGATCAAACATGTTAAATGGCCTATTTTCTGTTTCAATTAGCTTTTTGCCTTCTTTTTAAATTCTTTGAAAAATTTTTTGTTTTGTTTCTTTTTTTAACATTTTTTTAGTTGTAGATGGACACAATATCTTTATTTTGTTTATTTATTTTTATGTGGTGCTGACGATCAAACCCAGGGCTTCAAGCATGTGAGGCAAGCACTCTACCACTGAGCCACAACCCCAGCCCTGTTTTATTTCTTTAGTTCACAATATTTGTTGAGAATAGTTGTATCAGGCCCTGGAATGGACATTGGGAAAACAATAAATATAGACAATATCCCTACTGCCAAAGAGTTTAGACATTAGTAGGGAAGATGAGCAAATAATACCATAAGTAGGTATGAAGCTGCACCTGTGCAAAGTGTTACTGAGGATGTGGGTTGGGGAATCTTCAAGACAACATTCACCACTATGCAAGTGGCTATCTGGTCAACAAGAGAGAAGAGAAGCTTCAGTTCCTGTGAGATGGGCAGCAGATTGGGCCAGGTAGGGATCAGGGGCTGGAAATGAACTCCAGGCCAAGTGAAGCGAATGTACAAGTAAGTGTGCTGTGTAGACAGTGAGCACAGCCCATTTGAGGGGTTGTCAATAGGCTGTTGTTATGCTTTAGATGTGGTGACCCCAAAACCTCACATGTGAGACAATGCAAGAAGGTTTAGAGGAGAAATGATTGGGCTATAGTCTGAACCTAATCAATGAATTAATCCCTGATGGGATTACTGAGTGGTAACTGGAGGCAGGTGGGTTGTGACTGGAGGAAGTGGTTCATTGGGGGCATAGCTATGGGGTATATATTTGTATCTGATGAGAGGCACCTCTCTCTGCTTCCTGGTCAGCATGTAAGCTGTTTCCTTCTGCCACACTCTATCACTATGATGTTCTTCCTCACCTCAATCCCTTAGGAATGGAGTTGGCCTTCTATGGACTAAGCCCTCTGAAACCATGAGCCCTCAAATAAAATTTTCCTCCTCTACAGTTGTTTTGGTTGTGCCTTTTAGTCGCAGCAGCGAATAAGCTGACTAAAACACCTGTGTAATTGGGGGATGGGTAATAGGGATAGGACAGGTGGCTGTCTAGTGGGGAAGAAGGGGCCAGTTTGGGGGAGTTTTGTAGACTGAGTTTAAGATTTAATATTTATCTGTAGTGTAATGGGAAGCCATTGAATGATCCAAGGAAATGCTATTTTTTAAACGTTTTATGTGGTATTTTTTCTATAGACTACATGTCACAAATATATAAAATTTTGCATTGCATTAAGGATTCATGGGTTTTTGCCTACCTGGGATTCTACCTTATAAGATCCAGGGATTTTTCAGAATTTAATTCAGGTATCCCCTTCTGAGTTCTCTTAGATTTTTATATTTTCAGGATCACAGGATTTATTTTCAAAGTAACTCTAGGTCAACTTAATTCAAGAATGACTGGCAAAATATCAAATTTATAAAAAAAAAAAAGAATGGAAGGTGTGCTGCTTATATGTTAGCAAAATCCTACCAAAGCACTAGAAGGGGAATGCTAATGACCTATGATAATTAACTTGAAGAGTAAAACACAGCATTAAATTAATTGCTCAGCTGGAAATTATTTAGTAATTCTCTGACTTTTAAATCCCAATGGTTTTCTTCTTGGTATAGTATTGTTAGACGTTTTGAAATGTGAATACTCAAAAGCATTACACCTCCTGTTCACTTCTACTTATCAAATGCACCTTTATGTGTTTAGTAATAACAAACATTTATTGGGGCTTAATATATGGTAGCACTAATCTAAGTTTTATGTGTTCTACCTCATTTTATCCTCACAATTACTTTCATAAGATAGGGGTATTCTTCTTTACAGACAGGACACAGAGGCATTAGAAGAGATAATTTGCTTTCCCAAGGATATACCAGATATTAGTGGCTGAGTGGAGATCTGAACCCAGGAAGTCCAATCAAGTGCTCATTGAGTACTAAAGTACCCTTTCTTCAAAGTAAATAACAATAAGCATATAGTTGTACATTTCACGACATCTAATAAATTTCTAATATATGGAAAGAAGAAGTAGTACTTTCAGTTTGTAAGTTAATGTGTACTGGATTCAGTGGTCCATTGTATTTTAGGAAAATTATAATAAAGGAAAAAAACAGTAAATCAGAAAGATTAGAATTTGTTAATGGGCATCTATTTGACATTGACATGGTATGAGTGAAGGGTATTCACAATCTCTTCAGGAAATAGAATCTGGACCCTATATTGGTTACTTAATAGGAAGTGGAAAATTAAAAGAAGGCTTTATTTAGCTAATTTAGTGTCAAATTGTTAAGTAATAGCAGTAGAGAGAACTTTGGAGTAATGGCTTCATATATTTCATTTAAGCACTTTCGTCTTGCCAATCCAGCTGGCCCCGTTAAGGTAAAATAAACCAAACCAGGCTTCACTTTAAGGCGTGACTTTTGACCCATGTGTCTATCAAGAAAAAATAAAGTACTTAAAATGTACACACTAATTCCATGGAGTCAGACTGCCTGGTTCCAATACTTCTTCAGTTACTTGAGAGCTGAGTGACCCTTTACAAGCTATTCAACCTTTCTAAATCTCAATTTGTTTATAAAATTAGAACTAATAGTACCTCCTCCACTGTGTTGATGAAAACCCTGGATTCCAAAGTTCATGCTCACTCCACTGTGTCATTCTAGATAATAGCAAACAAGAAGTAAAACTATAGCAAGCAGGGAATATGAGGCAATGTGTGCTCTGTTGGGGTTTGATATCCATTTTTTTAATAAATATTGATTGAATGCCCATTACATGTGAGAATTGATTCTAAGGGATATGCTCCTTAAATGTCATGTTGGTTAAAGAGCAGGAAAACAACCTTTTGTTTTTGTTGCTGTTGTTGAGTGGGAACATGTTGTGGAGTAGGAAAAAGATTGAACTGGATGGGTGACCTCAGATGTAGGTCCAGCCCTCCCTGGTCTCTTTTCTTCTGGGTACTTAATTATTTTGTTTCTAAAAGGAAAAATTAAGTGACATACCAAGAATTATGGTAGAATTCACAAATGTTGATAGCAAAATACAGGATACAGCAAAGAGATATAGTGGGAGAGCAAAGATGGGTAACAGACAGCATGGGTGACATTATTATCAAGCAAACCTACAGACTAAGTCACTACAGCTGTGAAGACAGATTATATTGTCCTCCAGACAATCTTGAGCACCCAGAAAGAAGTCTGGAATTGCTCTATTAGGCAACAGGGCCACCAAGAGAAGCTAGTTCTCAAATATTTCTCTCCTATCCCCAAATGTGAAAAACAGAGCTTTGTCTATCCTATTTTAATTATCTTAGATTCCACTTCACTTTTTTTTTTTTTTGGTGTCTATGGTTTTCTCTACTGAGGATCTATGACTAAGATTCTCAGATTACACTTTCTGTGTGTTCACATAAAATATCTCAGTATACTTTCAGATGTAGCTAGCTATTGTATTCAGCAGCATCATGGAATTTGCATTATTTAAGCTAGTTCTGTGTCTTACCATGTGAAACTCTCTGGAGAAGGTTTTGGGAGTTTTCACATGCAATTTTTAGATGGCCTATAAATCAACGGGAAACTTCTTTCAGCAAATCAGGCATTTTTTCCTCCTTGATTTTCAAATGTTTTAGACTCACATAACTCAAAAGTAAGTCTTTCTTTCTCTTTGAAAACAATCATTAGTTTGTTTAAATTCCTATGTACAGAAACAGCACCCATATGACAATGATAAAAAAATATGAGTAATTCAATTCTTGGATCTGAACAGGGAAGGGTATTTTGTTGTTGGGTGGGGCTGGTCCTGCCAGTTGGACTTTCTATACTTTTATGTTACTCATTGGAATAATGGCTTAAGCTTTGGCACCAAATTAAACTAAAACAGAGTGGAAAGCTCTCAGGTTGAGAGGGAACAAGTAAAGCAAGAGCAAAGAGGCTTAAAAAAAAAAAAAAAAAGGTGGGAGTGGAGGCCTGTAGGTGGTGAATTTTAAGTGAGAGTTTGAGACATTTAGACAGAAACAATGTGTTAATCTTGATGTCTACTCTACTATATGAGATACTGGGGAAGAGTTGGGACAATATTTTGAAAATTGTCTCTTAGTAATGTAACTTCTATTTGTCATCTGCCACAGTTTATAATATTTCTCCCCAATTTTTATTGGTAGATTATGGGGGGGTAATTTTTAAAGAAATTGTTCACTTTTTATGAGGCAACAGCATGCAAGTAAGTTTGTTTAAATTGATTACAAACCATGCATTTGGCAATTCCTAAACTGGAGAACTCAGGATAGTACTAAGGTCAGTCACTGTTGTGGTGTTTGCTCATAACAAAGTCCACCACTAGGCTCAGGTTTCTGAAAGAAAGCAGCTTTGGTGGCGAGAATTTGCTCCTCCAGAAACTCCAACACTATTAGAAAGGGGGCAGGTCATAATAAAGCAGCACATTTGTTGAAAAATATTTTTTTTCTTTTTCTGTTTTTCATACGTTTGATGGGGCAATGGCAAAAAATAATCCAAGTGAAAACTATAATCATAAAAAAACAAACTCATCTATGAAGCAATCAAACTACTGAAATTTTCCCTGTGTCAGTTTACAAATGCAAGATAGGTAGCTTCTTGTTTTTATACTTTTGGGAGAGTTTATTCTTTTGTTTGACTGGATTCTGTCTGCTGATGGTTTGATTTCTATAAATGTGGAAGGAACTCCTTTCTTCTCTGTGAACACACAGGAACATGTGAATTCTGCCTTTGTGGTTCATTGCCCAATAAATACACAATTTATTTACCTTTCTAGCTTCCCTTCTTTGGGGAATTCATGGAGCTACATACTTTTCTTTCCTCTTTATTAACTTAGAAAAGCACCTGAATGATAACCATTTATTAAATACTGTTTTAACAATTTCATACTTGGATTGAGATTGTTCATATTATTCACTGAAAATATAAGAAAGGATTTCATAGATATGACAATTTTATAGATGAAACTAAGACACTTTTCAGAAAGTTTTGGCAAAGACAGCCAAAATAATAGATTCTACCTAAGATAAATAATTCCTCTAAGTACACTGCCATAATTTTATTTTGAAATTACTTCAAAATAAAAGATAATCTGTTTCTTTCCACCTTCATATTCTTCATGTTCTCCTTTCTTCTTCTTGGTTTTGGCCATGCTTAGTCTAAAGTAATGTATATATTTGAAAGCAATTGTACAGGAATCCCTCTACATGAAATTCCAACTCACCCAATCATTTTGTTTTTTGTTTTTTTTCGTGCATGTAAGTTTCTAAAATGTCTTCCTTACTCTATATGAATGCTAAACAACAACATATAAAGTGCCTCTCCCTAATTTCCAAACAAACATTACATCCTCCTGCTTTTTCAATAAAATTAGTGGGTCCCAATTGCCAGAACTAAGTTACAACAACTGTTATTAAAACTATGAAAAATATATAGACTCAGGAAAATATTGATTGTTCTTAATTATCACCAGTTCTGTTTTTTAAGTGTCTTAAAACACAGTTGCTTTTAATTTGATGTGAAAAGCTACATTGCTTTGAACTTTAAGAATGGTTTTAATCACTAAAAACAAATTTAAATCCCATCTCATAATTGGCCTATGTGTTTTGTGACAGAATTGGAGGCAGCTCTATATTTATGCTTCCGAATGCTGTAAGACTGATCATCAACTATATGTTCATTGAAGAACAGAATTTTACTCACTGAACATAGTGATGTCACAGACAATTGTGATGATTCGGATATTTGTGAAAATGATTAGGCATGTCCCAGATATTACCAGACAGACACTTTCTGAGTGTTTTCATGGAAATCATCATGTTTTTGTCCCATTCAAGTACTAACCAGGCCCAACTCTCTTTAACTTGTGAGATCATATCAGGCACATTCAGGGTGGTAGAGCTGTGGACTCATCATGTTCTTCTAAAAAAACACTAGCAATGGCGCTACTGCTATTGCTATTGCTAGTGTTTTGTAGAGAAAAAAAAACACACTCTGGAAGGAAGTTGGTATGTCTAGAAATGCAGGACAGGGCAGTCTTCAGAAGGAGATAATATTCATTTAACAGAATAATATTTCATAAGAAAAAAAATGCCTAAAACAGAAAAGATGATTTATTTTTCTGATTATTAATAAAGCCTTAACAAAGGGTTTTTTAATGTGAATATGCCATGATTATTCTCCCCTGTATGGCAATAGAGTAATTTGACTTCTTAGAGGGTATTCTTCCAGACACATGATGATTCTTCAGTGTTATTGTATAAGTAATTGCATTTTAAAATCTATACGCCTCACAGGGTCTATGTCTAGCACAAAAGTTCTAAGAGGAAGACATAAATCCTAATATTCCATGCATCACTCTGACAACCTTTAAGTTTGTGAAGAATTATTGTTTCATGAGTCCCAGACTCCATCTGTTTGCTTAGTACATTGTGACTGAAACTATGCTGGGTTCTAGATAAGGGGAAAAGGTGAAAAAGCCTCAGAAGAATAAACTTGAAGACAACTCTACTACAACCATGGTGAACATAGATGAGCAATACTTATCCATTCTCAAAATCTCTGTTTCCCTGACCACAATATCACAGTATTAATTACCTGTTCCAATGACACACATCCTCCTTCCTTAATTTATTCCTTAGAGCTTAACACTATCTAATCAAAATATATATGTAGCGCTCTCTACATACATACACATAAATATGTAATGTAGATATAAAATACACACGTATAAATTACTTGCCTCAGTTTTTGTTTTTGAAAATAGAAGGTAAATTCTATGGATCATATAATTCTATGTATTTTTGTTCAGTGGTGTAATCCCCAATGCCTAGCACACAATATGAGCTTGGAAAGTACTTGCTGAGTGGGTGACTGGTAGTATGGTAGACTTCTGTTAATATGCAAGCATAAATGGAAAGCCAGCATTGGCTAAAGTTTTTATTGGGAAAATTGTATTTGATCTGAGTTTTAGTGGATGAATAGGAGTTCATCATGCAGACAAGGAAGCTTGGAAACAGAGCAATTCAGGAAGCCAGAACAGTATCTACAATAGCATGCAAATGTGTGTTGAAAACCAGAACTCAATTCTGGGCTGTAGAGTAAAATCTTGTTTTGAAGATTATTTGGCAGGGAGCGGAATGGTCAGGAAGGGTCAGAAGAAGGCTGATGAAAGAGTATCAGAAAACAAATAGAGACTGGGTTATTAAGAATCTTTTATCCATGGTCAGAAATGTAAATTTCAGCCTTGTGGCAGTGAGTTGTCTTTGAAGGATTCTCTGCAGGGCAGTAGAGAGATCAGATTTGCCCTTGAAAGATCACTGTTGGCAGTGTGGAGGATAGATAGAAACTCGATATTTGTTGAGTTAATGAATGATTTCTCAACATTACTTTAGACCTTACAATTTGGTGATTCTTCAAGCTTTTCTACAAATATTGACAGATTGAGAAAATAAATAACTCTGAGTGATGGAGCAGTACTAGGGAGGAAGACAAGAATGCACCCAATTTTTCAGGACATTAAAATTGAGAAACTTTTCTATAGCCACTCGCTGTTTTAGCAACTATCCTATCATTATACTCATCTTGTTTACTCTTATTAGTAATCTCTTTTCTCTGAAAATCTTTGACTCTGTTAAACAGAAGCTTTCAACTTTAAAAACAAAAACACTTTTTTGACTTTTTGCTGTCTGCCAAAATTGATTTGCTACAAATCGAGTTTATGTACTTCTTATTCATTATGGAAAGTAGTTCATACAAATTTAAATATCAGTGCTCCCCACCACAGATAAAAACAAACTTACACAAAAAACAGATTGTCAAGCAGGCTTTGAGGAGTCTCTGATGTATACACATTCAGAATGATTACTCATTCTGAATTCTTTTCCAGTAACACACCTCTCTCATTCTCTCACTTACCTCAGTACTATGGGAATTAAGTCTTAACTGAAAAATCATTTTCTCTGATGGCTGTTTGAAAGTGATTAGCTTCTTTAACCCTGACTAGAAAAATAGTATAGGTGATTTGGAAGTCTTTCTTTCAAAGTTGAATATGGTTAATAAATTTACAAAGAGCAGAAAGTAAATATAGGTAGTCTCACAACTGCTATTTGCACGTAATACACATGCCAACAGGTGTTCTAGGTTGTATGAATTGACTTAATTTTAAAAAAAATCCATTGAGCTAAGCCTTCAGTTATGAAATTATTTACTCAAGGAAAAGTTTAGGTAGGAGTGTAGTAGCATAAATTAAGGAAGTGCTATACTAATTTTCTTTAATTAAATAAAATCCTTCTCTAGCCAGATTATGTAAAACAACATCAGCACCATGTGAAAGTTTTAATTTGTCTTTAATAAAATGATATTTTATGGATACTCGAGCATAAAGATTTTACAAATTTATACTAGGTCTGTACATTCTGTCCATCCCAAGGCCAGGTTAAGGACATTGCCAACCATGGTTTGCAGAGGACATTCTGTACACCATGTTCATCCATCTTACACTTTTTTTTTTTTACACTGAGTGTCTCATAGGTGTCAGGCAGATAGGAATTAAGAAGATTAACAAGACCACTCCTGTAAATAGTCTTACTCTTCAGTAAAAAGGGAAGAAAGACAATAAAGGAATGAAGAAGTGAACGATAAGGAATATCAAGTAGGCATAAAAGCTTTGCTGAAAATATAGCTATTGAAAAAGGCTTAGGGCCACTCCATAGACCTATTAAGTGGTCAGGAAAACCTTACAGACAAGATGAGACTTTAAGTTGGTCTCTGATTTTTCTCAGAAAATTCTTTCTGCAACAAGGTATAATTCAGCAGCAACAACAAATCACACCAGCTGTTCAGTGATTTGGATTGATCATTTACTGATTTCTTTTTACCTTGTACTATTAACATTTTAATGTTAGCTGGCATTATTAGTAAGTAAATTTATTTTCTATCTCATTTCCTATTAATGTGATCTAAAAACTACCTCAAAAATGGAAATTACAGTTTTGATAGTTGACATTATTTTATGGGTTTCAAGTATGTGAAATCAGAGAAAAGCCACAATTAGCCTATCAGTTCAAACTTCCCCCACATGGTTTTACTAATACCCTTCAAATTCTGACTTCTGCCTTTCCAGCCATATGTCTCTTTAAGCAGATACACTCTGTAGTGCCAAAGTGTGTCAAGGACATCACTAGGTTACCAAAATCATTTTTATGTGCAACTTCTTGCAATATTCCAAAGCACCCTTCCACCTGAACCCCACCCCAATCCCTAAAATATAATTTTAATAACACACATTAAAATGTCATGCTGATAATAAACCCAGAGATATATTACAGGGAAGCTGTCTGTATTTTTTTTTTTTTTTTAATGCATTTGGCACTAACATAATGGCGTAAGCACATGGACTCACACACATTGCCTAAATTCTTTTTTTATTTCAGGTTTTGAGTACAAAGTAGTTCAAAATATCATAATTATATTATTCAATGCATAAATGTTAATTTAAGAAAGAGCTAGGAGGGTAGGAATGTGAGTGTGTATTTGAGAGATGTACTGAGAGAGTAGAATCATAGAGATATGTGATGTGGCTTTTTAGTTTCTAATCGCAGTTTTATTACCATATTATCTTGTGTTGCTGCTGGTGAAAGCAACAAACAGTGGCTTTTGCCATCTCAATGAACAGAGATCTCTGGAAATTGCACCTGTTCATTATGTGAGAAATTCTTCTGTGGGCAGAAAGGAGGAATTCAGTTTTATTCCCAAACTGTTGCCTAATTCTTATAACTTGTGCATATTTTTTTGAGTCATGATTGTACAATCTGCTACCCATTTTGGGATAAAAACACTATTGAAATTGAGCATACTAACTTTAACCAAGCTGCATTTTTTTATGAATCAGGTTGTAAAGTTGACTGCCACAATGCAGCCATGTCCCTGTACAAATTAGCCTATGCACACACACTCATGAACACAGCAGGGAGGGCATCGTTTTATACGTAGAAGCTCTTTACTCTTCTAAAATAAAGAGTTAAATATTTTTCCTACTGATCTTCCTATTTTTGAAATAAACATGAGTCACAGTGTTTCCCATTTAACAAACACAATGGATTCTTTATTGTCTGCAAGGCTTCCACGTACTGCACCAAATTTGAATTGGATATGTTATGTCCAAATTGACAGAAGTGATTAAGCCAAAAAATAAGTGCATTTTCCTTTAAATGTTAGCTGCAGCTTCTAGTAGCATTCCCTACATTATGCTACACTGAAACAAGTCAGTCGGCACAGACCAAAATGTTGATGGATATACAGCAGATCAAAAAGAGGAGAGTCATTTTGAAGTGCTGGGTATCTATCTGAGAAGATAGGTTTTTGAATTTGTACCTCTTTGCAAAAAGAGACTTCACATTATTTTGTCAGTTTGTTTCAATTTGAGAGGTGTTGAAAATTGGTATTCATTTTTTGATATAACCCTTAAATTGCACAATTTAAGAAAACTGTCTGAAAGAGATAAATTAAATGGGTAGAAATATTTTCAAATCAAAGACCAACTGACATATATAAAAATGATGTATGTTTCTTACATGGTCCACAGGGAGAATTCTGCAGGCTTGCTATGATCTCTACAATTTGCTTCAGGGCAAACTAGATTCTGGGATATTCTATTATCCCTTTGGTCTGTTTATCATGGAAACTGATGTACAAATCGAGAGTTCTTTTTTGGTCTCTTTCTTTCTATATGGTTGGAACTGGTAAGAATTCACTTATCTCATGTCCTCACCTTCAGTAACGTGCTACAGGAGAGTTCAGTGACCAGTAATCAATTATTATTGAGAAGCAATCAATTGCTAATTTCCATAATTATGCACATCTAAACACTATGAACAAGAAAGAGAAACAAAGCTGCACTCCAAGCATTGCCTTGTTAGCAGTATTTTGTTAACACAGGCTCTAAAAAAAGCTGCCGCAGCTGGTACCACAAAATGTGTTTCCAGTATTCAGGCCATCAACGTGATTCGTCGCTAAATGTATAGAATCAGCTTCTTGCTAAAAACTACAATTACAGGTGATATACAGATTGAAATCACAGGGCTGGTTTGTCGAAGAAAATTGTCCTAATGATGGGTTTTCGGATGGGGAATGCAGCTCTTTTCTTTCCCTGTGATGGGTTGTGAAGGCAGCTGCACCTGCCTCTATGCTGTATTCTGCCGCACTTAATGATATCTGATGATATCATTAGGCAAAGTGTTCATAAACAGATGTTGAGCCTGTGCCTAAATGCTGTCAGATGAGCGGTTGCTGGCCTGAAACAGTATTATTTATATAGAACATTTACGTTTGTTATGTTAATAACCCCACTATTAGCTCTCTGGATGTTGCGTTAGGAATGTAAATGTAGTTAATATGAATAACAACCTCTTTACTCTTTGTGCTGCAGTTGAGTATAACTTTTAGGCTTTGGGAGAGAAACAAAGATACCCCCACCAAGTCCTTTTGACTTCGTGATTTTTTTCTTTTTTTGGCACCATTTGAAATTTTGATCGGAAGATAAATGGTAAAATTCCGTGGGACAGATGTTAAATATTAGCATTTGATTTTCCTAACAGTTAATAATTTCCAAAGACTCTGATATCCATGGGTCATCTTGTGTGCATCCATTGCAATACCCTAATATATCAGATGAGTGATCATGGACACTTGTCAATTTGGTGTCCATCCCAAGGAGTCCCAAGCAAACTGTCAGATATGGAACCCATTTTTTGTTTCATCTTTTTTTTCTGATTTGACCAATTCTTTTTTTTTTTTTTTTTTTTTTTTTTTTTTTTTTTTGCGCCATTTATTGTATTAGGACACTAAGATCAGATGTCACAGGCATTTTTTGAAATTTGTGTTAGAGATTTAGGCATTTCCTTGATGTCATGGTTGCAATGCTTAAAATGTCACCTGACAATTACTCTGTGTGTGTATGTGTGTGTGTGTGTGTGTGTGTGTGTGTGTGTGTTTTAAGCCAAAGTTGAATTTTATGCCTCATAGTTAATTCATGCAGAGTAAGTTATGTAAATTCTGACAGTCATCAAATGTGCACTATTTCTCTGAAATATTGTTCTACTGTGAAAGCCACATTATTTTTTCAAAAGTGCCTTTGTCGTTTTTTATGATATTTTAACTCTTTCAGGGATTTAAGTACTGAAAAAATTTCACTTGACTATTTTCAACATCAGAAAATTGTTATTTCAAATTTTAATGAAAGAAAAAAATGTTAAAACAGTGCTTCATTACAACCATAAGGACAGGTTGAAGTGACTTTTAAAGTATCTTTCTCATCCCAGTTAATGCATATGCAGTCATTCATATTGCTAAAAGTGATACAGATGTCCATGTTTGTTTGTTTCAGAGACTATAGGTGTGATCAGCATAGTAGAGGTACACGTGTACATATATAACTTCTTTAATGTCATCTTATACTTAATTGTAATCTGAACTGTCTGTGATTTAAAATTTTATTAATGGAATTTCAATGACAGTAGTTTTTTCTATGCCTCCACTTAATTCTTTTCAATTTTCATCTTCTGGAACATGTTGGGAAAATCCAGATTCTTATTATATGGAAATTTGTCGCCATCTTCCAAATAAGGAAATGGTAATGTAAATTAAGCCAAATGATGTTATGTCCTATATGGACTACTTATTGTTTATGATGTTTACATGGAGAAAAATTTTTAAATATGGCATTTTTGTAGATAGAACAGTTAAAAAGGTAACTTCTCTTAAACTGTGCCATTAGTTAGTAAAACTATAAAGATCTTTGTCTGCTAGAGAAATTTGGGTATTGGAAGGAATAAAATAATTCCTAAATATGTCCTGAATGATACAAACAAGAAGAAAATGTGGAAGGGCTTTGAGGACCTGTCAAGTTATTTAGACCTTCCAACATGTCTTTTATAGAGGGAATCTAAAGGAGGGCAGGGCTTCGCCCACCATGACATGGTGCTTTCATTTGCTTGACATTGCTGCAAGTTGCTCTTAAGGAACTTGACAATTGCCTTTTTATTTGTTCATGCAGTCAACACTCAAAAAATCCAACCAATAAAAATATTCATTCTAAACACCTCAGAAATTTAGATTGATTTGAGTGAGAGGACAAAAGGAACTGCTGAAAGCATCAACTGTTGTTGAAACAAGATCAATCAGTTAAAGTCTGTTTAAGAGGCTTGAAAGCCCACTACTATCTCCAAGAAGTATTTATTTCCTGTCTTCTCTTCTGTGCCTGCTATTCTGTCCACTTACTTAGGATGAATGCATGTCCATGGCATATGTTAGTTTCTCTTCATTCTTAAAATGGAAAATTAAGCTTTTAATTTCCAAAATGGTTATATTATTTATGCTGAAATTTGGGGAGGGTCTCTTTGAACATGAAAGTATCTCTGCTTAGGCCAATTGATGCCTTTTACCCTTTTTCTTCTCCTTATCATCATCATTATCATCATCATCATTCTTTCCCTCTACTCTCATCTCCCCCCCCCCCCCACCCCCCCCCACCCATTCTTCTTCTTCCCCCCCCTCCTCCTCCTGTCCCCATCCTCCTCCTCCTCCTCCCTCCATTCCCCTTCTGCCTCCTCCTCCCCTTCTTCTCCTCCCCTTCTCCTCCTCCTCTTCTTTTTCCTCCCTCTCCTATTCCCCTCCTCCTTCTCCTCCTCCTTCTTCTCTATCCATCTAGAAAACTTGACTTTGTGTAAATTTCTTGATGCATAATTAAACATCATTTACATTGATATGATGATATGATTACCTTATATGAAGGGATTGTTGCTTTTCCTATGTCCCATGATGAATTCTAGAGTTCAATTATATGACAATGAGTACATCTGAAATCATGTAACCCAAAGTTCAGCCTGAGCTAAGCATATTTTTATATATAGTTGAGCAAATATATTATGTTCCCTGGCCTTAATTTCTCTGCTATAATATATTTATGCTATCTTATTGTTTTGCTTCTTGGAGAGATATGTCTGTAGATGACAAATATTAAGGTCTAGAAAAGAAGAATTCTATATGAGTCCACTATTTCAATTTAAACTTTACAATAGTTAGTATAGTTATAGTAAAACATAATAGGCCTTTTGAAGGAAACACCTAAAAATAAGAAATTATTACAGATTATCTCCTTATCATGAAAGTAATAGTAATACCATCATTAGTTTCATTAAGTTTTGTTATTATTATCTTAAATTTTTGTTTATGCCATAAAGATGATAAGGAGGTATATAAAAATACATTTTAATATCACAAATAATACAGTTTTATTTGTTGTCAGATTACCCCACTTAGCGAAAACTATTTTAGATGCATCTGTCTCTTCATGGTTAAAATTACTCTGATTTTCAACATATTTTTTTTAAAGCAGATCTTTGGAGGAGTTATATAGCATTTTTTACCACCTATATATATTCTCACTGGAACAACCACGGTCTTTAATCACTTGCCTGAGTTTCAACATCTTCAATAGTTAGAAAATTTTAATGTGAACTTCATATTTTAACAAACATAAGAACAATGTTTGCCTTTTGAAAATAAAGCTAGTATCTTAAAAATGGGTCATAACTAGTTCATATCAAAGATGTTAGAATCACCTAGGGGATGCTAATTCATTAATTATTTTATTTCATCATTTAGTTTTCCAATCTATGAAATAATACATTTTGTGGTTAGATGGCCTCAAGGAACAAATAGTAACTATAAAACATTTACTTATCTGTCTCTCTTCTCTTCGTGTATCTTACAGGACTTTATTAAAATATCCATTATATTATAGTATTATGTGGAGCCAATTTGAAGGTTTGCAGCTTGTACCCAGAAAGTCATCCAGGTCTCTGTGGAAGGAAAATTAGTGCTTTCAGGACAGTAAACATGGCATAACTTTGAAGTTTAAGAATAGACATAGCATGCACAGATTGCTTTTAACAATAACAATTGTAAAAAATTAATATATAAAGTCCTAATGGGTATTCAACATGGATAAGGACTGCTGGTCTAGGCTCATAATTCTGTGTTCATCTCTCACTCTAAAAGGGGCTATAAGCAATCAAATAACAATAAAAATAATTTAAAGGATGTTTGTGAAATGTTTCTGATGTGGCAAATGGATGCATAATATTGCCAGAGTATTGCCAGCAAATAGCCAAGAATCTCAAAGTTGATTTTGCACCTGGAAAAGAGAAGAAAGAAAGAGGCAGGGAGGGAACAGACTACTGAATTTCTGGACATGACATCATTAGCCAAATTCCACCTTCATTAAGCAAAATGCTTAAATGGACAAAACACACTTTCCATGATGAGGAGAACTTGACTCAGGTGATGAGTCTTTGGTTTCTTAGGTCCATTTCTCCGGCAGGGAATGGTTTTCTTACCTGGGGGGACATGTGATGCCTATGAAAGTGGACTAAATTTGGGCATCTGTAATTACATTAGCTTGCGATTAAGCAGACTTGTGGTGGGAGGATTAATGTCGGAAGATTCCCCATTTTTCAATCTTGTGTCTACATCAATAAGATCGAACTAATTGCTAATTGGCATTTAGAAAATGAACTACTCTGGTGCCCTGGAGCAGTGCTGTAATATGGCAAGGAATTAGGAATATGATATTTCTTTCTTCAATAACAGAGAGGTATTTATTCCTAGAAGTAACACAGTCTCATTAAAATATTTTAATCTAAAATATAGCAAAATATATGAACCATCAAACTAGTGTTGATAGGACCAATTCACTATTTAGAGCATATATTAATTCACAAGATATGGATTTCATAGAAATCATTATGTTGGACTAAATTATTAGAAACTGACATCATTCATCAAAAAATAAGACAAAGCTTATCTCTAAATAACCCTTCTTGACCCCCATCTCCCAACCACCATTGCAACTATCTTCATGGCTTTGATTCACATTGTAACACAGTATTTTGATTGCTTTTCCCCATTGCCTTGGCATCGAATATTCTAATATATTTAGTGATTTTCAGAATTTTATAATATGTTTCTAAAGAAATGTATAGGTTGGGAAACATATACAAATAATTTTATGTACTACTATCTAAATAAATAAATGCATATTCTCAAGAATTATTATTACAAAATTATATTTTATAGCTTTCTTTAACAGACCTTTTTAAATGGGCA
Source organism: Tamias sibiricus (assembly GCA_025594165.1). Taxonomy (NCBI): domain Eukaryota; kingdom Metazoa; phylum Chordata; class Mammalia; order Rodentia; family Sciuridae; genus Tamias; species Tamias sibiricus. Next base: position 148,428,351 of record CM046660.1, on the reverse strand, counting down.
TGGATTTCCCTTCCTTCTAGAGTCATTGGAATAAACTAATCATTGTTAAAATATGTTTTTTCCAAAATGCTAAATATTTGGGGTTTAATTTCAATCATCCACAATCAGCATTATTTCTCTAGAGCAGTATTTTCTAAAATGCAACTCAAGATTCCCATGATGGTCTATGGAAAAGTTATCCATGTTCAAATCCGTATGAGAAAATTTTCGTGTACTATTATCCATATGGAGGCACACAATACAAATCAAACCAAAGGTGGTGAGGAGTTCTGAGTGAAATATTTCTTGGTTAACTCCATATTTAAAAGATTTATATAATTAGTGAATCCCCTCTCTCTTTTGATTACACATGGCAGAACTGATGTTCAACCCAACTTATTTTGAAAAACATTGTTCAGGAATTGTTTGTTGTGAAAGGTGAAAGCTGACTACTTACAGAAAAATAACCTAAGTTACTTTGAGAATTCTAATTTCTACATTCTTTTAGTCTGTTAATTGAATATCTGAAATGTGATCCTGGAAGTGTATCGAGTCTCATTAAAATATTTTAATCTAAAAGATAGCAAAATATATGAACCATCAAACTGGTGTTGATAGGACCAATTCACTATTTAGAGCTTATAATTATTCACAAGATATGGATTTCCTAGAAATCAGTACCGTTGGAAATAAATCTTTCTTAAAGTGTGGGCAAATAGTCTTTGAAAGTTCCATTATATCATTATTATCATTAAAGCCATTATTTCAAAATTTGCTTTAATAAATAATCTGAATTTTCTCATTTAGTGCTTCTTATATTATTTAAATGATATACAGAAGATAAAATCAGAAATATTTTATATATTTGTAAAATAAATATGTATTTTTTTAAGAAAAATAAAAGGATAGCTATGCACACACATATGTACATATATGTATGTGTATATATATATTTGAAGGCACATGAGTAAAAAATAAGTGACATTAAAGGTAAAACCAAGATGAGGCTAGGCCTTCACAAGAAATTTGTTGGGTTCACTGCTTCTTTAGCAAACTAGGAAAGTACAGTAGTAGACTGATAGCCACTGGTTACAGGCAAGCATCCTATTGGTCTTCACATCCTATATTTAGACTAACTATGTGGTATAAAGTTGGTTTTGTATTACTAAAGATTTTCCAGCAATTTTTCAGTATCTCAAAACTGTCACTCATTCAGTTATATAAATGCAGTAACTGAGTTGGAACTACATGACCTGGCACAAATATCCAGAAAAACTACCTATGGGTTTTCTACTTGATTTCAATAAATAAAAACTTTTTTTTTTTTCTCCATTCCATGGTTGTAAATTGTGAATTGGTTGTAACTCAGTGCCATCATTCCCATATGTTAGTTGATTGGTTGGGAAACTAAGAAACTATAGTATGACTGAGAATTTTTTCTAGAATAAACTAAACCTAATACGAGGTTACATATGCTGTTTATTTCTTGAGAATATCAGTAGTTGTTTTTTTCACTGTGAACATGTCAATTACCAAATTATCATTGAGGCCCGGTGCCTCCTTGTAATAATGGAGCAAGTGTTTAAGGCTCTAAAATGATGCTCCCCATGGCACAATTTCATCTGCTCAGGTATTATTTTTTTTCTTACAATAAGAACCTTTTATTTGCATGGACCTCAGTGAAATGGAAATGGCCCTCTGAACTCCTTCCTGATGAATGAATTCTGAACAAGAATGACAATTATCCCACATTCATAGAATAGAATGAGAAATTCATATCATTTCCAAGTGTCTTCACACTTTCATAGAAAACTGGTGAGCTCTGAGGTTCAGTATGCAAGGCAGTCTTGAAACTGCAGCTCCTCCCTCCCAGGAACTGTGTTCTTCTCAGTCTGAGTGAACATTTAGAAATCTGTGACACAATGCACAATGATAGTGGCCACATGTGTGCAAACAAGTGTCTCATTGAAATCAAGGAAGCACATTGCTTGATAGGATTCTTAGAACCTTAAAAGTATGGCTGCCTCCATGTATACTCATGCACACAGTGGTATTTCAGTACTGCTGGCATATCTAGCAAACAAAATATGGTTCAAATGGCTTAACAATCCTAGAAACGGAAGGCACCAGTTTAATGAGGTCTCCTCTGCTTGAAATTAAAGTGGAAAGAGTTTTACAGAGAACAGTATTCAATAACAAAATATTAAATGATAAACACAGATTGCTTAAAATCAGACGGGCCATTTTAAGAAAAGCATTTTAGCTCATCATGATATGTAGCACCTTATTTAAATTAGGAGGTGTTAATTCGTAGCTTGAATAATATATTAATATAATATGTAAAGTGAATGGCATTGTTAATCACAGTCGCGCCTGGAACGACTTTGCTTCTGTGCACTGAATGTTAATTTTGCAAAACATTAATTTCAAAGATTTTGCAGCAGTGCTTTTGTAATTAAATATTAATGTCACATGTTATTGCAGTAGCATGTTTATGAAAGCCGGCAACACTTCAAGTCAACTCATTTGTTTTTATATTTATTCTTGTACATCTGCAATCCCTTCCATTTCACAATTTCAAAGTGAAGGCCATTTTGAATAGTCAATATGTGAACATTTTTCATTGTAAGCGTTTTTTAACATCCAACAGGGTAAATATTTAATGTTGTGTTTTTAGCTGGTATAATTTTTCAGAAAATTGGCTATAACTTTTAACAACTCAAAGGTACCTAAACAGTCTCAGTTTTGGCTTAAGTGATCTGAAAATAAAGTAGCAATAAATGTGATGAAGCTGTGTAAAAATATTTAAGAATTAGAAGGTTTTATGTGAAAGTTTGAAATTAGAACTACGATTCTATGCACAAGATATCTCAGTGCTTACTTATTTTTATATTTTTTTTATTATGGCGCTGTATTATGTCAAGAAATTTAAAAGATGGAATTGACTTTTGATTAACTTTTTCCAAGTTCCATAACTAGACAAAGAATAGACAAATTTAACCTGTTACTTATTACATGATTTGAAATTACACATTTGTTTTAAAAGACAATCACCATCTTACTCCAAGTATATACTATTTTTATTTCATTATATTTGGTTACACCAATTCACTACAGCTGGTGATTTTGTACAGATACACCCTGTTTATTAGTTACTTTTAGCTTAAAAATTAGGTCATTTCCTTTTGTGAACCTAGATAACAAGAAACGCAATTCTAGACATTGTACTTCAAAACTATTATTTTATGCATCTAGCAAAGTTGTCTTCTACGATGAAATCCCTTAGATACATTTTTTAAAATTATGGAATGAATTATCCATATTACCAAAAAAAATCTAGGAAAAATCAAGATATATTATGTTTGGTTATGGGCACATTTAACAGTTAAAAATTCTGTCTGCACCTGATGTTGCATGTTAACAGCTAATGCCATTTGACAGTGATGAAATTAAAGGATGAAGAAGAGATACAAACTACATTTTACAAGCATGATGGGTCTCCAACAATGCCATTTAAATATTATTTGTCACTATTTAAAATGAACCTTTCCCCTTTAAGCTATGCCATTACGCTCATTTGTCCTGTCACCACTGACAGGCTATATGACTCACACACAAAAATGGTCATTAGGTACTGCATCTTCATCTTATTTAAAAAAAAAAAAAAAAAAAAAAAAAGAAAGAAAGAAAGAAAGAAAGCATTCTGATGCTTCTAAAAGCCTGTAATTATTTTCATCCGAAGAGATAGTGTTGCTCGGAAGGTAATTTAATAACCTTTTGCATGTACCTGGGGAATGCCTCTCCAGGGAACCAAGGTGCCGACATGCCATTCAGTCGTCAAAACATGACCTTTAATGGTTGCTTGGAGAGAAGTTAGCGTGGAATGTTGTACACAGTGCAATGCTAATTCTGCTTTCTAATATATGCAAAATTTAGTTCTTGAGCAATGATCTTTGTAAGATGAATTAATATAGGTACTGCTCCAGGAAACAAAAGAAATTGCAATGTGAAAGTCTCCCCCCCACCACCACACATAATCTTTTATACTTCAGTTTGAAGTAGCTAACAACTTGCACAATCTGTATAAAAAATAGTGCAAAACACTCCAGAAGTCTTTGCTTCCTTTCCTCCTTTGAGTTGGTTGATGAATTCTATTCTATATACTATGGAAATGTAAAACAGGATTAAAGGGATTTCTTTGATAAGTTTATTTTCCCAAATAAGTCTTGGCCCCAACTCTGTGAACAAGAAAAAGCAATGCTTACCTTTCATATGCCCTGTCTGTTTTATAACACAATGTATGTGGCTTTTTGAAATTACTAATGCAGTTACTGAATTAGTTTTTTAAAATCCTTCATGGATTTTCAGTGTGAAAATATGGCATTTTGAAACACTCGCATAGACAAAAAGAGGCACAGGCTGTTTCCTGTAACAACCAGGTTCAGAAACTCCTTATTTTGGTAGTCTGATATTAGATCCCGCCTTAGTTAGAAATGCTAGGATTTCAACTCCCTACCCCTGACATGCCATCCGTCAATTTATTAGCACGCTGGTGCAGTAAGCCACTGAACAGGCTATATCAATTCGTTTAGTTTTTTTCTTTAAAATGTCTGTAATCCTCAGCTCTGCTCTCTCAACCGGTCAGCATTAAAGATTTATGTTGCACTTTTTTTCATTGCCACACCTGAATATGGATTACTTAAATGGGCTGTAAATAATTCATATCTGGGAATAAGTTTCCATTACTGACCAATGTTGTAATTTAATATACTGTATTATGGGTTATACAATTTTAGATTGTTTTTCTGTGTGCATTCTGCAGTCAGGCAGACAACAGTTTAAGTAAAAAGGGTGAGGTGTTTGTTCAGCTTATTTTCACGTTCACTCTGTGTGCTCAAATCAGCAACAGGGCTAAAGGAAGCAGAAACCTACTTTCAACTGCATGTTTTTCTGCTATTTATGGAAATCCTTTTTTTAAAAGCACTTGACCTAAAACAAAGTATGAAAATATGTAATAGCATATTATTGGTAAATTTGAGAAAGAAATAAAATGTGTTAATAAAGGTGACTCCAAATCTTGGTCCTTGAGAATCGAAAAATAATCTTGATTCTTGAACCCAAAGGTTAACTTTCCTGTTCAATGCTTGATTATTCTATGCATAATATGCCCATAATAAAATCATAATTTATTTGACAGGTTTGAACAAGGGTACTGGATCAAATACGCAAAATATTAAAGTACAAGCTATTTTTAAAGCATAGGCAAGTGTTTACTCTTAAAAGAGCTTTAAACAATTTAAGATTAAGTTGAGTATAGTAAAAATTAATAATAGATTAATACATGAAAATCTATGAAGACACATAAGATAATGATTTAAAAAGGAATAATTTAAAAAGATGAATTAAAAAGTCGAATCAGAAAAGAAGGCCAGCATAAACTAGGGAAAAACATGCTGTGAATAAAGTCTGTTAGATCTTGAAATAGGAGAACTGCTAAATAATGCATAGTTTTATTTTTCTATCATTTGCATAAACCTTAAGAGAGTATTTATTTGTGTAAAACTTGATGTATCGAGTAAGGAGAATGAAAAAAATGGCATTCATTTTGTTTTCATTTTGGTATTTAGGAAAAATATTCTGTTACATATGGACTACTTAGACCTAATCATCTGACTGAATGTGCTGTGCGCCTTGAGCCAGGTTGGAAAGGGCTGGCTGGAGAACAGTGCCCTGGTCTTGCTGCAGGCGATGCAGGTTGGCCCATGCTCTGCTGGGGAGCAGATGGTGAGCCAATGCTTGTAGTCACACTTACCTTCCTTGCTAAATCCATAATCCCTCACTGGACACGGAGCCAAGGCAGGCTTTGGAGGCAGAAAGGAGGTTACAATCTGGACTTGGGTAGTGACTGCCAGAACTGAGAAAACAGCTCAGAAATTTCAAATGCTTAACAAGTTATCTGTCTTGTCCCTAAGCCAGTGCAGCATTTTTAAAAGTAATTAAGACATGATTGAAAATGTGTATGCCATCTAAATACAAAAATCTTCAAAAATCACCAAAACCAATAATTAAAAGCCACATTTAATGTGACATTATGCAAAAATACATTTAAAATGAACTGTATTTTTGTGATTGAAAGGAAATACATTGAGTAAAAATAAAAAAGAGGAAGCATTTATTTTATAGAAAAAAGCATTTTATTTTCTTTATAAATCTGGACCTTATAGAAGGAAAACATTTCATACATGCCTATAAATATGAAATATTTTCCTTCTATAAGAAAATACATAGCTATGCAACATGATATCTATACTAACATAGACTTCTCTGTAAGTTATTCTTTCAAAAAATTAAATGATTAGTTAATTTTCCTATATATAATGCTTATGTATGTATCTGTATGTTTTTACATGTGTGAATGGAGTTCATCATCAACACAGACATTATAAATCAAAAATACAAAATAAAAATATTGAGTGGGGAGCCAAATTCTAATCATTTGTAATAAAAGGGATAGTAAGTGCCATCTGTTTAATGTAAAAAGAAAATGATAAAATTCATACATATCTCATAAACTAAAACCATGGAGTGTTCAAATAAAACAAAATATGTATAAGATATCAACATATTCCATTAGGACTGGATTGACTTGAATATATCTTATCTACACAATAATATATAAGAAAAAGCTAACTCTTCTGATTACAGTTGTGCCATAACACTGGCTTATTTTTAAACAGGTTTTAGTCTACCTATTGGCTATTAGAAAATCGCTTGGTTTTCTCCTTTTTATTTTCAGTCATTCCTCATTTTCTTGGGCAACATCCTTTCTATGCAAATGTTCTTAGATATACTTGCAGTGAAGTTCATTGGTGAGCATAATTTTTATAGCTTTCATCAGTCCACTGCAACATCTATATTTTGATCCCTTGACAAAGGGCTACTGGTACTCTCTATGTATATGTGAATAACTTGAGCTTCCCACTCAGGGACCTCACCACATCCTTTCCTCTCTTTCTTTTTATTCCCTTTTTCCATTGCCTCTCTTTATAAAGTACTTACTTTGTCTTTACTTAAACTTGGAACATTCTCTTAATTTCTTCTCTTTGTGAAACTCCTTCAGAATTCATTTCTTGCCAGTACCTACATCACTCAATATGTCCTTTCCTGGTAATACTGTTTTCTTCAGAAACTCATATAAAGAAATAAAAATGTAGAAGCTTCTTTCACTGCTCCATCTTGTAATTCAAGAAATGTGCCTTGATAGGAGATATGGGTAGGTCAGTATTTATAAAAGGATATACAAGGGCAAAAATAATTATTATGATACATTTTGGAAATATTAGGTGTAGGTTTTTTCGCACAATAATGTGCTTGATATTTGTAATGTTTACCTTATATTTGCCTGCATCAGAAAAATAACCCCTAAATATAATAATATTTACAAGTTTTTTTTTCATTATTAGTAGGAAATTTTACTATAAAAAGCCATAAAAAGATATTATAAAGTAGTTTCACTTCATCCTTTAACCAAAAATGATGTACCTTATGATATTTTCACCTATTTAATTTTTGTTTTGATTGATGGATACTTTCATGGGCTTTTAAACAATTTTAGTTAATGTAATTAAAGGTTGATTTAATGTTAATGTTCTGTTCTTGGATGAGAACACAAAGAAAGTAAACTTTAAAGGTTATTTTTAACAATGCAAATTTCCTATAAAATCACATTTCTGTTAATATCAAATGATTAAGCTAGGACATTATGGCCATCAACAATTTAAAACCAACAAATCAACAAAAGATATAAAATATATTTACTAAGAAAAAAACAATATAAATTTGTCTTTAGTATAAGACATAGCCCCTCCATTCCAGATGTGTGTTTGGTGTGTGTGTCGGGGTGGTGAAGGTAATGGGCATTGAGCCCAAGGTTGCTCTACCACTGAACTACATCCCCAATCCCTTTTATTTTTTATTTTGAGTCAGGGTCTCTTTAAGTTCCCCAAGCTGTCCATGAACTTTCTATCTTCCTGCCTCAGCTTCCTGAGTGTCTGGGATTACATGTGTGTGCCAGTATGCCAGGCTCAATTTAAGATTTTTAAGAAAGGACATTGGTCTTAAAAAACAGGGTTTGCATTCCATCTCTGCCACTATAAAAACATAAAAAGCATTTACGTCTTTGGGCCTCAGTTTCCTCATCTATACAATGACAACATTTGTCTAATGATTTCTAGTATTTTGATTCCCTATAAAATATTTTGTGGCTATATGAATTTGGAAAGACAAACTACAGAGATAAGTAAGTAATTAAGTACCAATAAATAGCACCATATAGGTGATGTCTCTAGGCAACACATGATCATGATTAAGTACCAAGTAAGTAGTTCAAGCAATATTTGAAGCCAGTTAACTAAATCATCATTTATATGGCACTTAATATTTTGTATTTTAAATTTCTCATTGTGTAATTTTTGATACATAATTTGGAACACATTTTCTACAACTGAATGAGACATTAATAACGGAAAATTTTTCAAATATAGTTCTCCAGGCAAAATTTTGTAATATCCCCACGTATTAGGACATTTCCACAAGAAAGGCCATGTGTAAGTCCCACATTCTGGGTGAATCTAAAGTCCCAGAATTATAGTGAAAATAGCTTTATCCATAGACACGAGGGAAAAAATGACTAGCAGAAGTGAGCTAACACAACCAAAAATGTGTACTGAAGAATGAATTAGAAATCCAATTTATCAAAATTCTTGGAGGTGGCTTCTGGTCTCTAGTGAATCTTCAGTGCTTTGATGTGTCACCTATTAAGCATTAGAGTGGCATATGCCAATTATTGTGTAGTATATAAAGCCTCCAAATAATTATTATCCTAACCATCAACATATCACAAACATTATTAATTAAGAGAGACCTCTGATTTCCTTAAAAGGAAATGACACTCTTATGGCAAATGACCTATTATAGAATTGGAAATGACTATGTTGTCAGAAGTTGCAACTCTTGGATGAAGCATAAAGCAGAGATCTTGATGTTAATGGTCATGGAAGATTCTGTGTTGCCATCTGTCGGGAATTATTTACCAGTTTTTGCTGACCAAATTCCAAATTAAGAAGCCCCATTTACTGGCTCAAACTTATCCTCAATCTTAATTATAAATAGTGTCTGTCTTTGGTATTTTAGAACTATTATAAGATATACAGATTCTGAAGGACTTAAGTAGAATATTTTTTAAGTACCTTCTTTTCTTTGGGTACTCATCATTGCCTGATTGAATTTCTCCGTAGGTTTCTAAACAATATTTGTATCAACCCTCATGACCCACTCCTAGCCACCCTCCTGATGTAGGCTGCCAAGGAGATTATTCTAGAATGCAAATTTTGTTCCTCATTGTCTGCTTTTATAATTTCTCTATAAACCCTCCATAGCCTTGAGAAAAAAGTTCAAAATCTTTGTGATCATTTTAAAGCTCCCTGTGATCTTGTGCCTGCTCATCTCTAGTCCTTTCTCTGATGCCCAGTCTAAGTTCTGTCTACTCTGGCAGCATACCTGCACATTACTGAACTTTGAGGTTTCTTCCTTTGTTGCTTTTCCACAAATTACTATGTTTGCCTGGAATGCTCTTCTACCTAGCTACATTTCCTAATTGTTCTCCCATCAAACTCTTTCTTACCTTGCCTTTAGGTAATGTATTCCCTAAAAGCCATTTCTAATCACTCCTCTCAGCCCCCAAGTCCGGATGGACATGTTCTTCTTATATGCTTTTGTAACCCTCTGAGCTATCATAATTATACTTCAGAATGAAACTGTTTCTCTACCTCTCATGCTGGAAAATAAATGTTCAGTTCATGGGCAAGGTTGCATTCCCCTTTTCTATTTCTAAGGCCTGGGCTAATGTGTGGCAAAGCACATTCTTGTCAAGTTGTCCACTTCCTTCCTGATTTCTTTGGCACCATGATCTTGGGGATGTTCCTCCTCTCTTTGAGGTTTCTGCCTTTTCCTTTCCACTTCTGATTTGTGGATTTTCCCAGGGCTCCATCATCAAGCCTGTCATTTTCTTAGTATCTACAATATCCTAGATGCTTCTATTCAAGAATATGGCTTGAAACTATCCAGTTGTTGCCTACACTTTAATCTTCAGGACTGTATATCCAACTGTTTCTTCAATGTTTGTATTTGAATATTTAATATTCATGTTAAACTAAAGAGATCAAACAAGAATACCTGTTTTTCTCCCCACTGCAAATCTGTTTCTCACTTCTTGTTTACCATCATAATTAACACATTTCCTCAACCACTTGGTTGTTCAAGGTAAACTCTAGGATTTATTCTTCACTCTATCTAAACCTAACCTGAGCTAAACAATCACTAGGACTTCTCAGCTTTACATCAAAGCATCCCAAATGCATCTGCTCTGTTGATTTCCATTAAACCATCTTGGTCCCAGTCACCACTGGGGATTATCTTCTTGGTTATCATACTTCTGTTCTAACCCTCCTATCATACATCCTGCAATAGCAGCCATGGTAATCTTTAAAATAGTAAAATGAACCCAAGCCATTTACCTATTCAAATCCATACAGTAACTTTCATGCTGTTGAGAATAAAATCCTAACACCTAATCCTGGTTTATCAACCCGTTCCAAATATTCCAGCCCCATCCCATCCTGTACCCATCTTTTCACTTTGCTCCAATTCCACTGTTCTTCTTTCATTTTTTTGAATAAATTAACTCAAGTTTTGTTCTATGGATCAACTGTTTCTTCTGTTGTCTCAACTGTTTCCTCTGGGTCTAGAAAGTTCTTACTTCTGATACTTATATGTTTTTTTTCTTTCTCTCATTTAAATTTCACCTAAATATAAAGACTTTCTTTTTTAATTTTATTTTTTAGTTGTAGTTGGATACAATACCTTTATTTTATTTATTATTATGTGGTGTTAAGGATCAAACCCAGGGCCTCACGCATGCAAGGAAAGTGCTCTACTGCTGAGCCCTAACCCAAGCCCAATATACCAAGACTTTCTGAACTGACATTTCAAAAAGTAGACAATTTCTATCATAGCACTCTGTATAACATCTATTATGATCATATATATCTGTTTATAATCAGTATCTTTTGGTTTTATTTCCCTGAATAATACCTGTTATTTTAATATTCTACATAACACCTATCATTATCATATATTTCTGTTTGTTTATTTATCAATTTTTTTATTTATCTTCTTAAAACCTGTCAAAATGCTTAACTTCATCAAAGCATGGGCCTTGCCTGTCATATCCATTGCAGTATTTCCAGCACCTAGAACATGGTCCCAATCAGTAGAAACTCAATCAATAATTGCCAAATAAGTGAATTTTATTGAATGGAACAAGGAATCCACTTTGAATGAGTCAAATTTAGAACATCATAGTTTAGAGAGTTTGCACCAATAGATGTAGAGGGGAAAAAGTTACCATGACTTTTGCCACAGTCTTTGGGTTGCTTGCTGGGATCAATGACAAACATGTTGCTAGACACCATGCTAGACACCTGTTGCTAGAATAGAGAGGACTTCACAAAGTATCTGTCATTGTCGTCTCAAGAAGTGCTAGTGAAACTTCTCTTCCAACTATTTCTTGCTGGAGGAGGAAGCCAGAAAGTGTAAGTCAAAGAGGAAACCATAGCAAAAATGGTAATACATTCAACTGTCCATTATATAAACTAATCAACTTCTGAATAATATAATAATATTTTTGGCAGAGGTCCACCTTAATGCTATTTTATTATAGAAAATTATTTTTCCCTTTCCTTGGACTTTTATTTGGACATTATTTTGTCCTTCCATAGGCATAGTTTATGGTTCATTTTAGGGCAGGAGGGAAGAAAAATAACATTTCTACATTTATTTATCCAAGAAATACTTATTAAACATTCTCTAGGAAGCTTATACTCTAACAAAAGATACAATAAATGAGCACAATATTTGTAATATTTGCCATAAAAATCACATGTAAAATATTATAAGTACCAGACAAATGAAATTATATACCAACAAAGACTCAGTAGAATTCATGTATTAGAACATCCAGAAAGCTTGGCTTCAAATTATGCCCAGCATTTTACATGTGTATAAACTGGGGGTGGGGAGTTGTAAAGGAAAGAACAATTTAAGCAAAATATGAACAACAATTGTCATGGACCCATATACTAGTGTAAATAACTAGTTTCATTCCAATAAGACTGGAAGCAAGAGTGGAATAGGTATATCTGAGCCTTTTATCACATGATATCATATGCCAGAGAAAGACGATATGTTGTTCTGAAGATCTTTGTAGAATAAAAGATAACAAGCAACCTAACTTTTGTTAAAACCCTACCCCTATCACTTACATTTTTTTCTTATCTTGTGCCTACTTCTTTCCTTTCCATCTTAGGCTTCTCTTTATCCCAGTTTAAGGGGTAAAGTAAACAAGAAGCCAATCTAAGTATCTGGTAGGAAAAAATGAGTGCTCAACAAATGCTATAAAAATGATGCCCAAATATTTGGCACAAGATTTTATTGGTTTAGTTCTTGGAGAAATCTGACATTAATCCTTTCAGATTAAAATCTCTAGCTTCATGGTGCACCTTTTTGCTGCTACTTTTCTGGTTTACAGTTTCTGCATGAAGAATGCAGATTCCTCTTTTTGAATATTGCCACAATTGTTGGGTACACTGTACATTTTTAAGCACTCAGGGATGCAGCACCAACATTCTCAGTCATCTTGATCTCTGGGTCTTATTTTTTATGTACACACCAGTCAAATTACTAGCAAGAAACTAATAGACACACTAGGAATATAGCTAAGTTGTAGAGTGTTTCTCTAGCATGCACAAGTCCTGGTTTCAATCCCTAACAGTGCATACAAAACAAAACAATCAAAAAATGCAACATTGATAAAAAGAGTGGTTTATAAACATAAAATCCCTGCAATTTGAATCTTGCCTCCTCACACAGTACTTCAGGGCTCTTAGGAATTTTTTTTAAAAACATCTTGTATTAGTCACCTTTTCATTACAATGAAGAAATACTGGAGGCTACCTAAAAAGAAAAAAAAAAGGTTTATTTAACTCAAAGTTTGGTGAGGGTTCTTTCAGCTACATTATATCATGGAAAATGATAATGGTAAAAGCATATGTGCAAGGAAGCAGTTATATCTTGAAACAGAGAGCTAGAAAAAGACTGGGGTTCCACAGTCCCTTCTGGCAGAATGTCCCCAGTGACTGGAGTACCTCCCATGAGGCTACACCTCTTAAAGGACCATTGCCTCCCAATACCACCAGTCTAAAGACCAACGCTTCAAATCATAAGCCTTTGGCAGGGATCAGACAACATCCAAACCATACACACCTTTTGCTGTACATTGCCTTATGTATACAAATGGAAATAATCATAAACACCTTTTAAATAGCTTATTTGTTAGAGCCACAACCACAAGTAATTTTTGCTTTAATTGACAAATGTTTTAAGGATCAATGACAGAAGATATTTAAACACCAGGTATATACTAAAGATTTAAAAAAATGTTGGTACCTTCTTTTGGATTTCCCAATGCTTTCTGTCACCAAACTCTTTATTCCACATATCCACCTGTCTAACATTTAGTCATCTTTTAATATACAAGTTAGTATTTCTGTATTTCTGAAGTATTTTTTTGAATGATCAGTTGAATGGAATGCTTATTGCCACTAATCTCCCCCTTTTACAAATTATGTAAGTATTTTAGTGAAAACTCTTTTATGTTAGCTTTTCCTCTCCATCATAATTACTTTAACACAAATATTTATTATCTCCTTGTTATATTTGAAGTTCTGCTATGGATTAGATTTTAAATGTCACCCAAAGGCCCATGTGTTAAAGACTTAAAAGTGCGGTGCTCTAGGGAGGTGTTAGAACCTTTAAGAGGTGGGGCCTAATGAGAGGCAGTTAGGTCACTGAGGGTGTGCCCTTTAAAGGATATCGGATCTCTAGCCCTTTCTTCTTCACCATGTGCTCCCTGCTATGACACGCTGTCTCACCACAATCCCCCAAATAATAGTGCTAACAGATAATGGACTGACCTCCAAAATAAAACTTGTCTCTTTATAAGTTGATTATATTTGAGTTGATTATAGTTATTGAGTTAATTGTGTAAGTTGATTATTTCTGATATTTGTTATAGTATCAGAAAGTTTATTAACCCAAATTACAGTTCCAATTTTATATCCTCACATTATCTAATATAGCATTTTTTTCAAATAACAGATTCTATATATACACATGTTGGAACTTTTCTTTGAATGGTTCTTTTTGTATTAAGCTACTATATAGTAATTTAGATTGAGAAAAATCTTTAAAATTACTTCTAGTAATTTACCTAATATAGACTTAGTTATGAAAAACTAGATAGTACAGTAATAAAATGTAAACCTTCTTTATTCCTAGTTAGCAAATTAATAACATTTAATCTGCCTGTAACCTAAGGTCCCTTTATACCTATTTAATAATATATATATAAGATGAATTTGATCTTATTCAGTTTCTTTTAAACTTATGTAATAGAAAACAAGATCACAAATCCTCAAGAGCTCTGATGTGCACTTTTGATGAAGTTTTTATAAGAAAAATAAGTAATGTTTCACTTTTAGGTCAAAGTTTCAGTACCATGTTGACATGTTTTGAGTGAATTTTTTTGTAGGAAATTTGATTGTATTCCAGAATAATGCTTAAAAATGAAAATCATACATTTCAGATTATTATTTGAAAATTCCTTTAATAGACTTATGGAAAATTACTTCAAATAAACTTGGAATTTAAATAATATCACACACAAGAAATCCACTAGATCCTCAAAACTTAAAATCTAATTTAGAAAAGAAATTCTTTTAAAAATTTTCAGTTGAAAAAATTCCAATTATATCATTATTTATTCCTTCACAAATTTAAAATAAAATATATAAAGGGTGGCCTAAATATTTTCTCTGTCTTCACAAAATCTTTTAATTGGACTCTGCTGCCTAGTGTTTATAGGTTTCCTCTTAAAGACATTTTTCAAAGTACTGTTTATGTTCTTCACATAATTGGCAGGTTCATGGCACTGGCAATCAGCTCTAAAAATGCTTCTTGTAGCCAAGGTGTAGTAGTAATATTGTTTAGACTTATATTTTGTTTTAAATGGAATGAAACATGAAAAAAAAAAACTGCTTAAATTGATTAGACATTCCACACAATTTTAATTTCCTTCTACATTTCTATCTCCTGGATAATGTATTACTGTGCTTGTCACATTAGCCTCTCCACTATTTGTGGACACTGAGGCAGAAAAAAAATTAATTTTGTTTTATCAGTTTCTCTACCTTTACTCTCAATAAATTACCTCTTCCATCCCTTTGAGAGTCTGACCCTGTGCCCTTCCTACTTTTGAAAAATGTTGTCTTATTTATCTTTATCATTTCACACTTTTCCCTTTATTTGCCATCTTTCCTTTCTTATCCTTTTATTCTCTCTTGACTTCATTTTATAATCTTCTACATCCTGTTTTGAATCTTGTGCAACCTACCCTGCGTATTTCTCTTCCTTATTCCTGATTATTTTTGCATTTTCTTGTTCATCCTAATTGGCTCCATTTTTATTTCCAGTATATTTATTACTAAATGACATTCATTGCCTTTGGGCATACATTAATTTATCTTTCAGGATTTTTCATTTTCTCTCTGTGTCTTTTCTTTATATATTTCTTTTCACAACCTCCATTTCACTTCACTTTTCTCATATATGTTGGTGTGTAATTTTTGTTGTTGCTTTTTTAATATGCCTTCATATCTGTAATTCATGCTTCATGTATTATTAGGAGGGTTTATAAAATAAACCACTGTATGTTTGTCACAAACAGCATTAATTTGGATCATCTAAAAATAGGTTTGGATTCACTGTGCTGCAATTTGCCAGCCACCTTCTTTATGGCCATATTATAGGGCTTAACTAAATAAATAATTAGAAGATAATTTTGCAAATTGAAAGGACCACAGATATTTTAATTTATGGGCCTGAGGTCAGGAAGGGGAATATATTGAAAGGTGAATAAACAAAATGCAAACATTCCAAGAGAGATATGTTTAGATTTTTTGAGGTTTTTAATTGATAAAGTGACATATATATGTTAGCACTATTTATCTTCAGAATTTTTATGCCTTCTTGCATTTAAACGTAGATACACATGCCTTAAGAAAAATCCTTGGAAAGCATAAAATTGAGGCAAATAAAAATACAAAATAAATTGCAGTGCAATATGAAAAATATTGTAAGTTAAATAAAGATGTACTTAGTGTGTCATTGGTGCAAAGAGGAAGATTTTCCAAAGCAAATGACATCTCAGCTGAGTATTAAATAATCATACACACATTGCCCTCTGGAGATAAGGGGAAGAAGTGTTCAGAGACATTGTCCCATATTATAATTGAAAGATAGACTTCAGCAAGAAGACTGGAAGGATGAAATTTTAAAATATGTGTGTATGTTTTACTAAAAAATTTAGAACTTTCTGTGGTTCCATTGGAATCACTGGAGATGTTAAGCCAAGAAGGAACAAGATTGATAATTACATAGATTAGACAGAATGAGGATGCAAACTATGACAGACACTGGAGGAACAATTAGAAGATATATGACAGTCATTTCAAGGCTTCAAAAAGAGAATTTGAGTACACTTAGCTGTAGATGTAGGATAAAGCAATTGATAAGCAAGTCAAAAGCCATTTTTCCATAGAATTCAGGACCACTTATTTAATTTAAATTAGAAAATAGAGCTTTGAAACAGCTGTCCAGTAAACCGTATTTCATCCAGATAGAATCTCCAGTTTACATTGACTCTTTAGTTCCCTACAACCTTATGACAGTGGTTAATTAATCATGATTAATAGTTGAATAAATTAAATGTATAGTCAATGAAGAACATAAAATAGTTAATATTTAAATGATACTTTATTCCATAAATGAATAGGGACAAATCCAGACTTCCTAACACTCAGCAAAGGAGCCAAAAAAAAAATAAAAAATAAAAAATAATTGCACAGACACTCAGGCAAAATGAACGCCGATGGTAGTAAATTCTAAAAATGGCAGAATTTGGTCCTAAATCAAATGCAATTTCCACATTTGCATACTATGTAGGAAAGCATCTTATAACTATGTTCATAGTATATTGTTCAGCTTATTTGCATAATCTAATTCAGTGATACTTATGCTCTTCAAATAGTATTCACTGATCATATTTTATATCTTCTTTATCCTAAATTGTGGTTTTTGTGAACTATAGACCACATCAGAGAAAGAGTATAAATATCATAAATATTATGCCAATTTTTCTTTAAAATGAAAAAATATGTAAAATTCAGTTCTTTTTTACAATAACCAAATGCAAGCAATACTTTGAGCTTAAAAATGAATTTGCATACCGTTTAATTACATAGCATATAACTTTCAAAAGTCCCTTGGTATATTTAAAAAACAATGAGAATGTAGCCATGCAATGTAGACCTATTGATTTTAAATAGACTTCAGTTTGGCCAACTTTCTCATCCAAATTTTCAAAATTTCCCATAAAATTACAAGTCAAATTTGCATTTAGTAACACAGGTATTTGATCCATGGATATAACACATTATCTATTCATGCTGTGTTAATCTATTTATTTAAACTATATTAAATTACTGATACATTATCTGTTCAAGCTATATTGATCTCATGTGATATATTAAGACAATATTAGATCTTTGAAACAGCTATTTTCAAGGCACACTACTAGGCTATTTCATTTAATTAAATAATCATGACACTCTGGGTTTGATCCCTACTACAGAAAAAGAAAAAAAAAATATATATATATATACATACATACATACATATATATGAAACAATCTTTTAAAGAGAAATTAGAGTTTTTCTTATTATAATTATTTTAATTATTACATTTTTATAATTTATTTTCCCCAAATTGAGTTTCAATGACAGCATATAATTTTTTTTTTTTTTTTTTTTTTTTTTTTTTGGTACTGGGGATTGAACTCAGGGGCACTCGACCACTGGGCCACATCCCCAGCCCTTTTTTGTATTTTATTAGATGCAGGGTCTCACTGAGTTGCTAAGTGCCTCACCATTGCTGAGGCTGGCTTTGAACTTGCGATCCTCCTGCCTCAGCCTCCCAAGTGCTGGGATTACAGGCGTGCACCACCATGCCCGCGACAGCATATAATTTGTCCAGAATTTCTCCACTGGTCAACAGAAATCCTCCTTTGAAATCTGGATCAGTCTTATTCTAAAGCCCATTATTGTTTCACTGAGTAATGCTGTCATAATGAGGCTATTTTAGTCAGTTTTTTTTTCACTGCTGTGATTAAAAGACTAAAATACTTGAAAAGAATAAATTTAGAGGAGGAAAAGTTTATCTGGCTCACAGTCTCAATCCACTGACAGCCAACTCCCATTTCTTGGGCCAGAGGTGAGGCAGGATATCTTGGTGGAAGAGTATGGTGGAGAGAAGCAGCTCACATGATGATCAGGAAGCAGAGAGAGTGAGTCCACTGGTCAGATACAAAATATGTACCCCAAAGGCAAGCCCCCAGGGACCTGCCTCCTTCAGCCACACCCTATCCCCCTTAAATTACAGCTCAGTTAATCCTGTCAGAAGGTTAATTCACTGATGGGTTAAGACTCTTATAACTCAATCATTTCTCATTTAAACCTTCTTGCATTGTCTCACCACACATGAACTTTTGAGGGACACCTCACATCCAAACCATAAAAGAAGCATTACCACTATCATTGGAAAGGGTTAAATAAGCCAAGAGGGAGTAAATCTGAAACAAAATAGTTCTTATTTGGAGCAAAAGAACTACATCATTTTATGTACAAAAAAAATGAACTACATGAGCCCTAAGGAATCATAACACAAACCTTAAACAACAAACAGAACTTGTGAAAGATACCCATTTCTTCCCTATATGTTTAATTTTTGCTTTTTATTAATACCAAAATTCAAAATAATTGAATTTTTCAATTATTCATATATTGATTTACTTAAGATTCTTGCATATTGTATCTTAATTTTTCAGTTCTGGCCTACTTCAATAGTTCATTTTATCAATAGTCATACTGATTATATTAGAATATTTTTGACTTTTGTGATTTTTTAAAAAAATTTAGATGTAATATCTTATGAAAATTGACTTAATAAGAGGTGGCATCTTCTATATCATTTCTAAAATTATTTGATTTCTTAACTCTAATAACCATCTACAAAATGGGGTTCAAGTCAAGTACAATTTATAGGTACCCACAGCAATATGAGGTTGCTTTCCCCAGAAGTATATTTGAGACATGCACTGCATTTTATTTATTATTTTCTCTTTCATGAAATTCCTTAAACTATATGAAAAGTTTATTGCTTAGCTTTTCATGTTTCAAATGATTATGGAAGCCAAGAGCTCTTGTTTGTTTAAGTGTTACTTTTTTCCTTCTTTGAATATCTTGATCCAATATGACTATCAGGATAGTTGCATAATATCCTTCGCTAAGTTTTGGAGAACAGATTTTTGGGTGGTTTCTGTTTTCTTTTATTGTTGTTCGTCATTGTTATTTTGGCACTATAGAAACCTGTTTTAGGTCTACTTTTGACAAAGAATGTTATTGGATGTAAAAAGCAATTCAAATATTCTTGACAAAATAAATTTTTGAAAGACATGTAACAATAAGGATCATTCATTGAAGAGTCTTCCTCCACAGTGAAAAATTTTATTTGAAGAATATTATTTGGCAATCTCAAGTTTCTGTATGACACTGTAAGCTAGCATATTATTTATCTTTCTATATATCTTTCTTTATATCTATCTTATTTACCTATTCATCTACCCATATTTCCATCTATCTTTCTCTTTCTCTCTCCACCCATATCTGTCTACCCCTCTCTTTCACACACACACACACACACACACACACACACACACACGTGCACATGTATGTACATGAATACAACAGATAACAATACATTTACATATACATTTAGATTCTGTTTAAATTAATTGCTTTGGTAACAATTCAGGCAATGGTCCAAGTGCTTCATTTCTTCTGGAGATAGAAGAAGAAATTTGCTTAATTTGGCCTCAACCTGTTGAGCTCAAGCAATCCTCCTATCTTAGCCTCCTGAATAGATCGGACTATAGGTGCATGACATTGCACCTACATGTTTCTTTCTTTCCTTTTTTTAAAGTCCAGCTGGTTCCCTTGTTTTGAGAAATTTCATGATTGGAACATGGCATTACAACTCTGCCAACTATTTTGTTACAATTTCTGATAGTCTACTTTTAGTCCATCATTTAATCTATAGACTACCGCTACCTAAGTTGTTAATGAAATTTTTCAATTTATTCATCCCATTGTCATGCATGTACTTAGAAAATATTTTTTTTTTATTCCTTAAGTCAAGCAATCAATTTTACTCCTGGGTCTTTCACAAAAATATCATTAATTTCTCATAAAAGGATACTAAATATTATGTTTCACTACTGACACCACAGTCTTATTTAATAACTCGTGTGTGTGGGTATGTATGTGTGTGTGTGTTGGTGTAAATTCAATTTTCAAAATAGCTTATAGACTGTTTTAGTCGCTTTCATTACTGTGACCAAAAGATCAGACAAGAACAATTAGTGGAGAAAAAGTTTATTTGGTTCTCATGGTTTCAGAAGTCTCAGTTCATAGATATTGGGCTCCATTCCTCAGGCCTGATTAAGAAATACATTATACATCATGGTGGAAGGGTGTGGTGGAAAGTAGCTGGAAACATGGCACCAGAAAGCTGAAAGAGCTGTCCTCACCACAGAAAAAATATAAATTCCAGAGGCACACTCCCAAAGACCCAACTCCTCCAACCACATCCTACCTGCCAAGGGTTACCACCCAGTTACTCCATTCAACTGGATTGATGCACTGTTTGGGGTGGTGGAGCATGGGAGGAATAGACAAACTCTAGATAGGGCAAAGGGAAGGAAGGGATGGGAGAGGGAATGGAGGTAGGAAACGCAGTGGAATGAGATGGACATCATTACTCTAAGTACAAGTATGAAGACAAAAATGATGTAACATTGTGTACAACTGGAGATGTGAAAAATTGTGCTATATATGTGTATATGAATTGAAATGCATTCTGCTGTCATATATAACAAATTAGAATAAATTTTTAAAAAGAATCATATAACCCAATAACTTAACCTCTAAAATTTCTTGCATTGTCTAACACATGAGCTTTTGAGGAACACCATATCTAAACTGTGACATGGACAGATTAAGTTGAACACAAGAAATGAAGATACCACATTATTGTACATTTTGTATAACTTTATATGTAAACTTCATATTGTACCTTTCAAATGGACATGGAAATTACCATATTGTTGTAGAAGTTAATATTTACAAAATTTCTATTATAAGCAATTTTAAGAGGATTTGAAAAGTTTGGGCATAAAATTCAATGACATTATTCAAATTAAAGAACATCTTAATGAGGGCAACACATACTTGAAGAATAATTGTTTAAAATGATAGATATGAAAATAACACATATTTACACAGTACTTATTTATGCCAAACAAAATTTTCACCCCTTTTATATGTTTAGCCATCTAATACTCAGGACATTATTAATTAGATATTGCTACTCTCCCAGTTTAAAGATGAAAAAAACTGAGGCACAGAAAAGTAATGCAACTTGCCCACAATTGCACAAGTATTAAGTGGCAGTACCAGAATTCAAAACAAGGTACTTTTTCAAAATGCAAGTGCTTAACCATTACATTTTGGGCCTCTCAGGAATATATCTCAAAAGAATATAGAATGGCCCTGCATGGCAAGGTGAAAGAGCAATTACCTTTGATGGTGGTCTAGGAAAACTTTCAGGAAAGGTGTTGAAGAAGGATTAGAAGAGATACACAACACCTAAGTTGGTGTGTCTTATTAAATAAAAATCTGAATTGTTAAACATGCTTAGTTTAATATTAGTAAAGTCCTGTGTCCCCTGATGAAAGAATAAAATATATCATAGCTGAGTTCATCATGAACAAGAAATCCCAAATAATCGAAATCTGTTTTAGGACTAACAAAGTTGCAAAACCATTTTACTGAAGTTAAACTGTCATTAGAATTATGGTCAGCTCTTAGAAATAAGTCCACAGCAATAAATCCTAAATGTTGTATGTCTATGAGGTGAAATTCTCCTGTTACTCACATCCGACTGTTATTGTAATTTTGTTACTTCTCAAAAAGTTGGCAAAGGGCTCTGCAAAGTAAGTAGATGAAAGCCATGATAATGGTTTAAATAAAAGTAGAGTGGGTAAAAAGGAATGTATTTCCTAAAAGGGAACATATTACTCATTTATGCTTTAAAAAATGGGATATCAGAATACTGTAAGTGAATTAATGGATGTTGTGATTGTAATGTGCCACTTTCAATTCCATCATCACCATTTGGCTTATTAGTATAGATGTCTGTTCTTACCAACTTCCCATCCTACCTCTTTCCCACTGCTGACCCTCCCAGCCTGATCTTGTGCAGAAATGGTTCATTCTTTGGTTCTTCTTTGGGTTGCAAGAATAATTTTTGCACATTGCTACTAGAAGATCAACAATTTTGCTGTGGTAGCTATTTATTGAAAGAGTTGTTCTTTTCAAGCACAAAAATGAGTTTTTCAGGACATATCCAATGCCTTTTCCATTTTATGCTCAGAATTTAACACTGTTAATGTGGACAAAATAACCAGAAAAAGTAGAATAAATGAATGGATGAAGGCTGTCACAACTTCACTGTAAGAAGGAATTATCAGAGGAATCTGAATTTGTAAAATAAAGCAATGAAAAACAACAGGTTAGACAGAAAAAAAACATGACTGAATGTGTTGATCATAAATGTGGATCTTAAAATGCATCCTGTCATTTTCTGACAAGACAAGTACCGACAAAATGCACAGTTTATATTTTTTAAAATGCAAGTGCTTATTTAAGATTAACATTTATGTTCAGTGTGGATACACTAGATTGTATTACTATTAATAACTGTATTACTAGTATTTTTCTAGAATCAGAACTCTCTACCTGCTGAACTACAGAAATGATCTCTCCTCCCCTCTTCAACTCTCATCCTGCCGTTCCTCCCCAGAGCCTTATTAAATATAAATTTCCCAAATTCTTTTCTGTGACTTTTATGGCCTGAAAGTAAGTAATCTGATTGCTGATGAAAATTCAAAACAACATAGCCCAAGTACCTTGGGAATCAGAGTTCTGCCAAGCACTTATAAGCTAAGAAAAATATACTCTCCTGCACATGTGGAATGTTGGGGGAAACTGTGCAGCTCACTAGGTGTTAGAACAACAGTGCAAGAGTATCCAGTGGTGACATGCATAAAGACATGGCCTCCCTGAAAGCTCCAGTGGCTTAGAAATGTAATCTTAGTCTGCTCTGGGAAAGTTGAAGGTGCTGTTTTTTTTTTTTTTTTTTTTTTAATTAAAAAAATAGATATTGCATAGATTTTAAGGTAAGGAATCCAAACTCACTGATAACATTGCCATGGGTATGAAAACTTCTGTCAACACTGTGACTCTAAGGAGTTTGTTCAAAAAGCTAACAACAATGAAACAGCAAATGAGACCCCAATTACTCCAGTCATTAAATGGATTTTACTTTGCCTGGTGATGGGTACTTGGAGATAGGAGTGCTATATGGAAAAGCAAACCCTCTTTAAGGAAAAAGTAGCAAATGATTACTGATCAAGATCTCATTATAATTTTTATTATACAGGATTGGTTGTGTAGCACAGTGGTAGAGCACTTGCATATCATGCAGGAAGGTCCTGAGTTTGATCTCTAGCAATGCAAAATATGAATCATCACTTAATTCTAATTTATCATATCAAGAGAAAAACAAATGAAAAAACACATATTCAGTATGTTCTAAAGTGCATATGAATTTGTTGTCTTAAAGTATCAACCTCCACATTTCCCACTGATTACAATGAGATTTGATGTATACAGTCATGACTTATTTGTACTGTAATATTTTTAACATTATTGATACATTTCATTATGCAACTGTCTAGAATGCTGAAAGTGGAGAGAGACATCATGTAAAACATTTGGGGGCCCAGGTCTTACTGTTTCCAAGACTGGATTCCAACCTGTAAGCTCAAGTGATTTTCCTGGTTCAGCATCCTGATAGCAAGGGCTAAAAGAATGAGCCACCATGCCCAAGTAAGAGCCATTTAAAATCAAAGACAAAAAAAAAAAAAACAAAGATTTTTATTTATCCTGAGCTAACCAGGAAAGTCAATTCACTCTAATGTCTTGTTGCCAAAGTGTTCTGTTGTTAGTGTTATATTAACTTGGATTTTACTTGACTTAGATTGTTTAGAGGCTGTCGATGATGACATTTCCTGAATGATGTTCAATTCTATCAATTATCAGTGATAGAATTCATTTATTAAGTTTCCTCTGATGGGTTTGTGTGAAGTTACTATAGTGAACAAAGCTTCCAAAATCATGATTCTGACCAGAAAGTAGGTTTCTTACACCATGGGCTAAGCATATTTATATTCATTAATTTCAGGTATACAGTATATGTGCATATGGTAAGAGCTACAATACATAGAATAAATGTCAGAAATTAAATTAAAATGTACCATGGGAACTAACACTAAGAATTAGAAAAGTCTGATATCAATTGGATATAAAAATAAAATAGAAGTATTTAAAGCATATGCTATATGAAATATGTCATAGTCTGATAATATTTTAATATTTTTATTTAAGAAATACTTTAATTTAATATTTAAGTTAGCCCCACTTCTGTTAGTTTCTGCTTTTCTATTTCTTTCTGAGATTACAAAAAATAACATAAACCTGACTTAGCTTTGGTTGAATATTTTGAGATGCTGCATATTTAATTTGATAAAACATACTTTTTCACTCTACAGAAGCACTCTTTCCTTTCTCCTTAGATTATGCATATATGCATAAAGGTGAGATTGTCAAGCCCTAATACTATTTTTTATATTGTTGGTAATGGTAAATACTTTCTTGTAATCCCTTTTAAATATTTTCCTTTTAAATAATACATAAGAACATTAATCCATCTGCCTGCCACTAAAATAATATTTTGCTCCTTCACTGAGAAAGCATACATTTTGGATTTTACAAATTTTACAAATTTACTTACAAATGGCATCCAAGGACTACTTTCCCCTACATCTAATAAAGTTTTCAAAGACAGAACAATTTTGATGAAATGTATCTTAAAACATTTGAGCAAAATTCAATCCTAAAAGAATAAGTACTTTTAAAAAAATATTTGTTTATTTACTTTAGTTGTACACAAAGCAATGCATTTATGTTTATGTGGTGCTGAGGATCGAACCCGGGCAGTGCACGTGTGAGGCAAGCGCTCTGCCACTGAGCCACAACCCCAGCCCAAGTACTTTAAAAATATATACAACCAATACTTACATAATGAAGTTATACACACTACAATAGAAGCTTAGAGCATGAAGAAACTTTAGTGATCATTTAGTTTCTTTTTCTAATTAATATGCTTTTTTAAAGACAATTTATCTTTCTAGAAAATTGAAGAAAAAAATATTGGCACATTTTTGGTAATCTTGTCTTTCTGTTATTAGGAAAATGTTATAACATGACTATTTCAGAAAAAAAATTTGGAGAAAATAGAACAAATGACAGTTTCCAAATTATCTATCATTAATTATATTACATAATTGCACTACTCATTTTCTTTCTACTTTTATATTTATATATATATATATATGTATATATATATTTTTTTCTAAATGGGAATCCTAAAGGTAATTTTATTTTCCAATTTTTTCACTAAATTTAGACTGAGAAAGTTCCAAGTTAATAAATATTTTTCTGAGAAATAAATAGCTATAAAATTTTGTTAGCTTTAATATAACAAATACAATGTTCAAGATGTTTGAACTAGAGTTTTTAAATGTTAATTTGCAAGACTGAATTAGCGAGGTGTTGGTACAAAGCATTATAGCACACAGGTATTGCATTAGAATTTATCCATTCTTAATTTTAGTACATTCCTTTATGATGTTTCAGTCTTCTCAATACATTTCTTGAAGGTTAATTCCTCAAATGGTGTTTATAAAATGCATTTTTTTAAACATAGTTTAAATATCTTGCTGCTTCCTTTTTCCCTTCATAACAAACAAGCAAAGTATTATTTCCATTTAGACAATAATTATTTTAATATACTCAGTATGTATTAACACTTATTGAGTAGATAATTCTGACTTTAGGAATAGTCTTTGGAGATAAATGCAGAAAAAATTAATAAATGAAGATTATGTTCACTGAGATTTATCAAAATGCTGAAAGCTACCCTGACCATGGGCTTGGATGTGTGACTTTGGGAGATATGTTTCAATTCAGCAAAGCAGGTGATCTAATAATTGTGGCTAATGTGATTAGCACATGTGAAAATAAAGCCACAAGGCACAATTTCTAAGATCTTTTAGAAATAACTTGCAGGTGATTGGAAGTTCAAAGCTTCTTGAGTCTGGAGATATGAAACAGTTTATTAAACAAATGCTGAAGTATTTTTAAAACTTTAAGAAATAAAAGCACTTTTCTATAAATCTCTTCTGGCATTAAGGCTAATGTTATGTATCCATGTTACCTCTTGGCATATTGGGGTCAATTCCCAGTTATATATCCAAAATGGGAATATATTGGATCAAACCCATTATCCTTCCTGTTCTGAATTCTCTTTATGATAACAGCACCAGTTTATAAACTCACTTTTAATATCTTAGGGAAAAGCATATTTGTACTCTCAAAACAAAGTCAACGAAAACCTGAAATCACTCGAGTATCATTTTAGCTAGCTCCATCTAGTTTCTCAACATCTTCCTATACACCATCCTCTATCAGTTCTAAAAGTAGAAACAGTGATTGATGTGTTTTGTCTTTCCCCCTCTGCTGTCACCTCTAGCAGAGACTCTAGAGAGAAGAAATGCACTAAAGTCAGATTTCTTGAGGAAAATAGAGAGTTAAAGGTTTGAATTATATCCACAGAACAAATAATCAATCACTGAAGTATTGAAAGTTGACTGTAAAGAATTGCTGTAGATAAATGATACAGTTATTAATTTGAAGAAATGAAAATATTGATAGGAACAGGCACATTATTTGGTGGTACACATAACCTTAGAACCATGAAGTATGGCTTTTAGAAGAATGGGGAATCTCAAAATTTCCCATCCTGAGTACCTCCAATGACTTGTTTTAGAACTTTAAATTTCCAAATGTGTTGATTTAAAGAAGAGATGATTGGCTCATGTGTATCAAAGCCTCCCATATTCATAACTAACAGAAAATAGGAGTGAGGGTGGAGAACTCAGTCTGTGCCAAACCCAGAGGAAATCATCTTTCAGTCACAAATTTTTCCTGTTGTTGCTGATAAATTGCTACAGTGCAATTCAGTGAAATGATCCATACTGACTATTAATGTGATTATTTTCCATACAACATACATATAGTCAGTATATAGTCAATTTCATTGGCATAATTTATACAGTCCTCTCTTTTGGTTTCCTTAAAAACATTCCAAATTTCCTAATTTGAATCTTTATTGGTTTTGTCTTACACAAAGACAAATTTCAACTTTAGAGAGGTGTGAACAAGCAAATACTTCCTAAAAGTTAAATAAAAGTAAAGGAATCCAATAGGATAAGATTTGCCTCTTTAGAGTAAATGTACACACATCAAAATGCTTAAGTAAGAAAAAAGGAATGGCTGCATTTATTCAAAGAAAAGAAAAAATGAAGGAAATCCATATAAATAGGTAAATTTTAAAGAGGTTCATATTCAATATCCACTACACACATATGTATTATATCAGGAACTGGATGCTCTTTTGTAATACCCAATATATGTAGGGGAATAGAGCAAGAATAACAAAATTTCCCATTTCTTTAAGTACTTTCTGCTTAGCGTTATACTAGTCACTTTACTAAGAAAATGGTGAAGGAAGGAATGAAGATAAATACATCAGAATGGTGGTTATAGCTCTCAAGCAGCTCAAATCTAATTGGAGAATTGAATATGCATCTTGTAGTGTAAACAAAATAGATTAGTAGAATAATAAAGAGTACTAATATATTATAATGATATGTTTGTACTCTGCTCCTTATTAGCCTCCTGCTTTCTCTGCTCTGTTTAAAGTTAACAATGCAGAGAGTATATTTTCACTCTATGGTTTCCTTTCCTGCCTCTGTTGCTAACATTTGGACTGACCATTGGAAAATTGTTTAATAATAATAATAATAATAATAGCTACCCCTGATTTGATGTCTGGATACTTGATGTGCATTGTTTTGTTCAATCCTCACTTAAGTTCTCTAAGGTCAGTATAATTCTGACAATACAAGTGACCATAAATCAGTTTGTCAGGCATAATCCTGCTCCACCCCTACTGTCCTAGTGTACTTTTCACCCTCAAGAGCCTTCCAGTTTGGGTGATATACTAAGTTGTCTTAATATGATGAAAAATTTGATTATTATAATCTAACAATAATAGAAGAATATTTGATCCAAGGCTGTTGATGGCCAATGGTCACATACAGAACTATTTTATATGTTCACCCTGGTTAAATTGTTCTGTTGATTCCTTGCATATAAAATGAAATGAAATCCTTAAAGTAAATGATCTCTTTCCACATTTAAACTCTGAGACCCCAATTACAAATTAACAAATTTGTGGGCTCATGATATGGGATGCAAAATTTACACCAGTGTTAGCAAATAGAATTGAAAATCAAAGAAGGAAAGAAGAAGAGAAAGTGGAAAATTTATCACATTATCTAATTCATAAGACAGGTGTATCTTGGAACAATTCAAGAAGCTGGCCTCCCTTAATAATGTTCTTGAAAAGCAGGTAAGTATTCAGTCTGTGTTAGGTAAGCTGTAGCTTCATGTGGGAGTGATGTGTCAAGAGCATGAAATGATGTGTCATCTCAGTCCTTAGATTGTGAAAACATTTGATTATTGTTGAAGGTAGTTTGCATTTATTTAAAACAAGTCAAGTTTATAACATAATGATGTCTTCATTCAATTTGTTTTTTATTTTGCAAAGTATGATAATGCCTACAAAGGGTTGTTTGGCTCTGCTGTGATTTTAAGGTGCACTTCAGATTTATATTCTCCCCAGATGATTATATTTTCCTGGGAAATGTTGATGCATTCATGCCAGCTTTGACTTCTCGTATTCCCTTCTTTACCCTCATCTTATTGGATGCTTGCCATCAATGTTAAATTGTCTTCACCTAATCCTGATTTTTCCACCTATTGCTGCTTTTGCAGTTGGCGCTGAGTCTTGTGCCCCTTGAAAGGTACTTGTGTGGCAAAAGATTAAAAAAAAAAAAAATTGGCAGTTCCTGCCAGGGTTAATGTAGAAAAATAAATCTCTTATATTGCCAGTTTGGATTTACTTTTCATTTTTAATGGCCCCAACAGATGTTGGAGGAATCCTCCACTTCCTGCATACTTCCATTTTTACAGCTGGTACTGCTTGACTGGTTCTTGACTTTGGGTGAGCAGTTCCTGGGTGTTTACACAGTGATTTATAGACAACCTCTCACTGTAGACTATGACCATCCTCTTGTTTTATTTCATGATTTTCCCTGAAAATAACTGATACCGCTATCAATGCAGCCCTTAACCACGTTTCTGTAGCCTGGTGTTTTCTAGCAATTGTTCTTTCCCTCTATGCAACAATCTGAAATGCCTATAATGTTAGACAATACATATACTAATAATAAATGATGGTGATGAGGTACAAATAAGAGGTGACTTTCAGACTCAGACTTTAGATCATTTTTACTAGCTCCCATTATTGTTTTCTTTTTTTCCAGTTTTTCAAAACATCCACTATTCACATCTGGGCAATTCACTTCTCTTGAGACTCTTTCCGCCTCCCTCCCTCCCTTCCTCCCTCCCTCCCTCCCTCCCTCCCTTCCTTCCTTCCTTCCTTCCTTCCTTCCTTCCTTCCTTCTTTCCCTCCTTCCTTCATTCCTTCATTCCTTCCAGTACTAGTCTCCATGGCACTAGTTTCCCCTCCTGCACTAGTTTATTAGGGCTGCTCTAACAAAAGACCACAAATGGGTAACTTAAAACCTGAAAAACTTTTTCCCTCATAATTTAGGAGGCTAGAAGTCTCAAATCAATGTTTCCAGACCTATCCTCCCTCTGAAACCTGAAAGAGTCCTCCTTTGTCTTTTCTAGTTTCTGAGGAATTGCTAACAATTTTGGACATTCCTTTTTGTGTAGCTGCATGACTCAAACCTCTGCTTTCATTATCACATCTCCCTGCATGTCTTAACATCATCTTCCCTCCGGGTATGTTTTTCTCTGTGTCCAAATGTCCCCTTTTTATAAAGACACCAGGTCAGATTGGCTAGGGTTTCCCTTATTTACCTCATTTTAAAGTGATTACCTCTGTAATGACCCCGTTTCCAAGTAAGATAACATTCTGAGATACTGGGGGTTGGGACTTCAACATACATTTTTAGGAAGAGGGACATAAAACAAAAACAAAAACAAAAACATCCACTAAGAGCAGAATCTTTCTCATCCAGTGTTTCCAAAGGAAAGGCTGACAGCCTTTGGCACTTTGGACCATACTGCAAGGCTAAAAGTGTGCTGGTGGCTGTTTCTCCTCTGTGACTTTTCTACACTGTTCATTTGCTCTGTTGGTTTCAGAGTTTCCATAGAAAAAGCAGAATCAATGCAAAACACCCTTCCAAAAGCATTTGAGTAAGCCACTAATTCAAACAAGAGTATTTATAACTAGTTCTTTAATGTACTAAGTAAAATTTGTTTGGTAAACAACCTAACTTGAGAAAAGACAAACTAAGCTATCAAGCTCTGTGAGAAACAAATTGATCAAGTATTAGTAACACCAGCTGTGGGTTTTCCTTCTCCAATTTTATTACTTAGACATATATCAAGGTTACAAAGGTTATTAAGGAAGCTTATCATGCTACAAGTTTAATACCCTGTTCTAGTAATCAATAAAATATTTTAAAACATTTTAAAATTGTGCTAAGAGAGAAAAAAGAGAGAATATATTTGAAATGGAGCAGTTTTAAGTCAAAAGTATTAGAATGTCTGCCTATGGTGCCATCAAAGTTTTCCTCCAATGATAAATAACTTATAATTGTCACTGCCACCTCTTTTAACATTTTCATTTGCTTCTGGGAAATTGAGGAAAGAAAAGTATTTTATTTGAACAGATATCTTGACTCATTTAACCAAGAACTATGTGACAATACATTTATTTGGGTGTGTCTTTATTTAAAATTATACCTAGCTATCAATAAAGTATTTTTAAGTTACTAATGCAATCAAAATGTTTTAATATTCAAACTATATTTGCAAATCTCTTACATTTGTATGCTACTATAACCCTATGTCAGATTCAAACCATCTCTCTTAGTACTTTCTGAAAAGCAATTGTGTCAAATGTGGAAGTATACAAAATAGTTCATGATTACAATGTCAATTTAGACAGGTTCTTGTAGTTCTAAAGCAATTCTTCCGCAAATTGATTTGAAGTTTTGTTTTAAGTTGATTTAAGAATCTCTGTAAAGGAAAATTACTTATGCCAGTTATTCAGACAAAACCAGTAATTGTGTGTCTAAATTATGAAGCCTTCTAATCCATTTGCTTTGACATCTCACAGGCCTAGCTACTCACTTGGGCATGGGTGCTAGACCACAGGGTATTTACATAGCGAGTTACTAAACAAGGTATGCTGGGAAAATCTGACACACTCAAGATTCTGGGGGCAGATTTATAAGATGACTTGGAATGAATGATAAATTCTTTACAACAGTTAGGGACAGGTATTAGAGAAAAAACTAAAATTTATAGCTACCTGAATCTCCTCTGGGGCACCCTTTAAAGTCTGTATAATCCTCATCAGGTTGAAAAAAACATTATTAGGTTTCCTGGGGGTAATTCAATCTTGCAGATGACTATTCCTCCACTTGGAAATCATTTGACTGTAAGTGAAAAACAGTGCAGGAATTTTATTTAAATTTTTTATTTTAAAAATTTCAGGACATTTAAACACATGCCTGTTGATTTTTTTTTTTTTTTTTTTTCCTTTTCGTTGGTTTTTCATGGAGTTGATGGAGATAAAAAGATCAGCCTGGCAGCTTGCTGGCATGGAACTAGAGTGTTTAGGGTTTGTTTTGCCTTTTTGCAAGATTGGTCCACAAGAACTTTAAAAGGAGAAAAAGACGATGCAAATTAAATACGTTAGAAACGTATGTCCCATCTGTTTTTATTTCATTTTTAGAATAAGGTTTTCATACCTTCTTTTATTTTTACATTCTATGATACCACACTATAATGTTGGCCACCTCAGAGACAAACTAAATTAGCTATCCTGACCATATGGAAAGGAAAAGCTTTACCAGCTAAGGAAACAAATTTAACTCAGGCAAAAAGGCCTATGTGTTTTAGAGTTTAAAAAAAAATGTTGCTAAGTACATAGTAGGGGAATATAACCCACCTGCATAAGTGAAATTTGAAAAGAGATTTGGATTCTCCAAAATAGCTGTCTCTTTTCTTGGCGTCATTCAGGAATCACCCATATTTGAAGTGTCCTTCTGTTGTATGCTATCATCTGGATGTATTTGTGAGGAAACGCACAATCAAAGGCCCCTTGAAAGGCCATCCATTGCTGTCTCTGCCTCCAAAAAGAATTAAACTAACCTTTCTGTATAGATTTTATCCCATTATGAAAACATGCTTCAACACTCTTCACACAAGAAAACTTCTCCCCTAATATCTTTTTTTTGAAAATTGAAAAAGACTCGTCTTTGTAGAGAAAGAGATTTTGTTTCATTTTACAAAGGCCAATAGTGTCAAGCATTTGATAGAAGCCATAGGCTACCATTTTATTTTACCTGGAGAGAAACTTCATAAATTCACCATGTAAAATTGATGACTGCTTCAAAAATCTAGCAATCTTAGGTTTTCATATCAACCACAGCAAGAGAACAGAGTTCACGGAGGTCAACCACATGTTTCTAAAAGCACAAAGAGTAGAGAAGTATCTGTCTAATGCTGGACCACTTCAGGTGTGTGTGTGCAATTATTTACAATGATTGAGAACATCATATTACATGCACAACCCATGAAGACAAGCTAAATAGAAGTTTCAACCAAAAGAAAGTTTACTGAAGTCTTTTTTTTTTTTCTTTTGGTACTGGGACTTGAACTCAGGGGCATGTGACCACTGGGCCACATCCCCAGCCTTTTTTTTTTTTTTTTTTTTTTTTGTATTTTATTAGAGACAGGGTCTCACTGAGTTGCTAAGTGCCTCGCCATTGCTGAGGCTGGCTTTGAACTTGCGATCCTCCTGCCTCAGCCTCCCAAGTGCTAGGATTACAAGTGTGCGCCACCGTGCCCAGCTACTGAAGTCTTTTCTATCAACTTGATTATATATCTCAACACAGGATCACTGGGCTATAAAGTACTGATGTTAAAAATGAACTTTATTTTATCAAAATGATAGTCAAATTTATAAGTGAAGGCATACATTTTGAGAATTTTTCTATAAACTATGGAATGGCTTTTTTCTAGACACTCTTACTAACAGACATTTCACCAAAGTGCATACCAATTACTAAAATTACTAGAATGTATTCAAGATGTGTCTTCATAGTTTTTCTGTACTAACAGAGGTAGAATTACAGTAATAGTTCCCTTTCCCAAATCATGAAGCACTCACTGTAATCATCCTCTAGCCTATAAGATAACCTCCCAACTTTGATACACTAAGCTGGTGGAACATCTTTGAAGTACCCTATCATTCTCCCATGCTAAAGCCAATTATCTGTGCCAAATGAAAAGAACTAGTCAAGCACAATAGTTTTGGTTGAGAATGTATGAATTTCTTAGGTAATATTGACACCTAGCTTTTCTAATTAATTTTTGTATTAATATTAAAATAACCAGAGGACACAGAGCTCTTAACACCAGTTAAAGGACCATCACAGCCTCCAGTTGTCATGTTTGACAGTAGGACATAGTGCTAATGCTTTGAACTACATAAATATATACTTCCTCTCTATTGTTTCTTGGGACTTCTTAATGTTTGTATTCAACTCTAATCATTGTCATAGCCCAGTTTATGGCCAAGCATAAAAAATAAAAATGGTTTTCTCAAAACATACATTATGTAATTCATATTATCAATAAAGAGGAAATGTAGATAAATTCCACTGAAGGTGTATAACAGCCTGAAAACCACTCAGCCACCAACACAGTCAATAGATCATCTGTGTGTTGTTAGGTAGGATATTATGAAGTGGACAAAGAATGGTCATGGGTTTTTTCCAAGGAAGAAAAAGAACTGTTAAAAATCTAAATAAATATGACTGAATATGCTGTATTTTCTCTCTCTGCTCTAGTTAAATAAACCAGATATCAAAAGTGAGGGTTTTTTTTTTTTTTTTTTCATTTTTAATTTAGAGCTTGTTTTTTAACAAAGAGATTAAATTCTTGCTATGGACATTAAAAAGAAGAAAAAAGAGAAAGTACAACTTGTCTTGGATTAACTGGATAAAAATCAGTCTGAAATTCTTATATTTTATTTTTTGCAATGTCCTAAATAAAAAGTTAATAGCAGACATACATGCATATGCACACACACAATGCAAGATAATCTACTTATGTAGATGTTCTTTGTTCAAAATGGTCAGATTTGCTTACGAAAGTGTTTTTATGAAGGGCATCTATTTCAGAATACAAACATACATAACAAAGTACATACACAACAGGGCCCAGCCATACATAATAATCTTACTACTTTGCTAAATGATATAATATTTGTACCAGGAAGATTTAGAAAACTTTAATTGGTTGGTGGGAGGGGGATAAAAAGGAATAAGGTGGAAACTGCACATTTGTGTAGTAGTTGAAGTTCAATGATTTAACTAAGGAAATTTAGGACCATTGATGAATATTAAATGAAAGTAGCCTTAATGCTCATTAAAAGGTAGCTACAGTTTGGGACAGTTGGTCCAGATGTATAAGGGACAACTCAGGAATCTCCTTTTTATTTGTTATTAGATGTTATCTTTAATGAATGGATCCCTAAAAAATCAAATAAATAAAAGCTGGATGGCAATAATTTTGATAACACAGATGCTAATTTTACAGTTTGGGTCTGGCCCTCTTCTATGTCCTTTGCAAACAGTAATCCATGAAATTCATAAAACAAGCTGGAATTTTATTATCATTGACATTTTACAAATGAAGAAACTTACACACATAGCAGGTAAAGAGCTACCTAATAAACTACTAATTTTCATGTATGGACCAGGTTTTGTGAGAAGCCATGGAATAAAAATAATACAGTATTAAATCTTGGGGGGAAATCCACTGATTCTCACCATGAAAAGTGGGGAAATCATTGGGTTCTTAGCTGGTACTGTTCATCCTTACCACTATCCTTATCTTGAAGTGTGAGAGAAAGCACACACAATAGAAACATATATTCCAAAGATCTCTTAAGTAGTCTCACTCAAGTGCCACCAAGTTTGGTTATACTTTTCCCTTTCCTTTCTCACATATATTGATGCCTACACCAGTGTAAATGCTCACAGCTGATGGTCTGCTTTTTGATCTTCCTGTATTATTTTGTGCCTAAATGTTGATTGGGGTACTAATAAGAAATCTTTTCATTTGTCCTTCAAATCATTCACATTATTTGTAGGTAAACAATGCATAATTTAATTCAATATTACATGAACTGATGAAATAAAAATGCTCAAAGAAAGGAAAATGATGTTTGTATGGAAAGAAAGTTGAATGCTTTGGAAGACTTGATAAAGGAGGTGCTATAAGGAATTGTTCCAAGACATCTGTAAAAAAAATGGAAAAAGGTCTAGAAGGATTCTGCATTTAGTTTAGTTTTTACAGATTATTGAATTTGTACTTTAAAGAAAGAAAAAATAGAAATTATAGTTATTAAAATATAGATATATTTGTGGAAGAGAGTACAAACCCCCAAACTTTGACACTCATGCAAAGAAAGGCTTTAGCCCTACAAAAAATGTTGGCAAGTAAAATATGTAATACATATATGTATGTGTTTTAAACTTATAGGCTTAGGTAGGTCTAACGTATCTATGATTCTAGGATTACTCACTTAACTTTTTAAATGAATCAAGCATTCATCCTAATGGTTACAGTAAATAGTATTTCTATGATGATTGATGATTAGATCTAAATTATATACTCACATTATCAATTTATAATTTGATTGCATATTTAACGTTGAGTAAACAATCAGAGACATTTTTAACTTTTAAAGGTTTAATTCAATTTATGTTATAATGGAAATATAAATATCTGCATGAAAACACCTGAATTTTCAGCACATTTTATGGCATGTCAAGTAGACAATTTACTTCCAAAAAAAGTTTTGATGAACTAATAATTTAGGGGACTTCAGACTAGATAGTCCTTAAAATGTCTCTAGGTAGACTGAGAAATTGTCTCAAAGGCCTCCATAATTTAAATTTTTAAAAGAAACATCTTGATACTTATATTTTTCTTTTTTTTCCCCTACAAAGCCATTATTCTTTTTTACAGATTATATTCAGTATGTTTTGAAACACAAAAATGGCAGGCTTCTATATCTGGTACATTTATTAAAAAGCCCAGGCCTGTACCAGATGGGCAGGTGAAAATGTGATTATGAGGTGTATGGAGATGGTTCCATCTCTGTTAATTCACGTCTCTCCAGGTTACTTGGGCGTCTGTTATGTTCATGAATTCACTTCGTGATTATCCTTGGAGGTACTTAAAGAGGCGATCTTACACTGTAAAAAGGTCTACAGAAGAGAAAATGTTCCCTCTTTAAACACAATCACAATAAATGTTTCTCCCTGTTTCCTAACAATCAAATAAACAGAAAGATGGCAGCATTTTCCCTGGCAGGTTTAGAAAGTTTGATGCTGAAATATTAGTTTGCACATCTAGAGCTAAAGTGAGTTTGCTATTTAGTAGGTAAAATGCAAATGGAGGCTTAGGTTGTACCTTGTTACACCATTCTTTTGGGAAATACACAAGGGGCAGACAAAGCCAAACCCCAACCAGGTGGTAGAATTCCCCACATATTCATTTGGGCTGAAACCTTCAAATGTCAGGTGCCTGGAGAGCTCATTTAATGAAAGGGTTATCTCTGCCAACCAGTCAGTAGTTGATTTTTTTTTTTCCACCAGAAGTTGTGAAATATTATTTATGTATGTAGAAGACAGGGGCTTCCTGCCGTTGCTGTTTACTTGTGGGTTTGGGCAAGTTTCCTCCTTTCCAGAAAGCAAGTTTTCCATAAAAGCAACTTTGCAACAGCCCCACTCCTTTTGTTTGGTACCTCAGGCAAAAAGCTTTGCATGGCATTGAAATCATTTTCATTTAAAAACAGGGAGCTCAGATGAACCAGTTCTTTATTGAAAATACAAAAGAGCGAGAGGGAGAGAGAGGCAGTAAGGTATCCTTGGTTAACTTTTTAGTTATTTAAAAGTAGCTTGTTGAAGATTGAATATTTCTATGTTTCACTAGAGCCTTTAAATATAAAAGAGATATGAGACTATATCTGACACCATCAGGCATATTATATTAAAATTTATGAACAACTTCATCAAAAACCACTTTCCCTCTCCTGCATAGAGACAGATTTGTTCTGACATAAACGTTACATGGCTGGTTGCAGCCTCAGATTAATGCGAAGACCCTGGCGATTCCTTTTAGACGTTATTTTATGAAATAATACCTGTCAGCTGCTGCCTGATCCTAGAAAAGGGGGCAGGTTTTCCAGGTCATCTTGCCATCTGTCAGCTAAAGCTCATCTGTCCCTCCACATTACCACCTGATCTGTGCTAACAGGCCTCACGGGGAGGCCTGCTTCATTGGCCCAGTGGGAACCAGGGAAAGAGACTGCGTGAGGACATCACCTGTGATGCTGAGATTTAATTATCGCTGAAGTGATGAAGATGTGCACGCAGATTGAAATGCTTTTGAATAAATTCATGGAGCAGGATATGCTCTACCCCGCTCTCTGGTTCCCCCTCCCTTCATTTTCTCCCTCTTTACCCCCAACCCTCAGCCAAGTGTGCTTACTATTTCCAACAAAAGCCTTCAGATCCCCCTGTAGATATTTGCAAGTGCACCCAGGGAGAAAACACACACACACACACACACACACACACACACACACACACACGCATACACAACTAAATATGCTCACCAAAGCACCAAACTAAAGTAAAAGGACAAACTATGTACTTAGAAGAAAATTTGCCTCTGCCTTTTACAGCAACCGTGATTATTTTCTGCCAAAGTTCCTTGTTGTCAAATTTTAAAGCCTTATTGATTGTTGCTGGCTTGAAAATCAGATTTCATTGTGGGGCCAGCTTTTGACCTAGGGTTTTACTCAGTCTGTGGCGACACCAGCACAGAGTTACCTGGGGTCTCCTGTGGAGAGTTAATGCGAGAGTTCACAGTGGAGGTGGAATATGGTAGAATATAAAAGGTAGAGAAGGGCTTAAAAAGCCCCCGGAAACCCCTGTGACTATGGGCTCCCTCACGTCCTCTGAATCAATACCCTGCACAAAAGTTATTACAGGTCCAGGCCTTTTTGCCTTCAAAGCCGCTTAGGCAGTATGTGGCATTAATTCTCTCCTGTACAAAAATGTAGTTGATAATCACCTGGCAGAGAAAAGGATTTAGGACTGGAACAGCAGATTTCCTCACAGATTACAGAATAAAACCTAGTTTCTTGGGATAACTCAGGATAATTAACTGTAGTGAAATATGTTACCCTCGTTGATTTATACCCATATGATACCTTTGTTAGATGCAACCACAGAGAAACATTTATGCCATTATGTGAGGCGAGATCTGATTTCTACCCTGTTCTAAACATGCTAGGCAGCACAATACCAGTTTTTATTTTCCTGGTTTTGGGGAGCCTGCCTTCAGTCTGGAGGCCAATTATTAAGCAAGCACTTAACTCAATTGACTCCTAATTATAAAGTTACAAAAGAAAATCATACACTGCAAACAGTTCCCTTTCCTGCCACCTCATGAACACAATTGTTGGCCCTCAACTGCCCTTGACCACATCACTGTCAGAAGTTACAGAATTTCCTTCCCACCATTGCTTTCAGAGCAGGAGTCTCCTTTCCAAGAAAAGGAAGATTTAGAATAGCCAAAGAAGACCCTTGGGTTTTTCTAGCACAACAGTAAACCGAAATTGTATATTTCCTTTTTCTTTTTAAGGGAAATCATGAGCAAACATTGCCTTAATTCACATTTCAAAAATAATTACCATGGATCCAAGACATCTATCATGTTGTCATTTGAACCTGGGAAAGGTTATTCTTGTGGTACTTCAGGTCACAA
The DNA here is from genome assembly GCA_025594165.1 of Tamias sibiricus. Classification (NCBI taxonomy): domain Eukaryota; kingdom Metazoa; phylum Chordata; class Mammalia; order Rodentia; family Sciuridae; genus Tamias; species Tamias sibiricus. The sequence goes on along the minus strand of CM046660.1, from coordinate 148,388,817 downwards.
ACAGGAATGTATTATTAGAAACTAACACACAGGCTATCCAAGAGACTCCTGGGGGTAAAATAGAGGTCCATTGGCTTCAGAAAAAGGTGACAGAAATGAATTAGGTAACAGGGGCCCACAGAAAATTATCAGGCTCTGAGTGGTCGTAACTCCCTATCCATTACTTTATGCAGGTCTTATGTGAAAATATGGGAAAGTCACAATTATACTTTTCCAAGTACTTTTATTCTCTGAGATTACATAGATTTTTTGAGGCTGTCATTTTCAAATAATTGCAAGAAAAATTTAAATATGACTATCATATACATTATATATTTAAATATGTATATAATATAAATAGGAAGACAATCTTTTTTTAAAAAAAACTGTATATTAAAGTTATGTTTTAGGGAAGAGTTATTGTACATTTTATCTTTGTCAATAGATGTATTGTTGGTAGTAGATTTATTAAACTTTACGTACTATTGATCACTAAATCCTACCTGTATTATGTGAGCATGCTACTAGAAAGTCATAGTTAAGTAATGAGCATGTCTCCATAGTATATACCATGTAGCTGCCAGTACAATTTACATGTATACTGTACTTACAGAAGACAAATGAGATTTATTTTGGATAGCTTTGGGTGAGTGTGGTTGCCTCAGCAGCTTGAAGTAATGCTATGAAATCAGCAACTAGAGAGGGATGAGGAATTAATGAAGCATAAATAGAAAACTAATGAACCTGCTGAGAGTTTTTCACTGTTTTGGTTTTGGGAGAGTATAGGAAAAATTATGTATAGCACACATAGCTTCTTAATGTGATTCTGACCTCTGGGTGACCAGTCAAGTTTTCAACAAAAATCATTATCTGTGGAGAATTTTTCATTAAACAGTAAGAAAATATCTTTTTTTAAAGTAACTTTTATACACGTGCCTCTCAGAATGGTAATCTTGATAGATAAATGTTCTTAAAAATTCAAGTCATGCTTCAAAATATAGACAATATATTAAATATATATATATATATATGTATATATATATATAGAAAAAGGAGGAGGGGAGAGGAAGGAGATGAAGAGAGGTAGTAGAATACAATGTGGATCTTTTTCCAGACATATCATAGCTATTTCATTTGTATTACAAAATAAGTTACTTTCTTCAAAAGAGGCTATATAGTTTTGTGTTTGTGAAAATAAAAATCAAAAATTGGAACTAGCTAAAACAGCCTAAAATATCTATAATAGCTAAAATTAGCATCATCTCTCTTTTACCTAGATTATAAGATTGAGATTATTGTAAATTTTATAATCCAGGGACTTAAATATTCAATATTGCATTTTATGCCTTAAACTGGAACTTATATCACTGATAGTGACTTATCCAGTATGACAGGCATTATTAATATTACCAAGAAGTGTGCATTCTATCCATAATTTATCTCTTGAAAAAATCTCCAGATAATTTACAAGAAATCTTATGTTATTACTTAATTGGTACTTAAAAAATACAAAGTGATATTTGGAGGAAGGCCATTAAAAGAGGTGTATTTCACAGGACTGTCTTCCCAGTTGCAATGTAATTGAAACAGAAAGAAACACTTCAAATTGCTGTTACTGTAAAGCCAGCCTGACTGTAGGAAGAACAATCCACTGAGTATGTCCATTCTGCAAGCATTGCTTCTCAGTAACCTTTGTCAATATTGGCACTCTTACGTGCCAGAGGGTAGAACCCAACAGGGTCATGTTCAACCTGCTTCTATGGTTCAGGAAGACAGCAAAAATTATCTAATGCTTTTCAAAAACCCCCACCTCTTTTTAAAATGAGGTTATTAATTACTGATGCATCTATACAGTGATCACTAAATGAGCACACAATATACACAATGACAACTTAATTAGAGCTTTCAAATGGACTTCTCTGCTCATCCATTGTGACAAACACTTAACTTCCTTACAACTTTAAGCTACAATCTCATTACCATTTTGCATAAACTAATAGATACTTAAAGATGAAAGCAACCATAAATATGCTAGCCTGTGAGGCATGGGGAGATGTCCAAGGTGACTCAAGAGGTGGTGACAGCCAAGATGAGAACAAAAGTGACAAGTGACTCTCTTCCTTGTTGGAAAGTTTAGAAAAATAAAAATAAAAAGACTGAAAAACACAGATCCAGTACAGTAATTGTGGTCATATGGAAAAGTAATACGGCCAGAAAAATTGTTTACAGTGTAAGCATGGTTCTAGATGAAATCTGGTTTTGTATTATAAATGCCTTTTCCCCTCCCTGTCACCAACCTCATCTGGTAATTTTATAATAATAATGATAAAGAGAAAATATTTCAATTTCCACATTCCAAATGGTAATGTTAATGACTAGTATTAACTTCTATCTACTGAAAACAACAGAAATGAAATATGAAGGTATTTCCCAGGTAATGGAAGCCACATTTCAGTAGTAGTTATGAAGTACAATGAACCATCTAGTACTTCACATTTTAAAGTGTTAATTGTACTTCACATTTTGAAGTGATTTTTTTATATGTAGAGCTGAGGAGACTGGATTGAGTTGTAAAATATATTTTCAGAGAGTGATAAAAAACACCTTATTGATTAGTAAGTTTCCTTGCTACACTTTGTCACAAGGTGAAGATAAAGTATTCCAGGAGTTCAGCTTGTATCATATCCTTAAGAAGAGGTTTGTAAAGTGGTCAAAAATTATCATTCTGGGAGAAGAGAGGCAAGAAGACAGGATAGTATTGAGAACAAGAAAGAAAAATTGCTGCACTTTGTCCGAAAGACACTCTGGATCATCTACCACTATAGTTTGCCAACAAAACCAAACATATAACAAAAGCTCAACATACCTTGAGGATATAATATGAACAATACAATAATTTTAATAATATATACTTGTTGACATTAAAAGGATTTTTAATTTATTGGAGAATTGTCATTAAAGTATAAGAATGTCAAAGAAGACTTCAAATTGAAGAAGAAATGTCTATTAATAAATGAAAAGATGGCATTTCAGCTTGAACATGAAGAAATTAGCAGGTTTTCAATAGGTGAGGAGGTGAAAGAAATTTCAAGAGTGATCATTTACTTAGTCAATAGATATTTTTGAGCTTATGTTCTAACACTGACCTAGAACTAAAAATTCAATAGTGAACAATACAAAGTTCCGGACATCATACTGTTGATGTTCAAACTTGAAAGAAGGGTATTGAGCCAATGATTAAATCTTCCAATGTTTTCAGAGAAAAAAACACAGCATACAGTGGTAGCTCACAAGTAATTATCTATAGAAGATCTTCTTGCCATATTTAAAGCAAATGACATAATTAGTGTTAAAGAGTATCTTTAGCAGTACGTATTCTGGAAGGTCAAAAAAGGCTCTCCTAACAAAGAGAGCTATATACTAGAAATGGAGAATAAGTGGGTATGCACAGGAGAGAGTCTGACAGAATTACAGACATAACATCTCATTGGAATATCCTGTGGCAGGAGAGAGTGTGACATCTTTGAGGAACCTAAAGAAATATGGAAAGAATGAATGAAATAAGGAAGGCAGATTATGGTAATGCATAAGGCCACTGAAGTAGGGAGAAATCAGGTGATTCAGGTCCTTATCAGCTGAGCTAAATGTGTTTCATTGTTACCTATGTTCCATGAGATGCCATTGATGGTTTTGGCAGAAACATGACAAGTTATTCTTAAAGGTACATAGCAGGGTACACTGACAGATGAGGATGATTCCAATCAAAATATGAATCACAACATGAAAAGTCCAAGGAACATATGAGCTTTTTTCATATTCTATTAATTGATATTGTGGGACTCTTGGTCTTCAACACCATACCTTAGACACTGTCAACTTCTGTGTTAATTTGTCTCTTAAAATTTTATCAAAAATCAAAGATGTGTACTGATGATCTCATCAAAATTAAGGTGAAATAATACTGCATATTCAGTTCCTGTTTTGCTAAGTCTGCTATTCATCTATATTTGAGAGCAATGAAAAGAACCTAGACAGTTATATTCTTATTCTTTTATTTTCTGAAAATTCTCCTATTATAACTGTTTTAAATGTTTTTAAGAGTATCAATAGACTCATGAAACCAACCAGAGGCCATTCTCTAGGTCATGACTATGTTTTAAATAACATAAGGAGTGTTAACTAATGGCCAGTTTGAGTTAGGAATCCACTATTGCCTCTTATGGGTTTCCATAAGTGGTAAGTTCCCCACTCAAGTGGGCCACAGCAACTACAGAAACCTATTATTTAATGATGTTATGACAGACCAGAAGAGTATGATTTGATGAAAAGGAACCTATTGGTGTTTAAAATAAGCACTATGCAAAGATTCTAAAGTAAAAGGGATTTTAAGTAATTTTTTTCTTTAATTTACAATGGAAACTCCAGGCCCTGAATGGTTTCATGAACTTCATTGTAAAGAAAAATATCTTTTGGGATATGTCTTGCTTTTGTAGATGTGCATCATGACACAAAAGTTTGAGCATTTTCTGCCAAGAAAAAGAAGCCCCTCAATACCCAGTACCCCAAGAGCACACTGCACTGCCTTCACTACAGTGATTATAATTATTTCATGGATATGGCTCTTTGAAGTACATGAATTATCTCATGATTTCTCACGTTTAACAACAGAGACAATGAGACTATGGCTTGCCCAAAATTAGAGGGAGGAAGTGGGAAAATTTCTTAAATGTCCTTGCCATTTCCCTGAAGGTAGTTTTCTTGACCTCCACATTATTTTCTAATTTTCAATGCTGCTAAGAGTAAAGGCCAACAGACTCATTTTGGACAGCTTGAATATAACCCATATAGGGAAAGAAGTAGATACCAACTCTAGGCAAGAAAATACAACTGGGGCTTAGATGACAACTCTCTAAACATGGTTTGGACAATTATTTCATCTCCATGTGCAGAGTAGTTGTGCAGAATGTTGGCTTATGTGGAATATAATGATGAATAAAAATAATAATAAAACTAATATGGGCAAAAATAAAATACATTTTAAACCTTAGTTTCATATGGCAATTTTAGAAATAGTAGATTTCTGATCATTTGTCATGAGGCAGGCACTTTCAAAATAATTTTTAATGACTTACTAAAAATCACTCAATCCCACATATTCTGAATGAATAGAAGATATGAAAGTATCTACTGCATTTAAAATATAGGGATCTTATATTGATTACAGACAAAAATTTAGGAGAAATACTATATGATCCTGGAGTTTTTTACTCACAATATTTTCATTTTTTATTATTAATTTTTTCATAGAAAGTTGTGGCAAAGTTAAGAATGTTATGAAAACTAACACTTAACCAATAATGGGCTATACAATGCGTTATACCCAGTATGGTACAGGATGTCATTAGGGTCATAAAATTTCACTAATTTAATTTTTTTCTTAACATGTAAATCCACCTTACAATGCTTTATCTTCACTTGGAATGTTTAGAGAATTCTTCTACAGTTATTGGAAATAGGTACAGATAAAGTCAGATCTTCAATGAATTGAATATAAAACTTATCAAAAAAGGGGGAAGTGATATTCTGTGTAATTAGATGAAATCTGAAAGCTGAATATAGACAATCATTATTAACTACTTTCTCCTTTGAAATGTCTGCTTTCTGCCTTGAATGGTGATCTTTGAAATAATCTCCCTTTAAAAAGTTTCACAATGACATGAAGAGTCCTGTGTGTATGAGTCATCTTTATTTCATCTTCCCACACTGAAATGTAAGAGCAAGAATCAGATTTCATATTCCTCAGTCTGAGCAGTTACGAATCCAAGGTGGACTCAAGAGATGCTGGTGAAGGTGATTCTGTTTTGTGATTTCTGCGGAGTTAATGTACCACATCATTTATGGGTTAAATGTCACTTCCCATAAACTCTTAAGAGCATTGGGCTTTCTGGAATTTTGTTGCCTCTACCATTGCTTTAAAAAAGCAGCATAGCTAGGGTCTCAGAAGCTTTGAATTCTGTGCCTTTGTAGTTGCTACCTCAGCTTGTCATAAATACATCCAACCTGTATTTCCATCTGCAGTGTTGTTGATTTCCTCCAGAAAACACTGAGGCACACTCAGTTCATAGGCACAGATGACTGGGTTAAGAGCTCCCTCCAAACATAATGCTGTGTATGATTGAATGTAAACGACCAATTCTGATCATCACTCACACAGTGGAATGGAAATAAGAGTTGCTGAGCGATCCTGAATTTTCTGGTTCATAAACAAATAGAAAATAACAAACCTACTATATTGAGTTTTATGTGCAGTTTGGCCACAAAACAAACTTTTTTTTTTTCCTTTGGAACATTTAATGAGAAGCATCTCTCTCATTGCACTTCCATTTTAGATTTAAACTTCCCTATCTCAGATAATCAATCGCTCATAATAAATTGAAAAATCCTTAAAATTTTTAAAATGGTTTCTGGCATCTAATTACACAGGATTTTTGACCTGGCTAGACAGATAATGTTAACACAGCTTCAATACTAAACAAGCCTGAACATGTGTGCTCTTGACTTTTATTAAACTCCTACTGAAGAAACAGATTAATTGGAGGCTGATTCACTGGTGAACAGGCGTTAAAGACAGAAGGACCTTCTCACATTTTGTTCTGTTATCCAGGCTTATGCCATCTCAGGTTGGCAAGGAGATCCCAACTGTAGTGTTTTGAAATATAACTGAAAGAAATTGTAGAATAACAGGTGCAAAAAAAAATGCAAGCCACTTATAAAATGTTGATCTGATTCCTTCCTTTTTCTCTTGCCAAATGGACACCTGATACTTTATGGACTCAGGTACTGCCCAGATAGCATTTCCCATAATAATAATACTGTGTGGAGGCGACTATGGAAGCTTGCAGCTGTCATAATTATTCCTTATACCATTATTACTTTTTTCTTCCTTTGGACAATTTTTTAACAAGAAGATGGGTCCAAGCTCTGTTAACCATTTCAGATAGTCTCAAAGTACATTTAGATGAAAGAATATGTTCTTCTTGGCAGCTTTGCTTCTATCTATAAAAGCTGGAATTTTACCCCCTGATTTCCCTGTGCTGTTTAATGATTTTTATCCTGTAAGATAAGCAAGACCAAATAATAGCAGTAACAATAAAGGAACTCAAATCTGAGTCCCTAGTGAGGTGGAGAACGGCACTACAGTGTATTTGTGGAGAACACTCTGGTTTATGGGGTTTTCCCAGGTATTACCTCATTCCTAATACCTCTGTAAAATAGGGGTCACCAGGTTTTTACAGCTGAGAAAATTTCCTCTGAATAGAGTTAATACCTACCTAGACTACCTAGAGTAGCACACCGAGAGCATGTAAGGCAACCTGCACACCAGTGCAGAACATTTGACTTCAGCTCTGCCCATGGCTTGAGGAAAGTGCTTCCTGGACAGCCCCTCAGTCCTTCTCTGTCTAAATCTTTCCACTATGAAATAAGGACACTAGTGGAAAGGTGATCTTTAAGTCTTCCTTCCATCTTTAAAATGTGATTGTGACCCTTAAGTATCAATCACTAGAGGTATAGAAATAAGCAATGGATTAGACAACAAATACCTGCTGCAATGTGACTCTAGGCAAGGGTGAGCTGTTCAGACTCTCAGTGTCACTTTGGTTCACACTCACATGCAGCTCACATCACTTGGTACTTCTGTGAGCTGGTTTCTTCTTGACAGAGCTCCATGAGTATCATCATTTTCCTCTGTGTAAATATTTCTGTGCAAGTCATGAATATGAATATTGAGATGAGTGCCTTAGTATAAGGATTTCTCTGTTACATTATTTTAAGTCCCAACTGTTAGAAATCAAATATTACTACGAGAATTTGGGTTGGTTACACAACTCCTCACATTTCAAGTTGTTCAGGCTCAGTGTAAGGAAAGAATACAGTACATTGGTTGGAAGTGAAGAGTGGAAGGCTGTCTAGGCTTGCACCTCAAATTATTTTATTTGTAAATAGAGTGAATTTCCTTTACTTTGAAAGGCCAAAAGTATTGGTTAATTATTTGTTGGTTTGATTATCTAGACCCTATATCTTTCCACCAAAGTAGAAAGTCAACCAAAATCATTACTTTCTTATTGTAATTAAGTGCCCTGAGATCACCTGATAGATTATTAGCTACAATATCAAAACATCCAAGTGCTATGGACATTGTCATATCAACTCACTTCAAATTAAAATGTATATGCATCCAGTTGAAATGAACCACTGTAGATAAGAGAATAAGTAAATACTAGGTGAGGCCTTTATTTTCAAGAAATACTGTCAAAAATATTATGGTTTACTATTTTTCCTACTTTTCTTTAATGTATGGAGTGGTTGTTTAACTCTTCTTATTCATATTCTATGCTGGATATCAAAGAGTTAATATGAAATACAATAGAATGAATCAAAGTGTATTGTCTCATCTCATTTACTAGTAGAGGAGTCCTGTAGGTTTTTCTATGTTTGCTTTGCAATAGCTGATTGGAGACTTTCTGAATTTTGACTACATTTCAATGGAAAATGAAAGTCCAAGAACTGAATGAACTTTTTCATATCAACATTCCAAGCCTGGTAAAACCGTTCTGCTTGCTAAATGAGGTTATAAATATCGAGATTAGTTTCTTCTAAAATTACCAGTGCCAGGTGCATTCCATTTCTCATGTCATATAATATTCTGGTTACCAGTGTCACAGTTTAAAAGAAGGTTTAAAGAATGTGCAGGCAAAAAAAAAAAAAGGAAGAGTAAAGATATTTAAATGTGACAACTGTATTTGCATAACCTACATGGGAGACGCTGAAGAGTAGGATTGATTTTTTTTTTTTTCTTTTTCAGTCTCATCTTTGTTTTGTTTAGGTAGCAGAGGGTGGATAGAGATAGGGATGTATAGTTATGAATGAGCTATTGTCTCCATCATAAATAGATATACAAGTATAAATAAATAAATCAGTTTCAAAACTAATGCTATTGTTTTTTGTTAGTTGCACTTTCCCTGCATAAAATCTCAGCACTCAAGATGTCCCCATAAAATCTTTCACTAAACCTTTGTTTTAAAGTATTTGAAAGGACATCATTCCATGTGGGAATATTACATACAGCCACTGATTCAACAGTAACTGAGAACTTATGTACAAAACATTCTTTACATATTGACAAATATTTCTAAAAAATGAATTGGTATTTTTTGTTGTTGAGTGTTTCATGAGTGACCTTTACCTCTGTAGACATATGCAGTTTTCAGTTTTTTGGGTGAGACTTTCAAAATATTTTTTTAGAGTGTTCAATGTTAGCAGTGACATTTTTACAGTGATTTCAGAGCCTTGTAGTTTAGAATATTCTATTTTCTTTATTTCTAATTACTTATACCACCCTCATTTTAAATCCTGTGCAGATGTAATTGACAGTGATGATATACAATATGTATGAAATGAGCTTTTCCCTATTGGTGGTGTGTGTGTCATGCAAGACTCCATTGCAATATTTACAGTTAAACTAAACTTTTTAGAACGAGCAAAATTGCATTTGTTTTGCAGATTTGCTCATCATTAAATGTGAAACATTTCACATTTGTCTTTTTGAGTAATTGGCTTTTTAAAATGATAAGGTGCTCTGAACACTTGTTATGTGGATAGGTCTGACGTTGTATCCCAGAAATCCATATGCCATACAGACAGAACAGAAGAAAGATATTCACAAGCATGTCACAGATTGGACTAAAGCAAGCCAAAAACCCAAGTGCCATGGCATTAACAATAGCACCAGATTTACTGTCACGATCACAATCTGTGCTGCATCACAGACAGAAGGAGAACTTTTGATAGGTAACACCTCAGTGTTTTTTTAATCTTTTTGGCAAATTATCATTTATCATTATATTTTTGCCTGCCATATAATATTATTACAATGATAAAAAAATACAAGATAAGTTTATTAGGCCCCAACAAAAGGATTGACTTATTAGTCAGGGCATGTAGGACGAGAAAGGGAGACAGAGAGAGAGAGAGAGAAATATTCTGTTGTTTTATTACAGATCAAAATGAAGTTGGAAAAATAGAAAACAGCTAAGGTACTCATGAGGATTTTAGCTTTTTTTGAGTTCACAAAAATAAATGGCTTATTAGTGACAGAGAAAACAAAAGAATTACCCTTCTTCAGGACTTGAAAAAACTGTTGTTTCAAAAATATGTGGTTCCCTGGGATAAAACTCACAGCTAATTTTATTTTCCAAATTGGAAGGGGGTGGGTGAGAATATTTTGAGATGAGAAATTGTCCAAGCCTTTCTGGTCTGTGTGCACTTCCCCAGGATGCAGAAATGAAGAGACCATGATTCACAGGATGCCCCAATAGGTACTAAAACAAAATTTACAAAATCACAGCTTGATGCAGAGCCTCATGTTGGGCTGATTGAAGGAAAAACTAGAAACACTGCACAGAGTTTCCTGGCATCAAAAAGAGAAACATCAGCCGATTGTTTTTGTTAATTGAAGGCCACTTTGGGATCTCAATGAAAATATTCTCTTCACCTATCTTTTAACTGTCTACCTGGCTGAGAGACTTTTGGAGGACAGCCTTCTTGAGTACTTAGTTTCTTTTATAACAAATTATCCTAAAGTTATCCAGTTTTGTTAACCTAATCACAAGTATTGAAGCTAGTTTCTTGAAGATTTAAATGGAGTTTCAGGGGGAAAAAAACATTAAAAATAATAATTAGCAAGATGCAAAGCTATTCAAAAGCTAGATGGAAACAAAGGAATGTTAATTCATCAATTAATTTTAACCTGGTTGACTGAAATGAAGAAACTCTTATATTTGGATGTTATATTTATAACATCTTCTAAAAGAAAGTAAATAATGTGATTTTTGTCCTTCTCAAACCATGTTTTTTTTCACCAAAATTATAATTTTTTAAAATTTCTGAACCTTGAAATCAATAGGACTTATGATTTCTACACTTGTGCCATTCTGGAGACCTAGGCTTGCTGTTTTCTCCCCAGTCTTCCACTTGCCAAAGCCAGTCTTCCCTAAAGCCCCGAGTATGATTTCCTGTTGACCTCTTTCAGTGCACATGCTTCACTTTCATGGGACTTAATATATTTCTTCTAACTTTCAAACAGTAGACTCACTTTTAAGTTATTCATCATTAACTTAGAGGTAGACTAAGTATTGTGGGGATTAGAAAGAAGCAAATGATAGTTGTTGCTTTCAAAAATATATATGTTGTTACAAGGGAGCAAACAAGAAACAAATACAAAACCACCTAAGAGAAAATATAACAATTCCATAAACTTTTTTGAAAAAATTGCATAATGCATGATTATGGAGAAGTTATGCTCAGACAATGATAAAATTTATTACAAGTGAGATACTAAAACCATAAAAAAAAAAAACTAGAGTTTCAGGAAATGTCAGGGGAAGTGTGTGTGTGTTTGTGCACCCATGTGTGCAAGTGCAAATGCATGCACATAGTATGTGTGTGTGTGTGTAGCTTTAAAAACAAATTGTATCAAATTTCATAAAACAATCATTCCAGAAAATCACTCACTATTATTGTTGAGTTTCTACTCTGAGTACACAAAGCCAACATAAATGGTGCTTAAATGTTTCCAGTAACAACTACTCAGACAAAACTCACTTGGGAGCTGCAAAATAAGAATCACAGAAATAGTACGGGGATATGAAGGTTTAAAAAAATAAAAAAGGTGGGAACTATTTTAAAAGACATAAAAGATAAGAGTATGTTGAAATTTTTCCAAATTCAGAAACTTTTTCATCTTAACCTTTTATGGTTGGAATTGTGTTGTGGAGAAACATGATGTAGCTATTACATTAAAAATATGAAATGGTCAGCCGGGCGCGGTGGCGCACGCCTGTAATCCCAGCACTTTGGGAGGCTGAGGCAGGAGGATTGCGAGTTCAAAGCCAGCCTCAGCAATGGCGAGGCACTTAGCAACTCAGTAAGACCCTGTCTCTAAATAAAAATACAAAAAAAAGGGCTGGGGATGTGACCCAGTGGTCAAGTGCCCCTGAGGTCAATCCCCGGTACCACAAAAAAAAAAAAATATATATATGAAATGGTCAAGGAATTGAGAGAAAGGGAACCCAGAGTCAACATGGTTGGGAAAACCTTGGTGTGAATAAATAGAAGGTGGAATATACTGGTGATTCTCAACTTTTGAGGCAAAGGAATCATAAATGATGATGTACTAGAGACAAAGAAGTTATAGCAAACAAAACAGAACCCTAGAACAAGACCTGATGAAAAAGATGATGGTGGCATTGACAGAATTATGAAAATACAGAGCTGACACTTTCTATTCTTTAGTGTTTTATTAGTGCATTGTAGTTATACATGACAGTAGTGTTCATTTTGACATAATCATACATGCATGGAATATAATTGGCTCCACTCTGTCCCCAGTGCTTCCTTTCTCCCTGCCCTCCTTTTTCCCTCTGTTTCTCTTCTCCTTCCCTACTTGGTCTTCTGGAAGACAACACATTTTAAGGAAGAAATTTTGTTTTGTTTTGTTTGGGTATTTAGGAAATCTTTTTAAAAATTGTTATTTAAGAAAAATTTTTAGTAATACATGACATAGGATGTATTTTGATATATCATACATACATGGAGTATAACTTCCCATTCTAGTGGTTGAACATGATGTGGAGTTACAATGGTACATGAACATATGTCCAATACATTCCACTGTCTTCCCCATTCCCGTGTCTCCTCCCTTTCCCCCATTCCCCTGTCCAATCCGGTGAATTAAGGAAGAAATTTTATTTGAAGAACTAATATTTGATAGAGATCCTAAGATTGTTGTAGAAGATAAATGAATGTGTTGACAGGGATGGAATCAAATTATACACTGAAAATTTAGCTGTCACTTCATTGAATAGAAAAATGTATATTATATTTAGAAGACTATTAGTTACCTAAAGCATGATTTACTCCTAATTTTAAAATAAATGTCTGATGCTGAATATGTGGTTGCCATTAAAATTTTATTTATTAGTATTTTTTGAATAGTTTTGTTCAGCTTAAATAAAATATGAAATGTGAAGTCATGATTCATTGACTCTTTCATTAGTACCTACTCAGGAGTACCTACCATGGGTCAGTCCCAAGCCAGGGAATATTCTTAAACTGTGGAATAGAGCAAGTGAAAAGATGGGTGCCTTACTGGGCAAGAGCATTGATGATTATTGGTGAACTGAATTGACCTAATGAAAAAAGAAAAAGCAAGTGGGGGACTTATGGTCACATTCTTAAAATTAATGAAAGTTTTTATTACTTAGGTATTGGTAAAGAAATTATGCCTTAAAATATTGACAGATTCTGTTGGGATACACAGTGTGAAATTTTTCAAGAACTACCCGACATGAGACTCATATTATCAAAATGTACAACTTCTATGTGAAAACAATCTGTAGGTTAAATTTGCAGTGATTCTGTGATATGTAGATAATTTGTGAGGAATCAAGACAAATTTCAGAATAATAGAACTAGCCCTAGCCAGATAACTTGTAGTGCAAACCAATCTTTTCAGTGGATTTTATACCAAGTTAATGTGCAACACAAGAATATATTTGGGGAGTGCATTTATTAAGTTCTACCTTATAAGGTTTACCTTCCTACAGCAGAAAAAAAAAATAATACATATGAGTAGTTCTCTTGGTTTTTGTTTATCTGCTTTGTAACTGTGGTCTTCATTCAATTTTGCCTATCAATTGTGTTTATCATTTCCTCCCTTGTGGGATTTAGTTCTTCTCTCAGCTATTCTTAAACTGTACTTTCTTCATCAATTTAAGCAAACATCCTTTATGAAATATGGTAAATGTGTATACTTCTTCCCACTTGGTCATCAATGATCTACAGATATTTTAGTTTTATTTTTATAGTATCAGGTTGACAATATTTATGTTTTCTTCTGTCTCTCTATTTCTCAGTTGTACTTTAAGGATTTACCCTCATTTATTTTTTGTTCACTTGAAAATATTTTTTTTCAATTCATTGGATTTGTTGAAAACATAGATATTATGAAATCCATGTTGCTCAAGTAAGTCATTCTGATGCCTTTTATGTGAACATAGACTTGAGTGGATATAAAGTACTTGAGTAATGCTTTTGTTTCTTCTGAGACTTCTAGACTTTCTCTGATATGCTCTGAATATGAGTATTGACATGCAGAAGTCTGAAGCTGGGCTTTTTTATTTTTTTCTCTCTAATAAGTGACTTTGTATTTCTGCCTATAGGTCCAAGAGACTTTTTTTTGGCCATAAAATATGGTAATCTTACAAGAAAAAGTTTTAGGATTTAAATGATATGGAAAATTTTCTTGGAACACTTGAATCTTATGTATATGTAAAACAAGGAAGGGAAACTTTCACCTGTGAGATCTTGAATATTTTTCTGTTCCATTTGATTTTGAATTTTTTTCAGTTGCATTAATATTTAGTGTCAACGTGAGACCATTTTCTCATATCTATCATCTTTCATAAATAAACAAACCTCAGTTAAGGAATTTTCTTCTTACCTAGTATTTTGATCACATCCCTACAGTTTTATATAATCTGATGTTCATTTCCAAGAGTTTATAATCCTAGTTTTAATATCATTTTAACCCAAATAAGCTTTAGAAGTGTGTTTTCTATTTCTTTACATATTATTACTTTCAAGAGAAAAAATTATTTTCAGCTATATTGTTTGCTTTTAACTTCTAATTGGAGAACATTGTAGTAGAGAGATATGACTTTGGAGGATATATTGATATGTTTGTTGTGGCTTAATTTATAGTTAATCTCTTTAGATATTTCAAATATTCTTATTTGTTTTGTTATGATGTGTCAATAATTGTGTTTGTATCATTTTGTTCTTCAGATATCCATGTCTCTGATTTTTTTCAAGCATATATATTAAGGATCTTCAAATTTGTTCTTATATTTATAATCATTTTTGCTTTGTGTACTTTAAGCTATATAATCAGACATTATATCATATTCCATATGAAAATGTAGTTTAGCAAGATAGATTACAATTAGGATACACCTTAACATTAGAATCCAGATTCTGTGTCTTAATGCAAAGTTTATTAGTTGATTGAGTACATTCTCAGTAAAGCTGTGAACCACATGGCCTTACAGGGTTCCAGATTCTTCCCTCTCTCATTCCACCTTCCTCTAGTTCTCAGAATTTCATGCCTTCGGGTGCCTATTTGGGAAAGGAGAGAAGAGTGTTCAGAGGAATGTTCAAAAGCCATTTAAGAGTTTACTATATCTTACTAACCATATACTACTGGTGAAATGTGTTCTAGATGCATTCCCAGAAGATGGATATTATTTTTGGTGAAAAATAGAAATGTTTGGCTCACAATTTAATGCTTATCCCTAGAACTTCTTTTGTTTTCCTGATATTGAAAGTGCTGCATTTTTTATAACATTTCATTAGCATAAATTTGCATCCTTCATGTTCAGCCTCATTCTTCTCTTAGTTTTGTCTCTTATGAATAGTATATTGATATATTTAATTTTAAGCTCCATCTCATAAGCTCTGTTCATTAATCAGAAAATTATTTTTTAAGATGAAGTGTTTGATATTTCTGTGATTTTATGTGCAAATTTAAACCATAGATGGTCATATCTTTTTCTTTTCTTTCTATTCTATCTTTAGGAAATTAATGACTTTTGTTGGTGTTATTGGTCTAGTTTCATCCATGTTGAGGTTTAGAAATTGTAGTCATTGAGTGAGTCAAGATAATTTTTAATATGCTCTCCTCCACCCACCAATAGAAACAAACAAAAAAATCCTGGGATATTCTTCATATGGATATTATCTTTTGTGGCTATGGTTAGAATATGACAATAGAGTAGAATTAAAACTTTTATTCGGCCAGGCGCAATTCCAGCTACTGTAATCCCAGCAGCTCTCAAGGCTGAGGCAGTAGGATCATGAGTTCAAAGTCAGGCTCAGCAATAGCAAGGCGCTTAGCAACTCAGTGAGACCCTGTCTCTAAATAAAATACAAAATAGGCCTGGGGATGTGGCTCAGTGGTCAAGAGCCCCTGAGTTTAATTCCTGGTATATAAAAAAAAAGTTGTATTCAACCATTTTGATTAAATCTCTCCAATGTTCTCTAAAAGAGTTTTGATCCTTATTCTTTTTATAAATGTGTTTTCTTAACCTTCTCATTATACCTGTTCTACTTTTTGCCACTGTAATGTGTTTTAATTTCTGGAATAACTTTTATTGTAACATTTAATTTTCCTTTTGAAGTCTGCAAATTTTCATTTTATATTTTTGCTATATTATCTTTACCATTAATGTTTACTCTTTTTATAGGTTCAAATTTCTGTATTTTTCCTAAAGTTATAGAATATGATATGTAACATTTCTCCTAGTTCCTATAATTACTTTTCTTCTAATGTATATTTCCTTTTCATATTATTCCTAATTATTTTTTATCTTTTCTTTTCCTACTCTTAGAGCCAAAATTGTAAGATCTGTTCATGAGTCTCAGATTGGATGCTTTTGCTCACAAATCTTAGCATAGAAAAGGTACCATTCAAATCCAGAGTACTTAATCTGGAGAAAGTGGCTAAATTCTTCTTGAGCCCTCCTCTGCCCCCTGTTCTCTCTCCCCTTCTCTTTTCATTTTAATCTATGTGCTATATCTGTGCCCTTTCCTATTTCTGGACTTCTACTTCTATTCCTTTCTTATAAGGAACTCCGGATAGGACTTCTAAAATCTCTTCCAGCTTTAGGCTACCTGTATCTAAATCTGCAGCTATTTTTGAGAACATATTATTATCTCTTAAGAATTATTTAATCCCATCTGAAAGTCTACTTTCTTATAAATTTTCCCTGAATGTGACTAGTTCTCATATCATTTTGCCCATGATAATTTCAAGTGGTTTAAAAACTCTATAAACATTACATATGCTCTTTAAATGCATCCATATTGTATATGTATTCAAGTACCTCTATTTTGTTGATAATTGCTAAAAGGAAATAGAAATGTCCTCTTTAATACAGATGGTATTTGTAGCACTTAATTAGAATTTATATACATCTAAAATAATCACATGTTAATTTTCATAAGTTTGGAAACAGAAGACTTAATCAGTATAATAATAAAATAATATTTTAGCTTTTCACAAAATAAAATTCCAACTACTGGGGATAGAATAGTGGTAGCTTTGGTTAATTCTCATTATTTTGAGATTTTTTTGTTCAGGGACTACAGAAAAAAGAGAAACATACGTTTTTCTCCTTTAAATATTGATTTAGCACATGTATGTTATATGTGTTCTATAAATTGTAAAACATTCTTACGTGGCCATTGTTTAATTATGCATTTTTTACATAAAAGGCACTGATTTCTGGCAAATTTTATATTTCAGAATAAAGTAAAAGAGATATTACCTGGTTATTAAGCCCATTAGGGTGCACCACACTCTAGAAATAGCTAGCTTCAAGAAAATCTAGCCTATGTAAAAACTTGTTCGCTAAAGATACAAGTCTAACACATTGACACATATATCACACACCCACACCTACCAATGGAACAACAACAACAACAACAACAACCTCATTAAATTTAATGAGGCACATGGTGCTATTTTTGATGGGACACTAATGAGAGAATTTTTTAACCAAATAGAATCTTATTAATTTATGTCAGAAACAGAAGTGGAGACACAGTCATATTAGAAGTGTTAATTCCACAAGGGAATATCTCCAATGGTCCTTTAACTAGGCTTAACCACATATTTAATCAAACTTATTGAGCTTCATGTTAAGACTTCATGATTGAGATCATTTCTATATCATAGAAATTCCCTGAAGAATTGTGATCATTTACCTATATATCCCCCAACACAGAGTCTAGTACTTTGCATAGTATTAAGGACACCTTCATTTCCCCTATTGTGGAATAATAAATGTACTTGAATTTGAGAAATCCACTTTTGTAGGCTTTGAATTTAAAAAAATAAATGAACTTTAAATTTAAATTCATAATTTAAATTCAACCAAAAATTGTTCTAATTTCAGTATTAGTATAGATAATTTTGGAAAGTAATATATAGAAAACTAAAACATAACAGACTTTTAATTTATGGAAACTTGCAATTTAAATCAAATGTCACAATGAATACTTATGAAGTTGAATGTTATTGGTAATATGAAAATCTACATTTGTATTTGTTTTGGTAATTTTGAAGATTTGGGTAATATTTTACCAACTATTGATGTGGATACATGTACATAGTCATAAACTCATTTTGGGTACCAATGTAAAAATATGTGTTTAATATATTCATCCACTAACAGTGATCTATATGATTATCAATTATAATTTGCCCACCTTTGTGTCAGCATTTCCTTTTATTCTGAACACAATTTTAAATTTCAATCCTAGAGGGTAGAAAATGGGAAAACGTGATTATTTATTCCTTCAACAAATTTTAATTGAGTACCTACTCTTTTCAAGCTAGGTATATGTTTATGCCAAGTATTAGGATATCTGCTAGAATACAGCAGTTAACAACCACAGAAGAATTCTACTCTTGTGGATCCCGCATTCTAGTTTGGAGAGAGTGGAAACAGCAAAGCAATGAGACATTAAGACATAGAGTGCATTAGATTTTGCTATCTTAACTAGAAAATTAGAGCAGAAAACAGGGAATGGAAATTTAAGTAAAGGACCAGAGAAGTCTTCAGAAAGGTGGCATTTTAGCAAAATATAAAGTAGGGGTTAAGGTTAGGGCTGGGTTTTATTGATGATAGTGATTTATATGAGCACAATGGCTCTGGTCATAATGATGATGGAAATGGGAATGTAGAAAGAAAATCATATTAATTAGAAAAATTTAAAACCATATGCTTTAAAGACCATGGAATGGCACATACATTAAGAACCATTAATCTTTGATTCTGTAAATGTTTGTCTGAATAGAAGTTATTTAGGATAATCATCAATTGCTTTTTTGAAGACACATAAATTAATCAATTTCTTACCACCAAATCAACAGCAAAAACCTTCCCATCATTATGATAGGGACTTTGTCTTTCTATTATAGTTATCACATTGATCCCTATTGTTTATGTGTTTCTCTTCTGTTATCAGTTTATTGAATATAAGAACCCTGCGCATTCATTCATCTTTGCACAAAAGAGAACAATGTGTGGCACTGTTGTAACATTTGAATAAATTGATTGTCTCATTCAATTAATATTTATTAAGATACTACTATTTTAAGAACTGGAGATATACTGGTAACTAAGAAAGTTTTTCTGTACTAAAGGAGTTTACATCTTGGTACAAAATGTCAAGTATCAAATAAGCCAAAAGTACATAACATGTCAATAAACATAAGGGAAATAAAGTATGGATAGAAAGTGGAGCGTGATAGACAGTAGTCATGGAAGGCCTCTATGAGGCAGAGAGATGGAAGCAGAATCATGAATAAAAGGGACATTTGGAGTACAGAGCATTCCTGAGAGGCAACCCAAGTTTCAAAGACTGAATGGCAATACTAGAAAGCCGCTGCAGCTGAGTCAGAATGAGGAGTACAGTGTGGAAGAAATCCATATGGTCAGCAATATTAGGGTCATATGAACCTTGGAGGCTATGATAGTTTCAATTCCAACCATTCAGGTGTTCTGAGCAGAGAAGTGACATGATACTATATGATTTTTGTGATGAGAATACTCAACATGCACTTTCTTTGCATTTTTTAAGAATACAACATATTGTCATTGGCTATATATACTATGCTTTTTTGAACTTATTCCTCCTATAAAGTATGCTTTGGCTAACTTCTCCTTTCTTCCTCCTGCTAAGCTCCCTCAAACTTTGGTAATCACTACTGCATTTCCATGAAATCAACTCATTTATATGCCACATATAAATGAGATGGTACAGTATTAATCATTCTGTATCTAGATTATTTCACTTAACATAAAATCCTCCAGGTTCATTCCTGTTGTCATAAAAGACAGGATTTCCTTCTTTCGTGGTGTAATAGTATTTTACTGTGGATATATACCACATTTTCTTTACCTATTCATTCATTGATGAACACTAGGTAGATTTCATATCTTACCTATTACCAGTGGTGCTGCAATATCCATAGGATGTCTTTGATCCTATTAATATTTTTTTAATGATTGCTCTCTTGGTTGCATAATGAAATTGAATATAGAAGGCTAAGAATGGAAGCAGGGAGGTCAATTAGAAAAACCTCTGTTATATAGATGAGAGGTGGTTTCTGTTTCAGTCTAGCCTGTTGGAATTAAGGTGATTGGGTATAAAATAGAAATGAGTTAAATGTGGTACAAAGGGAAGTCTCTTTGAAAGATCTGATTTCAAAGCATTTGGTTGTTTAATCACATGATTTCATGTAACTGTATTGATATTAAAAATGGTGATATTTGAGTTTTATCACTGAGATGTTTGCCAGTTTTAGTAAAAACTCCAGATAACAAAGAAAAACCTTAGTTGAAATTGATCTCAAGGAATTGTTGTTGAAGATGAGTGAACTTTTTCATAGATTTCATAAGAGAAGTACTTAATTAGTACTAAATGGTGATTTATTATGCACCTTAAGTTAATGTCACTTTATTTTTAGGTTCTTCAAAGAATTTTTTTTGTCTTTAAATTTCAGATGTTCAATTATATTACAGGGGTAATTTTCTTTTATTTATCCTGTTTCAGGTTTGTAGTGATTCTTGACTCTGTGGTTTGATGTATTTTAGCAGTTTTATAAAATTGTCCCTGTTAGCCTTAATAGGCTTCTTCCCATGTGCTCTCTTCTAACTGAGACTCCAGTCACATAACTCTCATACCTTTTCTGGTAATGTATTTTCACCTAATTTTAGTCTGTGTTTAATCTGCTTTAATATCTACATTAATTTCAGCAATTATATTTTCAGATCAAATATTTATTTTAATCTGTTGTTGCTTCCAATTTTATGTTCAAACTTTCAATTCTATTTATTTTTTGAAAGTATTATGTCTAATAATCAGATTATCTAGATCTATTTTGGGTCCATTTCCATCACTTTTTCTATTTGTTGTGGATCTTTTATCTATTGCAAATCTACTTTTAAAATAAAGTACAGATTTTGTGTATGATAATTATAGAGATAACTTCAGATGATTTTTTTTTCCAGATGATGTTTATTTTTTTACTTCTGTCAGGCACTTGGTATTATAATCAGATAACCTCAATCCAAGTAGAGATTAAGCTGCTTCAATGCTGGATTTCTGCATTTGTGAGGACTGGAGCATTTCTGGTTTGCTCTTTGGTTTAAGGCACAATCCTTCAGGGTCCCTGATGAAGGCCGTGAGGCCCTTCCATTGCAGTGAAACTGAACTTCAATTTTGTTTTGAGACTGTTGTAAAAGCTGATGAATGTCTCAGTCTACATCCATAACTTTTAAATGCAGAATGTGTCAAGGGAAGAAACAAGATCAAATTATAAGTGCACGCCTCTGGGCTTCCATTCCCTTTGAAATTTTGCTTCACATGCTTTCTGTGCCATTCTCTGGATCCTTTCTTTTTGGGACTCCAATTACATATTTCTCAGATCTTTCCTTTTAACTTTATTCCCAATAAATTTCAGTTAATTTTTTTCAATAGAAGTGTGTGGGGTTAGGGGTTCTAGCAGAAAGTTGATCTAGAGGTAGTTAACCATTGCTGGCAACTTTTTGTTTAATAATAATAATAATAAAATAGAATACAAAGTAGGTGTTCAAGAAATATTTATCATTTTAATGCATATATTTAGAAAATATACAAATAAATAATAAAGAAAAGGGGAATTAAATTTAAAAATAGAATAAATTCACTGAAAAGGATATAAAATATTTAGTTAAAGATAAAAACAGAGAATGAGAAAACCACAAATGTTGCAGATTTTGGCAGTGAAATTGCAGCTTGTCCCTTAAAAAAAAAAAAAGTGATAAATCTTAAAATATTTGACAATTCTAAACAAAAAGTGAAATTAGACTGTTAAAATTGAGAAAATGACTACCAATAAGAAAAAACTTACATGAAAATTTGAATAAAAAGACTTAGTTAATAACTCATAAAATCAAGATGAAAGGAATTAATTTTTTTAGGAAAATTTAAACCTGCAGAGTTAACTCAAGAAATTAAAAAGCTGAATAGAAAACTTTTTATGGAAGACATTTTAAAAGTAATAAAGTATATGTCTTGAAAAGCACCTGGAACACTTTTTATAAAAGCATATCAACAAACTTTTCAAAATTGAGCAGTCTCCATTTTATATAAATTTCCTTGTAGAAATATGGAAAGCTTATTAATATATTTGTGATTGTGTCATAACCTTAAAACAATGAAACATGGATGGCACCAAAAATAAAATTACTGGCAGGTCAAGCAAGCTAATGGTATGACTTCAATAAAATCCTATTGACCAAGTAAAATATTTATTTCAAGAGTCCATATAATACCTTAATGAGAAAGTCAGTTTTCTACAGCATTACTACAATACATTAAAGGAGAAACACCATATGATCATGTCATCCAATGTTTTAAAAATAAGCTTTTGTTAAAATTCAATACTTAATTTTAAAAAGTAGTGTGCAAACAATAGACATAGATTACTCTGGAAAATAAACTGACATATAGGAATATAAAATGAAAAAAAAAACTATGAATAAGTAATAGAAAAGAATTGACAGATAGAAAAAACTATTTGCAAGAAGGAGAAATACAACACACTCCTAGAGAAGAAGAAACATACCCATTTATAACTGGAAAATAATTGTAAAAAATAAAATAATTAAATATTTCTAATAAGCTTATAGAATGAAGATTTAACATCACTAAGAGGGAATTGTAATCTTAAACGGGATACCTATCATATAGGCAAATACTAAAAAGATTGATAATGTCCAGTTTACTAGAATGTTGAAGAAAGGCATTCACATTCATTGTTAGTGTAGTTGCAGTTTTAGAGTAGAATTAGCCAGAATTTATTAAAATTGTCTCTTATATTTGATCCTGTACTTCCACTTTTGAGAATCTATCATATGCTTGCACTTATAGAAATAGATATATGTGTGCAAAGTGCTAGTTGTAGCATTTGCTTTTCATAGCAAATGTATTCAATGTATTCAATGCATATTAAATGTATTCAAGTTAAATATCTATTTATAGGAAGTTTGTAAATAAAGGTATACTTATTGTATAAGCAGTTGAGAAACAATGATATGCAAATGTGAGGATCTTTGTATAATTGTTGATATCATGTAAATATATGTCAGGTTTTTTTCATTTTTTGTATTCTAATTTATTATACATGCTTGCAGAGTGCAATTCACTTCATATTACATATAAAGAGCACGATTTTTCAAGTCACTGGTTTTACATAAAGTATTTTCACACCATTTGTGTTTTCATACATGTACTTAGGGTTAAGTCATCTAAGAATTGACTCAAATGAAAGGAAAATTTGGCTTAGGAGGAATCATTTAAATGGTTAGGGGAATAGCAAGAAAAGCTGAGATGTTGAGGAATTAAGAGAAGAACAAGAAAAGAGATTGTCATGATAGAAGATTGATTTGTCTATAACTACAGAGAAATCAGATTTGATAGAGGTAATGGTAATGCAGTAAAAAAATATCACTTTGAAAAAAAAAGAAATTTGCTTTAAAAAGAATATCTCTATACTCGTCTTTTTTTTTTTTTTTTTTGGTAGATCACCCATTATTTGAATAGGGAGAGTTGAAAGAACAAAACCAAAAATTCTGACACTTGCCAGTTATGATTAACTTACTTTTCTTAGATACAACCTCTTGGCGAGTCTGCCCTCTCATGTCTCCTTTCCAAGATGGGATATAGGTTAAAAAGAAAAGGAAGAAGGAGGAGGAGGAGGAGCAGAAGAAAAAGGAGGAGGAGAAGAAGACGACTTAATCTCATAGCAAATAAGACAATGATTTGTATTTTTTATGTTTTTATTTTTTTATTTATTCAGTAAATACTGAGTACAGTCATGGGATGCTTAACTATAAGCACTTTTTCTAGTGATGTGTCATGAGGCGCCTTTGTCTTTAAGTACAAATATATAGAGTGGACTTACACAAACTAAAATGGCTATGATATCATGAGGCCATATAATCTTATGGGACCACCATTGTATATGCTGTCTGTCTTTGACTGATCTATCCTTATGGGGCACATAACTGTACTTACTATAGCTATACTCCATTCAGGGTCCTGGTGACAATGCAGTGTCAAGAGACAACAGTGCTGCCCTTGTGGAATTTACCTTCTAGGGAAAGTCATTGCTGGTTTACTCTATCATGACTGGTCTAGTTACTAATGAGCTTGTAGCACCAAATAGTGAAGTGACTTGTCCAAAACTCAAGCTTGTGAACAGCAGGCTCAGATCCAAGTGAAGAGTTATCAGCAAAGCCCATGTGTTAAACTTGAGCTGTCTAGTCTCAAGCTATACAGCCTTATCTTCATTTGTACTCAAACTTTCAGGCTCTTCTTTTATGAGACATTATCAGAATATAAAAGAAAGTACAGCAATACTCCCAAGTTTTGAGAATGGGATCTGATGTCTTCAAATTATGTAATATTTCACAACTATTAAAAAGTTGGTTTATGAAGAATTTACGGTAAGTTGATAAACAGATTTTTTGGAGAAAGGTAAATTCTTAAATCCACAATTAGATGACAGTTTTTGCAGCTGCTGACAGAGAGAGGTTTTTATATGCAATGATTTTTATAAGAAACTCAGATCAATAGGAATGTTGCCATTTTGAGTATTGATAACTCTTTTTTTTGTTGTTTGTTCTTTTTTTGGTACCAGGGATTGAACCCAGAGGTGCTTAACTACTGAGCAACATCCCAAGCTTTTTTTATATTTTACTTAGAGACAGGATCTTGCTAAATTGCTTAAGGCCTCACTAAAGGGCTAAGACTGACTTTGAACTTGCATTTGCCTGCCTCAGCCTCCCAAGCTGCTGCAATTACAGGCATGCACTACCACACCCCCAGCTGATAGCTCTAATTTTCATTATCACAAAATGTACATGTATCACAAAATGTCTTTGGATTAAATTACTCTAATAGACTTTGTTAGCTTACAGTCATTTACAGACATCGTGCATTGTTCCTTTGAGAATTGCTTGCCATAGGCCAAGGGCATATGGAATAGTGAGTTCCTTCAGTCAGGAAGTTGATACTAATTAATGCAGTAGAAAAAGGGCTCTCCACTTACTTGAGCTAAGCCTTTTTTTTTTTTTTTTTTTCCTCTTTAGAATCATAGTTTTTCTTGTGCTCTAAAATACACATTGCCCTCAAGTTGTTTTTGTTTTTTATGCCTCTCTGAAAATTATGTTTCAAACACCTAGGACAAATTGTGTCTATATGAATAAAACTATAAATGTCTACTACGAGATAAAGCAAAACATTAAAATTGTGAAATATACTTCATTTTTGAATAAGAAGTTTTGCCACTTGCAAAATTTTCATTTTTCTTAAATTACTATAGAGTTGTCAAAATTCCGGTAGGATAGTCTAGGAAAAGCAAATAAGAATTCAAATTCATTTGAAAGATTTAGAGTCAAAAATAGTTCCCCAAAACAAAAAAATCTTTAAAAGGAGTGACAAGGGGGAAAACATGCCCTGTGAGATTTAGGAAAAATTCTAAAGAAAGAAAGGTTGATTTGCATATCTCTAATTGCTAGAGATGTTGAACATTTTTTCATAAATTTGTTGATTGATTGTATATCATCCTCTGAGAAGAGTCTGTTCAGTTGCTTAGCCCATTTATTGATTGGGTTGTATGTTTTTTGTTTTTTTTTTTTTTTTTTTTTAGTGTAAAGGTTTTTGAGAGCTTTATATATCCTTGAAGTTAATGTTCTGTCTGATGTGCTTGTGGTAAAGATTTGCTCCCATTCTGTAGGTTCTCTGTTCACCTCAGTGATTGTTTCTTTTGCTGTGAAGAAGCTTTTTAGTTTGAATTCATCCCATTTATTAATTCTTGGTTTTAATTCTTGTGCTATAGGGGTCTTATTGAGGAAGTTGGGGCCTAATCCAACATGATGGAGATTTGGGCCTACTTTTTCTTCTATTAGGTGCAAGGTCTCTGGTTCAATTAGAGAAATTCAAATCAAAACTACTCTAAGATTTCATCTCACACCAGTCAAAATGGCAGCTATCAAAAACACAAACAACGGCTGGGCGTGGTGGCGCATGCCTGTAATCCCAGCACTTTGGGAGGCTGAGGCAGGAGGATCGCGAGTTCAAAGCCAGCCTCAGCAATGGCGAGGCACTTAGTAACTCAGTGAGACCCTGCTTCTAATAAAAATACAAAAAAGGGCTGGGGATGTGGCCCAGTGGTCAAGTGCCCCTGAGTTCAATCCCCGGTACCAAAAAAAAAAAAAAAAAAAAAAAAAAAAAAAAACAAACAACAATAAATGCTGGCAAGGATGTGGGGAAAGGGGCACACTCATACATTGCTGATGGGACTGCAAATTGGTGCAGCCAATCTGGAAAGCAGTATGGAGATTCCTAGGAAAACTTTGAACGAAACCACCATTTGACCCAGCTATCCCACTCCTTAATCTATACCCAAAGGACTTAAAAACAGCTTACTTTGTCAATGTTTATAGTAGCACAATTCACAATAGCTAGATTGTGGAAACAACCCCGATGCCCATCAATAGATGAATGAATAGGGAAAATTTGGTATATATACACAATGGAACACTACTCAGCACTAAAAGAGAATAAAAATCATGGCATTTGCAGGTAAATGGATGGAGTCAGAGAAAATAATGCTAAGTGAAGTTAGCCAATCCCAAAAAAAAACAAAGGTCGAATGATTCCTTTGCTATGATGATACTGAAATATAATGGCAAGGGAAGGGGATGGAGAGGAATGAAGGAATGTTAAATAGAACAAAGGGGAGGGAGGGGGGTGACGGGGCAAGGGGATAGGAATAATGGCAGAATGAGATAGACATCATGCATTTAGGATAATGATATCAATACACTAAGTACCTGTATAAAAACACAAATGGTGTGAAAATACTTTATGTAAAACCAGTGACTTGAAAAATTATACTCTTTATATGTAGTATGAAATAATTGCACTCTGCAAGCATGTAAAACTAATTAGAATAAATAAAAATTTTAAAAAACGGCCATATTAAAAAAGAAAGAAAGAAAGAAAGAAAAAGGTTGAAATGACTACATAAAAACACTTCAAAAAGACCATGCAGCTAAACAATGACAGGGAATCACAAACCAGCAGAAAAGTGAAGGATTATCCAATACTGGTTCATTATAACAAGTTTATTTTTTTAGAAAAAAAATAAAAACAATAGATGCTGAAACATAAAACAAATCCAAGAAGAATTTAGGATGTAAATACAAAAATATATTAAAAAAACAATGAGGAAACATGAGTTAAAATCTGATATTTGGATGTGTGAAGCAATTCTAAAAACTAAAATATAGATCAGAAAAAACATAAGGAGCAATAACTAAATTTTACAATGTAAAATAAAAATAACATTTATATACAAATAATTACATTAAAACTTTTAATCAAAATAAATTGGGAAAAATATATGAAGTAATTATCCCTAGGTTTAGTAAACTTACTAAAGTCTTCATTCTAATAAATATTATTAGTAATACTAAAATTAAGAATATAAAAGAATAGTAACAACAAATTCTAAGAAGAGAAAAGCACAAATGTTTAATTACAAAAGAAATGCTACTAAACAAAAAATAATTTCTACAAAATTTATGGAGTATACAGTTTTTATTACTTAAAATAAATGTTAATTTCAAAGAGTTCATTCTTGAATTTTGATGATACAATGAAACTTTGTAGAGTTTTCCTAGAAAGTAATTAGTAATGCATTTCAGCAGCCTTTCAAAATTGTATTATTTGACCTAACAATTCTCTTTCCAAGAATTTCTTGTAAAAAAAAAAAAATCAGAAATTTTAACAAAAAGTCATGTTCATGCAATGTGGACTCATCAGACAAAAAAATGGGAACAAATAAATTATGGAAAAATAGGAAGACAAATATATTACAGTAAATCTTGATGGCAGAATGTTATGAAGCCATTAAACTGATGCTCTCAAAGAATAATTCTCCCCAAAACCTCCAAGATGTAATGCTAAAAAATACAAATAAGATACAATATTTTATATATAATTTAAACTGTGTATGATTTATACATAACATGCATAGTATGTGCATTTAAAATGTCTGGAAAGAAATACATAGAAGGCTATATTTTAGTGGTGTGATTAGATGTGGTTTTAGTTTTTATCTTACATATTATGATTTTGATTTTGCATATTTTTATAATGTTCATGTATATATTTGGAATGAGAAATATTTGTTTTAACATATTTTCTCAGAACAATAGTATTATACCAATGTCTGAACAAAAATTGCAGAAAAATATTATCCCTTCATTTAACAGTTTATAAAACTTTTCCTAAAAGAATAACATGATAATTAAAATTCCAGGCCTAAGACAGCAGGTTTAGGGAATTAGTTTGTCACCCAAAGAGGCTTCTTAACGTTCCTCGAATCACACTACATAGCAATTGACAATACTGCCAATATAAGCATTAAGATCAGGTCAGCATATGGATACTGAAGTCTCACTTATGGGAAATGTGGGAAAATGCAGTTCATCAATATGTAAAAGGAGTACCCAGGCTTCGCCAAGCAGTGGCAATTTTTGAATACAGTAATGATAATGGGCTATGTAGAAGAGACTCAATTTACTCACTTACTCATTTTGTTTTTTGAGCCTGAGAATTTTGGACAAGAATGAAATGAGGAAAGAGAGGGAAAAATTGAAGGTGGATAACCCAAAGGGCAATCTCAGTATGGCCATCAACCAAGAATTATAGTCCTGTGCAAGATGGCACAGAAGATCAAAGTAACTGAAGAAAATTTCATTGTATATCTAAGATACACCAGGTCCATTTTATCTGCCTTCTGCCATTGTATCATCTGGGTTACATTATGAGAGTGATCTATTCTACACAGAGCATAATTCTTTGGTAATTTTGGTACATGCAGGATGAGTAAGACTTACTCTATTTAGTTATCATTGTTGTGAGTGCTCTATGAAAGCCATGATGTCTTGGAAGCTTCTGCCATCATTTACCAAAAAGCCTTTGGGTCAACTTTTAAATCTTACCATCTTGGGTCCTCAGTGGACCCACCTTTTATTGGTTTAGCTCAAGATATCCTATATGGTACTTTCCTGACATCATGGGAGCACAGGGGCATGTGCTGATGGCAAGGAGGAGACCATGAAGTCATATTCTCTGATGATGTTTATTCTACATCTGTGATTTGTGTCCTACAAGGCTCCTGGGACTTAAACCACATGTGCAGTATTTGCATTAATGGGAACTTGAGAAGGAGAGGCCATAACACTATTAAAATGTTTAGCTTTCGCTCTCCCATCACACAGACACATGCTAATAACTACTCCCAGACCTTGTATCATGGTGCTGCAGGATGCGATGTAGAGTGCACTCATTGTTTCGATACAAGGGACTTAAAAACAAATAGCTGCCATCTCTGTCTCTGATAGTTTGCCAGGCTTTTAACTTCTTTGGTTTTTTCCCCCTTCTGATCCTGGTGAGGTATCGCAAATGTATTCCAAACAACACATTACCCCAAGTCTTTGTTTCTTCTTTTATAAGGAAACCCTTGCTTTAAGGTATATTTAGAAAACCCAGGGTCCACGCCAAATTCCAAAGAACCACATCCTAATTCTACTTTCAAGTGGCAGGAAATGACTTAGTGCAGAATCCCCCACACAGGGTTATTGATCATCCTGGACTAATAGTCAAAATTGTGACAAATATTCTGGAAACTTTCTGCAGGTTTAAACATCAACTCTTACATTTGAGAACATTTTGAAGCATCTTAGAGACAAAGAGACAGAGAAAGTGCCAAGAAACAGAGTTTGAAGATTACATCTTTCATTACTCCTAAGCTAGTATCTTGTCAAATAATATTTAAGACCCTTTATTGGGTCACAAAATCAATTTAGTGAGTCAAGTACAACATTTTTTAATTAGATGAAAGAATAAAACAGATTAGAATAGGACATATCAAATTACATCATATTTAGTAAAAAAAAGTATGAAGTTTGTTTAAATTATTTAATATATGTGCACATATACATGTTATATGTACTGAAATATAGATGATAGATAGATAGATAGATAGATAGATAGATAGATAGATAGATAGATAATGAATGGATAAACCGATAGATGGGAAATATATACATATATGTTATGTGTGTCTCTGTGTGTGTATGTGTGTGTGTGTCCGTGTGTGTGTGTGTGTGTGTGTAAGAGAGAGAGAGAGAGAGAGAGAGAGAGAGAAAGAAAGGGTGCTGAGAGAGAGACAAAGAGAAAAGAGGGTAGAGGTACTAGTTGGCAATGTAAATATATTTCTTACCATGGATCATAGCCAAAAGCATTTGAAAGCCAGATTATGCCTCCAGGGCAATGGCTTCTTTGATTTTGGAATAAATTCTTCCC
Organism: Tamias sibiricus; assembly: GCA_025594165.1. Lineage (NCBI taxonomy): Eukaryota > Metazoa > Chordata > Mammalia > Rodentia > Sciuridae > Tamias > Tamias sibiricus. The sequence goes on along the minus strand of CM046660.1, from coordinate 148,358,226 downwards.
TTAGTGCCTCCTCCATCTGCTTTTAGGTAAATTCACAAGCTGCATATAAACTTAATCTAATTAAATCTCAAACTTGTAAAGAAAATGTTGTGGATGAAACCCAGTAAAATGTAGATCCAATGCTGTAAGCCATTCATCAAGGGTAGCAGATTACAAGCTCAATGCTGGTTCTTATGATAGAAAAACATTCTCCTTAATGTCCTACTCCTCAAGAACCTAGAGAATGATAAATAGCATAATAGTTCATAGTGAGCCTCAGAAGTTGGGAGGAAAACTCACTGTATTATAGGTTGTTAGGTATCATTCATTCAAGGACTAAGATTATTGCTTGATTGCTTGGCATCAGGAATAATCCAGTTAATAACGATGGAACCATCTTGATCTAGCAAGCAAAAAACTAGAGTTGAGAATGGTACTATGGAAAAGATTTGAGCTGATAATATTGGAAGGAATTGTAGCTGCTGGACGTAAAACAGAGCTTAAAAAGTAAGATAATAGAATATAGTCCAGGCTGTTCAAGTTCGGGTGTGAGTTCCAACCAGAAATAACAAGAACATTTTAACAGGCCAGTTGGATAATCACTGAATGCACTGGCATGGCTCATTTTCAGATGCTCTTATAACCACGCTGCCTTGAATACAAGCACGAATTAGTCTTTGATTACATGTGTTGTAATTTAGATGGGTGAGGCAGATGGAAGGTGGATTTAAAATACTGGGATAAGAGGCAGTGAGGATCAGGAAGATGCTCGGTAGAGTCTGAGTTCCTGAAAGGGGGACAAACAAAAAGAACCTCCACCAAGTAAGTCGAATTATCCCTGATCAGAGACAATGTGAATCTGTACTTAGAAAACCCTAAAGAGTCTACCAAAAAAACTCTTAGAACTGATAAACTCAGCAAAGTGTCAGGATACAAAATTGATATTCAAAAATCAGTAGCCTTTCTATACACTAGTAATTAATTTGTTGAAAAGGAAATCAGAAAAGAAACCCTTCATTCACAAAAGCCTGAAAATAAATAAATAAACAAAACTCCTAGGGAAAAAACTATCAAAGGAGGTGAAAGATATCTACAATGAAAATTGTAAAACACTGTAGAAGTAAATTGAAGAAAACAATAAAAGATGGATAGGCTACCCAATTTCAGGGATTGGAAGAATTCATATTCTTCAAATGTCCATATTCAAAAAGCAATCTACAGATTTAACAAAACTCCCATCAAAAATACCAGTAACATTCTTCATGGAACTATATAAAAAAAAAAAATCATTCTAAAAACTCATGGAAACATACACACAGAAAAAAATCACCAAAAGCCAAAGTGATCCTCAGCTATGCTGGAGGCATCAAAATACCTAATTCAAAATATACTACAGATTCACAGTAACAAAATGTCATGGTATTGTCATAAAAACAGACATGAAAACTAGTGGAATAGAATAGAGGACCCCAAAATAAACCTTTACATCTACAGCCATCTAATTCTGAACAAGGTGCCAAAATTTTATGTGGGAGAAAGGACAGCCTATTCAACAAATGGGTGCTGGAAAAACAGGCTACCCACATGGTGGAGATTGAAATTAGACCTCTATCTCTCACCCTGTATAAAAATAAACTCAAAGTAGATCAAAGACCTTAATGTAACACCTGAAATTTTGAAACCAATAGAGGAAAATAGGGGAAACACTTCAAGATATTTATTGGCCTAGCAATGATTTCATCAATGGAAAGGGCTCCAGTAGCCTAGGAGAATAAAGCAAGAATTGACAAATGGTGTTGTATCAAGTTAAAAAGTCTCTACACAGCAAAGGAAATCATCAACAGAGTGAACAGACAACCTACAAAATGCAAGAAAATATTTATCAACTACTCAGCTGACAGAGGATTAATATCCAGAATATGTAAGAATTCAAACCCAGGTGCAGTGGCACACACCTGTAATCCCAGCTACTTGGGAGGCTGAAACTGGAGGATTGCAGGTTCAAGGCCAGCCTCTGCAATTTAGCAAGACCCTGATTAAAAATAAAAAATTTAAAATAGTCTTGGGTAATAGACTGTCCCTCAATCAATCCTTATACTGAAAAAAGTCACAAAAAATTAAAAACAAGGGAACTAGTACTCCAAATAGAAAATGGACAAATTATCTGAACAAATAATTTTCCAAAAAAAGTACAAATGACCAATAAATACATGAAAAAACCCTCACCATCTTTAGCTATTAGGGAAATGCAAATCAAAATTACATTAGGATTTTATCATACCTCAGATAGAATGACTGTTATTAAAAATAATATTAAAAGACAATAATAGTAATAAAGGCTACTGAAAATGTGGAAAGGAAGGAACCCTCATAAACTCTTAGTAGAAATGTAAATTAGTATAAACACTATGGAAAATAGTATGGAGTTTCCTCAAAAACTAAATAAAACTACCATGTGATCTGGTGCTACCACTCCTCTGTATTTATCCAAAGGGAATTAAATCTGTGCAAAAGACGTATTTTCATATCAATATTTATTATAGCACTGTTCATAGTATCCAAAATATGGAATCAGCCTAAGTGACTGTCAACAAGAAAATAAGCTATATATGTTTTTAAAATGGAGTATTATTCAGCCATAAAGAAGAATGAGATCATTTCATTTGTAGGGAAATGGATTGAACTAGGAAGCACCATGTCAAACAAACTATCCAGACACAGAAAGACAAATATCACACGTGTAGGACTGGGAAGAGGACCAGAGGGGAGGGGAGTGGGGAAACTAAAAGAGAGTAGAAAGGAGGGTGAACATGATGAAAGCATAGTATTTGCATGTATAGAAATGTCACAGTGAAACCCATTAAGTTGTATAATTAATATTCAATAATTATAATTTTAAAAAGAAATATGGCTAAGCTAAACTGAAACGTGTTGTAAGTTTAAAATGCCACATTTTGGAAACTTCAAAAATGTAAAAGACCTCATTTGTAAGCTGCCTGGTACCGAAAACCGGGAGGAAAAACTCTCGGAGGCAGAGTTAAGCTTTTACTACTTTTACTTCTACTTTCTTAGAGCTTAGAGAGGGAAAGAAAGATTTTTAGAGAGAAAGATTAAAGCGAGCTTTTAGAGAAAGATTAGAGCTTCTTTCTTCTCTCTTCTTTCTTCCTTCTTCTTTCTTCTGTCTTCTGTCTTCCTTGGGAGCCTCGGCCTAACTCTGACCAGTCATTACTTCTTCTATCTGGTTTCTCTTCTGTAACCGCTCTGCCTACGTTCTGGCCGCTCTGATTCTTCTGACCGACCGAGTGACTGCCCCACTGACCGAATGAATTCGTTCTCCTAACTTGGACCGCTTTCACCCGGTTATATACCTTCAGCTTTGCGGGTGCCTACAGGTGCATCACATATGGCTTCCAGCTAGCTACAACAGCCCTTCCTAATTAGGGCTCCTTCACTCATTAATAATTTTTAGAATGACTATATATTGAATTAATATTTTTTAAGTACATTGAGGTAAATACACGAGTAAAGTTAAAAAATAAACACCACTATCAGCTGAAAGTGTCTGATACACTAGACAAGCCAACAGAAATCTAGTCCAAAAACCAGAAGAGGACAGTTTCAAATGTGAGCTTTGGTGAAGACAGGATATGGATGACCAGTGCATTTGCAACTTCCAGAGCCTGAGATCATGTAAAGTCACTTTGGTATGAGTAAAATGTCTTCGTTTAAATGACAAGCATCTCAAAAGCCTGACATCTAAAATTAAAGACCAAGAAGCAAGTTGCCCAAGCTATGTGGAAATGGGCAAAATGAGCCCTAGAAAACCCAAGATACCCTAAAAGAGGAATTCTCTGTCAGACAGAAATGGTGTCATCTTTTCAGATACATGCTTTGGTGCAACCTCAGAAGACAGTGCCATGTTGACTGTAGTTGAAGTTACAATGCAGAGTGAAGTTACAATGCAGAGTCAGCTATAAGAGGATGTCTGCCCTCCTCTGACACTATTGTATGGCTCTGCTCACAAGAAGGCTCAGGGATCAGTTTACCAAATAAAACTTGCTTTCTAAATTTCAGGGTCTTTTTGTTTATTGATACCATAACTCTATGGTATTAACCTAAGCCAACTGAGCTATCATTCAATCTTTATTCCTTTTTTGAGAGCCTGTGGTGTTACAGGTAGTCACCCAAGCACAGAACACAGGGTCTTTCTCATCAGGGAGCTCACAGTGCAGGGAGATTTGGGTGAGAAACTAGAAAAGTACAATAGTGAGATGCACACCAATGAAAAACAAGTACAGACATCTGGAGGGGACACCACATATTTTGACCTCTGGAGAGTTTAAAAGACTTTCCTGAATAGATGATGTCTGAGTAGTTGCCTAAAATAGGAGAAGGAGCTTGCAAAATCCACATGGTTGTCAATGAATCATCAATCTGTCAAATAATTATAGCAATAATTAAAACAATAATTTAAATGTTTACTAGGTGCCATATACTATGCTGTGTTCTTCTCCTGGATTATATTTCATATAGCCCTTGCAAGTGTCTTCTGAAGTAGGTATTATTGCTTTTCTCAGATTATAGGTGAGAACATTAAAACTCAAAAGTTCTAAATAACTTGTTCAAAGATACGCAGTTAGTAAGTAGGAGGAATGAAAATGCCAAAGACAAAAAAACAAACTATGAGGTTTCAAATTAGGAGTTTACTAAGAGTGGATATAGAGAATGGATTGTAACTACCAACCAGCCAAAAGGAGATCAGAGGAGAAGTCATGGTGGCCTGAATTGGAATAGGAGAGGAGATGCAAATTAGGGATGTATCAGTTTATAAATCTATTATTAAAAAAGAAAACAACAGGAGTCATACTGTCACTTAAGAATGCAACTCTAAGTAAGAAGAGTCATATTTTAGGAGAGAATTCTGAAGAACACCTCCATTTAAGAGGAGAGAAGGGAAGCAAGCCCACAGAGACCTTAGGAACAGCCCCTCAATGTCCTCTACAAATGTCATAGTCTTTCCTACCTGTGAGTCTTTGTACAAGCTGCTTTTCTTATCTGTGTTATCATCTTCCCCCTCCTTTCTTCTGCTAAACCTCATCTGATCTTTTAAGATCCTTCTCCAACATTCTTCCCTGAGCATTCTTGTCTATCCCCAGAAAAACAGGTTTGTTCCATAAAATCTATTACATGTCCCATCTTGATCATGATTCAATTGTTATTTTCTAGCTGTTTTCCCACTCTGGTCTTATATGTCACACTAATTATAAGCTTCTTAAGTGCAAGGGCCACTGTTAACTTTTCTGGTATACCTCACAGTTCTAGAATTGGACCCATGGTAGGTGTTCACTAGCACATAAAGATCAGTGGTTGTTGAATGACTCCCCAGTGTTGTGTGCAAAAGAGTGATTCAGGGTTGCAATATATGCAAAATAGACCTGGATTACACCTATTGTTCAAGTGTAGTTATTAATAATGCCTTTTTGCTATCAAAACTGACACCATTTGGATGGTAAATTATATATGGTCACCCTATAATCAACATGTATTTTTATGTCTAATATTTTTAAATGGTACTATTTCCAAAATAGGCATCAATTTTTCTTGGAGAATAAGGCATGTTAAGGTGTTTTGGCACACGTTTAATATGAAGTGATGTGTCATTCCAGATGTCTCCATTTTTAGGTGGTGGCCTGTTGCTCAATTGACAGATGTCATTGTTTATTATATAGTCACAGGGGCTTAGTTTTTTAAAGACCATTAAATTCCCTCCTCTCTCTCTTTCCAAATGTGTTTAAGTGTGTGTGTGTGTGTGTGTGTGTGTGTGTGTGTGTGTGTGTTGTGTTTGTTATACTTTATATAACACTATATATGAAATGTATCATATGTATTATATACTTCTAATCTAGCATTTTAGAAATGTTAAGTACTTTTTCATATTTGTTTTAAGGACAACCATTTTGGATAAAGAGTAAGGGGATTTTCCCAAAAGGTAGAATTATAATTTTTGTATGTTTTCAGGGAAAAAATTTCAACATTTCCATTTATTTAATGGAAACAGTCTATCTTCCTTAATGAACAATGATCAAATAAAGAGTAAAGAAAAATATAGATTATTAAATTTGATTAAATACAATTTCAAAATTATCAGAAATCAATAGTAAAATTTTACATTTACTTCTGATTATGTAGTTTGGATTCCAGACAATACAAATTCAGGAGTTGATCCACAAGTCCCCATCTAATATTTCTTCTCTGTTAAGGTCCTGCAGCTAGACAGCAGGGAAGGAATTAGATACCATTCTTTTTTGTGACCCATACACTCTACAAGGACCATTCCCAGTTCCCTCATTTCCCAGGACAAAATAGCATGAGCCTTGTGGGAGTAGTTTATATGTGCCTTGGCTAATCTGTGTTTACTAGCACAGCACAGAGGTGCTCTGTTTGTCTCAGAAAATAGTTATAAATCACACTTCTTCAGATCATAAATATGCATTTATCTTTAGAATATATCACCAACTGAGTCATTTTGATGTAAATATTGCACCTCTTAAATATAATGATGATAATAGAGGCTGTGAATCCACAGATTTGCACAAGTACTCTCTTTTCGATAACTGAAAATATTTAAATCACAGAAGCTTTAACATCCTATGGGGAGTGGCAGACAGACGTGTCAACAGAGTGGGACCTACAGAAGTTGTGACTATTTTCTCAGTAATGAATAAAACACTCATCAGCTCTTGTCAGGAAATGACAGTGCATTTTCTAAGTTGGTGTGTTCTAGCTACACTGTGACCAGTAGTCTGGAAGTGACTGACAGCTTCTTAGTTCCTTCTAACTCTGTCATCACAAACAGAGGGCTCCATGGCAAAGGGCTGGCAACACCACAAGGTGGGCTAGCCCCTGTAGATTTCCTCCTTCATTCAGAAGACCTGCTGGAGCCATCCAGCTTTCTGAGACTGGTCAAGAGACCCACTTTTGGTAGGAGGTGCCAAAGATCTCAGAAACTATACCTACTGGGTGTTATTCTGGCAGTATTGCCATTCTTTACTCCTTGGCATCCTTGTTTAAAAACTGTCTCCATTGGCTGTAATTTTACTTGAAGATTAAAGCACAGATTTTTATATGTATCTTCTGTTCTCTGAATGTAAAAATTATAAAATACACCTACATTCCCTCCTAAGTAGCAGTATTGTAATTCAGCAGATTTCTGTTTTTCTCTGAAACCTGGAGTCAAACTGTCTTGAGCCGGAAGGCATTCAAGCTGCTGTTTTTCCCTTAGCTGTATTTCTCTATAAGCATCTAATTGTTTCAGAAAATGATGTACAGTATGCAAAAACCTGAATCTGATGCAAATAAGTCTGTATGGCACTAAAGCTAACAGGTGTTCTCATTAATGTAAGTAGACATGGAACAATTCTTGAATGTTTTATAAACACTCAAAACCATTGCCAAAAATGTTACAATAGCATAGATGTACTTACACAGTGCAACATCTTTTATTCTTATTGTGCAACCTCAGCACTTATTAATAGAAACACTTGTGTGAGTAATAATCTAGTGGCAACATTTCTTTCTTCTGCTTAAGTCACTGTATTTTAAAATTAGCTATCTAAAAATATTAGTAACATAACTACTGACACCTCCCTCCATAGTTTGTTTATTAGTATTAGCAGTTCTTTAGTAAAATTAATGACTGCAACATTCACAGATCAGCAGTAAACACCTTTGCCCATTGAGGATCTCTAAATAAAGTTCTACCATTAACTCGGGTATTAACTCTTTAAAATTTTGAATCTGTGTTCAATCGTTCATACTGTCAATTCCCAACTAGAAAGTTCCAAACATAGGGTGATTATATTTGGATGGTGTAGTATAGATTATCCCTACATAATACATCAGTGGCTTTGGAGTATAATCAAGAACATTATATTCTATGGACATACATTGAAATACACACAACTCTTGGTTTTACCTTGCCCCTCCACGTTTGTAATCCTGTTTTCTGAAGTCCAGGTCTTTTTGATACATGAAAAAATACATTCTTCAGGTGGCTGTACTCAATATTCACAATTGTTTGCCTACTCTACTCTGATGAAGTATGATCAATAGATGTCAAAAGTATATCAGCTACATTACCTGAAAGAATGAAATTTATGTCAGCTTTCAAATTTTTATTATAATGAAAAATTAGTTAAATATATTATGCCATATCAAACAAGAGAATAGTATGCATTCACAAAATGCATAAAGTAGGTAAGTTTTATCTATTTATAATTTTCTTAGTGTCCCTATGTGTGGGTTATTCAACAAAAACAGACAAGTACCACTGGCCTCAGGGTTATTGATGCATAGTAGAAGAATGGAAAAATCAACAGGGCATTGCAATGTGGACCAATTTGTGCTGTGACAAGGAAAGTAGGATAGCATGAGAGCATTTGGGGGGTGACATCTATCTCACAGAAGCCTTTACTTAAAAAAAGGTGACATCTAAATTGATTGAAAAGATATGATAGAGGAAGTCAGAGGGTTCTAGGCAGCAGAAATGACCTGCTCTAAGGGAAGACATGAAAATTAGTATAGGACAGCTGGGGAACAAAAAGATTTTCAGTATGACTGGATTGTAGAGATGTAGAGAGAAATGTGGAGCAGGGGAACTGCAGAGCAGGTAGGTGCCAGAGCACACAGGGTCTGGCAGGCCTAATTAAAGAGTTTGCACTCCACTGCAACAGCTGTGGGGAACCTCAGAATGATATCAAGCAGAGGAATGGGATGATCAGTTCCAAATTTCAGAGAGATCACTTTGGCTGCAATATAGAATATGAAATAGAAAGACAACATGGATGAGACAGTGGAAAAAGCAAAGGGTTATTTTAACTAAATCTGAAAAGATTTCATAAGTGTTGTGTTACTTTTTTGTTGCTATGACCAAAATATCCAACAAGAACAACTTAGAGGTGGAAAGATTTATTTTTGGCTCAAGGTTTCAGAGGAGTCACTTCACATTTGCTGCCCCATTGCTTGAACCTGAGGTGAGACAAACCCTCATGGTGGAAGGGCATGGCAGAGGAACACTGCTCATCTCATGGAAGCCTGGTAGTAGAAACAGAGGAGGGAGGCAGAGACAAGATATAATCTTCAAAGGTATGCTCCTAATGATCTACTTTCTCCAACCCATGTCCAACCTGCCTATAATTTTCACTAATCCATTAAATGGATTAATTAATTGATGATAGAGGCCTCATGATCCAATCATTTCCTAAAAGCCCCACCTCTCAACATTGCTACATTGGAGACCAAGCTTTAGACACATAAGACTTTGAGGGACATTCCAGATCCATACCATAAAGTATACAAGATATTTTCATTAAAATATAAACATACACACAATGTTTATTAATGATCCAAAATGTATGGAAGGAGAGACAACAGTTCAGTATATCTTGGGGAAAGAGGGATTCTGCATTATGTTACACTTTGGAATTTAAAAAAATCTGCAAATGAGCCGGGCGCAGTGGCGCACGCCGGTAATCCCAGCACTTTGGGAGGCTGAGGCAGGAGGATCGCGAGTTCAAAGCCAGCCTCAGCAATGGCGAGGCACTTAGCAACTCAGTGAGACCCTGTCTCTAAATAAAATACAAAAAAAAAAAGGGCTGGGGATGTGGCCCAGTGGTCGAGTGCCCCTGAGTTCAATCCCCAGTACCAAAAAAAAAAAAAAAAAAAAAAAAAAAAAAAAAAAAAAATCTGCAAATGAGAGTTATTTAAATAATAATAATAATATCCTTTCAATTTGATAATGATGGAGGAATCAGATGCCCAAATGTCATGTAACTAGATAAGTAATTGAGCACAGTGACTAAAGCTCAGGGTAGAAGTGGCAGCAGGACTATCTGACAGCTGGATACCTGTAGGCACAGACCTCAGATGATGTGTTTATCTGGAGATAATTGTTCCTCCCAAGTTTCAAAATTAAGAGCCATAAAAATTTATGCTGATATCTTTTTACAACAACTGCTTAGATTAGTCACTTTTTCAGTGGTTTTTCATATGAGCACCACAGGCAAAAGTTTGGATGTAGCTGACTGCAAAACTGTGGAAACTGCTAAACTATCTACTAATTACTTGGATAGTATTCTTTCATGAATATTGAGAAGATTCTTTCTCAGTACTTAAAATATTTTAGCACAGATAAAAGAAAGAACACAAGTTTTTGTTCACTTGTTCATCTGGCAAAAATTTGAGTTCAGACATTTCATTAATAAACAGAAAGGTAGATTCAGCAAATGACATGGGGTGTAAATATTCATTATAGGGCCAATTTTATTATGCAGAATAAATCTCTGAAGTAAGAATGCATGGACCAAATTATTTGGGTGTCAAAGGTACAGCTCAATTTCAATTAAAAACCATTGTTTCTTAAAGGTTGGCCTTAAACCTTATATTTCAGAATGCTCTTGAGATCTGTCGTGTACATAGCTCAACATTTGTTTACTTTCCATTAAATAAGAAATTGCTTACATGGGCAGGTTATGTTGATATGATGACACCACTGAGGTTTCCAATAAATGTACATGCAAATCAATCAACCCAAACACATTGAAAACATATCCAATAAACATCTGGAAACTAATGAACGCACATTTGTTAACACAGGGGGAGTTGTGGAAATGCGGAATCCATTGGTGGCCCAGCTTATTTAGTAGCATGTGGATTTAGGAACATTTCACAGAATCAGAAGAAACAGGGTAATTATAACATAAGGTTCAACATCTTTAGATATGTAGAACATTTTCCGTTGCTTAAAACAAATATTCCCTAAGAAAGTATAAAACATTTTTCTGACTTGCAAAGTTTTTGCAGTCTATCATTTAAATTACTTAAATAAAGGGAGCTTTACTGCTCCCCAAAGCTGAGAATATAACACCCTCCATGCATATTAGCTTGATCTTCTTGACAGACCAGAGAAGTGTTTGTGTGTGCCAATTAAAACAAAAATGGGTCCCTAGTGGCTTGTTCCTCACACAACTTCTGAAGACTGCTATCATTGTTTGCTGGGGTAACCCTGGATAAGGCTGCTATCCAAAGTAAACAAACTTTTCAAAACTTTCATGACAGATGGGGGTTACAAATGCATTTTAATAAGGAGTTGCCAAAACAACTTTTTTTTTTAATAATCAGTATATATTTATTTAACATCTAGCAACATTGGGAACACAAGGCAGTTACTTTCTCACAAAATGCCTTAACAAATAACATTTTTGGAAAGACAAATTGAAGACCTTTTACTTCAGGCTAGTTTTATGTTAACTTTGCTCTGAGATTTAAAATAAATGTTAGAAGTTATTCGAGCAGACTGTAAATTTTAGACAGCAATGCAGCCTGATAATGTAATTCCTATGGTAGCCATAAACACCTTTGGAAATAAGTAAGATAACTATTAATATAACCATGACAATCTTCATTTGATCAGCTATATCAAATTGGAGTGATGCAAGATGAAAACAATGTGAATCTGGGTTATTTAAGCATTATTGCTTTGATTTGTTTCAATATCTTATTATAATGTAGCCAAAATATATATCCATATTTTATGCTGTGGGTATTAAATAAAGATATGGCCAAAATTAATAACATAAAAATAATTCATATTCACATCAAATAAAGTAAGTATATTTTGACATAACTTTTTATTTCTACTTAATTTAATTCAAATGTAATGATTTCATCATGAAGTCCAAAGTATCTCCAAATATAATAATAATTAAATTCCATTCCCCTTATCCACTTATTTCTAAAACCATTGTAGCCATATCATTTAACATGTTTTAGGACTCTTTGGACATTTGGTAAATTTTTTTATATATTTCCTACATATAGTTTCAGTTTTATTAGGATAGAATAACTTCTTAGATTCTCAGTCACAGACTGATTCTAAGCAAATTATGAAAGATATTTGTTCAAATATAGGATTGGTTTAGTCCTCTTTAGGATTTGAAGACCTTTTTGGGTGCCTCAATTCTGCCTGACACTTTTTTTTTTTTTTTTTTTCATAGCAAGGGAATAGTTGTTTTGGAAAAAGAAAAGAAAGAAAAAAGTCAGAATAGGGATGTTAGGTGATTTTTTAAAATTCTGCTGTCTTTAGCATAACACCAAGGAATGAACAACTTTGTCTAAAGTCAATATTCCAAATTTCACAACTGAAACCAAATCATCATGGTCTTTTTCCCGTATACATACACACAGTCCTTAACTCTATACGCTGTTTTCTGAGAACTCATGAACTTGAAATCAGGATCTTTGTAATTTCTTAATTCTGTCATTTAAATGATACCAATTTGATACAATGGCATTCTTATTTTCCTCATTTTCTTCATTTGCAAAATTACTTTATGACAGTGGAAGGAAGCTGCATTTGGAGAATGTTTATTATGTGCTTTGAGATCATTAAAGCTGATATCACTTTGCATAACAAGTGATAGTATTCATATCCTTAATATGCTAAAGTTCTGATACAATCGGCCTTTAAAGAATAACATATCATGACCAGCAGTTTATATATAATTTCATGATGTAAATGTGACAGCAGTAATTACTCCCTCCTCTGAAATCTTGACATGAGAGTTGTTTGCACCACTCACATTGAGTCTTACTCTAAGCCATTTTCTATTGTTATTTATGTTTATATGCATATGTCCTATTTATTCAAACAGATTGTGAATTGTTGAGGGTGGGAGTTGTTTGCTTCTAACAATGTGCCTTGGACTTAATGGATGCTGAATCAGTCCTTGTTGATGATCAGGGGATTAGGGGATGATCAGTCATAAACACATCCTCTCAGTCCCCCTGAACACAGAATTATCTGTGGAATTTATTTTGCAATTGGAAGGGTAGTATGTCAAAGAGAAGGGAGCACAATGTCACTCATCATCTCTTGCATCTTTGGCAATCTCACAATGTATATTTGAGGTCAACTGGAAAGGAAGAAGTCAACAATATTTACCACTCAAATATATTTTGTTAACGAGGCTTCTATCTACAGCATAAATTAATCCATTGAGCATTATATCCATTTGATTATTATCTGTAAAAGACTGGCAATGTCTAAATTAAAATATTGCAATATTTAGTCTGTGGAGCTGTGAATAGTTTTAATTTAAATCTTTGTTATTTTTATTTTTCCATTCTCTACAATAAATTTCTATTATTCTTATAATCAGGAAAAAGTGTTCTACAAGGGATTTGTTCCAATTCTAATAAATAAATCTTTGAAAAATTTAATAGTATAAATGCTATTCTACACATTAGCTTCTCATTTAAATAAAAATCTAAAACCACAAAATCTTACTGCTGCAATAAATATTGGCAAGGTAATACTTAATTGACAATATTACAAATATAAACACTACTCTTAAAATTTAAGACAGCGATTATAAATATAAACACTACTCTTAAAAATAATTGACAATATTACAAATATAAACACTACTACAATATTACAAATATAAACAATTTCCCCAGACAAGTACTCAAAGATATTTATTATTGACAACATTAGCACACTTTGTTAAGGCTGCTCTGATGCCCTGATGTATCCCTTAAAATATGATCTGGTGGAGATGACATAAGACATTTGCCTAAAGTAGGCTTCAAAGCAAAATGGAGACCAGCAGCTCTTACCTAAACCCATCGTTTTTTGTAAGTTCTTCCTTTATCACCTCACTCCCACATCTGCCATGTAAGCAAAACATGATATAAGAAGAGTACATTAGCATGGCTAATGTCAGATACTTTATCCCTATTGTTAGTACCATATCATTTTATATTGTCATCATATGTTGTTCAATCATAAGTTTCAGTCAAAGCTCACATTCCTTACTGGTGACATTTTTTCCCAAGAGTGTTAAAAAATCAGTTGTTCAAAGTGCAAATATGATTCAGCAAACCACTTATCAGAAATCCTAAAGAGGTAATGTAAAAATGTGGATTGAGAACCCTGAATTAAGTGGACTTTACCAATCAAAGATTCTGAACCTACTTTCCTATGAGTGACTGGAATAGAGCAGAACAAAGTCAATTACTGAGTGTAATTAAGAAGTGGATGCATTTAAACTGTAGAGAGCAGTAGCAGACTTCTCCTGACTGCCTAGTAACTCAAAAGATTAGTGGGAAGACAGAGGAAAGGATGTGAACTGGATTTCTCTGGCAGTACGATTTGAATGAATTGCATTTGTATAGTTCCTTCATCTAGCTTCCCAAAATGAATTTATAAATCACTGATTATGTATGATTAATGTAATAATATATGTGGACAAAGAAACTTTCAAAATACATTTTGCTTCTTATTGTGTTACCAGTAAAAGATTCCCTTTGCATTGCATAGCATGCACCAAAAATGCAAATGCATTGCTGAAGTACTTATATTTTATCACTGTTTGAATTTACTAGGCCAAAAACTGAACTATGTTGACTCTCTCATAAACCTTCAGAATACAGTAAATCTAATTATGTTTGTTTCTTGTACTTTTAAAATGTTGCTCCTTTTTATAATTTTAATAATGGCTTATTTATACTAGCAGAGAATTATTATATTAGATTGTACATTATGCTTGGACTAAATTCATTTCTGTATATAATAATAAATTGTGACATTATACAGTATATTCATAATCAAAATATTTAAACTTAGGATGAAGGTAGAGGTCAAGGACATTACTAGCTTTCTTGTATTAGTTAGAAATGACCTTATATTTTTAGATTTCTACTTCTGAGGCAACATTTTAAAAAGTAAATATTTGGGACTTTATTTAAGTAAAGAATATTGCAGTGGTGTTCAGATAATTAGGCAAACATCAGCTTAGCTGTCTTTTACTGGATACATAAAACAGAGGACTATTTTGAGCCATCCCAAATCTTAAATGCATTTTTATTTTTAAAGAGAGAAAGAGAGTGATTGGCCCCAGTAATCTGCCAAATTCTAGTGTGAGTAATTAAATCCTATTATTTTCTAATTTTTCACTTCTTATAATTGCATATGCTTTGGACAGCTCTTCTTCTTACTGTAGAAGGGGCCAGACTTGATATGGGAACTCATGTCACTCAAGAAGAGCTGCTTTGCAGCAGAGTAATGTTGCATCTCCATAGATGTTTTATGAAAAATGAGTATATGTGCACATGTGCCATCAAAAATTTCTTAAAAAGTCCAAGATGTTGTCTTTAAATGTTGCCATAAGAATCACGGAAAACTTTAGAGTAAGCCATTTGGGGTAATAATAATTGTCATTTAATGATAGAGTTTTAAACACGGCCTCAAGCATGATTTGTGATTTTCTGAACCAGTGCCACATTTCAGCATTCACCTCCTATTTAAAGCAAGCAAGGCTGAGAAGAGGTGACTGGCTCCTGATTGAGTATTTTGAAATGCCAGTCCTCTCAACCTCTGAAGCCTTGCTTGATGTGTGACAGTAGTTGGGAAATGTTCATCTTCCTCTTGCAACAAAAAGTCAATAATACAAAGGGAAAATCTTCACAGTTCAGATTGATGGCCTCATACAAAAAGCGTGTCCACACCCACTCTAATCAAATTCTCCTCAAAGGAACCCTTTATGTGTGAAATCAAGAGCATTGCTCTGTTTCTATAGGGTCACATCCTTCTGTCACAATTCTGGGGAGAAAAAGATTCACTGCAGTGAAAAATGTATAGTTGCACGCTAAGCGTTGCCAACTACTGAACAGCACTGAGAGAAGGGACACGGGATGTTCACTTGATAAATACCCTCTAGGAGGGGTTCAAGGATGTAAATGAACTATTATTCTAACATACTCCTTTTGTGGGGAAATTGGCCCTTTATTACTTTCCTATAGATCTTTATGATAGGAAAATAGAAACAGCCTAATGTTATTCATCCAAATGAACCTTTTAGAAAAGTCTGCATTAGTCTCTTCGGTAAATAATCTGTTTTAGAGCCCTCCATAAAAGGAAATCAAATATAGAGATACTATTAGATTTGAAAAAAAGACAAACAGGAAAGAGCCCAAAGAGCAGAATGAATTCTGACACACCCGGGTGCATTTTTCTGAGACTTCTAACTTAAGTGTACACTGTCTGCATCACTCTGAACTTCCTGCCTTATTTCTCCTGAAGTTGGAGCAATTCAGCTTTAGCCTACTCTGAGTTAATCGTTCTATTATTAAAACAATAATGTATTTGTTATGACATGAAAAAAACAGTTTATAGAGAGTACTTCAAAATGATCCTAGCCTCCCAGTTCCCAGAAAGACAATTACTGGAAGACGAGAAAATATTTCAGTGTATTAAACTCTGTTTTAGAAAATGATCTTTTTTCCAAATGTAAGAGATCTATCTCACATGGTTTTCTCACCTGTCAATATTTTTTTTTTCAGATCACAACAGTATCAGGAAATGAGTTCCTTCTACAGTCAGATATTGACTTCATCATATTGGATTGGTTCCATGCTATCAAAAATGCAATTGACAGATTGGTATGTATTTGTTTTGGCTGTTACCTTTATTAGTTAAAATGTAGTCATTTAAATCTTATTGCTCAGGCATATAACACACTCACATTTAAACAGAGCATATGGACTGAGGGATATTAAGTTCTTTTAAGTTTAAATTGAGTCCACTAGGAACATTTTCAGCAAACAGGATTCGTGGGACTAAATGTCATTTAATTTCTCTCTTTCAAAAATGCAGTGCTTTTTTTTCCCCTGAAATAACATGAACATTCATTTACTAGAGGTTGTAAAAAGCACACAAGCGCTTAATAACTACTGAGTTTTTACATTTCCAGTTTATGCAGCTTCTAATACTTATTCTGGAAAATAAATATTATTGTACTTAAGGCCATACTCCCTGTTATAATACCAGTACATAATAATCCTTTGTACTGATTTTTATTGTTCTTCCAACTAGGTTAGATTATTCTTCTCATGAAAATTACACATCTATAACTTTATGAAATCATCTTCAATCATACAATCAGAATATGTTTTTAAAGAATCAAGTTATTTAAAACTACTCATTTCATACTGATTCTAATTTAGCTCATTAATATTTGTAAAATCTTGAAGGGAAAATATTCCTGAGACTTTTTAGTATGTTGTGCAATAAGAAATACATTCTCTGTGATTTTGCTTGTATTTGGTTGAAGTCTTTCATGTTATTATTTTGATATCAAAACTTTAAAAATAAGATAACTTACCCCCTTATTAATATAGTCCCCATAAACACACACACACAAAAAAAAAAAAACACATAAGTTGTTGTCTTTTAGAGTGGACTGTGGGACCAGACTGCTTGTTTGAACATTAATTCCATCATTTACTAGCTGTGTGGCCTTGAGCAGATTATTTTCTCTTTTGGCCTCAATTTCTATTTCAGTAAAGATAATGGTGACTACCTCATTGGATTCCTGTGATGATTCATTGAGTTAATGCATTAATGTTTGGAATAATGTACAGCATTTTATAAGCACCATGTACATATAGGATCTATTATTAATTTTTTTTAATTTTTTTTTAGTTGTAGGTGGACACAATACCTTTATTTTATTTATGTGGTACTGAGGATCAAACCCAGGGCCTCACACATACAAGACGAGTGCTCTACCACTGAGCCACAACCCCAGCCCCATTTTAATACAGAGCTTAGCATAGAGACCCTGTCTTAAAATAATTACCATATTTCAAACATTCCTTTAAATCTAACATCAAAATAGAAACAAAACTATTTAGTAAATCCTTTCTTCATATTAAAATTATTGAGTCTAATTGCTTACTGTCTCCAGCCAAAGGATCCAAGTTGTCCATCAAGAAACCTGGAATTATTCAAAATCCAGAGATCTTCCAGTACTGAATTGCTAAGTCATTATGATAGTGATGTAAAAGAACAGAAACCAGAACACAGAAAATCTTTAAGTGAGTACTTTCTTTGACTTGCTCATTTTAACTTTGTCTAAATGCAGTGCTTATGAAATATAAATGCATTGAAATCAAATTTAAGCCAAACTCATACTTCTCATGGAAGATTCGTAGCCATTTCTTGGCCAGGGATTCATGCACTGGAGGGCAGTCTGGGCACTTTGCTCACATCATTGTTGGTAATGCCTTTTGAGAAAATAATTATTCCAAGGTCATGGTCTCTGCTTACAGCAAACCTCTGAATCTCTGAGTAATAGCCAGGGAGTTCAGATTGGTGATTGATTTTGAGAGTGGGAAATGTCAAGCGTCTCCAAACCTTGGTATGCTGACTATTTGATTTCCATACATTAAAAGGTATGAGTGACCACCACAGTTGGGCCAACTTAAGCCAACAGGCTATGCAACTTTCCACATTTTCAGACCACCAGAAAGATTTAGAAATGTACATTCCAGAGGTTGATAGAAAATATGGGATGTGAATTAGAAGTTTTCCCAGGTCATACTAGTTCTGCTATTCCAAAGTAATTGAATTTGGACTACAAAGAACTATTACACTTACATAGTGAACCTCAGTACTTTTATAGATCTTTTCCCAGCCTACTGCTTCTTTAATAAAAAGATGCTATTAAAACATGTCACCTTATTTTGAAGAATTGGTTTGAGTCTCAACCTTCTGAAAAACCAAGTAGATATCTTTAAAGTCATAGAAAACCTATTTAACAAAGTCTTAAAACTATAGTGTCTTTCTTGGATCTTCTACCTAACTATCTTTCATCTTCTGATTCACCACATTTTAGGCCAATTCTCTCTGACTAAACATCAGTCTAGTTACATACTAACTTCAAATTTAAGTGATGCCTCAGTAAGTTGAAAATGTACATGTGGATAAGTATGATGCTAGACAACTATATGTGTGTTTGTGATATATGCATGATAGCATATCTTCCAGAACTGAATTATTGAGAACCACAGATCTAGAAATTATATGAGAACTTGGAGTAAAGTACCCTTTTGAAATTAAGTCATTATTCAAAGACCCACATAATTGTCTCTTTCCTCTCAAAATATTTCTTTTTCATCCACCCCCTCCCCCATGCCACCCCTTCTCTCTCTCTCTCTCTCTCTCTCTCTCTCTCTCTCTCTCTCTCTCTCTCTCTGTTTCTGGTACTAAGTATTGAACCCAGGGCCTCAAACATACTAGGCAAAAACTCTACCATTGAGCTATACCCACCAATACATACCATAATTTTCAACAAATACCAGATCCATATTTAGTAGCCTGTTGTGCTACCTTGACACATGATCAGTGTTAATGGCTAGAAAATACATGATGTGGAGGGTTTGTGGAGAGTTAACAATGTTATTTAAAAAGATTTTTTCCATATGATGTTAAAGTTTGGAGTTTATTACATTTAAAGAACATTTCCTTTAACTCCTGGTTATTAAACCCTTTTAATTCATATGGAATCAGATATAAGGTAAGATATTAAAATTAAAATTCAGTTGTAAGTGCATATTTAATATTAACTATGTAAATATTCTGTAGTAAATAGAAAAGGATATGTGATACAGTTATTAGTTGATCTGATAATTGAAAGAGACCTTGACATGCTCCTGAAGCCTGAAGTTAGGGAGAAAAATAAAGGTACACAAAAATGTATTTAGAAACATTGAGGCTAACAGATTCTGTATTGAGCAGAATCTCTTTTTAAAAAAGTTTTAGGATGCTGGGGTGGGCAAGCAGCAGGAATTCTATGGATAGAATACCTGCTACTTCTCTTTGGAATTTATTTTTCATTGAGAAAGACAGTTATTCTCTTTGAGCTTCAATTCAATCCTGCCTAAAGAGAAAAGACACATGATTTATTCTATTTGTTTTATGATATACCTAATTGTACAAGGATGTCACATTCACCTTTACTTTAAAATTTAAAAACCAGTGATAACTGTAAAATATTTTGCACTTACTATCTAGTAGTTTTTCTAAGCGTTGTCTTACATAGCCTCATTTAATGCTCCCACTAACTTTATGACAGATACTATGATTAACCCTCTTATGGATGAGAAAACTGAGGCTTGGAAAATTAAGGTATCATATATAAAGACAAGTTATCAAGACTTGTTTCAAACCCAAACCAATCTGCTTTTAGAACTTGTGCTTTTAACCAAGATAGCATAGTGAAAAAATATATAGTAACCTAATAAGTCTCTATCAACTTTGAACTTGGATAGAAATGAATACACTAAATATTAAAAAAAAAAAACAAGACCCATAGAAGTCAGTAAACTTAAAAGCAAGACCAAAAAACTTATTAAAAAAGAATTAAGATCAAATGTTCTCTTTTTACTTTGATTTTACTATTAAAATAAAGTCATTTAATCTTTAATGCTAGCTCTGATTTTAGAAAATGCTTGGTTTCTGTATCTTGGTAAATATGTATAGTTGAAATCCTTATTTAGGGTTACCATGTTTTTTCAAGATAGGATAGTTGATATTCATCTATTTAAAAATATAAGTTCAATCCATATGTATGTATTCATTTTCATAAAGGCATAATGATTAACCCACCCACACAATGTCAAATTAGATTATATGTTTGAAATAGTGATTGGTGCATTTTGTACTTGATGCTTCTGAAAATATTTTTTTCAAGTAGGAAATAGCCTGTCTGAAGCCCCTCTGATCTTGGTCCTAGATTTGAACACCCAAACATAGACTTCTTACAACATGCTTTTGATTTTATGTCACCCTCTGGAGATTAAATAATTATGTGGAATTAGAGATTCACAGTATCCTCTTCCTCATTAGTAGTCTAAGCACAAACTTTATTGTCAGTTTCCTGCCTTTGGCTTCCTGTGCCCTTGATGTTCCCACGAGTTTTGTCGCCAAGATTATAGGAAGATAAAGCCAGAATTACTTTTTTAAAAGCATGTGAACATCATTAGCAACTAACAGGTGGTCATTTTTTTTTGTCCAGTTTGTCTGTTTAACATGGGAAAAATATGTTCCCTCAATGAGTGGATTCAGAAAGTTGTATTAAAATACACTTTCCTTTTTAAAATATGATTCTAACCTGCCAACAGTATTAAGTACTAATCAGATATTTTAAGATATCAGTTGAGTCTAACAGACAAGAAGCCAGAAAATTCAATGTAAGGGCCAAATCACTGTGGGAAATTCAGGACACCAGTCTGGGATGAGTGTAGGAGAGCAGCTCTCCAGGAGGGCTGTTATGGAAAGTGGAGAGTCAATCAAAGACGATGCTAACATATTTCTCCAAGAAAAAATCTTCCACTGATGGCAAGGAGGAAAGGCCCAAATATAAACCCAGAATCAGATAACCCTGGAGAGGTTTTTTAACTTTTCTAAGCTTTACTTTCCAGATGTTTAAAAATGGGTCTGACAGCATCCATATAGGATTGAGTGAGAATTTGAAACTAGAGATGTAAATACTTAGTTCACAGCAGGCACTCAATAAGTAGAAGCTCTTATTATTATCCTCTGTGTCCCCAAGCAGATGGTACCAAAATGGGCATGAGCCAAGGATGATGACTGGTAGGAGACTGGAGCAGGGTGTATATACTTGACATCCTACTTCCCAAGTGTACAGAAAATAGAGGAAAGCAGCCAGAATTGGATATGGGAGTCATAGATGCAAAAGTCTAAATATGAGCAGCTGGTCTTCCCCCTGGCACCTCCCCAGGTGAAAATGGCAGCCAGAGCATTCTTGGGAGCAGCAAACCAGGACATAGTTGAAGGGCGCCAGGAGATATCTTGATTTTTTTATGCCCAGAAGAACATGCCATTAAGAACTTCTAGTTAATGAAAAGACTCAACATCTAGCTCTTTTCTTGATGCTTTAGACAAAGCTCTAGTTTATTCACTCAAAGATACATTCATTGTTTTTTTTTTTATCAACAAATATAACCTAAAGGTACACAACTAAAATTCTCAATGTAATTTGCTTGTGTTTTCCCTTTTTAAAAAATTATTTTTATGGTTAGATTGTGCTTCAGTAGTGAATATATCATGTCTATCAGTTGTCAAACTATAAAATCCATAAGTGGAAGAAATTGGACAACTTTTATATAAAACTGAGACTTTATTTAGTATTATAAGTAAGCACCCCCAAATGGACAAGGGTTATAAGAATAAAGTTAAATGAGAAGAGAACTAAAAGGAAATATATTTCCCATTAGCTGTCCTTTGATTAAGTTATCATGAAAAACAAATGTGTTTTGGGTGAAATCCTCAAGGTTCTTAAATGTGGATTTCTCAATTTTATATCCCCAAATGATGTGTGTAATGCAGTTACAAGGACAAATATCAAAATAGAAAACTTGAATTGGGATATTTATATGAGGAAGAAAATGAAAATGCTTTTGGTCTTTAATGCTATCTTTGTTTTTAAAAAGTTGTCTGTAGAATAATTATGATCATGCCATGTGAAAACAATTTTAATATAGAATGAAATGCTTACATATTTTAACTAAATCATTATAATACTGGCTGACCACAAATGGAAGTAGGCTAATGTTCTCAAAATCCAGGTGTAAACTGGTTGCTTAGAACTTGACACATTTTCTCAGGGAAACCATGTACCAGGCACAAAAACACACTGAGCCTTCTCCAATCACTTAGAACATTGTTTCAAGAAAAAAAAAAAAAAAAAAAAACAAAAAAAAACAAATTTTGAGTGTGCTATACCTCTGGCCCTGAGAGCTCAGACTTCCCAGTAGCATTGCTCTCCATCGGGTTTCTCATTTTCTACTCCCTCACTCCTGCACCAACTCCACCAATGCAATTAGGAGTCTCAGAATAGCTTTGGCTAGAAGGCTGCTGACCCCTGACCACCTCCGCACCGCCTACTGCCCCCAGTGATGGCAGAAAGAGAATGTAGAGCCTCCAAGCCAAAAGAAGTAGTGGGGAAAGGAGAGAATGGAGGGCTGTGAAAGGTATTGCAGCATGGAAGTGAGTCCTCATCGAGGCAGATATTCTTTTTAAGAAATCTGCATAAATATTAACATTTTATGAATCTAGGCAGTAGATACACAAGTGATCATGATGCTATTGTTTTATCTTTTCTGTATGTTTGAGGTTTCCCAATTAAAACCTGGAATATACATACACACATACATACATACACTGCCTATGTACATAATTCAATTTAAAAAATACATATTTTCTATTTACAACTTGAAAACTTTTAAATAAAGATCCAATTTGCCAAATATAAGTTATACTAAGACATTTTTAAAAAATCTATATAACTCATTATTTTCCTACTCAACCCCCCCAAATATATGTGTGTGTGTGTGTGTGTGTGTGTGTGTATGGCATATGTATGTATATATACTCCATATATATTTATTTATTTTGCACGGATTATAGGACCATTATGACCTTTCTAGTAACTATGTAAAATTTGTAAATGTTTATTATTATCCAAATGGAAAACTCATAGTAGCTTCTTAGATAAATATGTAATTAGCAATTGTTTAAAACACATACTAAGAAGCCTGTCCTGGAGACACAAAGAAATACATATTTTAAAGATGTTATTTATTAAGAATTTTGTATAAAACAGCCTAGTCCTGCCAATGCATGAAACTAAGAAACAGCAACAGCCATCTGCCAAGAAAAAGAAAACAATATTAAAATTGCACAAATGAATCCTATCTAGTTTTGAAGAAATAGAAAATCTCTTACCTGGAAACAACAAAAAATTCATAATATTTGTGCAGAATACTATGGGTTATTTTGTTGTCATGGGGACAAAGCCTTGCTATTTGGGTAAAATGATTGATCGACCTGACTATTTTTTCTCTAAAACAAATATTGTCATTCTGACACCAATTTCATTCAACATCCACTTTAGAAAAATAAACTGTGGAATTGAAATGTGAAAATAAATTATTTTAGTTTATTGTGGTTACAAAACAACAATATCTAAAGAATAGTTGAGTGCCAATTCTCCACTCAATTGTTTCCTACTATTTAAGGAAGTTCTTTATTTTAAAATATTTCAGTTAGTATAGAAAAATATTTTAAAAATCAAGTGAAAATATGTTGCTTAGGCTGGAGATTTTAAAAATTTTCAGAGAAAAACATTAAAGATTAGATACTTGATAACCAGGCATCCAGAGTAATTTGTCAAAAGTGTTATTAACAAAGGTTGTGAGACTACTGTGGTCTTATGTGACCCAGTCATTGTTCTGACATGTGTTCTCAAGACAGTTAGCAGTGAACCCAAGTTTCCTGGGACTCATAGATTGTAGTTTCTTTAAAACATTTACTTCTCAATGAATCATTTGAGAAGAGGACTTAGCTATGAGTTGAGCAAAGAATGTTCTGATTAATATCTCCTTTCCCATCTGAGGGGCTGATCTTGCCCTCAGACCTGTGGGCATCCATGGCCGTGTATCTTGTAGCATCAGCTGCTCTAAAAGTCTATCTAACCCTATCAGCACTCCAGCACTAGATCACCCCATCCTCCTCCTGACCCTGGCAGCAACACCGTGACCATATTTCCCCTCAGATGAACTGCATTTAATCAATTTCTGATTTCATTAGGTCAAGTGGCATCTTTCTTTCAATAATAGGCCAAATCCAGAGGGCTCTTTCCTCTAACTCTCCAGCAATATTTCCTTAGCATTAATATGCTACTGTGACTGTAAACAAGAGAAAAACAATGCTCTCTGATCTCCCCTGAAAGTTTCTCTCTATTCCATGACTACAAGAGGCATAAATTATATCTTCTTGTAAAGTTAGGTATATAATATACATTCATTATTGTCAAGTCAGTTTAAATTACCTTTCCTCAATGTAAAATATATTCTTATAGTGAATCCTATGCAGAGAAAAAAACATTATTTTGAACACAAATAATCTCCTCTTTCTAAACACAAAGTTTATCTGTTCTACTACTTATTTTTTTCTGGAGTATTATATGGAGTATATATATGTGTGTATATATATATATATATATATACATATATATGTGAGTGTGTGTGTGTGTGTGTATGTATATGGTATATGTAGTATATGTAGACTACTTTTTTTCAAAATCCTAAAAGAAAGTAAAAAATTGATTTTTAATGTATTTATTTATATGTCCCAAATAGGTATTAAATATTTCAATTATAAAAACATAGAAACTTTTGAGATTTTCTTGGAAAAAAAGTTTATTTCTTATTATTCATAGTTTAATACAAATTCTTTAATTAAGATCAGGAATTGCTTTCCCCCTAGAATATGAGACAAATCTAAAA
Source organism: Tamias sibiricus (assembly GCA_025594165.1). NCBI lineage: Eukaryota > Metazoa > Chordata > Mammalia > Rodentia > Sciuridae > Tamias > Tamias sibiricus. The sequence continues at coordinate 148,333,035 of CM046660.1, read as the reverse complement.
ATACCATATTTCTCTAGAATTCAATGAAGTGAGGTCTATAACCTAAGAAATTTCTAACTTCTTTCAAGAAACGGCATATGGATGACTTGGGTAAAATAAGTCTGTTAATTCATCTTTCTGTGATTATTTAAATAGTACCTGAAGACAAATGTTCCTGTTGTCTACTTTTCCTAATGTAAATAGATATTACCTATTTATATAAAAAATTAATAGACTTAAAAAATAGAGTCAAAACAGGAAATGTAATGACCAAGTAGAAAATATAGGACTGAGATCTTGCTACCACATCTAGTATCCTCAAAAATCCAAAACTTAGGTAAAATATTAAGAATAATTCTTCCACCTCCCTCCCCACATAGTCCTATTCCTTCTCTTCTTCTTCCACCTCCAATTAAGAATCACTTCTGATTAAATTACTGCATTGGGAATCAAAGGTCCAAATTCTTCTATAGACAGCTCTTAACTGCCTGTGCCCCATTCCCCAGTTTGTACCATCATTCCATGACCCACAGCTAATGTTCCAAGGAAATAGTGCTTATAATCCATGATGCATACCCTACATGCTGACTTTTACCTTTTTTTGTTTGTTTGTTTTGTTTTGTTTTGTTTTGTTTTTTTGACTTTTACCTTTAAGATAAGGTATTCTCAGGGCTGGGTCTATGGTTCAGCAGTAGACCGCTCCTCTTGCATGTGTGAGGCCCTGGGTTCGATCCTCAGCACCACATAAATAAAATAAAAGGTATTGTGTCCACCTACAACCAAAAAAAAAAAAAGGTATCTTTTTATTAAACAAGCATACTTTAAGACTGGCTCAGTGGCGGGGGTTGTGGCTCAGTGGCACAGCTCTTGCCTCGCACAAGTGAGGCACTGGGTTTGATCCTCAGCACCACATAAAAATAAATAAACAAAATAAAGATATTGTGTTCACCTGTAACTAAAAAATTATATATACATATATATATGTATATATGTATATATATATATAAAGAGTATATATATATGTGTGTGTGTGTGTGTGTGTGTGTATAAAGAGTAGCTCAGGCCATAACCTCCCAATATTTCTATCATCTTTTTTAATGTCCTTTTTTATTTTGAAGAGTTATTATGTTTTACATTTATTCTTGAGGCTCTTTAAATTGCTATGACTTGGAATTTTCAAGGTTATATTTGAGGAAACAAAAAGAAACTTTGTAACGTACAAAAATAATAATAGTTTTGATAATTCTAACAGACTCAGAATATTTTTTTCTTGAATCTATTTATTTATAAAAATTCAGATTAACACAAAAGTCGTAAAAAACAAGTTATACTAATGTAGATCTTTAAGTAATGTTGGTCTTCAACACCTTCCTCAAAATGTTATGTGAGATTGCATAAGAAATTTGGGTCTAAGAATCAGAAAATTTGAATACAATTCTTACTCTCAGGGATATTCAGCTATCTGATTTGGACAAGTTTCATAAGTTTACTAAAATTGATCTTCCTGTTAAGTATAATGGGTATTTTTATATAACTATAACATCATAAATATAAATGTGGATTTGATATGTATTAGATCTAAAGATTGTACACACACACACACACACACACACACTAGACTAAACTATATCTAAGAACTTTGTAGGTTATATATTATGATATAAACATTGAATATAATGATTTGCATGAGTGAAGTCTGAGTAAACTAATTATGAATTTTTCTACTATGAATCCACCAGTTTCTTTAGAAATATACCAAGAATGCACTTTTAATACAGAATTTAAAAATGCAGAATAAACAAATATGTAATTTGCCAAAACTTAATTTTTAATATTGTCTTTAACTCAGAGCATAATATATCCTTCTATTTTTTCTTTCCTTAAGGGACTCTCAGTCATGGGGCATAATGTCATTCCTGATTGTGAACCTGATATTATGGCAATATTAAACTTTGCCAAATTTCAGTTGCTTTTTGCATTACTATTGAATATAGTATAGTAATATAATTGTAGAATGTTGGTGGTAAGGTCATCAATTTTATTAACTATATTTTATTGACACAGTTACAGAGCCACTTATAAAGAGTTAATTTAAAGATGCTGAAAATCTGATCTCACCCAAGTGCACTTCATTGTCCAGGTGGCAAGCATGCCTGGAGGCCCACCACATCCTCTATATCAAAGGGATGGCAGGTGTTATCTGGAAGAGGTAATCCTAGCTAACCAGTACTTCTCTCATTTGCTTAAACCCAGATCATCCTAATCCATTAGATGGGGAATGCCTGGAGAGCATTAACTAGGACCCTCTAAGGATCACCCTTCTTCCCTTATAACCTAGAACAGAGTCTGAAAGCAATACTAAAGGCCTGAGTGAGTAAATAACCTAATGACTGAGTGAATGAGATAAAACTCTAAGGAAACCATAGTGAATTTTATGCCTGAGGAATAAGAGGAAAGGTTGAACTGTGAAGCACTGACCTCTTAATGTGAGTCTTAGTAAGTTCAAAGCCAGCCTCAGCAACATAGGAAGGACTTAAGCAACTCAGTGAGACCCTATCACTAAATAAAATACAAACAAGGCTGAGGATATGGATCAGTGGTTAAATGCCCATGGGTTCAATCCCAGGTAACACACATAATAATAATAATAATAATAATAATAATAATAATAATAATAATAAAAGGGTACTTGTACTACAAGTCCAAGTTTCTTAGCATGCCTTGCAAGACCCTTTGTCAATGGTTTATTGTCCCTATGCAACCTATGCTTCAATTGTTGCCCCAGTGTTTTGTACATTGAAGGTTTACCACTCAATTGCTGTTCCCCAAACTCTTCACACTCCATTACTCTCTGTCCCCTATCCTAATATGTATCCACTTTTTTCTCTGTCATTTTTTCTGCTCCACTTGACAGTCTCCCACAAGTCCACAGTCATATTATATTATAGAAATCTTTCATTGCTTCCATCCCTTACTTGGCAATCTTCCCCCAATTCCTCCATTTATGTGTAGGGGTAATTTTGAAATATTCCAACCTAAATCTGAGAAACACATTTCTGGGCTGCTGTTCAATGTTGGTTAGCATTCACAAAGCCCTGGTTTGATCCCCAGCATCAAAATATCAAAATCAAAATATCAAATATTTATCAAAATAATTATCAAAATGGCCAAGTGCCGTGACACATGCTTGTAATCCCAGCTCAGGAGGCTGAGGCAGGAGGATCACAAGTTCAAAGCCAGCGTTAGCAATTAGGAGGCCCTAAGCAATTTAGTGAGACCCTGTCTCAAAATAAAATATAAAAATGGGATGGGAGTGTGTGTGGCTCAGTGGTTAAGCAGTACAATAAAAAGAAACTATCAAAATACTTGATTGATTAATTTTTAAAAGATAAGGAAAACACACATTGCCATATCACAAAAATAACAAAAGTAAGCTTTCTTCTTTATTTTATTTTTTTTATTCTAAGTTGTTATAAATGACAGCAGAATGCATTACATTTCAAATTATAGAGCACATTTTTACATATCTTTGGTTGTATACAAAGTATATTCACACAATTCCTGTCTGGGTAATGATATCCATCTCATTCTACCATCTTTTTTTTTTTCTTCACCCTTTTACCCCCTCCCTTCCCCTCTCTCCCCATTGTCCATTCTAGTGTTCCTCTAATCCTCCTATGCTCACTATCCCAACCCTGCTGTGAATTGCCTTCCTTATATCAGAGAAAACATTTGGCATTTGGCTTTTTGGGATTGGCTAACTTCACTTAGCATTATATTCTCCAACTTCATCCGTTTATCTATGAATTCCATGATTTTATTCTCTTTTATTGCTGAGTAATACTCCATTGTGTATATACCACATTTTCTTTATCCATTCATCTACTGAAGGGCATCTAGGTTGGTTCCACAGTTTAGCTATTGTGAATTGTGCTGCTGCAAACATTGATGTGGCTGTGTCCCTGTAGTATGCTGTTTTTTTTTTTTAATTCTTTTTTTAAAATATTTATTTATTTACTTTAGTTGTACACAATGCAATGTATTTATGTTTATGTGGTGCTGAGGATCGAATGCGGGCCGCGCACGTGCAAGGCAAGCGCTCTGCCGCTGAGCCACAACCCCAGCCCCTAAATTATTTTTTTTATTCAAAGTTGTTGTATATATAACAGTAGCATGAATTGCAATTCATAATACACATACAGAGCACCTTTTTACATAACGCTGTTTGTATACATAGTATATTCATACTATTCAAGTCTTCAATCATGCATTTAGGATAATGATATCCATCTCATTCTACCATCTTTAGGATAATGATATCCATCTCATTCTACCATCTTCTTTTTTTTAAGTCCTTTGGGCATAGACCCAGGAGTGGAAAAGCTGGGTCATAAGGTGGTTCCATTCCAAGTTTTCCAAGGAATCTCCATACTGCTTTCCATATTGGCTGCACCATTTTGCAGTCCCACCAGCAATGTATGAGTGTGCCTTTCCCCACATCCTCTCCAACATTTATTGTTGTTTGTGTTCTTAATAGCTGCCATTCTGACTGGTGTGAGATGAAATCTTAGAGTGGTTTTGATTTGCATTTCTCTGATAGCCAGAGATGTTGAACATTTTTTTCATGTATTTGTTGATTGATTGTACATCTTCTTCTGAGAAGTGTCTTTTCAGTTCCTTGGCCCATTTATTGATTGGGTTATTTGTTTTTTTGACATTAAGATTTTATATATTCTAGAGATTAGTGCTCTATCTGATGTGCATGTGGTAAAAATTTGTTCCCAATTAGTAGGCTCTCTATCCACCTCACTGATTGCTTCTTTTGCTGAGAAGAAACTTTTTAGTTTGAATCTATCCCATTTATTGATTCTTGATATTAATTCTTGTGCTACAGGAGTCTTATTAAGGAACTTGGGGCCTAATCCAACATGTTGGAGATTAGAGCTTACTTTTTCTTCTATTAGGTGTAGTGTCTCTGGTCTAATTCCTAGATCCTTGATCCACTTTGAGTTGAGTTTTGTGCATGATGAGAGATAGGGTTTTAATTTCATTTTGTTGCATATGGATTTCCAGTTTTCCCAGCACCATTTGTTGAAGAGGCTATCTTTTCTCCAATGTACAGTTTTGGCGCTTTGTCTAATATAACATAACTGAAATTATTTGCATTAGTCTTTGTGTTCTCTATTCTGTACCATTGGCCTACCAGTCTATTTTGGTGCCAGTGCCATACTGTTTTTGTTACTATTGCTCTGCAGTATAATCTAAGGTATAGTATAGTGATGCCACCTGCTTAACTCTTCTTGCTAAGGATTGCTTTAGCTATTCTGGGTCTTTTATTTTCCAGATGAATTTCATCACTACTTTTTCTATTTCTATGAGTAATGTCATTGGGATTTTGATTGGAATTGCATTAAATCTGTATAGCGCTTTGGGTAGTATGGTCATTCTGCCTATCCAAGAGCAAGGTAGATCTTTCCATCTTCTAAGGTCTTCTATAATTTCTTTCTTTAGAGTTCTGTAGTTTTTGTTATAGAGGTCTTTCACATCTTTGGTTAAGTTGATTTCCAAGTTGTTTTTTTTTTTTTTTTTTTTTTTTTTTTTTAATGCTATTGTAAATGGGGTAGTTTCCCTCATTCCCCTTTGTCACTGATATATAGAAATGCCTTAGATATATGGGTGTTGATTTTGTATCCTGCTACTTTGCTGAATTCATTTATGAGTTCTAGAAGTTTTCTGGTGGAATTTTTTGGATCTTCTAGGTATAAAATCATAATCATCAGTGAATAGTGATAATTTGAGTTCTACTTAACCTATCTGTATCACTTTAATTTCTTTTGTCTGTTTTATTGCTCTGGCCAGCGTTTCAAGTACTATGTTAAATAGAAGTGGTGAAAAGAGGGCATCTCTGTCTTGTTCCAGTTTTTACAGGGAATGCTTTCAATTATTCTCTATTTAGAATGATGTTGGCCTGGGGCTTAGCATAGATAGCTTTTACGATGTTGAGATATGTTCCTGTTATCCCTAGTTTTTCTAGTGTTTTGAACATGAAGGGGTGCTGTTTTTTGTCGAATGCTTTTTATGCATCTATTGAGATAATAATATGGTTCTTATCTCTAAGTCTGTTGATGTAATGAATTACATTTGTTGATTTCCATATGTTGAACCATCCTTGCATCCCTGGAACGAACCCCACTTGATCGTGGTGTACTATATTTTTTATATGTTTTTGTATCCAATTTGCCAGAATTTTATTGAGAATTTTTGCTTCTATGTTCATTAGAGATATTGGTCTGAAGTTTTCTTTCTTTGATGTGTCTTTGCCTGGTTTTGGGGTCAGAGTGATATTGGCCTCATAGAATGAGTTTGGAAGTGCTCCCTCTTTTTCTATTTCCTGAAATAAATTGGAGAGTATTGGTATTAGTTCTTCTTTAAAGGTCTTGTAGAACTCAGCTATGTATCCATCTGGTCCTGGGCTTTTCTTGGTTGGTAGGCTTCTGATGGCATCTTCTATTTCATCACTTGAAATTGGTCTATTTAAATTGTGTATATCCTCTTGCTTCAATTTGGGCAAACCATATGACTTTAGAAATTTGTCAGTGCCTTCAATGTTTTGTGTTTTATTGGAGTACAAGTTTACAAAATAATTTCATATTATCTCCTGTATTTCCATAGTGTCTGTTGTGATATTTCCTTTTTCATTGCCTATGGTAGTAATTTGAGTTTTCTCTAATCTTCTCTTTGTTAGCCTGGCTAAGGGTCTGTCTTTATTTTTTCAAAGAATCAACTTTTTGTTTTGTCAATTTTTTCAAATGTTTATTTTGCTTCAATTTCATTGATTTCAACTCTGATTTTAATTATTTCCTGTTTTCTACCGCTTTTTGTGTTGGATTGTTCTTCTTTTTCTAGAGCTTCAAGATGTAATGTTAAGTCATTTATTTGTTGATTTTTTCTTCTTTTGAGGAATGAACTCTATGCAATGAACTTTCCTCTTAGAACTGCCTTCATAGTGTCCCAGAGATTTCAATATATTGTTTCTGTGTTCTCATTCACCACTAAGAAATTTTTAATCTCCTCTTTGATGTCATCTGCAAACCATTGTTCATTCAGTAGCATATTATTTAGTCTCTAGGTGTTGGAGTAGCTTTTATTTCTTATTTCATCATTGATTTCTAATTCCATTCCATTATGGTCTGATAGAATGCAAGGTAGTATCTCTATTTTTTTTTTTAATTTTTTTATTATTTATTTACTTATTCATCATGCACAAGTATAGTATCTTTTTACATACCACTGCTTGTATACAAAGTATATAAGTACCATTCAGATCTTCAATCATGCATTTAGGTTAATGATATCCATCTCATTCAATCACCAATTTTTTCCAACCCCCCCCCTTACTCCCTCCCTCCCCTCCCTTTCCGTTGACCATTCTAGTGTTCCTCTGATCCTATGTACCCCCTTCCAACAACTCTGTGAACCAGCCTCCTTATATCAGAGAAAACATTCGGTACTTGGATTTTTGAGATTGACTAATTTCACTTAGCATTATATTCTCCAACTTCATCCATTTACCTGCAAATGCCATTATTTTATTCTCTCTTATTGCTGAGTAAAATTCCATTTTGTATATATACCATATTTTCTTTATCCACTCATCTACTGAGGGGCATCTAGGTTGGTTCCATAACCTAGCTATTGTGAATTGTGCTGCTATAAACTTGAAGTGGCTGTGTCACTGTAATATGCTGTTTTTAAGTCTTTTGGGAATAGACCCAGGAGTGGGATGGCTGGGTCATAGGGTGGTTCCATTCCCATTTTCCCAAGAAATCTCCATACTGCTTTCCATAGCGGTTGCACCATTTTGCAGTCCCACCAGCAATGTATGAGTGTGCCTTTTTCCCCACATCCTCTCCAACATTTATTGTTGTTTGTGTTCTTGATAGCTGCCATTCTGACTGGGGTGAAATGAAATCTTAGAGTAGTTTTGATTTGCATTTCTCTAATTGCCAGTGATGTTGAGCATTTTTTTCATGTATTTGTTGATTAATCGTGTATCTTCTTCTGAGAAGTGTCTTTTCAATTCCTTAGCCCATTTATTGATTGGGTTATTTGCTTTTTTGGTGTTAAGTTTTTTTAGTTCTATATACATTCTAGAAATTAGTGCTCTATCTGATGTGCATGTATTAAATATTTGTTCCCAATTAGTTGGCTCTCTATTTGAAATTGCTAAGAGCTGTTTTGTGCCAATACCATGCATAGTATATGGTCCCCCTATTTTTTCTTCCTCAGAGAAGGAACCATGTGCTGCTGATAGTAAAAAAAAAGAAAAAAATATTTCACTCATTGAAGGATGAAATATTCTATATAAGTCAGTTAAGTCTAAGTTGTTTATTATATTTTTGAGTTCTATAGTTTCTTTGTTCAGCTTTTGTTTGGAAGATCTATCCAGTGGTGAAAGGGGTGTGTTAAAGTCTCCCAAGGATTATTGTGTTGTGTCAATTTAACTCTTGAACTTGAGAAGAGTTTGTTTGATGAACATGGATGCTCCATTTTGGGGGGCATATATATTTATAATTGTTAAGTCTTGTTGGTGTATGGTTCCCTTGAGCAGTATGTAGTGTCCTTCTTTATCCCTTTTGATTGACTTTAGCTTGAAGTCTACTTTATTTGATATGAGGATGGAAACCCCTGCTTGTTTCCTCAGTCCATGTGAATGGTAGGATTTCTCCCAACCTTTCACCCTCAGCCTGTGGATGTCTTTTCCTATGAGATGAATCTCTTGGAGACAGCATATTGTTGGGTCTGTTTTTTGAGCCAATCTGCTAGTCTATGTCTTTTGATTGGTGAGTTTAGGCCATTAACATTCAGAGTTATTATTGAGACATGATTCATATTCCCAGCCATTTTTGTTTATTTTTGGTATTTAACTTGACATGGTTTCTCCTCTGATTGGTTTTTCCTTTAGTGTAATACCTCACTCTGCTGATTTTCATCATTGTTTTTCATTTCCTCTTCATGGAATATTTTTCCAAGGATGTTCTGTAGCACTTGCATTCTAGTTGTAAATTCTTTTAACTTTTGTTTATCATGGAAGGTTTTTATTTTGTCCTCAAATATAAAGCTTAATTTTGCTGGATATAAGATTCTTGGTTGGCATCCATTTTCTTTCAGAGCTTGGTATATGTTATTCCATGATCCCCTGGCTTTGAGTGTCTGAGTTGAAAAATCTGCATGATACGAATTGGTCTCCCCCTATATGTGATCTGATTCCTCTCTCTTGTGGCCTTTAAGATTCTATCCTTATTCTGTATATTAGCTATTTTCATTATAATGTGTCTTGGTGTATATCTGTTGTAATTTTGTACATTTGGTGTCCTATAAGCCTCTTGTATTTGGTTTTCCAATTCATTCTTCATGCTTGGGAAATTTTCTGATATTATCTCATTGAAGAGATTGTGCATTCCTTTGGTTTGAAACTCTATGCCTTCCTCTATCCCAAATACTTTTAGATTTGGTCTTTTGAAGCTGTCCCATAATTCTTAGATGTTCTGTCATGGTTTCTTACTATCTTCAACTTTATTTTGAACTGTATGGTCAACTTTATTTTCAAGATTATATATTTTGTCTTCATTAGCTGATGTTCTTTCTTCCAGTTGATCTAGTCTGTTGGTGATGTTTTCTGTTGTGTTTTTTTATTTGGTTGATTGTTTCCTTCATTTCAAGGATTTATGACTTTTTTTTTAGAGTTTCTATCTCTTTTTTGAAGTAATCTTTTGCTATCTGTATTTGCTCTCTTTTATCTTTGTTGTAGTAATCAATTTTTGCCTGTATTTGCTCATTTAGGTCATTCTTTAGTTCACAGGTCATTTTAATTATGAACCTTCTGAACTCCTTCTCTGACATTTCATCAACTTCGCTGAGCATGGGTTCTGTTATTGTAATATCCTGGTTTGTTTGGGGTACTTTTCTCCCTTGTTTTTTCATGTTGTCTATTTGTCTTCCTTTCTTGCAGTGTCGATCTGAGATATTACAGTTTCTACCCTATATTCTTGTAATATCCGTGCAGGTTGTCTGTGCCTCACCTTAATGTTGGCCTTTCAGAACCTGCAGGTGTCCCTTGATGTATGCTACTGCAACTAAAAGTGGTGTCTGCAGTAGCGGAGGTAACTTGAGATAACAGTGAAGGTGCCCCAAGATGAATGCAACATCTTCCAGAGATGGGGCTAAAAGGGTGGGCCTTATAATGTCTTTGGGATACCTGCTCTGAGATGCGGCTGCTTTTAGGCCCTGTCTATTGTCAAAAGGTAGGGGCTACTGCTTGAGGAAGGCTATGGCTATGTCCGCAGTGTCTCAAGATGGAAGTGGGTTAGGCTTGTGCTTCCTGGGGGTGGGGTAGTGGACTCTGGACCTTCCCTGGGGCTTGGTCCCACGCAGGTTGGTGTGGACTGAACTGGTTGAATCTGAGCTCCTGCAGTGGTCTGCTGTTTGGAAGAGGCAGTCCTCTGAGCAGAGGTCAGTGAAGCTGTCCTAGGCCTGCCTGAGCTCCTCTGGTGTCTGCTGGGCTGACCTGGGCCCACCTGCGCTCGAGCAGCAGAGGTTGGTGGGACTGACCTGAGCCTTGCTGCACTCAAGTGGAAGTCAGTGGGACTGACCTGGACCTGGCCACACTCAAATGGAGGTCCTCAGGGCTGTCCTTAGACCACCTGCACTCAAGCGGAGTTCAGCGGGCTGTCCTTGCCTTGCCTGAGCTCTGGTGGAGGTTGGCAGGACTGACCTGGGCTTGGCCACGCTAGGGCCAAAAGTAAGTTTTCTAAATAGGTTTTGAAAGCTGAGAAACAGCATGTGGCTTTGGGGACTTCTACAAGAATTGCTTATACAGAAGAGCTTTCTAGTCTGTCTTTGTGCAGAATAAACCTGCTGTGATTATCCCATTGGTCATTGCATGACAATGCATAATTTCAGATGGTGAACATTTATTTACTCTCATTAATTCCTTCTAGCCTTTGATTACAAACAAATATAGAATCAAGACACAAACTTTCGGTGTAACTTTTGTCTGTACCACACCCAAGTCTTAAACTCTAAACTGGCCTCCAAAAGTCAACAGTTCTAGCCAAAACACAATTACTAAAAAAAAAAAAAAAAAAGAAAGAGAGAAAAAAAAAAAGTTTCTAAGAATAAACTACACTCACCAAAACAAATAGACAAGAAACCAAAGCTGCAAGCAATTCCCTGGAAATAATCCACTAATTCCCTGGATATAAACACGTGTAAATCCCATCTGAGACTCTATTTACCTTCCATTTGACTCTTCTTTTGGGAACGTGTAATCTCACATGTAGCCTTGTTTTGCTTATTTGTTACTTTACTTCTCCAAAGACCAGAATGATAGTATTTGATTGCATAAGTGATGTTTTATGTGGTTCTTGAGTTCATTTCCCATCAGCCGTTCAGGTTAGATGTCCTAATTCTGGATGAGCCACAACTTGGCTGTTTGACTCAGAGTGAGCTGCTCTCTGCTACTTGCCAAAACAATCAAGGCCCACCAGGCTGCACTTCAGTCAAGTTGTTTTCAAAAAATCTCAAAGAAAACAAAAGTAGGCTCACAATCTAGTTCTCAAAAATAGAGGATAATTTAAAATAAGATCTGATTAATCCGTTTACTATTGTGAGATTTCACTCACTGAGAAGAAATGGTAATGACTATATCCAAAATAAAATATTTTCTCAGATCCACTTTTCTTTTTTTGTTCAAAGAAATGAAAAATAAAATAGGCTAATGATAATCGTTTTCTCAATAAGAACCTTCCTCATAATGTGTACCAAAATATCTAGTCTTTTAAAAATTCATTGGATAGTAATGAGACCAATTGAAAGAATTTCCTTAAAATTTTAGTAGTGCCTAGATTCATTTCATTTCTTTGGCTTTATTACTGCAAGACAGCTTACATAAGAATAATCAATCTTTTTTTTTTTTTTTCCTAGTCAGTACCTGGGTTTGTTATTGAGATTCCATGCCTTATTTTTAAATTGGGCATAACTGATTTCCACAGAAAGCTTTGGCTGAGAACCCAAAGAATTTTTACTTAACTCATTTTTATTGAACAAAATCCAAAATTTTAGTAAAGAAGCATTAGATATTAATCACATGTGAATGGGATCATTAAAATTTCCTCTACCTTCCAGAATGGTGGGTCATTATGGAATTATATGAAGTGAGCTCACTTAATAATCTTTACAATTATACAAAAGCAATCATTTTCATAAGTCCTACAAGAAGCTTTCACTACTACCTGACGAGCATTTTGGAATATTATAAAAGTATTATGTTGTGTTATTGTAGATGTGACTTATGAATTGAAAAAAAAAGTATTTTCAGACTTAGGAGTCATCCTTTCCAGCTTGATGAGTTTTAATTGTTTAACACAGTTTGTGATTATGTTTTTTTACACGAGAAATAGAGGCTTTCTTGCTAAAATATAAATCCAAGAATCATTTCTTAATTATTATATTCTATATTCTTAACTTTATAGAAAATAGGAGGAGAGAAATGCAGTATTTTTAATTGCAATTAAGAACAATAGTTTGTGACAATTTAAGGTGCATCACTTAAGGAGAAAATTAAGGCAAATTCCTCCTCTAAATTGTTGTTGCTTTTCTCCTTCCTTTTCTTGTAACCATTTCTCATCTTTGACTTTGAAACCCAACAGTTTAAACTTGGTTCTTATTTCAGTGGGCTAATCCCCTTTCATAAATCATGCTCAAGAGCTGAAATAATTTGCACATCATTTAAAGAGTATTTGCTTTGAAATATTCACCTCAAGCCCTTTTGTATATCCTTTCTCTCTAAAGATTTGTAGTATTTGTTTTGTTCTCTGAGGTATAAAAGACCTGGATAAACTTTATTCCTGTTGTTTCAAGATTAGTTAACGAAAATGCATATTAATTCAGCAGGGATGGGAACAAACCTCAGCAAAGATGATCATACATATGCCCCTCGGGAATAGCAAAGTACAAAATGTCAGTCTTCAAATCTCCTTGGACTTGCTCAAAAGAGTATTGAGGGATTTAAATTTCCAGAATATGTCTACAAATGTAATTTCTTTGTTGTGGAGAACAGGAGCTATACTGATTATTTTTCCCCAGAAAATTGATTCTAATTTGTATTTGAACAAAAATTAAGCTATCTACAAAGTAGCTCTTCAGAAAGACAAAAACTGGACAGAAAAATTAAACTTAACATGAAAAATTGTATACCTGATATGCTACAAATTTTTAAATGTATTTGTTAGTAGACTTCAAATCTCAACATAAAGTTTAGCAGCAGAACATCCAGGTTATTTCCCTATAAAATGGTGTCGTTGGAATGACCTCACAAAATTATAAGTAGACATATTTAGGTAAAATGTCACTTTACATTTATAAACTCCAACTTTACAATTTGCTAATAAACTCAGGGGGAAAAAAAACAATACTGATTTCTCCAGTTAATATATCCATCTTGAATGGTAAGATGTGCCCTGTTCTTTTCTTAAACTGAAAATGACCATAAACTTTTGGCACTTAAGTGCTTATCCGGAAATGACTAAGTGGATTCAGAGGTCATAAATCACTCATATGGATCCAGCCACCCACAGTCTTGTTCCACTTCTCTTCTTTACAAGTGTAGTAATAGACATTTCCACAGTCCTCAGGGTGCCAAACTTTGCACCATTAGGAAAATCTGCAAGTAGCTTGATTTATCTTCCCCACTCAGTTAGCTAAGACCCAACTAAGTAAAAATCAGCAGGAATGAACTTGACTTGTTAAACTTTTTTAATAGGGAGATACAACAATTACAACTTTCTTCCTTTGCTATTTCCATTTACATTGAATGTGAAGCCCCTAGTGAAAAATATTTAGATGAGATCTCAAATTATAGGTGCATGGCTGATGATGCTGACTCTGGGTTTTCATTACACACAGAGGATTGTCTGCTGTTTGCAATTAATCCAGACACAATCCTCCTGGTACTTTGGGAGGAATGTGGAAGAAATAGCCATTTTATAAGTTGTAAACTCCTAAATTACCCTAAATTAGAGACACTATTAATCGAACATTTAGATATAGATAGGATCTGCCTATTGTGTAGGCTCATCTTCTCCTGATGGAGAAATCAATTAAATATTTAGGATGTGGAATACCTTCCAGGTTGGATAATGCATTTCATTTAAATTATGGCCCTCCAATCCGAAACATTAAAGGGGATCTTAACGGATGGAAGCACATTACTGTCTCTTGGATTGGGCGCATTAACACTTTAAAAATGAATGTGCTTCACAGGATTTCCTATTTGTTCCACCAGCTGCCTGTTGATGTGCCAGATAAACAGTTTAAGACTAAGTATGTAAAAGATGCATGTGTAAAAATCTGTGTGCTGAGGTGCTCCCTTGTAGAAAGAGTCCCAACTGTGGCCCCTTTGGATTTTTCTCTCAGTGCCTTAGTAATCTAAAATGAGCTGGCTCATTGATCATGGGAGAACAAGAGGGAAACCAACAGGTGATGCAGTTAGCCTGTTCACAAAGGTTCTGCATATGTCTAACCCTTTATCATTTCTTCCTACAATTTATCATAATAATTAGTGATGATTACTAGAATATATTGGGATATCACAGTAGAATTTGAAACAAGTCTAAGCTTTCCCATTCTCCAAACATAGAAGCATGGTGTAAAAGTAGCTAACAAGACAGAAGGCACTGTTCTAAACCTTTTATGAATGCTTTTATTTAATCCTATCAATAATCCTAGGAGGTATAGTGGTCTTATTCCTATTTTTGCCTACTAGGTAACTGAGGCACTGAAAATATGCTCAATGCACCCCAAGTCACACAGTTAAGAAGAGGCCAAGTTTTAATTCAAAACTGAGCAGTCCAATCAGTCTAACAGCCTGGAACCATAACTATGTTCTGTGAAACTGCTGGCTTTTGGAGCTAGGTTGAGGGTTTCTGCAAACTGAGCCAGTGACTTGACATCACTTAGCTTCTGTTTCACAGTCTTGAAAATGTCAATAATAATAGTACCTATCTTGCAGAATTATTCAGAAGCATAAATTAAGTAATATGAGGTTTATAGCAGTGTTTGGCACAATAAATATTAATCATAGCATTATCATTAGCATGAGTATTATTTTCTCCTCTGGTATTTTGAAAGAGCTCCTAATTTGATTAGGAAAAGGTTATCTTACAGACAAATGATTGAAATCCTTGAAGATTAACATATGTTCGAAAATGTTTTTGGAGGGAGGATATGGGGGAGGGGGAGGGGAGGTAGTGGGGAATGAAATTGACCAAATCATGTATGTGCATGTATGAATATAGAAAATGAATCCCACTTGTACATGTAATTATAATGCACCAATTTAAAAAAATAAAAGAGGTGGGGTCTAGAAAGAGATCATTAAATCACTAGGGGAGCTACCCTTGGGAGGGATGAAGGTAGTTCTTATGGGACTCCTGAATCAGTCCTCCAGAGAGGCTTGGTATAAAAGAACAGTCCTGGCCGTGCCCCATCCTTTCTGACTTCCTGTCTCTTTCCAGGGGCACATGCTCCCTCATTGTGAGGCCATCCTGCACCAAGCCCTCAGAGCTGAGCAGATGCTGACTCCATGCTTTAGAACCTCTAGAACCATGAGTTAAATAAGCCTCTTTTCTTTATAATGTTAAAAAAAAAATGTCTTTGGCCTTCAGTGGGGAGAAATAGTTTATTGAGGGCCTTACAGAAGGCTATAAACTTCCTGAACTGAGTTAAATGTCTGTTCTCATCTATTCTCTGTCTACAAAAGTCTTGACTCAAAATTAACATAATGCATAACATAAATACATCATATTAGCTTACAAAGTGAAAACAATTTACCCAATCAGAAAAAGATGGGAGAGATAGCAATTTCTTTGTTTCTAGCAAAAGACACCTCATGCCAAATCTGATAGAACATACGCTTGGATGCATATGCCTTGCTTCAGAAGATAGCAGAAATCCCAATTTACTGGTATAATTACATAACTTGGACAGTCATATTTAGGAGTTATCTTTCACAATAGAATATAGACTTACAAAGTTCAATGAAGTTGCAGGAATTTAACTGAAAAGTAATTATTTACCAGCCTTTAGATGGGGAATAAACAAACAAAAGGAAATAAATTTATCCCTTTCAAAGTTGGATGGAAAGACTATCCCAGAACTTTACACTGTAATCAGTATCATTGAGAGGTCCTGAGGACTTTTTTTTTTTTTTTTTTTTTTTTTTTTTTTTGCTAGCAATTGATACCTAATCTTCAGACTCTAATACTTCAGACAACTGGTATTGTGAGGGATCAGCAAGAAAATTAGGAATTAGTTGGAATTCTTTCCTTCTATTCAGTTTTCACTAGCAGGTGGAGTATATTGTAAATCAGGAGAGAATTACACATAAATACATTTACCCTTTCACAATGTTGGGAAGATTATTAGGATAAAATAGGAATCTGGTATTTAAAACAACCAGCAACATAACATGCTTCATTTGGCCATTCCACAATTCTTCTCTATTCATTTGTTTGCTTGCTTCTTTGGAAGTCCTAACAGTGAAGTGAAGTTCTTGTCTACTCTTTAGCTCTGCTTTTCTACTGAAACATGGAAAAGACTTGACTTAGATGGAATGATAATATAGGAATGGGACCTGAGCTTCACCCGCTGTGTCGGACATCACCTCTGAAAACTGGTGAAGAAACTAGGCAGACAGTTATTCTCACAATATGAAGACTGGAATAATTCCTCTCTATTATCTGTTCATAATATAAGTTGATCAACTCAATTCAAAGTGATCTATAACCTAGGACTGAGGGAAGACAAAATAATCTCTAAAAAATTAGAATTCATATTTCAAGACCAAGCAATAATGGTATAGACTCTAAAAAGCTCAAGTAGGAGGAGCGGGATCTCAGTGCACATTCCCACCACAAGGCATTAACTGGGAAGTTTCCTTACCCATGCACGGTTTCAAGCACTGGAATAAGGAGATTCTGCATACTCTCAATTCTACATTGAAAGAAGAGCATTTTGGTTGCATTTTTAAGTAGCTTTTTCCTATTCCATATCAAGGTGATTTATTTTACAGATGAATTCATGAATGAAATTTTTTAAAATATACCTGTTTGATCTTATCAACAACATGAGTACAGCTGACTTGTTAATAGGCTTTTAGCAAAGGAAATACATAAAATTTTAATTTATATTCTAAATTGAATTTATCAGAAATGTTTTATTCCCTGTAAAGATGAATTTTCATCTCTGGAGTGTTGAGTCATATGACTTGATCACCATTCACCCCGCGTTTATAAGGGAAGAATTTAGTAAATCAGAGTGCTACAAACTGGAATCCTGTTGTCTTTTTTTCACCCTAATTCTTGAGGTGGGAATTGTTTCCTGGAGGACCCTAGGAGAGATCTGTCACTTTTTAGTCATAGAATCTGTGTTAAATTATGTGGAGCCCAGTCTATAGGAAGGAAATGCTACACATGTTCACATCCAAATTGGGGATTAGGCCCACTTATCTGATTGTCCAGCTGCAGGTTAGGAATGAAGATTGTGGGAACTACAGCCAGACTGACCATGCGGGTCTCATTTATTTGACTTGGGTAATGTTTTCTTCAAAGAGTTGTAGTGAGAGCTAAATAAACCTTTGCCCCTGAAAGTGATTTGAATAGTTACTAGAATGCAGTAAGTACTAATTAAATATTCAGAATAATACAGAGTTCTATTAGAGCAAACAAATCTAATAGCCCATATAATGTGCATAATTTAAAAAACCAAATGGTAAAAACATAAGCATCAGGGTGGTAAATTATTTGACATATAAAAATGTTTAGAATTGTGACAAATGAAATAATTTTGAATTTTTGATTGTCATACATTAAAATTTAATAAATTAGGAAACAACAGGAAGTATGCCAAGAGATAAAGTTATATGGCCAAACTTATTTCCATAAGGTTAAATCATTTTCCTCCTACAGGGGAAAGAATTTTGGTCAATCTTTACATACTAATATCAATATTAATAAAAATGTAAATACCATATGCACATAAGTACATATTGGGTATTTCTCATTTTTCTTCTTCAAAACACCATATATATTAAGAATAATTTTATATTCATTTACAGAGAACAGAATTCACATAGTAGTTTTCAAGCCCAGATTTTATGTTAAGTAGTTTAACTTAGTAAACCTGCTACCTTTTTAACAGCTTTATGAAATTTTTGTTTTTTTTCTTTCTCTTGTCTTTCTTTAGTTTCATTTGTTATTATGCTTGAAAAAAATTACATGATCTGTCTTTAGATATAAATGCAAGATATAAATGCATGTGTGTATATATAATACATAAAAATAAAATTTAAGTCCATATTGGCAGATGGAAAAAACACAAATGTCAAGGAAAGTTGATTAAGAAATAAATATATAATAACAAAAACTAAACTCTAGCATTTATTGATTTAACAGATGGTGAGTTAAAAACTAAAAACAAAAACTTATAATGTAATATGACTTTCTAAATTAATGAGATTATTTTGTGCACTTGTTTGGAAGTTTGCTATTTTCTAGTTCTATTTAAAAAACTCTCACCTTTAAGTTCACAAATAATTTACTTTTTTCACTAAATAGATCCTGTTCTTAAATCATCATATATACAAATATTCTTTTCAGAATATAAAATTTACTCCTAGATTAACAGCCATAAGGTTGTAGTAGATTTTTAAGAATATATTTCATACATTTAATATTATTAATAATAAATATGCATTCAACTTTGTACCCTAAACACAGACCGTATAACTCATTTTTAAATATCCCACAAGATATAAAGTTAAAAAAAAAAGTACTATCAATCACTTACTAAGGCCACCAAAATCCTAAATGCAAAACAGAAATTTGATATGAATAAGACTTGAGGACAACAACAAAATACTCCAAGTAACTTATTTATCAAAATAAGATTCTCTTCAATTGTTTTTCTCTTGGTAGAAATCCTATAAATGCAAATTTAATACATGCAACCAAAGAAATATTCAGAGGCAAATGCATTGCATGAAATATTTTTAGTATGAAAAAATGAAATTAAAAAAATCTGTACTTAAGAAATATCTTAATTAAGTAAATATAACTAAGGAAACCCAAAGTTAGTAATGATGAAATTTCTTAAAAAATCAACTAGAAGAAAAAAAAATATTGAATGAAGAGGTAGTTCTTTGGGAAATAAACAGCTTTTTAAAAAAAAATAATTAAAAACAGCTGGGAAAAATCTAGTTAAGAGAACATAAAACATTACTTCCTATCATTTAAAATGTGAGGCAGATATAGAAGAGATTAAAATATAAAATTATATAAAAGTTTGTTCTGATAGGTTGGAAAACCCTAGAAACTAGTTAGTTTGGGAAAAAAAAATAACCAAAGTAAAGAAAAACAGAATATCTGAACACGTTCCAAAATCTTCCTCAAAAGGGTCTAGATACAAAGATTTAGTAATATGTGCTATCATATCACTCTTCTGAAGAATAGTTTATTTTCATACCATTCCAAAACACACACATAATCCATGAGAAAATCTTCAAATTCAGAAGTGATTAAGGAATGAAAACATAACACAGCAGAGGGCACACTGCCACTACTACAGCTACTGTGGGAGGGGTCTGAACAGGCAGGAAACCCCAGAATGACCGGAGTTTCCAGACTGGCCTTTCCAAGAGGTTCCTTAAGAAAGACAGTGCCAGACCTGTGCATTTACTTTTCAGGCACTACCTGCAATGTGTTCCGACAGCACTAAAAGGAAAGTAGATTCCTTTTGAGGGGCCAGTGATCTCAAGCCATGGGGAAGAAAAGTCTTGAAGGCTCTTCACTGCTTGACAGTTGAAAATAGGACCTTCAAATCAAGAATTTAGGAATTTTGGATTTTGTCAGTTAAGGTCATCAAGATAGATATCAGCTGGGTGAATAGTTTAAGACAGAGGGAATTTATTCTTCTTCTTAATGTTTCCTCTTCTTTGTTGATGACCCACTACTCCTTGCTTTGAAGCCATGACTCAGTTCCTTTGGCATCTCACAGCAACTAAATTGGGCCAAACAATTTTTTTTTTTTCTTTTTTGTAATAATGTTTGAAATACTTGGTCTGTGATCAGCTTGAGATAATGTATGTAAGCAATGGTAAACCAGTCAGGATGGTCAGGGTCCCCTGACCTCTTAAATTCAGCTGTTGAGAACACTGTTACTAACATTTTCTCTGGTATTTTTTAGCCTTGGTGAGCTGATGCTCTGAAAGGCATGCTGAAACCACCGTTTCAATACTTGGAGGCATCATTTTTTTTTATTTCTACATAACAACTTAATGGTTTTTAAGGTTGCTAGATGCCTGGGTTAGCCAAGAAGGAGAATGCTTTTAAGACTGTTTCCTGCCTTAACAAGGGATATCAGATTGGAAATTGAGAACTTCCAGAAGGTCACATTGAACAGAGCCTCAGAGCTTACAACAGGGTACAGGAAATGAGAAGATGTCCTGAATGAAGTGTAGTGCTGTTTGCTAATTGTTGGGGAAGATCCCAAGTTTGCAAAGATTGACCTTGCCAATATCCAATCCCAGTCAGAGGGTCAAGGTACCTGCCTGTGGGTAAAATTCCAAAATGATACATCTGGTAAAAAAAAAGAACAACTTATTTTGCCTTGTTTCTCTATCCCTCCAGGTATTGATAACCATAAAGATAAAATAATATTACAGTCATAATCATAAGTAATAATGACAGAATAGCATCATAGTCATACATTTCAGATGTGTCATTTGGAAATAAAACTGAAAATGATATAACATAGTACTTTTTCCGTAAATCTGAGCAAGTGTTATACTTCATTACATCATAATCATAAAAATAAGAAAGTATGTGTGTGTGCAGGTATAAATATATATATATATATATATAACATTTATATATATAAATATTTCATCTCTGTTGTAAATATAAACTTTTTATGAAGCTTTTTGGAAATGTGAACTGAGAGCCTTAAAAAAGTTGTATTCTTCAAACTTTTTCAATTTCACAAACTGAAGTGTTTTTTATCATAGCAAATAATTTGAAATAATCAGAGGGGACATTTTGTTTGTTTGTTTGGTACCAGGGATTGAACTCAGAGGCACTCAACCACTGGGCCACATCCCCAGCCCTTTTTTTGGTTTTTATTAGAGACAGGGTCTCACTGAGTTGCTAAGTGCCTCGCCATTGCTGAGGCTGGCTTTGAACTCGCGATCCTCCTGCCTCAGCCTCCCAAAGTGCTGGGATTACAGGCGTGCGCCACCGCGCCCGGCGGGGACATTTATTTTAAAAAGTTATGGTGCATCATAGAATGGCATATTATGTAGTCATGAAAAAGAAAGATTCTTTTTAGTCTCCTTGATCAGAGCTGTATCCCTACACACGTAAGGATTCACTGAATATGTACAAAATAAGTAATGAATAAATGGTATAAAAGAAAAATATACCAAAATAAGGCAACAGCAACATGATCAAATCTGTGATACAATTATCATTTGATTTCTTTTATATTGTTTTGGTCTCAGTTTCTTATCATCTAACGTTTCCATAATATTTGTCCCCAAAATCAGAAAAATTATAAAAATATGACATTATTGCAAGAGATGCATGATATTATTATGGGAAATACATTTCACAAAGTGCTTCTGTTTTGCTTTTGTGTGTTTGACTTCTCTGTGCTGAAATTCAATCTCAGACCTGCTCACCCCAATTTTTTTCACCAAATTACACCAGCCTCTGACATATGACTGCCATATCTATTTTTACTACTAGTTTTATTTACTCCATTTTACTTTTGCATTCATGAAAACATGAATGACATGTCTAGAAAATACAGATATCAGAGACTAAAAACAATTTCCTATTAGAGAACTAAAATGCAAAGATACAGAAGACAAAAATATCTGAATAATGTTAACTTAGAATCTTTATTCTATACTAATCAGACCTCAGATATGAAGTGCAAATTGTATTTTATTGCTTGATATGGTAATTTCATTAGGCTTATTGTTCACTTTAACATCATTTTCTTCCTCTTAGATTTTATATAAGAAGTGATATAATTTGCGAGGAAGATTTTACCTAAACTTTGTTCCTTTTAAAACTACAAATCTTTATGATTCCAGTTCTCTTTGACAAGAATACAATAGGAAGGTGAGGTAAGAGCTGAAATGACCCTTTTAGGAAAAAAAAACTTAGGAAAATGAGGCAGAACACCATTACAATTCAGAAAAAGGGCCCTATGTGTTGGGGTGAGGAGCTGGCAGCTCTGAGGGTACTTGTGTCATCCTATCAGAGGGGAACAGACATGCAGAACACACTACCCACTTACACCAGCTCTGAGGACTGCAGCCCTGCTGCCCTTTCTGCTTTTATTTGAGGAAAGGCATTAGGCATATTCTTCAGATGTGGCTTATACCATGTCTATTCTTTGATATTTGGCACACAAAGACCTAGAGAGTATGAGATGTGGAATCTTCATTCCCTAAACTTAGAGGCAATCACCGGAAACACTGAAATGTATTATTTCTTCATTTTGACTAAATTTATTTTACAAGAAAAATACAACAATGTCTTTAGTTTTGCTACTATTAGAGAAAAAAAATATTCCTGCTATTAAAAGAAAGCAAACTAAAGAATAGAATCAATCCATAGTAAAAAGAAAATCAGTATTGATCAGAGAAATAAAAGTTCTGAAGCTAACAAAAAGTAACTATTGGTGTTCTTTTTTTTTTTTTTTTAGCATGACTTAAACTGCCCTTGTCAGTAAGGAAAATCAGTTATTTGCCAAACTGAAGGTACTAGTTAACCCTGCTTCTGAAATTGTCTGTAAATATAATTCCCCTTTGGGACGTCCTTTTCTGCACAGGATATTAAACAAATAGGTATTAGCGCCAACTCCTACAGGACTGGAGGTTCACCATGAAGATGGACTTACCAGCAGGCTCTCATGATATGTAAAGTTGGTTGTGGTAAAGTATATGCTATCAACTGGAATTGACAGGTCATTTATAACCTGCCAGGAGAATGTTGTTTGTTCACTTGTCTCTTAAATTTTGTTTTATTTTCATGGTGGAAGTTCGCCTTTACAAAAATGACAGCTTGCAAGTTTTTAACTCAGGGGCAGGGATGGCTGTAGAGGGTTGATCCTGGTCACTAAATCTCCTGCAAAGGCTTGATACTGAAAAACACAAAGCCTCACAGAAGATCTGAATTGTCAACAACAATTCATTTATTCAATGTTGTTTATTTTAGTGGTGACTTAGTAAGGGAGACATAATTTGGTGGAAATAAAGAATAGGCTGAAATGTAATAATTCTGTAGAAAATGGGTGTCTAAACTTGAGTAAGCAGAACAAATTGCATTAGCAACTAAAGACATAGAACAACATAACCTAAAAAGAATTTTTATTAATATGGCAATACACCTCACATTCCTAGTAGATACTTTCAGAGTAAATCCATTCATTCATTCAACATGTCACATGATGTTCTATGTGATATAATAATGTACAAAATAGATGAGCTTCCTTTTCAAAAATGCCCTACATGCAAGAGGCTCCTGGCCCTAAAGCCAGAATCAGCCTGTGAAGGTTGTAAAGTAAACAAAACTACATATAACCAACCTTCTACTTTTTTTTTCTTTTAATATAGTTTAGTTGCTGATGGACCTTTATTTTATTCACTTATTTATATGTGGTGCTGAGAATTGAACCCAGTGCCTCACACATGTGAAGCAAGCGCTCCACCACTGAGCCACAACACCAGCCCACCAACCTTCTACTTTTACTGATGACAAATTTAGACCAAAATTATACTGTTTCAGTTAGGGTTCATTAGATAAGCAGTGCCACCACTAGCAGGAAAATCAGTGGGTGGATGGACAAGTATGTGATGAATAAAAATGGGGTTGGTTTATACAACTGTAAACTTGAAGTCTATAGGATAGGCAGTCAGAAAGGGAGACCACTGACCACCAACAGGCTGGAATCTCACACACCTGGGCTGAAACTAGATGTACACAGACAAAAAGAAAGAAAACATACAAAGAAGGCTGAAACTCCCCAGGCAGGAGATCTTTAGGGTCTCTCTGCTTAAGGCAGATCTAAGCCCTTTTTAAAGTGCTTACCTGTCCTACCATAATCTAATCCTTCTGATTAAGTTAAAGTCAACTGGTTAGAGACTTTAATGTTCTTTAAAAATCACTTCTCAGCACCACCTAGATTAGTGTATAATCAAGTAACTATTAAAAACCCATCATGGGAACATTCACTGTCCCAGTGTCACACAGCTGTCACCTGGCTGGTCTGAAATTGACTCCCCTAGTCCCCAACTCATTTATGATAGGCAAGCCTATCAATGCACACACATCATTCTATTTCTGAAGACAACTACAAGAGGAAAAGTTTTGTATCAACCACAGGTCTCACCCTTTTCCAAAAAACAAGATTTTAAAGTGATCTACAATTGCTGGAATGCCTATAAACTTAATTATATTTTAATCGAGACCACTGATTTAACTATGATTTGGTAGGGCTGATGACAGTCAAGGCCAGCCTGGCTAAAACTTCTAGAATCTTGGGAAAATAGGCTGTGTTCCTATAAGAAATAAGTTAATCTATTTAATTTATTAAATTGGTATTAAGAGAATCAAGGTCAATGACAATTCATTTATTCAATTTTGTTTATTTTAGTGGTGACTTAGTAAGAGAGACATAATTTGATGGAAATAAAGAAAAGGCTGAAATGTAATAATTCTGTAGAAAATGGATGTCTAAACTTGAGTAAGCAGAACAAATTGCATTAGCAACTAAAGACATAGAACAACATAACCTAAAAAGAATTTTTATTAATATGGCAAACAGTGACTTAAAAAGCATAAACAAATTAATAAACCACCCCTCTGTATATTTCATGAAAATTTGGAAAACTATGCTTAGTCTTGCCAGACAAGTTATTTATATTTCTAAATATAAATGACAAATTTCTATGACAATTTCTAGTCAAGACAACTTCTGTTCCAGTGGAATGATGTAATCAAGCCTAGTTCTGCCTCTTTACTTGCTGATAGTCAAAACATCTCAAAAAGTTTGTGTTGGAGGATA
Source organism: Tamias sibiricus (assembly GCA_025594165.1). Classification (NCBI taxonomy): domain Eukaryota; kingdom Metazoa; phylum Chordata; class Mammalia; order Rodentia; family Sciuridae; genus Tamias; species Tamias sibiricus. Next base: position 148,307,865 of record CM046660.1, on the reverse strand, counting down.
ATGGCATTTCCAAAGATTTCTATTATAAGCTGCACCCTCATGATTCTTCTTTTCTATTTGTTTCCTTTATTTTAAGTAGTCATGATATCAAACTCCTACTGCCATTCTTTGCTTTTCTATATCAAATTTAAAAAGTTTAATGGAAAAAAATGCTTTATTTTTTAAGAAAGCCCTTTTCATTTTTTCTATATTCATTAATTTATTTCTATTTCAGTGGTTTTACTGAATATATTCTAGAAAATCCATAATACTCACTTTAATAGTTCAATTAATATTAAAATTTATTTGAAGAGAAGATCATTCAATATTATTGGAGCAGTCTATATAATAATAGAACTGGCATTCCAGATCCACATGTAATAAAAATATCCCTGTGTAATTCACATAAGATATAGAAATGTTTTCCTTTTATTGGTACATATTTATTATACAGAATACTGGGTTTCATTGTGGCATATTTGTGCATACAGTAAAACATAAATTTTTATCAATTTCACCTGTCGATACCTCCTCCAACCCTCCTTCCTCCTTCCGTTTGGTCCTTTCCTCTATCTTATTGGTCCCCATTTGATTTCATGGATTCCCTTTTTGTTGTTGTTGTTGTTGTTGTTTTCTCCTAGCTTGTACATGATAAAAGAAACATACAACACAATTCCCTGAGTCTGACTTATGGTCTCCAATTCCACCCATTTTCCTGCATATGTCACAGTTTCATTTTTCTTTATGAATGAATACAACTCCATTGCATACATATGTTCTATTTTCTTTATTCATTCACCTGTTGATGGGCAGCTGGGCTGATTCTACAACTTGGCTATTGTGAAAGAAAACTTTTTTTCATCTCATATAAAGCAATGATGGCATTTTCACAATCAAATATTTACTATAATATTTTATTTTTGAAACTTAAAAAATTAAATCATTCCTTAGTAAGTGAAATGATTTTAGCATGAAAATGTTGAGATCAAAAGCCTTTCTGCCATCATTTCCTGGATACATTTCTGCTACCCTTCTCCATTAACCCATTGCTGGTTTCTTTTCCTCTTCCTCATTTCCCCCCTTCCCACTCTCCCCCATTTTTGCTTTTCTATGATTTTTTCATGAACATTGTAAACACATTTTAATGAGCACTGACCAAGGATCTAAGATGAAAAAAGTAGGAGAAAACAAAAACAAGAGTGGGTACAGAAGAGAGGGAGCAGTGGGCATGGCTCTCAGTTTTAAGCTCGTTTCCACAGGTAGCTCTCATTTCCACAGTTGTACTAAATTCTTTAGCATTTACAAGGTGACAAAGTCTTAGCAAAGTCAAGATGCTGGTAATAAGAATTCTATAGTCCTTGAATTATAGATTATTCGTGATCCTTACCTGTAAACAGTATAGATGCAGGTGCCTTGAAAGATAGTAAATGTAGTCACTGAAAATCTTCACGCTGTTGGTATCTACATTTTAAAAAAATATTTTATTATTTGTAGGTGGAGACAATGCCTTTGTTTTATTTATGTAGTACGAGGATAGAACCCAGAGTCTCACGCATGTGAGAGGAGCACTCTACCACTGAGCCATAGCCCCAGTCCCTGATATCTACATTTTTAGGCTATATGACTGACAGTATTATTAAATCCCTATCGACAAGTGTTTCAGGAGAAAGGTGATGCCTTACATCTTTTCCAGCTTAAAAATCCAAATGCTGATACATTACATGTAAAATTCATCAGATGTTTGAAAATATAATTGATTTTAAAATGCTAATCAAGTGAAAAACTATAAATATTTTAATTAACACTTTTTGACATAACAACACATAAAAAAAAGATGATGTTCTAAAATTTCTCAATGTCCTCCTCTTTGCATATAGGTATGACACTTTCCACAAGCTCAAATTCATGTCATTTCTCTAGTTTCCTTCCACAAAGAAGATAGAAAATTGCTGGCAAGGCTTGGGTACTCTGTGTCTTTCTTTAGGGATCCATTTAACAGATTCCCCAGAGTTCATCAGTCAATAAGCCAGTTCCTTGAACAGTGGTGATTTAATATGGAAACGGAATTCTTGTTGTTGTTTTCTGTAGTCTGCCTTTGTCATACTGGCAAAGGGGATGAGATTGAGTCTCAGCAAATATCTCCAGAATGGTAAAGCTATTCTAGAAGACAACTTGTATTTTGATTGGCTATTGTCTTTTCAGTCTGTCATGGTTCCCTACTTCCATATAGGAGGATAAATTATTTGGGCCAAACAATACAAAGTGGTTTGAAAACAATTGGCTTTTATGGGCACAATCTTATTCTTTCCATATCCATTTTTTTAAAAATTGTAAAAATCAAGCCAATTTTTTTTTTCCCAAAACTATGCAATTTCCCAAGACTCATGGAAAAGACAGATTGGGTTGAATTTTTCTTTTCTTTTTTATTCAATTTCTGCTCATGAGGAAAAAGAGTCGTTTGTATAAATTCAGCGTATGCATTTGTCCAAGCATTCAGAGTGTGTTTTGAGTATTAGTGGAAAAGAGTATTTTACGTGATGGGCTTTGTCTTCTGGTTAGTTCTTCAAGTTCCCATCTCCTAATCCAATATTCATAAATCAAGCATGTTCAGGTGCAAAGCAGGTGACTGAGGAGAACTGTGCTGTGGGTAATTTCACCCTCTCTGTGTACACATTTTCATATATAAGGGATTTTCATCTGTGAAAGCCCCTTGAGGGGCTTGTGTGTTCTCTCAATAATTTTTAGAGATCCAAGAATTTTCTTTGTAAAACTCACTCTGTAAAGCCAGTTGGTTGATGCCACCCTACAAAACCCCTTTTGAGTTAGAAAGACCAGTTTAGCAGGTTGATGTAGCAACACCTATTACAGTTATTGTCACATTTCCTGATTCAGTAATGGCAAGATGTAATTCCCATCACATGTTCATTCCAAACATAAAAATGAGTAAAATTGGTAGTTTTCCTTTTACTCTAAGAATTGGGCACAGCTGCTCCCTTGCAAGTATTAAAGGGGAAAAATAAAAGATAATAACATCTTTAATTTCTCATGTTTTTCAGCAACTCTTAGAAAAATAGCCTTGTGATACATGGCTCTGTAGCCTGAAAACACCTCCTCTTGCTATGCTCGAAAGCACTGCTTCCTTTGCATGAATCAAGGAAGGTTTCTAACAAATACAGAAACTTGGGAAGAGAATATGCAAACTTGAAATAATGCCTAGTCATACTGTTCACTTATTCCAGTGGGTTTCTTTTGTCCAGTCCTTTGTTTGATCACTATTCTATGGAGTCTCTAAAATGAAAATACCATTCATTTACCTTATCTGAAAGAAGTTGTTAAACTGCCCGGCAGCGCAGTGGCTCATGCCTGTAATCCCAGCGGCTCAGGAGGCTGAGACAGGAGGATCTAGAGTTCAAAGCCAGACTCAGCAAAAGTGAGATGCTAAGCAACTCAAGGAGACCTTGGGCTGGGGATATAGCTCAGGTGGCAGAGTACTTGCCTTGCATGCACTAAGGCCCTGGGTTCAATCCCCAGCACCACACACATACACACACAATGCTCAGTAATACCCTGTCTCTAAATAAAATACAGAATAGGACTGGGGATATGGCTCAGTGGTCAAGTATCACTGAGCTCAATCCCCAGTACCAAAAAAAAAAAAAAAAAAAAAAAAAGAAGAAGAAGAAAATGTTAAACTCATAGCCATATGCATACATGTTAGACTTTCAATTATTTGTTCTTTTCCAGAAAATTAAAATACATTGATCACAAAAATAACAGTAGTAGTCTAGGATTATATAATCTTCAGGGACTTATAGGCACAATAACTCAATGTGTCAATATAGCAAAATGGGAATTTCTTACTAGATTTAAAAAAAAAAAAAAACACTGAAATACACTCAGGTGCTTAAAATTCTCACAATTATTTATTGAGAAACTTCTTTGAGAACACCTGTATATCATCATACACAATTCAAGTATTAACTTTTTTCATTCAGACTTATAGATCTTATATACATAACTATCTCAAAAGAAGAACAAGATTTTTTTGCAAAAATATGAATTATACAGTAGTTTTGCTGAGGCTTTATTGCTAATGCACAAGGGGTTCAGAACCATAATGACGATATTGGGCACTTAAGTCATTAGGCTGTCACATTACAGCAAAATTATTTGTACTACATAATCATTGTTTCTTTTTTATATTGCATGGATCTAAGCTTAGTTCATCTATCTTTGCCATTAAAATACTACTTTGTTGTTGTAAATACCTATTTTTTAAGAATGATTTGAGTATGTTCATTGTGGTTCAAGTTCATGTTTATTAGACCTTTGCTTCCCTAAAGCTGGAAAACATGATTGAGGGAAATTTGCAATCTCTGCCTTATGGTGCCTTGTTTGATTATGCATTGCTTCATGTCAATTAATTTATAGTTTAGATTAAGTACTGTATACACACTAAACATTTCAAGGGGAATGGGAACAGTTTCTTTCCTTTTTTCTCCTCTAGCAACATTTCCATCTTACTCATCCTATTTTAGGATGTGTTCTTTTTCTCAAGGTGGAATTCTGTTTGTATTCAACTTTTTCCTTTAAGGACTGAATATTTCTTTGGTTTTGAGAACAGTTCCATGGTTTCATAAACCTTTTAGAAGTGGATATTAATTACTATTATCCAGCTAAACAAATGGCTTTCTCTGAATCTGCCTTGCTTATGTTCAATGTTGCAGCAGATTTTTCGTCTTATGATTAAATCCTAGGGATCACAATATAGCTCACCTTCTGTGGGTTTCTTTGTGAAAATGTGTACATGCCTGTGTGTGTGCATGTGTGTGTGTGTGATATGTAAAAACTGGGTCATGTGCACCTTCTGAGTTTGAATAAGTTTCAACCTGGATCATGCAAATCTATGTCATACTGGGAAATGGCATATAAGTAAAATCAATAGTCTGTTCAAATCACTGTATGATCAATCAGTTAAATATGTGCCAATGGAGAGTGAAACCAGAACCAACATCCTACGTAGTCAAGAATATGCTATGTTTGAGTGTGTGTCTCTCCAACTTCTCTCCTCAAAACAAAGTCATGATTTAAGGAATGTACCTTAAACCACATGATACCTATACAATCTTTCCTATATTCAAAGTAAATAATCTGAAAATGATGCTTTGTGAGAATTTAATATTTTTATTTTGCTGTGAGTCTTCAAGGATAAAATATTGTTTAATAGGTGAGAGGGTCAGATAAGCACTGCCAGCTTGGAACACATAACTGTCCTGAGTGCAGATAGCACAGATTATCAACTTAAAATACTCAGCAACCCTGGGAACCTGTAGTTGAACATTCACTCCCCCTCAGATTTATTTTAGAGTGTGGATAAAAATGCAGTAACAAGCCTGGTCCAGTGGTGCATGCCTGTAATCCCAGCATCTTGGGAGGCTGAGGCAGGAGGATCTTGAGTTCAAAGCCAGTCTCAGCAATTTAGCAAGGCGCTAAGCAACGTAGGCAGACCCTGTCTCTAAGTTAAAAAAAAAAAAAAAAATTATGGAAGGACTAGGGATGTAGCTCAGTGATAGAGTCACTGCTTGCTTGAACAAGGCCCTGTGTTCAATCCCCAGTACCAAAATAAAATAAAATAAAATTGCAACTATTTAGCCCTCATAGAGTTAGCATTTTAGTAGTGGGGGGAAAAGAGAGATTTTAAAACAAAAAGTAAAATATGTTTTAGCTAGATAGTGATGTTTAACAACTTTAAATTATTTTAAAAGGGAAAGGGGATAGAGAATAGAGAGAACCTGTGAGAAGTGACATTTGGGGAGCAGGCCTGAAAGAAATTAGGACAGTTACTATGACCATATGTTAGGAAAGAATGTTCAGGTCAGAGTAAGCAGCATGTGAAAATGCCCTGAGGCAGGATATGCTCAGGAAAGAACAAGAAGGCCAATGTGTTTGGAGTAGAATTAAAGACTGATGATAAGTGTAGCCAATCATTTCCTTTTAGGATATGGAAAGTTATCATTTTGAGAAGCATTTTTTTACCTTACTGGTCAGAGCTAATCTAGCTTGAAAGTGATAAATAACATTCTATATTGAGCAGGAGCAAATCAAAAGGGTCTTCCTCTCACTATTAATCTACTCCCTAACCTGTCACTAATAATTTGACTCCTCAAATTTAGATTCTCCCCAAAACTAACACTCCATCTGAAATTAATGAAGTGTTAGGGATCTTTTTTTAAAATTTTAATATGTAAAAGATGTTTTGATTGTGATTATTAAAGTACATTTGTGTGCCCTAAGGCTGCATGGCATGGGATATACTTTTGATACAACTCTGTTAACACTTACGTTATTTAAGGTAACATTGCTGCCATATTTATCAAAGCAAACCTCTTGCCATTTCAGTTTGGGTAGACTCAAGGTTTAAGCCTTAAATTATATAAAATAAAAGGTTTTTATTTTTAAATCTTTATTTTTAGCTTAAGTGATAGTAGTAACAGACCATGTATTCATGTGGTGGCATTGATGCCACTTTTATATATATATTCCCATCAAAATTGCAATTAACATACATTCAGGCAGTTGTATATTTGGTTATGCAATGCATTAAAAGCATGAGAAAAATATACTCTATCCCAACAAGTTATTCCTGGGGCTCTTCTTATGCAATATGAACATAGCTCTTTACTGACAGCTATTATTAATATAAGCTTAATTTAATTTTATATACTAATTCAGAGTTTCTTTTTTTAATATTTATTTATTTACTTTAGTTGTACACAATGCAATGCATTTATGTTTACGTGGTGCTGAGGATCGAACCCGGGCCGCGCACGTGCGAGGCGAGCGCTCTGCCGCTGAGCCACAACCCCAGCCCCTAATTCAGAGTTTCTTAACTTACCCATATTCTCTTTCTGTTTAGACACATCTGTATTATGATGTTAATTGTCACCTCTCAAAGCCCAAGGACCATTTTTATTTAACTCAGTTAATATAGAGTCTAGTGCAGGCTGCAAATTATGATAATGAACGTGAAAAAGACAAAAGGAGGACATAGGGAAGAAAGGAGATGAAAGCAGTAATCTACTCATGTACATATAAAGCATTGTGACTTTATACTACATAGTTTGTAATCCTTACAATGTTGCTTCAAGATCTTTTTATCCCTGTTATGCAGATGAGAAATTGGGATCCGGGAAAGTTAAATCATACAGTCTCTAAGTGGTAGAACTGGAATTCAAAATCAGATCTCTTAACACAACTTGCACAGGCAATACTCAATTATTAAACATTATTTTTATTTTTATTTTTATTTTTATTTTTTTACTAATCACATCTATGTTCCAGACTTGATGAGAGAATAGGGAGGATTCTTAAACTTTACAACATGAAGATCTGCCTCACCCCACCTTCAACCTCAACTGATTGTGTGTTGCAACAGCAGTTTATTTTATGTGCCACAAAACTGGCAAAAGAAATACTTTTGCCAAACTGTCATGTGACCCTGATGATTCTCAGTTGGCCATTCCCTCACAATGCAGCAATTAAGCTCAATTTTCCTCTGCAAGGGCCCACCCATGATTCACGACTCTGTCCCCCTCTGCTTTCCTTAGCCATTACATAAGCCAGCACCTGTTTCTGTTGTCAAGGGTGTTTTTAGACTAAAGTCCACAGGTGGCTTTTTATTTTTCCTGCTTTCCATGGAATGAAAACAGCTACACTTGTTTTCTGATGACTAATTTAAGGAAATATTTCCTGGTGGACATTTACTAACTGAATTGCAACAAAAATGGGGAGGGAGTCAGATCCTGCCAGAATATTTCTCTTGTTCTCTTGGTTCTGCTTTGACAGTTTGAAGGATTAAGGGATAACAATGACAGTAGTTCTTATTATTACCCAAGTCTTACCGTGTCTTTCTCACCATTCACAATGTCCCTGCTGGAATAAATGCTGATGACTACATCTGTTGTGTTATTTAAAATAGATCTTTAAGTCAAAATGAGGATGCATGTGCCACCTCATTTTGAGTTTGCTTAATGTTTCCAACCATATTTAAGAAATAAATCCCAAATGCTGTTGTGCTAAGTGCATTTTTCTTTCTATTTGAAACCTATGTGTATTTTAAAGGTCATTTAATCCGTGCATTTCCAATTGCTCTGGTCTTAAATCATTACTGTGTTATTTTATGTAAGAGGTACTTAATGTCTCAAGAAGCTTTTGGAGGTCTTTAAAATCCAAAGACTTTTTTTTTTCCCCTCAAGACCAGAAGTTCCATTTTGTCAAGAGTAAACAAGCTTGAAGAAGACCAACACCACTGCCTGTTTGATAGTCCAAAAGTTTGAGTTTCAGAGGTGTTAGAACTTGGTGAAGTGCATTTTCCCATCTATAGCTCAATCCTCTGTTTCTTCCCAGCTTAGGCAGAAACACATGGAAAGCATATCCAGCAAAGCACTCTTCTCAGAGACATCTGCATCTGGAGGGGTGTCCTGGCATTCAGCAACAGAGTTCTCTTCCCCCAGGGAATGGGAAGGCTCAAAACCCCAAATAATAATAATAATCTGTTACAGATTTCAGGTTACCAAAAGTTAGAGGAAAGGATCATAGCAAAACACTTAGCATTGCTACATGTCAAGAGGAAGGCTACTGTAATTTCCCCCCTTGGGGCATGTATTTTTCATATTATTATGCATGTAAATTTAAATATATTTCCATATTATGGCTCAAAGTCCCCCAATTATAAATATGTAGAATAAAACAGAATTAATTGTCGGCAATTATTGCATTAAGATTCAAACAGAAAGTTCCTTGTTACTAGAAGAATTGGGCCAGTAGTGGGCACCTCAAGCAACTGAACTGGCTCCTCTGGAACATTCTTTTGGATTTAAGAACAGTTTTTCTAATAAAGTAGATCTGGGATTAGGGACGAATAAGAAGGTGCTGACAAAAGAACAGAAATGGTGGTTACAAAATTTGGATTGAGTCTTTACTCAGTTTCTTGCTAAACATGTAGCCTTGAGCGAGTGAATTAAATAATTTGAGTGTCTTTTACTTCATCTCAAAAGCTAGTAGCATTTATATTATGTTATCTTCAGTTCTTTTCAGATTTAACATTTCGTGTTTCTGAGATTCCAACATAAACTGTACCCAAGAATGGGGTTATCTGATGGTCAAAAAAAAAAAAAAAACAAAAAGAGTTTGACACTTTGATTACAATTAACTCATTTAGGAAAATAAATAGAATATTTGGGATAACACTTAGGTTTTTGGCAGTAAGTAAATCTCCCATCATGATTTTTAAATAGAGGGAAGATTTAATCTGAGAGGGAGGCTAGAAAGCAGAAAGCAGTTTTCATTTGTCACAGACATGGTGACCCCATGTCCATGAAGGACCCCTGAGGGATTTCAAATTAGACAACAAATAAAAACAACCTATATCCAGACCACACTGAGTGTCAAACTGATGTGAGGCTTTCTGGGTCCTTTCTTAATTTTCTTCCTCTCCTTTAGAAATGTATGTTATGAATTATGATCACTGCAATAGAGCCAAGTATTCACCGGTCTGCAGCTAGATCTTTGTTTAGCAAGCATAAGCTCCTTGCCAGCTGCAAGCTGCAGCTGTCTGTCAGCGTTTGTGAGGACAAACCACCCCACTATCCCTGATCACTTAGCCATAGACTACACACTGCCTGCTCAGATCTTCTCAGAGAATCCTTTGCATTTTCAAATTATGGGGGAGGGCATCAGTGCTTCTCACACACATTTTGAGGCAAATAATTTAAAGCTTATGACAAAATGATACTTCTAATAAGAGGGTTCTTTCCCAACAAAAACTATTTTCTGAAAGACAAACTGACTCTGGCCTGACATTTCCTGATCTCTGATGTCCTGAAAAAGACAAGGGAGGCTACCAGTCTGACAACCAGCCCTTCCTCAGGACAGAGTGAGCCACACAGAGAGTTCCAAGAGGATGGGCCCAAAGCCAGACGCCTGTCTCAGAGCTAGGGAATGTGGGGGTGAGAAGGCCACAATCATGGGGTGAAGCCTGTGGAAGGGTGCAGCCCAGGGTGCTGGGCCATGGCATGGAACAGGAGATGAGACTCAAAGGAATTCTACCTGAAGGGCTATCTTCATCCACAATGTCCAAGGAAACTGGGAACTTGGGTTTAAAAAGAGGCTTTGAAAGATTATATATTTTGCTGCATTAGAATTTGCCATCGTTCTTTTCTTTCTTTAGTTTCCAAGCATGCTCAGACTAGTCCAGAAACAGGCAACACCATACCAGATAAAATTAAAGTGTTTGTAGAGTTATCACAAGTCTACCCTCTTTACACCACCAAAGGAGTTGGATGAGTTATAAGGATCATTCTTTAGTGTGGTGACAATTGTAGGAATATGGAGGCATTTTCATACAGTAAACTGTGAGCTTATAAAAGGGTAAAAACTAGGACCAAAGGTTCTTTGGGCTTTGGGATACACCTAGCACATTATGGAAGCATGAAGGTTGATCAGTCAGTACCTGTGGAAGGAATGTTTATGGGTTTGGTTTAATGACAGTATTTTTCAAGTGAACAAAATAAATCTGGAATGTTTCCCATTTACCCATTCATATTAGTATTGTGACAGCTGCTTTTTGTTACATAAGAGCATTGTTTCAGTAGGAATGTACCCTCTTGGGAAGAAAAGCACAATGTGAATTCAAATTTATATTTAAAAAATCCTGTACAATATGTAGCATATGCCCAAAGTCGGCCCAAATTTCTCAGTGGGGAAATATTTCTAAGATTTGGGAGAAGACACATACCTTTATTTGTGTGTGTGTGTGTGTGTGTGTGTGTGTGTGTGTGTGTGTGTTTAGGGTTATATATTTTTATGGACAGGAGAGCACTGACCCAATCATAAATACTTTCTTTCCCACAACTTAAACATATATACAATACTTAAAATAGTTTCTTTCAGGACTAGAATCCATGAGAGTCACAGGGTCATTAAATAATAGCAAAGCTCTGTTAGTCCATGATCTTTCTCTATTCACAAGGATTGCAAAATAAAAACAAAGACTGTGCAAGGAATCAATATTTTCAAAAGGCATAGTAACTGGCAGGACAAGAGCATTTGGATTGCTAAGTGCCTTCACTTCTTTCCACGTTGCTGTTTGTTGCTGTGTTCATTGTGAAACCTTTTTGCTGGATGTGTTACATATGATGAGCTGGGGTGTTATAATAAACAGAGAGGAAGGCAGCAATAATGTATTTCAGTTAGGAAGAAGCACTTGAAAGAAATTGGTTTTGCTATACACATGATGTGAGCCAATCAATAGTGGTTTAGTCTGACAAGCACTGTCAATATCCATTGTCACAGTTCAGAAAGTCTTTAATGGATAGTTCTTCAAAAACCAATGATTTTAACACATGTTCAAAGTCTTGAAATGCACGCTACCTGGCAGAAATTAATCACAGGTAACTCTTGGGGCTGTATACAATATTTTTTAAAGTTGAAATATAAATAGCAGTCAATTAAATATATATATATATATATATATATATACATACACACATACACACACACACACACACACATATATATATCTATAGATGCATTTAAACAGCAGTCAATACAAATGGGTATTATGCATGTATATACATACATATATATGTATATATATATTGTATATATATATATATAAATGTGTGTGTGTGCACACAACAGTTAAGGGTATAATCTAATAATACCAGATACATAATAAATGTTCAGTATATGTTGAAAAAGTTAGAGGCACTGGGATGGAGGGTGAAAAGGTACTTTTTGTAATACCTGTTCTCTTTACCTACTGATTATTGCAACAGTGATAATGATACAGGACAACAGTGGTAACCTTAAAATAAATAGTAATTGTTAACATACTTATTATGCACTAGATCTTATGCTGAAAATTTTGCATACATTAGGGAATTTAACTTACCCAGGAATCCTTGATGCAGGAAATATTATTCCCATTTAACAGATTACAATATGAAGGCACAAAATTTTTTTCATAGTTTGAACAAGATGCCATGTTAAGTGACAAGAGTTGAAATTCAAAATTTAAAGCCTACAGTATTCAAAGAGAGAGAGAGAGAGAGAGAGAGAGAGAGAGAGAGAGAGAGAGAGAGAGAGAGTACAAGAATGGGTGTGAGAGAAAGGAAGACAGATCTTAAAAATAGAATTGAAAAATGGGCGGCTAGGGTTGTGGCTCAATGGTTAGAGTGCTCACCTAGCATGTGCAAGGCCCTGGGCTCAATCCTCAGTACCACATATAAAGAAATAAAGTACAAAAAAAAAAAAAAAAAAAAAAAAAAAAAACGGAACTGGCATTAGCAACAGGAAAATAGCCATATCAATGATTCTTATCTACTTTCACCATAAGTGCTGATAATGGCCTCTTACACTCAGTCCCTGTGAAGCAACCAGGAATAAAATAAGTTACTGAGTTCTGGGGTTCAGCATAGAGAACAACAAAATTTCCAGGTTTGACTGAGAGAAGTTTAGAGAAGTTTGCCTTATACTGTTGTAGGCTAAGTATATGTCTGTCTCTAGAAAAGATACTATGATTACAATACATATATTAGATATAATATATACATGTATAACATGTAAATAACATATAGATTAGATTATTTAAAAGTTTTATATATTATATGTAATATTGGTTAATATTACAATATACTGGTAATCTAAATGTATATTGATATTTAATAATGTAATATATAAAAGACATTTTTTATATGTGTTAATAAATATTTTTTATAATTTAACTAAATATTCAACCACTTCCTCTTTCTTTTAACTATTGATTATTTGCTTTAAGTCATTTCTCCAGTTATCCTTGCCAATATTATATATATATATATTTCTATTGTGGCTTAACTATTATGTTTGAAAAGTTAAGGATATAATATAGCATATTCTTTTGTGCCTTATACTGAAGATACATTGCAGCACTCTCAAGGCCTGGAGTTTGCAGATTTAAAGAAAAAACTTCAAAGTTGTCATATGTTACTCTATGCTGAGAATGCGTTTGTTTTGTTTTGTTTTGTTTTTGGTAAGGTTACTGGTTATTGAGCGTGCTAGGCAAGTATTTTACCAGACCTTGAGCATGCTAGGCAAGTACTTTACCACTGGGTTGTATCCCTAGCCCTGAGAATGCATAATTTTATACACATTTGTACAAATGTATAAACAAATATAAACACAAACTATATATATGTATATGTGTGTGTGTGTGTGTGTGTGTGTGTGTGTGTATATATATAGAGAGAGAGAGAGAGAGAACCCACACTAGGCATAGTGGCTCACGCCAATAACCCCAGCGACTTGGAAGGCTGAGACAGGAAGATCATGAGTTCAAAGCCAGACTCAGCAACAGATAGGTGCTAAGCAATTTAGTGAAACTGTCTCTAAATAAAATACAAAATAGGGCTGGGGATGTGGCTCAGTGGTTGAGTACCCCTGAGTTCAATCCCCAGTACCAAAAAGAAAAATGAAAAAAGCAGAGAGAGGAGGGATTTTAAATATGACCTAATTGAAATACTGCTCAACACTGAAATATATGATGCTTCAAAAATGAATTTTATTTCATTTTCCAAGTTTGCTTATTATTACAATAATAAAACAGGTGCTATTTTCCTAGAATCTTGCAATCATGATACCACTATTTTGCAATATTCATGCCTACAACTCTATTTTGGGGGTCTTTCTCCTCTGTTTATAGACCGATGTTCACATTCTCTATAAGGTTCTTTCCATTATATTTCACGGTGGACTGTTTTCTATCACTATAAGAGTACCATTCCTGTATTTAATATATGGTCTTTCTTCATGAAAAAGGTCTTTCTACTTCATAATGCCCTTCATCTGTATTGAGGCTCTATGTTATTTTTCTTTTTTCTTTTTTTTAAGTAATTTAGCTATCGAAATCAGCTACTGTCTAAGCTCAGTAACCACTTACTTTGTTAGCAAATTATCAACATTTTGAGCAGCTCTTAAGTGACAAAGTTTTACTAACACTATATCAAGTCATAAGAAGCCAAGATAATATATCTAATTCATAGAAGAATGTCTTAATGATCTGAAGCTTTACATTTTAGATTGTTACTGATTCTGCATGAGGAAAAAGTGTCACTGTGGGTGTTATGGTTTGGATGTGAGGTGTCCCCCAAAAGCTCACGTGTGAGACAATGCAGAAGGGTTCAGAGGAGAAATGATTGTGTTGTAAGAGTCTTAAACCAATCAGTGAATTAATTCCTGGAGTCTTAACCCAATCAGTGAATTAATCCCTGATGGGATTAATTGAAGTGGCAGGGTGTGACTATGGGGTATATATGCTGTATCTGGAGAGTGGAGTCTCTCTTTGCTTCCTGGTCACCAGGATGTGAGCTGCTTTCCTCTAACACACACTCCACCATGATGTTCAGCCTCACCTCAAGCCCCAAGGATTGGAACTGGCTTTCTATGTTAGGCCTCTGAAACCATGGGCCATCAAAGAAACTTTTCTCCTCTATAATTGAGCTGGTCAGGTCCTTCAGTCACAGCAGTGCAAAAGCTGACTAAACAGTGTGTTTCTACACACACACACCACAAGGTAGATTTTTGTTATTTAGGTATATTTCCTCTTCTTTTCTTTTGTTTTTCTGAAAATGCAGTATGTGTGTGTGTGTATAAAGCCCGCAATGAAAAGATCTTTTTAAACTCTGGATCATAAACAAAACCAGATATATCTATAATGAAATGAAGGGCAGGTATTGTGAGGATATGTCCAATTTTGACAGTACATTATTGAACTCATCATTATTATCATCATCAAAAGTATGTATTATGCAACTCAAAACTATGCTAAATGCTCTGATAGATTGAACACAATGCCCTGGCCTATGGTATAGAAACTCATTATCAACACAGACACATTTAAGTTATATTATAAACAAAATAAAAATATTATGCCTTTACATGAGAAGAATTTGCAACTTAAGCAGATGAGTGAATTAAATATTGGAAGATATGGATATACATATTACTGGGAAAAGCAACCCTGGAATTTTCATACCCCTGAATGATGGTTTGCCAGTTTTTTATTAAGCCTAAAAGTGTAAAAATATGGTTAAATTTGAGATTTGATTATTTAAACTAAAAAATTGAATCTAAAGGTAAAAATTTTCATTGTATGAATTCTCATTTCTCCATAAATGGGTAAATGACATAAATATGGACCATTGAATATATAAACATATGCATACTCTTCTGTTATGAATCTAATTATCTATTTTGTATTTCTACAATGTCTAACTGGGACTTAAGTGGTTAAAACAAAGTACTGCTGTTAAAATGCCCTGCATTCTCTCTCTCTATTATTTCCAGATTTAATTATGATTTGTGTTTCAAGTAAGTAACTTAAACTTTCAATAACTTAATTTCATAAGATGCAAGTTGGAGATTGAAATTATGACTTCTGTTTACATCGAGCTTGTAAAATCAAGAGATATTAAATGATCAACAGTACATCAGGCCCAAACCTATCCTTTTTGTCCCCTTTAACACAGGGAGTTTATGCAATTTTTCAGGCTCTGAAACTGCATGCTGGAGAAAGCAAAGCAGTATTTATTATAGTCCCATGAATTAGCCCAAGAGTGTATGTCCTTGAAAAGGTCAGACAAGAGGCTGAAAAAAAAATTAATAAACTTTATTTTTCTTTGCTGTCAATTTTGGGTAAGGTGTTCTTATTTAAGTAATTTAGAAAGTGGTACAACAGGGTAATTCCAAATACAAGAGGGTTGCATTGGAAAATATGAGTAGAGACAACTCAGTACTTTGTTATGTAATCCTTGTGATGGTCTGAGAAGTGTTTTGGAATCTCTGGGGATAAAGAGCCTGACATAACCTTATTTTGTCATTTCTTTCTGGATCTCCTGCTCCGGACACCGCATTGTGGTAAGATGATTGCACTAAGCAACTGTTGCTGGTTTCCCCCCAGTGTCCTCCTGGAACTGGATTGAAGTGCTGGGGGCTCTGAGCTGCTAACAAAAATCTCTCTTCACACCTGATGTGGATCCCTATTGTGCAGCCTCACCAGGAAAGTGAGAGCCAGTAGCATAGGAGGCTGTTTGGGATGGCGTTTCTGAAGGGTAATGACTCTGCTTTCCTTTAGCAGCATTTCTGAAATGTTAGCTCTCCCAGAATTTCCAAATTGGAAAAAAATAGAGTAATAACAACATGTAATTGTAACATGGGAATACCGCAAGAACAGCAGTTTGGCAGGAAAAGGGAATATTTCAAAATAAGGTCCCCAGCAAGAAAAGTTCTGGCAGATGCACAATTGTGGATCATGTTATCCAAACTGTTGGATTCTGGAAGATTTGGGGGTTTTCTTTCGTTGTTCCCATACCCTTAATAGAATGGTAGTACATGTACCTCATCCAAACAACTGTGTTGCTTCCCTTTCCATTCCTAACATGGGAAAATAAATATTCAAAGGCACCATTACAATATGCATTCCGACCTCCAGATGTGGTTTTAACACCCTAGTAGCTGTGTCAGGTATAAAGCTTGTGTTGGGCTGATGCCTATTCTCGTATGTAATGCTATTAAGTGAAGATCATCTTAGAAAGCCCACTATCCTAGCATCTTAGAAAGCCCAGGATCCTAACCCTTCTTAGTGAGAGCAGCTTTAGCACCAATTAAATCTCTCAACTGGTTAAGAATGATGCTTAAAGTTAATGCTTTTGGCCTATGTGTGTTGAGACTAAAATTGCATATTGTTATTAAAGATTTTTAGACTTTGAAAAATATTCTATTTGAGCTTAAAAGAAAAGATCATCCTAGGATTGAAAAAAAAAAAAAAAAGAGGAAATCATAAAGGAAATGTAAGTAAATTCTAGCAAACTTGGAAAGCTAGTACAATTCAGGTTAACTCTTCCTGGAGGTGAAAATAAGTACAATTAAGGGTGATTCCTCTAGTCTCCTGTGTAAATCAGATTAAATGCTTTGGAATTTAAACGCATATCTCTTACAGCTCTTTTCATTTTCAAATAAAAAGTTTAAATGACAATGGAAAGAACTACTCATTGGCTTAACATAAATCTTTAAACTGCAGGAAGCTTCACCCTCAAAAAGTAGTTGAATCTCTGAGGAAAAAGAAAAGGCTGAATTCTATTTTTCATAAATGATGGATTATTGTACCACACTGTGTATTTTCCAGTAAAGTGTCCTTTTATTTGCACTGTGTGATTACAAGTTTCTAAAAGTATGTGTGGGGTCACTTGGGTGCTGTGGGAAAATGGAAGGAACACTGTTCTGTTAAAATCAGTAGTGAAATCAGAAGCAAACTATGTCCTGATTATCATAGGCATGTGTTTAAATTTTGCTTTCCTTAATTGGTTATGTTGTATTTACTTAAAATGAACAATTTGGCAAGTTTTTCTCCCTTGACAACAGAAAAGCGTAAACTGTTTTATAAGTTTGGCTGTTAAAATCAGATTTGTAAACCACAATATTCGAAGATTTTTCTGCGGTTTTCAGGGACCCATTGATGGACCTTGCTTTATAACCATGCATTTCTTACATTTATATTTTGTATTTATAGAACTTTGAAATTATTTGGTTAATAAAAACTATGCTATGTATTATAGCCATATATTGACTTCGCCTTCTGCATAACTCTTCTTAGAACAAATGAGCAGAATGAATGATGGCAAAGTCCTGGCAATTTGACTTGTCATCTGAGGATGATTATTTATGACATCAGGAAATAGAAGTTGATGCTCTAGTCTGTCTCCAGGAAAGTTATCATTAGAGGAAACTTTGAAGAATTTGACTATGTTAAAAAGCTGTGCAATCCAAGACTGCTAGTTTCTTAGGACATGTGAAAAGGAAACAAGTTAAAGTGTTTAATATTTCCATTTCCTTTGAAAAGCCAGTGCACCTTACAGACATTTCTCATATGTGGAGCCAGATGGTGGTATTGAAAACAATATAATATACATATATATCTCTCTAATTAAGAATACTATCACAGAATACCTAGGGGGTTCCAAAAAGATATAACTCACAACATAATTATTTTCATAATCTAGCATTTGTGCTATGTGTGTGTGGGTATGTGTGTGTGTGTGTTAATTTGCAGAGTACTTTCTCATCAGATCATTATTCTAGCTCCAAAATGACCCAGCATTTCTTGGCAGTCTGTCATGGGAAATGACAAGGTCTTGAGGTCAGACCAGAAATAGAAAATACTGGTAACCTGTAAAAACTTAGACTGATTGTTCCATACAATTCCAAAGATGGACTTGTGACCAGAAATACTCTGAAACACCTTTTTTTGCAGGATGTTGTTTTCTTTTAGCCTTCATCACTAGAACCCAAACCTGGGGGACTTTAACTATAGTCATCTGTTAAAGCAGATCATACACCACTGGCAGCCATTGCAATGACTAGACCTAGAATGAAAGTTGATAAGGTAGCATGTAGGCATAGTATATTAATATGCTCAGAGTGGTACTTCCAATCATATAATTTTGAAACAGTTAATTCCTGAATATTCATGATCCTGTGAAAGTAATTTTTGCTTGCTTGGGTAGTTTTTTGTTTGGTTGGTTTTTGTTTGTTTGTTTGTTTGTTTGTTTGTTTGTTTTACACAGAATTGAACCTAGGGGGCTTTACTACTGAGCTACATCCCCTTTTATTTTTATTTTGAGACAGGGTCTCATTAAGTTGCTTAGGGTTTCACTAATTTTCTGAGTTGCTTGCTTGGGTTCTAAAGGCACTTGCAATTTTCTCTGAGGTCAATCCATCTCTAGGATTCCTTAGTTCCTTATATTTCTATTATATGATTTATTGTAATTACATAGACCAGGTGCATTTTATCCATAACAGTTAAACCCAGCACTGCTACGTACATAGTAGGTCAACTTGTATTCATTTTCTATCATCTAGCAGCACTGTCCATTAACATAATGTGAGCCATTTATGTAAAGTAAAATCTTCTATTAGCCATATTTTAAAGAGTAAAAAGAAACATTTTAATACTCTATTTATTGTAGCTGAAAATATCCAAAATATTATAATTTAAATATAAAGCACAAGATGCATTCCAAAGTTGGACTTGGTGGTATACACCTGTAATCCCAACTACTCTGGAAGCTGAGGCAGGAGGATGGCAAGTTCAAGGCCAGCCTCAGCAATTTAGCAAGGACCTAAGCAACTTAGTAAGACCCAGTCTCAAAATAAAAAAATGAAAAGGACTGAAGATATGGCTCAGTGGTAAAGCACCCTTCAGTTCAGTCCAAGTACCAAAAATAGAGATGCATTCCAAATGCTCAAGAGTCTTAAGAGACTAGTAACTACCATAGTAAAGGGCATTGTCTAATGCAGTGCTTCTCCAGTGGCTGAAGTTAAGGTCCTCTTAGAAAATGATAATATTTTTAAACCCCCCTGAAAGAAATACAGAAGACTGCTCATAGTCAGAATGTACACAGCTGCTTCAGAGAATCCAACAGCTGTGGTTCTGTTTTATTACCATGAGTGCTGAGTGCTGAGTACTACATAACCCATTCTTCAGGCACAGTAGTTGGGAAGTTCTGATCTACAGCAGTGAATTCTAACTTTTTTCTAGCTGTAGATCTATTCACCTTTCTCACTTGTAATAGGTAATAGGCAAGAGGGTACATTTGCCTATTACCAGTTCACTTAATGAACAGATAGTTTATGATAGATTGGTGGTAGATTGGGTATGTATTATATGTATTATACATATGGTACATATAGATACAGATTTTATTTTGCTTTTCACACTTCCTTTGCATTTTCCCAGTGTGCTGATAGATGGTTTAGCACCAATAAAAGAGAACTTAGTGGACTCTGTAACTTGTCCCATCAGTTTAAGGCAGCAACTCTCAATGGAATAATTTTGCATCCCTTCCAGGGCACATTTGGAAATGCCTACAGACATTTTTGATTGTCTCAACTGAGGGCGGGTGCGACTGATATCTTGTTGGATCGATACCAGGGAGGCTGTTCAACATTCTACACAGTCTGCCTGAGACAGCATCCTTCAAAAAGAACTGCTTGGCTTAAAATATCAATAGTCAAGAAATTCTAGTTAAGATAATACAATGTATGATGGTTCTTTTAAATGGCAAACGTTGTCTTGATTCAGTATAGCATAGCACCTAGTCCCATGTCTTAACCAAAACTTTGAAATTAATGTACCATTAAAACTGCCCCCTTATCCCAGTCAACATGCAGGTAAGACTCTTCCTCCTTCTCCCCTTTCTAGCTTTATACTTCATCTTAAATGCCCACCTTGCTAACTCAAATTCGCAACTGCTTTGGGGTCCAAGCTGGAGGGAAGAGGTTGCAAAATACCCTCATTTGACCAATACTGGAAGACTTCTCACAGTCTGAGGCAGACTTTTGAAAGGAGAACTGAATATTTTTTTTTAAAAACAATACCTAATAAAGTACTTCAAAATGTGAATTTTGTGAACAACTGGGTTAAGAAAGTAGAAACCCAGTTAGGATCTATTTTACTTTAGATACAACAAAGTATAATCAGTAACTAATAATAAGACACCTTGAATGTGTATAGAATCTATGCTTAATGAAAACACAGATCTTATGTGTTATATTCCTCATTTAATTCACAGCCTGTAGCATGGAACCTGATTATCATTATTAAGACATTCAGAAAGTATTTGTTCAGGAATGAATTTGACACACACATGAATTTGAAAATAAGGCTAAGAATAGGAAACTGAGAATAGGAAACTGATGAAGACATAGAAATATTTGCGGGAAACCTGTGTCCAGTTCTTACCTAGATTTTGTGGTAACCAAGCATCAATAATGAAAGTAACAAATATCAGCTTCCAAAATAAAGAAATCACTTCGTGTTAACATAAAATAGAAGATTGACAAAATTATTTGTGGACAAACAGAGCCTTCAAAAATACCTGCATTACTTAGAGATAGTATATAATCAGAGTTAATTGCAATTTGCAACGCTAAATCATTCCCTCCCAATTTAGATAATGGGTTTTACTCTGACCATAATTTTGTGTTTAGACAGAGGTGAAATTATTTAGATAAAAGTTATTATGCTAAATATAAAGGAATGAAAGTGAAAATGAATTGTGTATATATGGAACTACCCCCATTCTGATTGCACACTGATGTTGAAGTCACACTAATACTTTCATGTGGACGAATTTTACTCATATGCCCTATATACAAAGAAGGGCCTAAGCTATTAATTCAGGTAGTTGTTCTATAACTACTGTTTTCTATTCATATTTGCATAAAGTAATAATCATAAAGGAGAAATTTACTGAGAGCCTCTGACTTTGTTTTTAATCTCCAGTGTTCAGACTGCATCATAGTGCTTCTGATACAAGCGACAAAAACCGAGTTAAAAGCCGATTAAAGAAGTTTATTACCCGAAGACCTTCCCTGAAAACTCTGCAAGAAAAAGGACTTATTAAAGGTACAGGAGTTTTATACTTGTATTATTATTGTGATAAGTGAATGTGCCTCTGTGTCCACAGCCAATCTTCTCTGAAGGAACATTAGGATAATTTATTCTTCTTAGATTGCTTATTAAATTTTCTGCTCTATAACAGGAAAAACTAGTTGTCTAAAAAAGAAACCCAGAGAAAATAAAGATGGCCTCATGGGATTATTGAAAACAATTCCTAGTTTTGAACTCAGCAGATAGGAACTCTGTACCAGAAGCAGCATAGAGGTATCCATCCTAACGGGTGGCCTGGCTGAATGACTGCATGGTCCCATGTGCCTATACAGTCCCAGTGTAGTCCTGTTGTCCCTAGCATACTTAATAACTGTGTCTCAGAAGTGTCCTGATTTGAACAATGTAATCCAATCACCCAAGTCATAGTCATTTGAAATAAGTTCTAGGAAGAAATTCTGAGGCAAACTAAAAACGTGATTACCGTCAACTGAAGGGCTGAGAGCTCAATCTAAACTGAAATAATGAGATAATTTTGCAAATATATACAAGGTAGAGAAAAATATCTGTGGCAAATCATCCTATCCACCATAAGAAAAATAAAAATAAACAAAAAACATGGTCCCTGGCATTAGAGTAGTTGGAATTTAGACCTTGACAATTATTCGGTTCATGCATACTATCATTAAACAATTTATGAACTTTCTGAGCCTCAGCTTTCCCATCTATTAAATGGGAACACTGAGAGTGCATTTGGCTCACTACATACATATCGACTTCATATAATAATATACTAGTATCTTCAATTCTACCTTAGACTTCATCCTGTAGATTTTCATTTTTCTAGGAAGGATTCAGTTGTAGATTACCTGCCATGTAAAAATAGATTAGCAGCACAAACAATCCCAATTTTACATAAATTCTAAATTTTTCATGACTTGGCAAAATGAAAGAGTTTTTAATTCAGTGATAGGGTCTAACTCCAATCAAAATGCCAAAGAATTAATAACCCTTGGCAGTTCCCTAGAATTGGTCTCAGAAAGCAGCAGAGAAACTAGATTCTTAATGCAGTCTTTATACTGATGCAATGGAACCGCTGAACACACTCTAATGCATTCATTTCCTATCTCAAGAGTTCCGTTAAATTTTCACCATAGCTGACCAATGAGTCAGTATTCATTAGTAGGGCTATGGAAAATCTATGTGAAATTCTGATTTGATAAGCTTCCATTGTTGTCTTCAGTGGAATTTTTTTTCCAAATACAGATCAAGTTATGCAAATGTAGTCACTTCTTGGGCTTGTTTCAAATTTAACTATGAACTTTTCTCAAGGCTTTCACTGAGATTTTTTTTTTTTTTTCAATTGAGTAAAAGGCACTGACCCAATTTTTTAAAGGATCTGGCCAGTCAAATTTAGTAATTTAGTCCTATTTCTTATTATTGTTTAAAGCAGAGATTTAGGAAAAAAATTAGTAAAGAAAAATCATATGAAATAAATTGATGATTAATGTTTAAATGGTTAAATTCCCCCAAGCAAAATGACTCACAAAAGTCATTTACGTTTCTGTACTAATTTTCAGTTCCACCAAGAGTGTCTAAGAGTTCCTTTTCCTTTAAAATTGATCTACAGTGCATTTGGCTAAAGAATCTGAATCATATTCTTTAAACTGCCTTATCTTTCAGATCTGGATAAAAGGCCTCCATTGCCAAAGACAGGAAACTGTGCTTCCCAGTTTGGGCCCTGCAGTTATGCTTCCTGCAGGGCCATAACTGTATTCCTCTTTTTCTTTTATTAACAAGCAATAAGTATACAGATTAGTGGGTTTCACTGTGACATTTCCATACATGTATATGTCACACACTGATATTTTCCACCCTCTGTCCCCACTCCCCTGACCCCTTCCTAGTCCTTATTATACTTTCAGATATTTTGGGGGGTTTTTTTGGTTCTATATATGAGAGAAAATATGTAACACATCTCTTTCTATGTCTGACTTATTTTGCTTAGCAAGATGACCTACAGTTTCATCTATTTTCCTGCAAATGACAGGATTTCATTCTTCTAATGGCTGAATAATACTCCATTGTGTATATATACAATTTCCCTTATCCTTATCCGTATATCTATTGACTTATTTATCTGTAAGCTGATTCCATATCTTAGCTATTGAGAATAGTGCTGCAATATATGTGGGTATGGTGGTGCTTCTTTTGTATACTAACTTCATTTTCTTTGAATAAATACACAATGGCATAGCTAGATCATATAGTAGTTCTATTTTCAGTTTTTTTGAGGACCTTCATACTGTTTACCATAATGTCTGTACGAATTTACATGCCCACCAAGAGTGTTTGAAAGTTCTTTTTCCACCACATCCTTGCAACATGTGTTGCTATTGTTATTTTGATAATGGCCATTCTAACTGAGGTGAGGTAGTAGTTTTCATTTGCATTTCCCTAATGGCTAAAGATGGTGAACATTTTTTCATGCATTTCTTGGCAATTTGCACTTCTGAGAAGTGTCTATTTAAGATCCAAGTGAGCCAAGTGTTGCCAGTGGCTCATGCCTGTGATCCCAGCAACACAGGAGGCTGAGGCAGAATTGCAAGTTCAAGGCCAGCCACAGCAATTTAGTGAGGCCCTACACAAGTTAGCCACACCCTGTCTCAAAAAAATAAATATTAAAAATGGCTGGTGATGTGGCTCAGTGGTAAAGTGCCCCTGGGTTCAATCCCTAGTACCAGGGAAAAAAAACAAAAGAATCTAAGTGTGTACTCTTTTATGTACTATTACCAGATTACTATTACTATTATTAGATTGAGAGAACTGAGCTTTGAATTCAGCCAGGCTTCACTGAGCACCTAGGTGGGAGGCGGAAAGTGTTATGCTTAATAACACCCATCAGACTCATGTCCACAAAGAACATTATGTAAAATAATTGCCCTGATATCACACATTTTAAATTAAGTCACAAACCCTTTCTTCAAAACCTAGTTTTTGAACTTATTGGAGACTTGGCCAATTTGTGATTGCAGTAGCCAGCCAGAATCCGGAACAGAAAACTGTCCCTTAATGGTGCTGTATTTTCTAATTTCATTAGTATGACTAATGAGAAGTATATATTGTGATGCCAAAAAAAAACAATGGTGGAGGTGGTGGTGGGGATTCAGCAGATATCTCTGATTGGTCAATGGAAATCAATCTTTTTGTGTGTGTGTTTGGGGCGGGGCGGTAAAGCAACAGTAAAGCCATGTTTCCTCTACAAGGAAAGAGATTGTGAAAACTGTTCCACAGTTCTTCATGCCTTACATACTGAAGTTGCTACACATTACAATCATAAATACTGTCTAATATAGGGAAAAGAAGGTGTTATTAAGTCTAGCTTTGTCTGCAATAAATACCCCCAAAATAGTGCATTAAATAATATAGAAGTATATTATTTGTTTGCCAGAAGTCTAGAGTGGGCAGGGGAAAATAAGATATTAGGGCATGTTATAATTCGGATGTGAAGAGTCCCCCAAAAGTTCATGTGTAGGTTCAGAGGAGAAATGATTGGGTTGCGATAGTCTTAACCCAATCAGTGAATTTATCCCCTGATAGGGATTAGCTGAGTGGTAACTGAAGTGCTGGGGTATGGCTGGAGGAGGTGGGAATCAGTGTATGGCTTTGGATATATATTTTCATCTGGCCAGTGGAGTCTCTCTCTCTCTCTCTCTGCTTCCTGATCACCATGATGTGAGCTGCTTCCCTCTGCTATACTCCCTTGCCATGATGTTCAGCCTCACCTAGAGCCCCGAGAAATGGAGCCAGGTTTCTATGGACTAAGGTATCTGAAACCGTGAGCACTCAAACAAACCTTTTCTCCTCTACAATTGTACAATTGTGCTGGGCAGGTCCTTTAGTCACAGCAGCAAAAAAGCTGACTAAAACATGGCAGCTTTGCCTCCTAAAGTTGAGTAGACTCAGGTTTGTGTTCCTTTATTTCTCTGCTTTCCTAGTATAACACCTAATGATCCAAAATGGCTGCTTGAGTTTGATCCACTATGAGCATGTTATGGTTTGGATATGAGGTGTCTCCCAAAAGCTCATATGTAAGAAAAAGCAAGAAGGGTCAGAGTTGAAAAAGATTAGATTATGATAGTTGTAACCTCACTGATATGGATTAATTGGGTGATAACTATAAACAGGTGTGGTGTGGCTGGAGGAGTTAGGTCACTAGGGGAGTGGGAGCTTAATAGATCAGGTGGGTGTAGCAATCATCATCATGACACTGCAGTGACAGCCTCTGGAAAGCTTCCCAAGTGCATTTATGTTTGCAAAGGGGATGACAAGCATTCATATATATGTTGGCTTATTACATTGATCATCTTACTGGAAACACAACTTGAATCAGTTTAATATGGAAATTATAGGTACGAGGGTACACTTTAAGGTGGTAGGTGTGCTTGTGCACATCCTTTACATAAGTCAGTTTGGCTAACACTAGTAAATTATTACTTCAATTCCAAAAGCAAGTAATCTTTCAAATAATAGCATTGACCACCAAAAATAGGACATACTCGAAAATACAGTTTTTAGAAAAGATAACTTTTTTTTAGCTATGAATACTATTTCCTAATATCAAAAAATAAGATTATATATATGGAAAGTAGTTTTATTCATCTTAATATGAGCATTAATGGAAACTGAAATAAATGTCATACTAGTTCAATTTTTTAATCAGTATATTATAGACAATCTACTTAAAGATTCAAAAGTATATGGTAAAAAGCAATGTTTTCCAGCCTAGTCCCAGTTTTGCTCCTAGGAGCCACCACTTTGGTTTCTATTTATAGCTCTCCTAGAGGTTGGCTTCATATCTATAGTATTGCTATTTAGGGTGCAGGCTGGTTTGTTGTCTGTCAGTGTCTTTCTTTTCTTTAATGCTATAATGTCATAATTTATCAGTCTTAGGCATTACTTCATATTTCTGATGTAATATGCATGAACTGGACTAAATTCTACCATGCCTCCTCTCTAGTCCTTCCCAAATACACATGGTCTTAATGTCTCCCCTCTGTCTTTTCTATTATACTTCTACATCATAAAAATTTATACTACTTCATTTATTTCCATAACTATAATCCTTTAGTAGGTTCATTCTAAAAGGTAAAATTTTCTTAAAAATTAATAATGATATATTCATGTAAAGTTGTTTACTGAAGTGTTGTTAGACTTCCTTCTCTGTTCTTACAATATCATAACCCCAATGACTCTCAAGGGCAATTCCTTGGTCATGGAGAAAAAGATTCTCCTATCTTTCACATGTGAGAGTCATATTAATAATGTTATTCTAATTTAAACCCACATCTTAGATTTTTCCCAAAATTTTAGATCACATTGTGAGCAAAAACAATAATCAACTTTACTTGGAACGTTCAAATATGACAAAATCTTTGTCCAAGAAATATGAGATTAATATAGCCATAGGTCGAAAGTTGTAATTTATGGGTATATAACAAGGGATGATATTCCTGCTTTCAACTGCAATGCTCCACCATTCACTTAAAATTGTTATCATCTTTTAGCTTGGTTCATTTTTTGATTATGACATTCTTGTACAAATTTCCTCCCCAACAGAGTTTTATTTTATCTTAATTTTTCATGCTTTCTAGGCCTTTATTGTATCATCAAATGCTTTCATCCTCCTAGTCTAATCTTCCATATCCTGCTCTTTTTCTCCCTGAATATCTTCTAATGTGTTTCAATCCTCTTACTCCAATTTGGATTGGTTACTTTCCAGGGTCATTACCCTGTGATTTCCTTTCACTGCTTTTCAGCTATATTTGCTGTCCTCT
This sequence comes from Tamias sibiricus, assembly GCA_025594165.1. Classification (NCBI taxonomy): domain Eukaryota; kingdom Metazoa; phylum Chordata; class Mammalia; order Rodentia; family Sciuridae; genus Tamias; species Tamias sibiricus. The sequence goes on along the minus strand of CM046660.1, from coordinate 148,280,565 downwards.
GAATGCCATGGCTTTTCTTTCTCATTTAAATACCTTCTGCTCTGTGACAGGCTCCTTTAATGCATTTAGAAAACATGAGACCTCATAGGTCTGAAAATACCTTCAGTATGCCCACACACTTGATCAATAGTTTAGTTGAGTATAAAATTCCTTCACCATTAGAAGATAGACTTGCCTGTTCCACTCGTAATTGTTCCATTTTTATACACTAATGGTTACTTTGAATTTTTTTCTCTCAAAATCATTGGCTAGTTTGGCTTTATTTTGAGATTTGGTAATCAAGATAATGTATGTAGTTAACCCAAAAATTTTTAAATCTATTCTTAGCACTTAATTTCAAGAATTATAAACTCTTAATAAAAAGAATTATGACTCTCTGATGATATAGGTGACACACACCTATGAACCCTCCTACTCAGGAGGATGAGGCAGGAAGATCACAGATTCAAAGCCAGCTTCTGCGACTTAGTGAGGTCCTATTTTAAAATAAGATAAAAAATGATCTGGGAGCCGGGCGCGGTGGCGCACGCCTGTAATCCCAGCACTTTGGGAGGCTGAGGCAGGATGATCACGAGTTCAAAGCCAGCCTCAGCAATGGCGAGGCACTTAGCAACTCAGTGAGACCCTGTCTCTAAATAAAAAAATACAAAAAGGGCTAGGGATGTGGCCCAGTGGTCGAGTGCCCCTGAGTTCAATCCCTGGTACCACAAAAAAAAAAAAAAAAAAAAATCTGGGGATGAAGGGCAGTGGTAGAGCTTCCTTGGGATCAATACTCAGTATTGGGGGGAAAAAAAAGTAGTATGTTTTTTTCAGCTATGTAATTTCTCTCCATTTTCATTTGTTTTTTATGTTGATATGTTCCTCTGACTTAGTTCTCTGCTTTCTCTTTTGAGGCCTTTATTAGGTGAATATTAAATCATCAGAATGGATCATTTCATTCAATCTCATTTTGTCTCATATTCTGAAAGAATTGTTTTATCTCCCAATCTTTACATTAATGTTCTTACTTAATCAATAATACTTTCAATTTTCTAGACTTGTTTCTTTTTCTCAGCTTATTTGTTTTTGCATATCTCATTCTCTTACATACCAGAGGGCTAAACTTTTGTTGACCATTCTACTCCCATGCCTACTAAGTGTGAGCACATGTGCACATGCACGCGCACACGCACACCCACACACATACACACCTATGTTCTAAAAACTCATCTGAGGACATAAATTGGAATTTGCTGTTGTTTTGGACTTTTGATTTTTTATTTTAAAATATTCTCGTTTATGCCTTGAATCATCAAATTTACCTACTGTAATTTGATTTATTTGGCTCATTCTACTTCTAACAGACTAATGACTTTGTTCAAATATTTGATAGACAAAGTTGCTAATTTTTATTAAAGAATGATGTTCCACATAGATTGGGAGGAGCTCTAAATGCATGAATAGAGCTTATCAAAGAAATGGTTTTGCTTAGGGTGATCTGTCAGTGGCTCCAACACCTGCCTCAAATGTCATATATTTCCAAGGGATGCCAAATACCCTTTAGATTCTTGATAAACTGAATGAATAATGCTGATGATAGAAAAGTTTCAACTTTATTTTATGATTAAGAAAATTGAGGAGAAAAATGTTAGTGTATTTGGAAGTATAGCAATTTGAGGCAGGTTTGACACTGGATTCTTCCAATTACCAGCAACCTAACTTAACATATGGCTATTGGATTTCTCCCCTATGATATGTACTTATTTGAGTTTAGTTTAAATGATATATGAAAAGAACCTCACTCATTGCCCAGCTTATTTTTGCCATTCAACCACTGCTCAGCTTATTGTTGCCATTCAACTACTATTTTCTCCCTTTCTTCATTCCTTGGTTCTACTTTCCTTTTCTTCTTTTCTTTATTTCATCTTTCCTGTTCTTTCCAAAATTTTGTTCCTTCCTTTCTTCCCTTCTTTTTTTTTTTTTTTCCTTAGTGTCATGGAGGAAATTATGCCCAAGATGACACTAGGAAATCATTATCCAAGTATTAGTTTAAAATTTGAGAAATCAATCCAGCCATGTGTCTAGGAAAGGCAGAAATAACACACACTTCAAGGAAAGTGCATTAACAAATTGAGGTTGGATTATATTTATCTTTTTGGTAATTTTTATTGTGGTACTCTTCATACATCAATGGACATGAGCTCATCACTCGAGCTTACATAGTATCATAGAGTTGCTGGAATATTTAAGTAATTACCCACACAGACACAGAAATTATTTAAGGTTTCTGTAAAAAAAAAAAATGTTCTCAAAAAATTATAGTAGTTTTGTAAAATGTGTCAATTACATTGAGAAGCAAAGAAAGAATTTCTACTCTCATTGCAGATACAAGTTATCAGGCTTAAACTTTTCTGCAAAAGTCATGTTTATGAATAGCAAAATTATTAAGAGGAAAGTATTTTTAAATAATTCATTAGAGCTAATGTATGACAGTATAACCTTATTGTCACACTGTTAATTTAAGCAAAATATATATGCGCAACAGTGCAATGTAGCTTTGAGTAGAGACATGCTCCAACTTTGTCACTGGATCAGTGTTAGTCTGAGAATAACTTTATTTGAATTTATATACTAGGGCATGGGTCTATCATTGCTGGGGCCTGAAATACTTCCACAATATGCACTAATGTGCTTAAAAATATCTCATAAATCTTCTTTTCTTTAAACTTCTTTATGGTTCATAAGTGAACTGTGATCCTTACGTGTGAGCTATGTCATGATTTAATATTAGCCAAAATTAATAGTCAACCTTAAGCTTCTTTATCTTGGCCTCAAAGCTTCCTGGTTCCTTTGCATTAGTAGTTCCCAGGCAGTTTCTGTTATTTAAGGGCTCTTCGAGCAAATTTGTTGGTAATAGAGTACCACATAGCCAGCTTTGGTTCAATAATAAAATACAGGTCACTGGGAGAGACAGAAAAATGTTGGGGCAAAGTGCACCTGGGTAGCAGGTTAAGCCTGTGTCTTTTAAAAGCCTGTTATCCAAGAAGGAAATGATCCAGGTCTTATGAGATATTAAAAGCAGATTAACTTTGGAGCAATGAAAGAAAATGAGGTCCAGAAATGGGAGTATATTAGGTAAGGGGTAAAATGAGCAAGAATAACAAATTGGTTTCCCTGTGGTTCAAGAATTTATTTTCTTATGGGAAGAGACCTTTCTATACAGACATTAGCTAGAATATAAAATTGACATGGTGACTAACATGTATAATAGGCCCTCCATGTCTATTTGTCCTGCATAAGTGGATTTTCAAATTGAAAATATTAGAAAAAAATTAATATTTTGTTTTTAGTTACATGTCCTCTAAACCCCATACTAGCTCTTGCCCTGACAGTAGGTGCTAGCTTTTTACATGCTATGGACTATACATCTTTAAAAGATTGACCAGAGTTTTGGTATCCCCTACATAGCTATACAAATTCTGGTAATAATTCAAAATGTTGTATTTGAACCTTCCGGTTTGAGGACTTCCAAGTTGTTATAGAAGTAAAAGAAATAGACCATGTACATCAATAAGGAACAGTAACAGGTGGAGGCAGGCCTGCTTTCAACATGTGAATATGGACCATGTTTTAAACATGTCCTGTACACTAACTCTGATCGTGTGTGTGTGTGTGTGTGTGTGTGTGTGTGTTTGTAGAAGATATACAAAAACCTCCTCCTTTTCCACCTCTAACATTGGGCAAGTCATAGTGACTAATGCTTTCTAAAACATGTATCTCTATCAGCCACAAGTGACCACAGTCAGGTAAATTGGTGTTTCCTTCTGATGTCAGAAGGCTGCTACCCTCTGGAGAAGTCGTCCATGAACCTTTTAATCCTCTAATCACATCCTAAGCCTTTCCTCTATGAAACCACTAAAGAAAAAGATGCAATGCCCTTGTCAGTACTCAAAAGAAGTCCCCCTTTTAAAGGTTAGCATTTATTATTGATGTCCTACTGTTTTCCTGCAGGTATTTTCATCCCACATCCTACAACCTCCTTTGTGACACCTAAAGTCAGCTTCGCAGGCAATGGGAGCTTCTTCAGCCTAGTTCTTATTGGCTTTTAAGGGTCTCTGTAGATGCTGTGAACAGTATCCAAACTTGGTGCAGATATTCACTTTTTCCTTTTTAGTCTTATAATTCTATACTTCACACAAAGTGCAAGCTGGTGATTTCATGTTATGGTAAGGTAGGTGATTCAGGGAGATTAGAGTGGAACTTCATCCTGTCCTTGAGACTGATAATTTGAACAAATGTGTAAATAAATGCTTCATATGCACTGAGACATTGACCTTTCCATGGCATTCAAGATAGGAGGGCCAATGCCTTCCTCACTCTTGGCATGAGTGGGATTTAAGAGCCCATGTCCTATGTATGTTGAGTGTGTCTGTGGGGATGGTGCAAATTAGACTTTATACAGCCAGCTCTCCTCACTAGAACTACATTCAACAGATGTGTTAGACTGTAACCAGCAAGGAAATATTAATGTCAACATTTCATTTTGATATATCCTAAGATTCAGAGAATGCTGTTTTGTGTTTTTTTTAGTATCACTGACAGTTTGGCCTATAAATCTTTTCCCCCAAAATTCATGTCTATCATAAATAACAGTATTTCATCAGTTTCTAAGAATGAAAATAAAGAATGTATGTCATTTATGGGGGGGGCTAAATTTATGTTAGATATAAAAATATCTCCCTTATGGCTTATTACCCTACCTGATTAGTGATATTAAAAATCAACCAGTCCCATGCTGTAAGTGGTGGTATGTGCCTGTGATTCCTACTACTTGGGAGACTGAGGTTGTAGGATTGCTGAAGTCTAGAAGTTCAAGACCAGTCTGGGCAACATAGTGAGAATTCATCTCAAAACATCTCAAACAACAACAATAACAATAAAAAAAAAAAATAACCCCTGTTGAATTTAATCATTAATAAAACAACTCCATGTTTCCTGCATTTTCTGGGGTTTTCCCCCCCATGGGAGGGAGGCAGGAGTCTGTATCAGAATTTGGAGAATCACAATTTGTTGTCTGTCCATGTTAGTCAAATTGCAATATGGAGAGGTGTAACTAACGGCTTTTCTTTGAAACTGACTATGTTGCTCTAAGTGTATTTTATCAAAGCATTTTCTGGGGCAACAGATCTGAAAAACATAAACTTTATGTAGTATTGCTCCTCCTTAGATATTTCCTTTTAATATGTCCTTTCTTTTTGAAGATAAAATAGAAGTACATGAAAGAGTCCTGGGAATAGGCATCTATGTCATAAACACCCCCTCACTCCCCCCAATCCAGGGCTCCCAGCCCCTGAAATTTGGAAATGATTTGATTGAAGTGACAACTACCTTGATCTTGTTTGAATGCTCCTCCTTCTTCATTGTCTTCTCTCTATGGGAGGCAAAAGTCCTGTCATGGAGTCACTCCTGGGAGGGAAGGAGGTATTTCTAGCAACCATATTTTCCAAACACAAAATTGAGACACATGGCCTGACAGTGACATAATATTTGAAGTAGGACTGTGCTCAAAGATCCAGAACATATGGTTGAAAGAGTTTTCTTATAAAAAGCAACCATTTAAGACACTTTCTAGATTCTTATACACTAAAATCACATTCCCCCATTTTTTATTCTTATTAAAAAATATAACCCACAAATCAGAAAACTAACCAGTTTTCCTTCAAACGTGTTTCTCTGCCAGCTGGAGAACCACCCTTTGACTAGAAAACTAAATGCACAGCATCAAGGAAGAAATGCAAACCAGACTGCCAAACATATTATGAATATATTGCTCTTCTTAAAAATGCTAGTTGGTTTTTCATACTGGAGTATTGACTAACTGTCTGTGTTTGATGTATGGTTTACCAGCCTGATGTCGACTTATGGTTAGAGCTTAACTTGTTAGTTCTGCTTTTGCAGCCAATTCAGAATAACTACAGATGCCTCGAGATATTAAAATTGACTGCTCAAATGGACTCAGTGTGGGAGTTTCATTGGTTTTAAATTGATAACAGCTGAAAGAGTGAATGATTAAAGTGTACATGGGCAGAGGACACAGCTCTTTCATAGAAACTCTTGTGAACAGACCCCAGTAGTGTGGGAATTTTTTTCTTTCTTTTTCTATTATAGTTATGGCTAAGCAATCTGGGGTTAAATTTTAAAACTGTGTAGGAATATTCAAAAGCCAAGAGAAGAAAATAATTCCTGAGAAACTGAGATAAATTCTGATGAAGTGGGTTTCTAATCTGTAGGGAACATTTAAAGTTAAGTAGCATTCCATAAGGTGGTAATTGTGTCTATTTCCCAGGCATTTGAGTTAAATAAGCTGTATAGGAAGCATAAACTGTCATAATAGAAGGATTGAAGTGTTGTGTGTATCTCTTTCTTCAACTCATAAAAACCAAAGCTCCAAAGTGTCTTATCACAGACAAGTCAAATAAGGCCCCTTCTCTGCTTCCTTATTCTCCTGGGAACAGTTATTGTTGTTTTCATTATTTAAAAAGATGTTCTGAATACTTTCCTCTCACACAAGAAAAACAAAACACAAAAGAGAAATAAGAAAACTTTTCTCCCCCCCCCAAATCAGCTATTCTTTATATAAAACAGGTTTTGTGAAAATGCACTTTCACAATTTAATAGTAGCTTAGGGAAAAGGCTCAGTAAAGAAAAGAATTCAGAGAAATTTAAAGTTTATAAAAAAGAAATATCTTTTTATAGTACATGCCTTCTTCAACTTGTATTTTTCCAAGAGTTCAGTGCCCTTACTACACAACACTATGATCTAAGTCTGATCTATTTTTAAATGTCTCTTTAAATTGTACCTTTGATATCTCATTAAAAATATTGGGATCACTTTATAAAGCTAGCTGATGGAGAGCGTTAATCTATAATAATTAAACTGGGATTTATTGCAGAAATACAAAGCCAAATATCATGTGCCCATTTCCCATATTCATTTTTAAAAGAAAAATGAAAATAACTGTTCCTGTTAGTATTTCCCCAAATATATAGCAAATATTGACCTCTTTGTTAATAAAAATTAGTGGAATAAGAGATTTTGACATATTTGGCAATAACATCAGTGGATAGTGGTTTGTATTTTTAGATATTAGTAAATCTAATTATAAATAATGGCTTGATGTGAAAACAAAATAAATTGTGAGTATTCTGTTCCATGCTTACAAGAAAATTTGTTATGTATATACTGTTTGAACTTTGCCCAGAATTATAACCTGTATACCTGGACTGAATCCTGAAACTGCCCATTGTGGTACCTTCCTGAGATGCACAGAATCACTGAACCAGGTTTTGTTTGTGTCTGTGCAGATAGCCTTCAAGAACCTGCTATAGGGTTGACATTTCCAGAAGATGTAACTCTCTCAGAAATGAAGAGTGGAAGAGAAGTTTCATTCTCTTTCAACATGTTTTTCATCCATATTAGGAGGGAAATGTTACAAGAGATGTCATCCAAATTAAACACATGTGAGGACCGTTAACTTGGATATATCACTTCTAATATGTTCTTTTGAACTTAGATCTCAAATTCTTAGGAGTAAAAAATGGAGCCAGAAGAAGCCCGGCCTCAGTTAACCTCACCATGAAGGAATCTATCAGACAACTAGAGGCTAAGACGTAAGAAAGCAGATGATCTGAAAATAACACATTAAGGATATCTTAATATCTGGAAATTCCAAATCGTCTAAGTGTCAGAAAAGCCATCACTCCCCTCAACTCCCTCATCATTTGCACCACCTTATGTACACACTCAGCAAGATATTATGTTTGTCTTTTGTGACTGTACATTTCAAATGCACTGGGCCCTTGAGCATGTTACAATTTTTCTATGATAAAAAAATTTAATTAGCATAGAAGACCATTCAATATTATGTAAAGAATTTGACAGGGCATCATTGAATGTTTTTAGAAACAATTAACATGTCAAAAGAGGAAGTGAGAGCCTATTTTAGTTATAAGTCTGTTCACATAATTAGCAGTTGCAGAAGTCAGAAACATTTTAGAAAGAAAAGCAAGGTTAGGCCCTCACTTCATCAAAAACAGAATTCCCAATGATGTAAGATACCTCAAATTCTCTGCATAAGTTTTCTATATTTATGTGCTTTTATGCATTCCTATTTAATCAGAAAAATCATATGTTTACAGTGTGAGTGAATAATCTTAAAGACATTGGCTGAAAATATACTGTTAAACATATAAGAAGAGAGATTCAGATTTCTGTGTGAGGTTGTGTTCAACTCCGGATGCCTCGGTGGTGTGAAGTGTTCGTAACAGGACTCTTCAATGGGTAGCTGACTAGACGTATACACAGACCAGGGCTCCACAGAAGTAAAAGTGCCTTTGGCCTCAGACAGAACTGACAGGCAGGAAGTAGAGTGAGAAAAGCAGGTGCCATAGACTTACTTGATCCAGGACAAAAAGATACTATAACATGAGATGTGGTATCTGAGGAATTCTGGAAATGGCAGTTAATACTTTGGGGTAGAGTCTTAGTGGAAAACACTGTACTATGACAACCCAAAGCCATCTATTTGTTCCTACAATCAGGAATTATAGTGTGAACCTTAGTAAAACCTAGAGGGAGCTTCTGTCGATGGACGGGTTCTTCCTGGCCTCCTGATGTGATTCCTAGGAAGCTGCAGTGAACATGTGCATGGAACATCAGTTTCCTGTGCTGACCTGGACCTTAGATGCTCATCAGAGACCTGTTGGGAGGAGCCTGTGCTAATCAATCAGGTCTACCCTCTGGAGGCTGGGAAGAGTCCAGGGAGCCTCTGCTGGGGAAGGCTCTGAACCTGCTGCCTTTATTGTGACCAGGATTGAGGCCCAGACTCAAAAATCATCTGGTAAAGTACACAGTTCAGTCTTGAGAGAAAGTGAAACTCAAGTACAAAATGTATATTTCACTTTTCATGATGGTTAAGTATATAAAGCACACTTGAAATAAATATATGAAAAATTATTTTCTTTATTGGGCTTAGGTAAATTATGATGGTGGGGGTGGGGAGACAAGGAAATAATGAGCATCAGGAATAGGCAAAACTCTTCCTATGATATTTAAAAGAGATGTCTTTGTTTATTTTTTTTTTTATTTGGGAAAATGGTATATTGCGGAACCATCAAGATCACTGAATTTTTAGTAGATTTGAAGGTATAGCTTGGCTCTGCCACTACTTGTTTTGTAAATTTGGGCAAGGTGATGAAATTATCTCTGCATGCTTTCCAGATAATACCTCTTAGTCATGTTGACATTATACAAAGAGTGATTAGTATAGCAAATAACAAGACTGTAATCCCAGCAACTCAGGAGGCTGAGGCAGGAGGATCACAAGCTAGAGAGGACAGTCTCAGCAATTTAGTGAGGTCCTATATCAAAATAAAAAAATAAAGATAAAAAGTCTGGGGATGAAACTTAATGATAAAGCACCCCTGGGTTCAATCCCCAGTATTTAAAAACAAAAACAAACAAAACCAAGTATTAATTGTTATACTCTGTTCCAATTCTACTCTAGTGAGAATATGCCATTCCTTCTTCTGATTGCATAGAACATATCCTAAAAATTGCAAAACATATAAATTATGGTGTAAGTTTGTGACTGTGTACCAGTGAAGTCCACATCCTGAACATTCTGTGCTTAGCACTCTGCTTACCATGTTTTAAAGCTTACTCAATGATGAGGATGAAGAGACATGCTAGTATTTTTTGTACTTTAGCCTTAATTGTTATTCATCTTGCCTATTGATGTATATTCTTTAAACCACTGTGTTATAAAAGGATGCAAACTTACAAAAATCAGCGTCCCCAAGAAATGAGTAAGGAGGAGTTCAATCCCTGGTAGCAAAAAAAAAAAAAAAAAAAAAAGTACAAAAAATATGGTATAATATATCAAATGTCAAACACTTTAAGGAGCATTCAGGTCACAAATTTGGGAGAAAGATTAATGTTTATTTTATTCTCCAGTCTTGAGTTAAAACATTTGGACTGTAGAGAAATGAATAAGACATTTGAGGTGCACAGTTGTAGGAAAGCCTAGGAACAGTGGTTTGGATGAAATGTGAAGGGTTTGGTGATAAGGGTTATGTGACAGATGCTTTGTATAATCCCAGGCTAAGGAATTTGTAGGAAAACTTTTTATAAGGCAGCTTTGTTATTCACCACTTATTTTTATTTATTTGGCAAACATTTACTGATGACTTACATCGCAGTAACAATAAGCTGCATACTGGGATCATAAAGATGTACAAGTCTTGTTTGCTTTCTTCAAAATTATACACTTCAGTGCTACTCAGAAAGAAAAGTTGTGCTTCAAGAAAATCACATTCTTTCCTCTCAAACCTGGTTCCACTAGAAGATGGAGAGGGAAACATTTTAGAAGGCTGTGTTATAGAACTGGTGCTCAATACCCAATTTTATTTAATTTTTGAATAATCTCAAAGACAAAAGCCCCAACAGCTGCAGGGATAAGTGAAGTAACAGTGACTTTGAGGCACAAATGCCACAGCTATGGTTTCTTCTTGTATAATTGCTACTCATCCTTCCTGTCTCTAAGGTCTCCCTGACTGTTTATGGGAATGGTTGGGATATATTGCATATGATGAGACCATCTTCCACCCCCACATGTTCTTCTCTTTTGTTTTTTTCCTCTTTCATACCCCACAGTCCACACAGTGTCCAAAGAAGGTGCCTTACCACAGCTGTGCATCCACCTTCTGAGAGTTGACTATTTCCCTGCCTAGGGATTGCCCAGAACTTCTAAGCCTGCAGAACCTTCTTCCAATTACCAATAAGTGGTCCAGTCTCTCCGGTTCCTACTGAGCCCCTAGAATCACTGTTTCCAGAGGAAACAGAAAGACTGCTCTTTTCCCCACTGCACCAGTGTGTGTACGGTTTTTAAGGGCTTGAAACAGCAACTCTTAGGCTTTGAATATCACAAGGGGAGAAGATTGCTTCATTGCCTTAGGTCTGATATTCTTTTCTCAACAGAAATCAGCCCTACTCCATAAGACTTAGCTTGGGTTTATGTACCATATGCCATCTCTCAGAAATCCCCTTGACCTCCACGTGTTCAAAATTCCTTCTATCTTTTGTCAATTAATATCAACTCTTACATGAAGTCATCTGGGGGATGAGCATCATTCTGCCAGTTCAGTAGGCAGATCCAGCTGAGGTATTCCCTTTCTTCTTTATGCTCCCCTCCCCATTCTTAGAAAGTTCTCTTCGCTGGAGAAAGAACATACCTGAAGAGTGTGCAGTGAACCCAGAAAATGTGCAACATACAAAGCTGCAGGTCACAAGGTGATGCCTCTTCACTCAATGTTGTGGACAACTTCAGGACAGGACCAAGTACTTTATAAATGTCATTGCATGGTCACTTTCTACAATGGGAGCAAAAAAGTGTGAAACACTGTATTTGACTGGAAGTCCAAAAGAGACAAAATGTTTTCGGAAATTTGTGCATTATGGCCTACTAATTTGGGTTCATAGTCTCTTTACTCCAATTACATTCCTGGAAATGTTTTTCAGATTCTTTGCATAGAATAACTAGCACATGGCCTTGCTCAGAACAGCCCACAGGGAATGAGCATTCCTGAGCGGAGCTTCCACCACACCCTCCACAGAGCTGGCCAATGCTTCCACAGAACCACATGATTCCCCGGCTCTTAATATGGTTTATTATAAAATCCTTTACCTGCCTCAAAGCACTTTTCATCAAAGCCACTTTTAAGCTGAAGCTGAGGACTAAAGAATGCCTTTAACAGAATCCTGAAATAGCTTTTAACCCGAGGCTGAGAGAGAAAGTGCTTTTAACCTAAAGTGCTTTCCTCTTAGGTACTTCAGTGTGTACCTAGCACTCAGCGTTAGTGGCTTTGAGAACACCCTTAAGACCCAAATGAAAGAGACTCCATTATAGATATTCAAGCCTGTTATATTAATATATTACAAGTAATATTTGAAATCATTAAGCAGTTTTACTCCAACTAAATTTGAGTCTTTTCTTATTGAACTATGCATTCATGCAAATAAATTGAAGTCTTGCCACCTGGGATTCTAACAAATCTATGCTGATATTAGGGAAAATGCAGTCTTTTTTCCTAGATTTTACTTAAATCTGGAGTGAGTTAAAAATTTCTACATTTTCCCCACCCAAAATGAATCTTTCAACTCTCAACATCACTGAATGACATTTCCAGTTTTAGTCCCTATTAGCTGGGTTTAAAAGATAAATTACATCATTTAGAATTAGTTCAATTACCTGAATAAATTTTATATATCAAATTTTCTTCTCAGAATTGTCACTCAAACAAAAATAAAATTACTGACTTCACAGTAGTTTTAATCCCTCAATAAACTTCCTCCTTAGTTAAATAAGTGACAACATAATTGATAGAAGTTTCAGCTTCAGATTACACTAAATTATGTGACTGAGTGAATTCCATGGACAGCTTTCTATTTAAAGGATATAAAGGACATACAAATGTGATAGAAGTTATAAAAATTTTACATGCTTGAATTTTATAAACACTCCCTCCCCCCCCCCCTTTTTTTTTTTTTTTTTTGGCTTATTCCCTCCATAACTCTAATGAGGTGAAAACAAACGAATAAAAAGTAGAAAATATTGTCAACTTGCAAAGTAAATAAAGTCTTTGCAAACAAAATTTAGCCATGTTAATCATCTAAAATTCACTAAAGCAAACTGACCCATGTTTCTCTCCTACTCAAGGGATCCTGTCACAATCTTTACATAGAAATCACTTTCATTTATAAATTGCTTACCCTTGTTTTTATATCATTCATTCATTGGTTCATTTATATATTTATTGCGTGACCAAAAGGCACATAAAATAATAAATACATACATATACATACAAGCTTAAGGAACTGCATTTATCTTGTTTAACTATGTGAAGATTTCTTCGCTTGAATGTTCATTTCTCATTTCCTCCTTGTAGGAAACTGATATTAATTTTTACTCTTTCAGATCAAAATTACCAATGCCATGAGGCTATCCTTGCCATCTTCTTGATTAGTCCTCCATTCTCTTTATCCTAAAGCTATGATGCCATTATTTAGATCTTCCTACTGGACTGTGAGATGTATCAGGTAGACCAGAGACCACCTTAGTCAACACTGTACTTCCTGGGAAGTTGCTGCCAGGAAAGAGAGAGGAAGGAACTGGATGTGAAGCCTTTCAGTGCTTTTAGAATAATAATTTATTTACAGTTTATTTTTCATATAGAAACTCGTGTCACTGGGCACTACTTTGGAGGGTCTTGCTCTTTTTAACTTCATTTCTCTTGTCATTCTCATGCTTGGACTACTGGACACTATTCAAGCTTTCCAGGGCTAAATTATTCCAATCATGTGGCTTCAAATCCTATCTACAAATTGATGCTCTCCAAACTTAAAACTTCAGCCTCACACTCCAGACGTGCATATTCAAATGTCTATTTGACATCTCCTCGGGTGCTTGGTAGACATCTCAAATTTATCCAGAGCAACCCTTGATTCCCCGGCTCCCACGTGTTCTCTATTTCAGGAAATACCACAGCCATGTGCCAGCTGGAGTCACCCTCCACTTTAACTCTGTCTCTTTCACTTCCATCAGCAAATCCTGCCTAAAAATATATTCTAAATTCAACCACTTTTAGTCACTTCCGCTATTACCATCTTTATCTAAGCACCATCATCTCTCTGTGGAATATTTCACTAGCCCTCTGACTGGCCTCTCTGTTTCTTATCCTGGCCCTCTTACATTTCGTGTCCACACAGCAACTAAGAGGATCATTTAAAGATGTAAATCCCATTATGACACTCCCCTACTCAATAATCTTCAATTTCTTAGAATAAGATCATATGGAAAATGACATTTAGTGTCCTTCCTGTGACCTATAATGTCCTCAGTGCTCTGCCCCCCAGGCTACATTTTTTATTTCATTCTCAACCACACTCCTTCTTGTATACCCAACTCCAGCCACTCAGACCTCTTGCTCCTCCTCTAAGGCACCCAGCTCACTCCCACACCTCTGTGCACGTGCTGCTCCCCTATGCATTTACACAGCTCAGTTCTTCACTTCAGTTGATCTCTGGTCAAATGCCACTTCCTCAGAGATAGCTTTCCTGGCAATACCACTATCTCTCTGCCTTGCTTTATTTTTCCATAGTACTTACAGCCACCTGACTTTATATTATATATTCATGTGTTTGTTTCTCTCATTTACATATATAAGCTGTGTGAGGGCAGAGTTTTCCTTTCACTACCCCATCTCCAGTGGGGACTGAAAAATACTCTTGGATGGATAAATTGAATGGATGAAGACAACAATGTATGACAGATTCACTTGGTCAAACCACTGTCTATCCTGTTGGGATTCTCTGTGTTTGTGTGTCTGTGTGTGCATGTGTGTGAGAGAGAGAGAGAGCGACAGAGAAAGAGTTGTGCTATTTAGGGTAAGCAGAGAAGCAAATTGTATAAGACAAAGTTGCTGCCTAGAGTAGACAAACAGAAAAATTTCATACACGTTTTCTCGTTAATACATTCTTCATTTAAGATGCAAATTTCCTCCTGATTGGAACATGTCACCAACATGTCTGTTTCATTAATCAGAACAAAATTGAGTTGAGATTTATTGCCATGATGATTTAGGAGCTCAAGAAAAGGGTCCAAAGGGTACTTTCAGGAAGGGCACTGAGAGAGAAACTGTGAAAGGAAGACTTCCAGAAGTCTGAAATGGTAAGAAAGAGAAAAAATAAAAAGGACTGAGAAGAACTCTGCTACCATCTGGGTGGCAGTTGGCCCATCCCTGAAACTCACCTTTGGGCTACTTGTCAAAGGATGATACCCCTGCAGCCAACTCTCCATCTTCAGTTAGAAGTTGCAAAAGTTCAGCCTTGCCTTGTTTAGAGATCTCCTGATAGTCCAGGCAAATCTGCCCCAGGCCAACCTTTTTCTCTAGTAGACATTGTTGTTATCTGCCAGAGACTTTAGAATTCTTAGGTTTGATGAGACGTAAAAATACAAATAAACATGTGGGAGGAAAATCTACACAGAAGTGCTTATATTTGGCAACTCAGAGTTATTTAGATTCCAAACTACTTAAAAGTAAAAATAATTAAACTTTTTCCTGTCCTTGGCTTCTATGAGGGGGGGAAAAAAAAAATCACATTAGGCAACGAGAGAGGTTTACCTTCATTGGCATGTTGGAGGTTCTGTAGAGAATCTACCCAAGTTTTTTATATCTATATACCAAAGAGCAGAAGCTGATATTTTTAATCAAAGCCCTGAAGCATCACAAGGTAATGTAGTCCTCCTGAAGCATTTACACTACATTAAATACAATGGTGTTTTAGTATCAGGCCTATGTTTCTGTGTCTTAATTCTAAGGCATAAGCTATCCGATAAACTATAGTTCTTACTTAAGTCTCAATTTCTCCAGACACATTCAGCAAAGTTTTGAGACATTAATATGATAGGAGTTCATTTTGTGACTGTTTCAAAGAAGAAGAAGAGAAGGTGTGAGGATGGAATCCAGTTCCATCTTTTCTCCAGAAAAGATAAAAAATGAGAGGAAAGACAGTGAGTGTTCTTTGATATGCAATCTAAAAGTTTTCATCTGGAAACCTACTCTCAAAAGGAAAAACAAATATTATTTACAGTTTAAATCAAGTGATGACTTCATTTAGATGGCTAAAATTGTTCTTTTGGAGAATATTATTTTACTTTCCAGCATTCAATGACTCTCCCTAATGGAAAAATATTAGGAAATGATCTGATCATTTTAATGTAACATTTTGGTGGGAGAAAACTTCCAAGTAACTACGACGTACTATGAAAGCAACAAGGACTGCATTTTTCCTCTCCCTGTCCATTTTGTTCAAGAAATGCCAATCAATGGAGCATCCTATACTGGATCTTAAGCATTTGATGATTAGAGTCACTATACTAGTGTTGGTGCTGGTTGTAGCAATGAAAGCAGCACCCCAACTCAGCCATCTAGGTTGCAAGGCCCTTGATGTCTGTCCTGCTTCCTGTTTCAGTGATCTCCTGAGCTTCTTGATTTCTAAACATCTCCAAAACTGGTGCTAAATCTCCTAAAATCATTGAGTTCCTTCCCACTTCCACTCCTCAATATCATTCTAGTAAACTTTGCTTTGCTTAATATAGCCACAGCATTACTGTGATTTTTCTATTGCTTGCAGCCCAAATCCTTAACTAATACACCTCATTGCCATGGTAATTGTCTGATTTGTTTGTGTAGCTGAGTGGTCTGGCTTGTTGTTATTGTTTTGGGATCGGTCTCTACATTCCCCACATACTTGTAGTCTTAGGTGCTTTGTTCTTCATTTTAAAATTTACTAGAGTAGCTGAAATGGTTCTCTCTCCTGAAAGCAGAATAACATCATTTTGAAAAGCATGTGGAAACTGTCTCCTGAGTAAATGATGATAACACCGTCACATTATTTGAACATTTAACTGCCTCTATTGAGTAGTTCTCCTCGTAGTTTTGATTCATTTGGAATCTAACTGACAAAGATCCCATTACTGGGTGTTCGTTCCATAATTTGTCAAAAAATATATAGCAGCAATGAGGGAGAATGAAGCTAATTTGTAATCTGGGAAACTTAACCTGGTTATGCTGATGAACTAACTAAATCGGTCAAAAGTTGGAGAGCTTAAAGATTAAAAACCACCATTCTCTACTTAAACTCTAATTCATTATGTAAACAACATGATTTATAAGTGCAGTCATGTGGAAGGTCTATTTATTTTTCTCACCAAAAGATGCTTTCAAAGAAAAATTGCAGAAAATGGATTTTCTCCAACCAATGTGTTGCCTGCCGCCCCTGGTGTAAGTGCTGAAACGGTAGGACGAAGATATAATGATCACGCTTGCTGAGGCCACAGGCATTTGCAGAAGATTCCAAAAATATTGGCACCTCTAGCAAGAGGTGTTTTCTAAATAAAAAGAAAAAGTTGTTAAGAGAAGAAGAAGAGATTACCAGTGAGCCCACAGATGGGAATGTAGGTGGGGAGTTAGGAGCTCAGGGTTCGGGGGCTGCTCCCTTTTTTGGAATACCATAAGGAAGAGGAAAGTAGAAAAAAATTCTTAAGGTTGTGCCAGGACAACAGGCATGTAAGTTTAGGGGCAACGCTAGTTCATTAATGCTTGCCAAGAAAGCAGAATACCTTCCCTCTCCCTCCCGCTTGCCTACACTATTTTAAGAGAGCAACTTCTGTGGTTCGAACATGTTCCTATAACAGGATGGTCTTCTTTGGTGTATCAAACTCTGAACTGTATCAGATTTACAGATGGGTGGCAATCCTACAATCACACTCAAATTCGACCATGACATTTTAGCTACATCTCTGATTTACTTTCTTTGGATAGCACTTTTTCCTTTGCAAACCATTTCTGTGCATCACCGTCTCCCCTAAGTTATGTAATTTATCATTTTATGTTGAAGGCTGGTGTTGTAGTTAAGATTTATTCTGTTGTGATGGATAGAAACTTGTACAAACTGCAAAAGTACAATTGGAAGTAATTTGATGACTTAATTGAAAAGTCCAAGGGAAAGGATAACTTTTAGCATGACTGGATCTGGGAACACAAAATGCTGTGAAGTCTTTCTCTCATCATTCAGCTCAGTTCCATTCTGTTGGCTTCATTCTCCTCTATGTCTTTCTGGAGGTAGTAGCATGGTTTCTAGAAATTTAGACTCATGTCCTTCATGCGGTTCATACCTCCTCTAGAAGCAAGGCTCCTCTTTTTTTTTTTTTTTTTTTTAAATATTTGTTTGCTTTAGTTGTACACAATGCATTTATTTTTATGTGGTGCTGAGGATCGAACCCAGGCCGCGCACTTGCTAGTCAAGTGCTCTACCACTGAGCCACAACCCCAGCCCAAGGCTCCTCTTTCCCTGCAGCACCTGGAAGAGTCTCAGGATTTTCTTGACAGGATCCACTTGGCCCATGTGTTCACACAATTACTACCTCTAAGGAGGTGAAATGCATGCTCATCCCTGCAGCTGTGGTGTGGCATCATCACAGCCCTAAATAAATGGCAGCAGTGAAAGGTATCATGCTCAAAGGAAAACGAGGCTGTTCTTTCAAGAGAGGATGGGAAAATAGACTTGAAGCTAGCTAAACAAATCCATATCAACCATACCTTTCCTAGCCAGTGTTATCTGAAATAGGGAATACAATTGGACTATTTTGTCAGTCAATCTAAAACCTTTCTGTTTAATTATACTCTCTCCCCCTCCCCACCATTTGGCCAATGCCATATCTATGTTCTAGTCCAAGTTTATTTGGATGCAAGAACAAATTCACTGAAAAGAGTTCAATTGAAGTAGATGGGATGGGAACCTCATAGTATATGACATGGGAATATCAAGTGCTATGGCAAGGATATAGAGGGTCTGGAGTTGGGCCTTGGGAAGTCAGAAGCTGAGGCATATCTACTCTATTTTCTCTCTGCAAATCGGTTCCTGCATCCGCTCACTCATTGCACATAACCATTTTCCCAAATGGCAATATCAGTCCCCAGTGTCTAAATCTAGGCAGTCTTAGAGTTCAAATTTGCAGGAAAACAACCTCAGTGTCTGTTCAAATTTCTTGAAGGGAGCAAGCATCGCATTGATCTAACTTCAGCCACGTGACAAATTTGATTTAATCAGATTCATGTGAGGGACTAGATTCTTACTGGTTAGAATATACCGGGTAAGAGCCACACTTTCTTCGCAAGTACATCAAGGTTCAAGGCAGAATATAAGTCAGAAGAAAAGTTTTCGTTTTGCTGTTTGTTGAGAGCAAACATCTCCCTCTCTATCTAATGAAATTCAATATATTTAGGCTGTTTTCTCACCAAGGCACTATTGTCAACTGGGGAGGGATAGTTTTTCTTCAAGGGACCTGATGCACTTGCATGAACTGCCCCAGTAAGTGGCAGTAATACACCTCCCCACCTCTGACGTTATAACCACCAAAATGAGCCAATAGTGCACCTCATTCTCCTACTCAGCAGTCAAGAATGCCCAGCATGGAAATTCTCTCCTCTCCACCCCATGTCAAAATCCTTCCCTAAGTCCTATGTCGCCTTATATCTCCATTCTCTCCCCTTTTCAACATGAAAATTTTAAAAAGAAGAATATATTTACTCTCTCTAGTTCCCACATTTTTTCAACAGTTGACCACGATCATCTGCTTTTCAGTTTCATTCTCCAAAACCATTTTCCTTATGGTCACCCATATTCCAGTAGTTGTCAAATATCCAAGGAGTGTTATTTACATTTATCTTCCTTCATTGTTCTAAATTCCATTTTCCATTCTCCATACTCTCTAGTTACTGCATGTCAGTTTTCCTCAACCAAATAAGGAACTTGGGAGTCAACTTTGCTTGGTGACTTCTCTCACTTCCTGTATCCACTTACTAAAACCAATCGAGTTACTTTTTCTCTCCATTCCAGATTAATTGTCTTAGTGTGGATCCTCATCTTCTTTCCTCTCACCCCCACAGCCTAATGCTCTATATCTTGCACAAATGACCTGATATCTCTGTGCCTCAGTTTTCTCTTCTGCAAAATGAGAATGGTGGCACCAACAGAGAACTGGGGATGAACGTGAGAATTATCTGTGCTAGAATACAGAGATTGTACCCAATTTATGATGCTTCAACTTACATTTTTTGACTTTACAATGATGTGAAAACAAGTTGCATTCAGTAGGAACTATATGTCAGATTTTTATCTTTTCCTGGGCCAGGCAATAGAATAATTGCCTCCCCATGCAGGACAGCACAATGAGCTGCACCTCCTAGTTAGCACTGGATCATGAGGGTTAACACCTGGCAGTCTATAGCATATGGTGTTGCAAAGCTATGGTGTTTGGTACATCATGTGTGCTAAATGCATTTGGATGTATGATATTTTCAACTTACAAAGAGTTTATCAGGATGAAAACCCATCATAAGTCGAGGAACATCTATATAAAGTACTTTATGCCATGTTTGGCTTAATGTAAGTGCACAGTAAATCTCTATTGTTTTATGTAAAAAACAGATCAAATTCTATTATAACCATTGGTGAGAGTTATTTTACTCCACAATTTGTAGGAGATCATATGCCACATACATTTTCAGGGTATAGTGCATGATCTAATTTATACTTGACATGTAATAGTTACTGAATTAATTAATCTTTGCATTCTTTACAATGCCTGGCATAAGGGTAGATGCTCACTATATATTCTCTGGATTGAATTACTTACATTGACTTGATCTGGAGATAATGCAGAATAAGAAATGTCACACTACTTCTCAAGTCATAGAATTTAAATTTTAAAGTGATTTCCTTTGGGACTCCTACTTAGCAAATTTAGACTTTTTTGTTTATTTCATTTGTTCTATAGTGTCAGTTTCCATGTCCTGCCATTCCTCTTTGTTTTCATTGTCATGGCATAGCTTAAGATCCGATGTGACCAAAACCCTGAAATCCTGTTGCCATGTGTATCAGTAAACTATTGCTGCATAACAAACAAATGCAAAATCTCAGTGGCATATACAAAATGAATTTATTGTGTGCATGTCTGCAGGTAAGATAACCTGTACCAGACTTGACTGGGCAGCTCTACTTTAAGATGCAGGCCTGACTGGACTTATCCTTTCACTAAGGATTTGCTTCAGCCTGTCCATATGTATTTATTCTGGAGCCCAGGCTGAAGCGGTAGCTGTTGTCCAAAGTAGGCCTTCTTTTGGCAATGGCAGAGAAGCGAGAGTGTGAATAGGAATCTGTGATGCTCTCTAATGCCTCCGGCTGGAACTGACATAGTCCTACATTGCCCCAAGCAATGTAGGTTAAGCCCAATATCAATGAAATGGGGGAGATAAGTGCTGCCCACCCTCACAGGGGCACACATGGTCACATGACAGAGGAGATGAATGTACAAATCTAATTCAGAAAGGACAAGAATAATTGTTACCAATGATTATACTTATCACATCTCTATGGTGACTCTGTTAACTACATTGTCCCTAAGCAATCACATTAGCCTCTTAGTTTATCTCCTGTGTCTGGTCTTCCCCATTCTCAGTGCCCCTCCATTTTCTTTACAAAGTGCTACCAAGTAAACCTCTGCAAGCAGAACTATGATTATAATATATTCTTTACTAAAAAATAACAACTTCCTAATACTATACCATGCAGATAATAGAATACCCAGTTGAAAATACCTCACATAACATGAAATATAGAGAAAGTGTTTTAGGGTTAGTTTATGTCAAGTTTTTTGTTACTTTTTCTTTTAACATGTTAGCCCTTGTTCTTAAACTTGTTGTCTCATGGTGACAATATTCCTGCCATAGCCCCAAGGATCACATTATTGATAAATGCTTTTAAGAGTGGAAAGAAAAAGAGAGAAGAAAGAAGGAAGGAAAGAAGGAAGGAAGGAAGGAAGGAAGGAAGGAAGGATCTCCTCATATACCTATCTCCTTTTTTCTAGGAAAAAGTTTCTCCTTAGCTTCCCAGACACTTCACAATAATTTAATTGATCAGACTGTCTAATCACCCAGGAGGTAGATGTCAGCAAAGGTCATTTCCAGGTTCTGTCTTATCAGTGAATTCTAAAAACAAGAAAAAATCTCTGTAATTTGAAAAATTTATTTATAAGAAATCAATGGTATCTGTATACTCTCAAATAAATCAATAGACTTGACAAAATTTAAGATGTTTCATAATATAATCTTCATCTCCTTGTAAAGCTTAATACATTAATATTTCTTTAAAGAGTGAATGCATCCCTCAATATGTCTCTTCATTCTCTCTGTCATTCTTCACATCATTGATAGATTTGTCTCCATCTCTCCAAAACACCCTTTGTCCAACCTGTCCAACCTAAGTGGTTCTTATTTTCAAGGATGCAGTTCTTCCCTGGGAAGTCCTCTGTGGACACTCGGTGCTGGACCAGTGCCCCACCACCTACTTCCACATTGCATGTCTTCTTCCCACTTACAATTCTTCTGCACTGCAGTGTTCTTTCCTATTGACTTATCTGCTGCCCCACTGCACAAGAAACTCTCATAGGATGGGGAATGAGTCTTGGTGGTATATTACCAGTGCCTGGTAATCTGTGATTATATTGCAGAGTAGGCACTCAGGATTTTCTTTTGTAAATAACTGAGCGAATGAAAGAGGAAATGTTCTAGGACACCCTTCCCCCCCAATTAAATAAAATAAAACTTCAGTATTCAATAGTCACTTCATTAAGGAATCCGTTCCTCTTCAATGAGCACCATCTCAAACAATATCTTTCCCCCACAACCCTCTGTCTGTACCCCTCTCTCTCTCTCTCTCTCTCTCTCTCTCTCTCTCTCTCACACACACACACACACACACACACACACACACACACAGAGCACATTTGTACTAAATGTCATGAAACAACCTTACACTTACACTACAGGACACTTTCTTAGTATTCAGCAATGTCTTTATGACACCTGCCATATTCTGTTTTGCATATTATTTGACTACTTCTGTTAGCCCCTATAATATTAGAAACTTCTTAATATATTATTTACAACCTAACATGCTATTGCATTGATGTGAAAACAGAAAATATTCAATAAATATTTGTGAAATTGATCTGACTTATGGAGCCCATTAATAAGTTTTGTACTTTATAGCAATTCTTCTTGACTATAGGCAAATTAAAACATTTGATCTGAAGTTCTGCTTTTTTTTTTTTTTTTTTGATAATATTTTGTTACTCTTTTTAAGGTGTGCTCGCTATCTTGAACAAATCTTTGTAACTCAATCAAGTATTTAAAACAAATATCCATGATTATTTCCCATTTCTCTATACTATGTTGATGTTTGGGGGACATATATTCTCTTTCTCCCTATTGAATAAAAATGCTCATTTCTACCATGGAGTGTATTATTAGTAGTGCATTATCCTAATTCTTCCTTCTGGACAAAGTTGTTAACAGTTCACTCTATTACCTTTTCCTAGAAAATGGGTGAAAATCATGACTTCCTTGAAGTCTCACTACACTCATCACACACACACACACACACACACACACACACACACCCCTTTATGGCATTCTGCTAGACTTCATTACATGCTCTCTCCCTGTTTTACATATTTCTTTTTTTTTTTTAATATTTATTTATTTGCTTTAGTTGGACACAATGTGTTTATTTGTACGTGGTGCTGAGGCTCGAACCCGGGCCGCGCACGTGCTAGGCGAGCGCTCTACCGCTGAGCCACAATCCCAGCCCCATGTTTTACATATTTCTATTTCATCAATTTCCTCCACTGGTGATTAAGACAGTGTCTTCAGTCATTCAACAAATGTTTGTTGAACTTCCAGTATGTGCCAAATATTGTCTAGGTACTGGAGATCTAGTAATAATGGACACAGGTATGTTTTTTACTCTCCTGGATTTTGCATTTTAAGGGAAAAATCTAAGCAGAGAATATGTCAGTCTGATATGTCAGGTGGAGATAAATATTCTAAGAAAAGTAAGATAGGGAACATGGCACAGAAAATGGTATTGAGTGGTGCCATTTTTTTTAAAAAGGTGGTTAGGAAAGGCTACAATAAAAAGGTACCGTTTGATCAAAGACCTGCGGCGGTGGAGTTCCATGCCGAGGAAATAATGAGTGCAAAGTCCCTGAGGCTGAAGTGCACTTGGCAGTGATGAGAAACAGTATTGTGGACAGTGGGGCTGCAGGCAAGTTTAGTGAGAAGGAAAAGGACAGAAATGAAATCAACTAATTAGTGGAGGTCAGATCATGCACAGCACAGTAAGTCACAAGAGAGATTTTGATTTCATTCTGATCAAAATGGGAAGCCCTTGGACTCACTACATATTACTTTCATTATCAGTAATAATTATCAATGCTCTTGAAATGGCTCTTGAAGTGGATGATGATGGTGATTGCAAATACTGTAAATGTACTTAAGAGTCACTGCACTGTAGATTTAAAAATGGTTCAAATGGTAAGTTTTATGTTACAAAAATTTAACACATTTTTCAAAAGTTCAGGAATGCATACTGTGCAAAAATCAGTGCTAAGTTCTGGTGACTATAAGAAGACATAGATGATCAGAGTAAGCTTTAAGAGAGTAAATCCTATATATTATAATTCAAGTATATAATGTAAGTAGCAAAAGTCATGAAAGAAATGAGACGACTAAGCTGGCTGGAATTTTGCAGTATGTGCTCTCAGAAACATTTGTCCAAAGAGACTCTGTCTGAAATAAAAGGATTTACTCATATAAGTTTGAGAAAGAATGCATTCCCCCCCCATAGAAACTCACCATGTGCGTTGACTTTTCACTAGTTCTAGAAAATAACTACAGTTTAATGAAACCTGTTTAACTTTGTGTGATCTGATGTTGCTAAGCCATTTGGCTCACAAGTCCTTTTCCAGCATCCCCCATGAACATCCTGAGGAACTGGGATTCCAAAGAACCTATGGCACAGAACATGAAGGGCTAAGATAGGAGGGAAGGCGTTTGTGGAGAAAAGGTGATCTGAGCTGAACCCCAAAGGAAAGGTGAAACTTAGATTAGAGAGGAGGAAGGGCATTCAAAGCACAGAAATGTGAAGCAATTCCCTTCAAAGTTCCTCTTCTGCAACTTTCCTCTTCAAATACCATTGATCTGCAGAATGAATGTCTTAAATATACAGATAAAATCATAATCTTGATGACTACTTCTTCTAAAATATGCAGGATATTAAAGTCAAATTATTTTGTGCAAGTTACCTTAATTCCTTGTCCTTATTTTATAGACAATAAAGTTAAGGCCCAGAGAGACTATAACTTACTCAGTCATCCTGCCTAATCAATAGCAGTGTTAGCTTTCTCACTCTGGGGCCAAGGTCCTTTTCCATAAAGAAGGGAGTTATGGTCTTTGTGTGTCTGCCATAGACACTTTGAAATTAAAGCAAAAAAATCAATTCCTATGCAAGATGAAGATTTCAGCATGCACTAGATATGGAAACAGAATCAAATTAAAGAACAACGAACGCAAGCTTGGATTTTAATGAAGCTCATCTTTGTTTCCTTTGCAGATCAAATTTTTGGCTCTCATCTGCACACAGTGTGTGAACGTGAAAATTCCACAGTTCCATGGTTTGTAAAGCAATGCATTGAAGCTGTCGAAAAAAGAGGTGGGTAACTGAATATGCAGCAGTTCCCTCAGTGCTGCACCCTCTGAACAACCAATGCTCAAGTTAACGGTGCCACCTGATTGGTCTGGGAAGCCATGCAATTAAAACTTGACTTTCAATCGGTTAAGAGGATAAAGTTTCTTATTAACTCCAGTTTGTTTTTACAATAGGGACATTAGTAATTCTCACTAATGTTCTTTTTTTTTTTTTAATATTTTGTCTGTCTGACATACTGTTGATTCAATTGCAAAGTTCTTGTTTCCAAGCCAGTGATAAAACATTCATAAAATATCAGCACTCACAGTGTTAGAACCCTCCTAACATTCATGCTGGTAGATGTTGTGCCAGAACAATTTTTGGTAAGCCCCCAACATTACCCAAGTGAAGCAAATAGCATTTCTACTTGCAGACAGTGACACCCCATCTTTCACATGTTTCTATTCAGTACAGAATACAGCTAACTGTTTTTTCTGGAAAATTAACAAATGCACCTCCAGTGTTAAGATGACCTTCAATTCCTTTTTTTCAACATTCTGTTTTTCATCTGAAATTATTTTTCATATAACTGAAGAGAACAACAACAACAACAAAAACCCAATTGACTCATCATTTCTATGCTGGTCTATCTGTGGGGTATTTTTCCTTCAAACTATGACTTTATTCATTCAAGGTCATTTTTCCTGGAAGATACACAGAGTAGATGCAGAATCTTAAAAAATGTATTGTATAAAAATGTGAAGCTTCATCACCATCTGTTACAAGTTTATAACATATTCCCAGGATCTAGGGGGATATATATCATGTAAAAGATAGAGGTGTTTTCAGAAAAAAATAATTGGTGAACCTATTCTCATTTCTGGCACCTACTTTCTTAAAACAATAGAACCAAAGGGAAAAAATCTTTACCAAGTAATCTGCTAGGAAAAAGCCATTTTAATTCTCTCAATGTTACCTGGCTTTATTATAGAAGCATAATAAAAATGGTCTGCAATTTCTAACTCCTGGAAACTCACACTTTAATTATACTGTAAGGACAGCCTTGGGATCCTATTATTCCCATATCAGTAGGGAATGAGAGAATAACAAGAGGGGGAAGAGTGGGTAGAGAATGTGGATAAAGTCAATGGGAAAGTGTATCTACACATCAGAGAGAAGAGCTGAAGGTACAGAGAGAGAGTAGAAAACAATAACTGCAGAATAAACATAAGGAGAGGTGTCTGTGAGAAATGAAGTCAATTGGAATTTAGAAAGAAATGTGTTTTTATTGCATATTGCAATTTCATTTAATTTTGTAAGTACATATTTTAGGAATAAATATTATTTAATAAGTACTTAAAGCCAAAATGGATCACTGAGAATATTATAATGTTATTATTTCCAGTAGCTAAATTATCATCATTCCCAGGAAATCTTCATTCACTTATAAATACTCAGTACTGACGGTGTGAGCTCTGTTATATTAGACCCCAAATCCAAATAGGACGTTGGGGGAAGCTGCATGTAATAAGATGTATGCATGTATGAAAAATAGCTCTCGATTTATGAATTTACCCTAGGCAAAATGAAAACTCTGCTAGAACCTTGCAGTGTTCAGATACTATAATATTGTACAGTAGAATGTCTATAAATAGAAGCTGTATCTTTTGTACATGGCATTTTGTTGGTGATTTTTAATAAAATAAGACAATGTTTCTGCTGACAGGAGCAGTCATATCTGGCATTCCATTTTATTGTTCCAGTGTTTGCTTTTAAAATGAATTTGTAGATCAAGCACTAAACAGGCGCTAATCACACATATGATTATTAAAATAATTCCTGAGCATTTTAATGAAACTTGAAGACTTTACAGTTCCACAAAGCAGCTGAAAAACCAAAGTACTTTGGCAGTGTCAGCTTAAAGAAACTATGGAAATGTTCAATAACAACTCAGAAGCACAAGATAAACAGCTCACATCATTGCAAGATTTACAAGTGTGTACTTTTGATTATATTTTTCTATGATCATTTACTTGGATGAATATTCTTACATTAATACACCAATTCTATTTACTCAAAGTGTTGTTTTTACTAAATTCTGGCATACAGAACTTCAGGACAGAAATAATTTATGTGAATCTAAGTCCAATGTTTATGCAAGCTTCTGACGACATTGTATGCTGGGGTTGGTATTAGGAAGTAGCTTATAAAGATGCCAAGTCTCTCAGCACTGCTGGGACTCAGCATACCTGCAGCCACCCTTCTGGCAGTCAGACCCTCTTCCAACCAACATATTCAACTGTGGAGTCAAGGGAAATAGTATGGACCAGTTTTGGAAAAGGCACAATTAATGAACACTGTGTGTTTATTCTCACAATCTGAGGGAAAGGGCCTCAATGCTCAACTACACTAGCACATTGGCTGTTAGGAAAAAATACTTATTTCCTTCCTCTTTATTTTTTTGTTGAGATTATTTTCTCTTCCTTAAAGAGACCATCTTGCCAGGTGTGGTGGTACATGCCTGTAATCCCAGCAACTAGGGAGTCCAAGGTAGGAGCATCACAAGTTCCAGGCTAACCTCAGCAACTTAGTAAGACCCTGTGTCAAACGAAAAAATAAAAATGACTTGGGGTATAGATCAATAGTAAAGCAACTCTGGGTTCCAAAAGAAAATCATCTATAAACTGTAGTTGTAGTTTTAAATGCTTTTTGCATGCTTTATTTAAAACAAAACATTATGAAAAAGGTAGATCTTGCTGTTCATTCATTAATTGAGTTATTTATTTATATTACTGCTTGTATTTGACAACACCAAATTGTTTGTGGGTTTTTTTTTTTTTTTTTTTTTTTTGGTTTTGTACCAGGAATTGGCCCAGGGGCACTAAACCACTAAGCCACATTCCCAACCCTTTTTATTTTATATTTTTAGTTATAGATGGACACAATACCTTTATTTTATTTATTTATTTTTATGTGGTGCTAAGGATTGAACCCAGTTCCTCATATGTGAGAGGTAAGCACTCTACTATTGAGCCACAACCCCAGCCCCCTTTTTATTTTTGAGATAGGGTCTTCCTAAGTTGCTTAGGGCCTGGCTAAGTTGCTGAGGCTGGCTTTTATCCTCCTGCCTCAGTCTCCAGAACTGATGGGATTACAAGGTGTGCACCACCACACCCAGCCAAAACTGCTCATGTTTTTGTAGTCTCCCCAGAGAATTTCTATTCAGTAATTGGCACAAAATGCATTCACTATTCTGCAGCAAGGTGGTATCAGTTATATTTTGAATTTTGCATTTAATAAATTCTGCTTGTGTTTCTTCTTCTAAAGTAATTTCCCGCCAATTTGTGTTGTTGGTAAAATGAGATTGTCTGAAACATTTTTAAAGGTGTGAGGGAACAACCTCATAGAGAAAGACACTGACACACACTGGTAGGTAGATATAAACAGTGAGAAGCCCGCTTTTCACTACTTCATAGAATGTTTTGTGAAGTTTATAATGATGGAAAATATACATAGAAATTGATACTTAAAAATAGGGTTACCTGTATCTATTAGAGAAAAGGGCCTTGGAGGCCTAAACCAAAGTATAGTGTAGCTTCCCTGGAGTCATAAACAGTAAGATCTCAAGTCATAATTCTTTTTATGAAAAGAGTGTAACTGACTGACTAAGGTCCAGGATTTGGAAATTTCACAGCCATGTGGCACAGTGTAAGCGCTCAATGAAAATTGGTTGAACGAAGAAACAGACACTATGTGTGCTGCTCCCAGGCAACAAGCAGTTGTTGAGGGCCTTCTGTGTCATTCTTCATGCTACAAGCTCAGACTATTGGGGAGATAGACATTAAACAGATGCACACATGACTATGAGAGTATCTTAGTACAAAACTGTGCCAAGTGCTGTGAGAGACAAGAACAGACACTACGAGAGAGAATAACCACCATGATAATAAAAGAGCAAGGGAAACTGGTGTGCTTAAAAATGATTCATCAAGCCCATATAATGAACACATACTTACCTGGTTTTGACATCCATATAATACCAGGAGAAGTTTAATTTTGCCTTATTTGCCAGTTTTTTTTTTTTTTTTTTAACATATGTGGCAATGCAATATAAGGAGAAATTTAGTACAAGATACCAAAAAGGACAAGTCTTAAGTAGCAAACCTGTCCTTTCTACCCCAAAATATAAACGTGTGCCTGCTAAAGACTTCTCTCTAGAGTTATGAGTTTGACTGAATGAATGAGTATAATGCTATACTAAGCATGTTTTTATACATCTAATACATTTTTGTTTGTAAGGGAATAGGACCTTTTTGTTTTTACTCTAATGTAATAAGCATTCATCTGTTGCACAGCAATGTGAATATACTTAACACTACGGAACTATGCACATATAAATAGTTGAGATAGTAAATTTTCTGTTTTCTGTTTTCTACCGCAATTTAGAAAAATAAAATGGTGCCATGTCTTACAAATTTAATGATTCCAGGTACAAGCTACTTTGCAGATTGCCTCAGCAGATGCTAATCAACAAGAAGTTTGTCTTTTCTGTCTTATTTCTGAAACACAAAAATGCTATGACAGCAATGATACACAAAGTTACATATTTGACTTGGTGCCTAAAAGCCACCCTGGGATCCATAACCTTGCTTAAAGATTTAAGAAAGACCTTTCGTCTACTTCTGAGAAAGGTCCTTAGCCTCGAAAACTTTATCTCTCAACTTGACTTCATAGCAGCTGTTCTATTTTTTTTTTTTTTTGCTGTCGTTTGTTTGACAGGATCCAGTTATAGGTTCCGATGTCTGTTTAAAGAAACAAGGAGGCTGTTGGCTTTAAAATTCCCTCATTGCTTGTGTGATCAGCATTTTCCCAGGCTTTTCTACATAGTTTGCCAAGCAAAGGGACTGACCTTTTGTAGCAAACACTTTTTCATTTCAAAATGCTCACTTTGATTTTTGTCCCATTTTATACTCATTCCAAACTGTTTACAACCCACTAAAAATGACTGTGAATTATATGTTTGTGTAATGGATTCCTTTTGTGGTCTGAGTGGAATGTTTACTTTGAACAATTAGTTATCTTTGGGTAGATTATAGCAACTTGGAAAAAGAATGGCCAAAATTATTATTATACCTTAACTGTTTCTTTTTTGGTAATTCCTCTGCTTTTAACATGAAGCTTGAGAGCATGTCACAATAACAAGCCCATGACATTATAAGTGAAATCTATTTAATTGTTGTGAATATTTATTTAGACATGTCTGTTAATATTGCAAGAAAAGGTGGTCATATCTCTTCTCAGGAATGTCCCAAACGGATTCATAAAGCTCCATAACATGGAATGTACATAAATATGTGAATATTTGCTGCATACATGTGGTATTTGCATATTAAGTTAGGCATGCAAGTGTATGTGTTTATTATATAAATAATAGGAAGAGTGTAGTATATCTATTATGTTGAGACTCATGAAGCTTGTAGTTTTTCATATAGTTTCCCTGGTATTCAATTCAGTGAGTCAGCCTGCCTTTAGAGATCCTACCAAGGACTTTCTTGCAAAAATAAAACTTTACATTACCATTTCACATTGCCTTAAAATCCAGGCCCTAAAGTGCAGATCATGTTGCCTTCACTAGACAAGTTCTGCTCCTAGTTCTGCTAATTTTGTACTGTTCATACTTTCCCACTTTGGGATAATCTATTATAGTTGGATCCAGGCACGCACTAAAGACTGATACTTCCATGAAGAATGTGCAATTTGTACTGTTTAGTTTCTGATGAGATTCTTGAAAACTTTTATGATTCTATCTTGTTCCAGAGAGACTTCTGCTTGCTAGTTTTATAAGCAGTGAGTAAAAAAAAGTAACAAAAACAAAACAAACTGATAAAAATTACATGCTCAAAAAAAAAAAAAAAAAAAAATCAAGAGTACAAGATAAGCACTTTTTCTTTTTCCCCAGAGAATTTTTGTGGACCGGACAAAAATGTTTCTGAGGGCAGTGACCCATGTTTTTTTTTTTTTTTTTTTTTTTTTTTTTTTTTTTTTTTTTTTTTTTTAATGCTTGCTTTTAATTCCTAAAGCTAGGCATCCACATGCATTTACAATGGAGATGATCCTCAAAGAGGCTCCATGAGAGTTTGCTGCGAATTAACTTAATTTTTCTTTCTGGGTTAAAATTAAGACCAGTTTAGTGCTTTGGTGTTTTGCATTTTGTTTTGTTTTGTTTTGTTTTAATGCAGCCACAGAGACGGCCACCTTCCTGACAACAGTGGTGTTGTGCTGGGTCCAAGTTGGAATTGGCTCTTTGGGGTAGTCATGCTGGGGCCTCTGTGTCTGTAAGAAAGCCACATTCAGGGCCAGAGGGGAAGACAAAATCAAAAAAGAGTAAACAGGAAACAGGCAGCAAGAGTATAAAAGAGAAACCAGGAAAAGACAACCAAAAGAAATCAGAGATGACAAGGTGGAGAGAGGGGGGAAAAAGCAGAGTTTTGCAATTAAGAAAACAAATGTGGATAAAAGGACATGCTTGTGAGGTCTGTAATGAAGAGAAGACAGACTATTGGAACAATTGCTATCTTTGCCATAGTTACCTGATACTTGCTTCTCTGTTCCAGAGAAATTTTACTTTTACTCAAGGAAATGCATGCAAGTTAAATCTTGCAATGAACAGCATACATCAAAAGTTCACAAATTCTGTATACAGACTGTTATTAATTAATTCACTGTACTTACTAATGACAGCTAATTGAGTTTATCTACATCTAGCCATACATAACAATCTTATTATCAAAGAGAGCAGCTAAACATAACAGAAGTTAACATAGAAGTAAATGTGCAGTTCAATAACCAGAAAGGCTATCTGACAAATACAGCAGAGTGGCTCCAGTCAAATCAGTCAGCGGATATTCCCACACTCTAGAATCCAGAATGCATAAGACTAAATAATGTCTCTTCCCAGATAAAGCTTGAGTCTAATTTCTAACCTTCACCCCCCCTCCACTCCCACTCTGATCCTAAAGCTGAGGATTTTAACATACTTTTCCCTTGGAGTCAGTTGGAAGGAAACAGAGCCAAGAGACCCTAGGCAATTAGCCTCTCTTTGTGGGCAGAGAATTTAAACAATGCAAAATCCCAACATATCAAGATGCAATACTCTCAAATATCCTATGGTGGTGTCACTTACTGATAGAAGTTCTGGGTCTGAGCGTTTTTCCATTATAAAGGCCTATATTCAGAAGTTAATAGTTCAACCATAAAAATAATCTTGGCTCAAAGTTGGGGAGATATTTTAGCCTGGAAGCAAATGTTTACAAAACTAAAAAAAAAAAAAAAAAAAAAAAAAAAAAATGTGTTTGGAAAGCTTTCAGGTTTTCAAAAAGTGGGAGCAAAAGGAAAAAAGAACAATAAGGCAATCAGAGATTTTTCAGAAATTTATTGCCCTAGGATTTAAAAATTGATTTGTATTTTTTCAATAGAAATTGGTTATTCTCATTGCATGTGAACCAATTGATTAAAAAGGAATAAATTATCAAAACTTCTATAACAGGGTGGGGTGGGAGATATAGCTCAGTGGTAGAGCACTTGCCGTACCTGTGTAAGGCCCTAAATTCAACCCCTGATACCACAAAAACAAACAAACAAAAAATTCCATACCAGTGTTCTGTGAAATATTTTTTTGTTTATTGGTGGAACAAGAATCTATACATTATATTTGTGTAGGCATTTACCTGAAGCTTAAAAAATTATAACCAAGAAGTTTTACATTAATTTAGGGAGCTATAAATGAACAATAATATTATACTTTTTTGGTTTCCTATTAAATAATGTGGCCTTTTAATGTTTCTTGAAAAAGATGGCCTTTTTAAAGGAATATTCATACTTTCAAAGAAAGTGTGTCCAACTTAAGCATTTGTCAGTGATCTTTACATAGAATAAAAGAAGTACAGATTCCAGATGAAGTGGTTGTATTGGTCTGTATAATTAAGTATGTCATATCTTCCTTACAGGATATTGTATAGTAATTTACCTACCTCCTTTAAAGATCCATGTCTTAAGAGAGTCCTCAGAATTCTTTAGGGGGTTATCTTATAGTATCACAGTTTTTTCTCAGGTTAAAAATAATCTTTTCTTTCTTAGTTTTATCCTTTTGCCTAATTTTATACTTTTAAAACCACTTCCTATTTTCAGTTCAGGAAAAACAAACAAACAAATAACAATCAAAGAGAAAAAAAAAAAAATCAAGGGCAAAACACTATGAGAAAAAAACTATGTAAAACCAAAATAGATCTGAGATGATAATGCTGGAAGTGTTCTAGAGGTTATAGAACACCATAGACCCAATATATAAAAACACACTTTTTTTAAGAATAAAAGAATACCCAAAGTTTAGGGTGATGGCATAACTTTAGAAGAAAAGTATGTAAAATACTTCATTTAATACACTATATGCACTCATTTACATGCAGGCCAGCTTCTCACACAGTGCCTGACAAAGATGGGTCCTCAATAAATAGTGAATAAATGGATAAATTGTACTCTACATTGCTTGAATCCCCATTGGGGAGTAGCATCCCTTCTCTACCCTTGCACATGGTTGAAACTATGAAAAGATCGACGGCCAAGAGTTGTTGAATGAAGAAAACTGAATGACAGACAGAGGATAATGTGGTTTATAAATCTGTTTTTAAAACATTTAAGCAAGTCCACTTGTGGTAATAGTGTATTATATTGTTCAATAAGGTACCATTCTTTCCGTCAATATGCAGCTATGCTAAACAATTGAAGTTAGGTTTCCTTAAAGATTTTATTTTCATCAATTTTTGGATATTCCATTTAAGTTAACCATCCAGCAGCTACTAAAATATCCATTCTCTACTCATTTTCATCATAGGAAGTCATATCCCATTAGGCATTGTTTCAACACCAATAGCCTGCTGTTTTTAATCAAGTAATTGAATGGTAACTGTGACTTAAAATTGACATGCTTGAGAATGGTCAGGCATAGGCTAGGTTCCCATAACCACACAGAAAGTTGAGCCCTATGTTTTTGTTTGTTTCTTTGTTTGTTTGTTTGTTTTATTCAGAGTTGGAATACAATGTTAGTGCTTTTTATTAGTTGACTTCTCTGTGATTATCTCACCTTCTTGATTCAGTGTGTTTTCCATGTGTTGCTCATGAAATTTTTATTTTGGTGATAATTTTTTGAATTGAAAGAACCTGTCAAAGAATTTGAAGTAAGAAAAATATGATCAATACAGACTTATCAATTTGGAGTTAATGAAGACAGGATATCAATACCCTAAATTCTGACATGGACATTGATTTTGCTTTTTCTAGATTTACTGCAGAGAAAAGTTAACTCTGCTGATGCTATCCAAAACTCTATAAATTAGACCATTATCTTTGTTTTAAAAATGATGTTCTTATTATGTTCTGTGTTTTTGATGATTGGGGCTAACTTACCTCTTTGGTTTCCCAACAAAGCAGAGAAAAACCTCACAGACAGTATTATCATCACTGGAGTAAGCTCTGGCCCTTTTGTCTTAGGAGTGGGCATTTAGCCATGTGTTTGAAATTGAAAAGCCTAATATTGGAGTTCCTGTGTCTGGCATAGAGTTTGACCACATAAGAAACATGCATTTTTTTTCTAGTTTCAGTTTTTAACTCTGATACTTCATATACTCATTTTCTCAGGTGACCACAGTCATACCTAAAGTTTCAATGAGTCCCTCCATCACTGATGAACTGCAACTTCCCATATGTGAATAACTTGTAAGGCTGTTTTTTGCCAATCAAATCTATGGTCTAGGGACAACTTTTGTGAAATTTTCTTCTGTCACCTCAAACTGTACTTTTTCAATCTGAAGTTATCACTTTCTATCATGTTCTTCCTCTATTTCTTACCTCAGTCAATTCCATCACATCCCCTTTTTTTCCAGTGCTCTAAAAAGAAACATGTTGGATCTTAATTTATCTCTCCTTACATGTAGCATTGTTCACCAAGTTCATGATCTCTTTAGTCTTCTGAATGTGGTTCTTCCATTCACCTTCCTTGGCCTTGATTTGGCCTCCATAATTCCTTTTGAAATAGATTTCCTAATGAGGACATTGCCTAATTTCTCATTTCAGCCCTGCACACTCTTCTTACTGCAATTAAAATAATCTAATCCTTCTTAAGTACAAATAGGATTGTGTTATTCCTTCTTTGAACCCTCCAATGGCTCTTCTTCATAAGGATAAACAAAGTTCCACACTGATTATCCCCATTGAAAGGATCAGCATATGACCTCTGTCTACTGTCCAGTTTCATATCCTCATAAATTTTTTCTATGCTCCAGGAATACCAAGCACATGAAGTTTTTCAAAGGCCTTTATTCCTTCCATGTGCTGTTTCCTCTCCCTAAAAACCCTCTCTTCAATAGTCCATTTGCCAAATTCACATTCATACTCTCATGAATAGCACAGGATCACCCTCTCCAAGAAAAATTCTCTTATTCATTCCTCAACACCGCCTCTATGGTCTCTTAGACATTAGAAGGGTTTCTTTTCACAGTGTTCCAGTGACAGCTTTTCTTTCCCTAACACAGCCCTATTGCCCAGCACTGTAATGTCTGGTGTCATTATATTTCTGGTCTAGAATGTGGTCCTTGAGTGGAGGAATTGTGTTTGTTTCATCTGTCTTCACAGTGGTGTGCATACCATACCTGGCACATGGTAGGGGGTCAGCTTATGACTGGTGATTAAACAGATGAAGAGATGTTTATTATCCAAGATTTCTGTTCATCATCCCTCTATGTTTGTCATTCTTAGAGAATCAAATTCTGTGGACTAAAGATGTGTCAACCTGCTAGAAAACATAGTGATTAAATATCTTTTTAAAAATAATGTAAAGCCATATTATTGAGAAAGTGCAGAAATCACCTTAAAAGTAAAAGTGAAAGGTGGTGTTATCTTTTTAGCAGTGTGGAATGGTATATACCTATATTTATATGATATGCCACAGTCTACACAATAGTCCATAATAGGATAGGTCAGAATTATAGCAATGACTCTGATATCCAATACAGATTTCAGACAAAACATACTTTCTCATCCTTAATATGGAGAAAATAGTCTCTCAGCAAATAGTGTTAAATTGTTTCATATACCTAAGGGATTCAACTAACTAAAGCCAAATTTGATGCTTTTAAGATATACCAGTGTCTAAAGAATAGCACTATCATCTTTCTGGTTCAAAAAAAATTATGCTTTTATATATATAACCCTCTAGGCATAGTGCCTACTTCTCTGTAAGTTTATGTATAATTTTTTCCCATTATCACCCCCTAGGTCTCTTTTGCCATTGCCACTTTCCAGGCATCTACCATCCACAGAATAGCCATGTTTCTGATTATCTTTTCCCAAATGTATTAGCTTGCATTATTTAAGGCTGAATCTCATTTTATTATTTCCTGCTTGTATTTCTAAACTCCTTAAGTCCATTCGTATGATTCTTTTGTCTTCACAGATGTCCACAGTTCCTCCCAATTTAGTATCATCAGCAAATTTAATTAATGCTCTGTTTACCTCTCTTTCTAATGAAAGCAGTCTCTTACTTCATTTCATCATACAAAGTAAAAATGCATTGGCAGTAAAACAGTCCAAAGAAATGTTCCTTCACTGTAGGAGGGGAAGTTAAGGATATAGAAAAGAACCATGTGGTGAGGAGTGGACAGTGCAGTGGGGTGGTGAGCTAGTTTGCTATTGCCCTAAAGCAAACCTGCCTCACAGAAACTGCATTTGGCATCTTGCCTGGGTTGATGTTGGTGTTCATGTGCACGCATATGTATGTGTGTGTTCTCTGTTCTAGAGGTGGTTTTATTATCTTAACTGAGGACTTCTTACTAAGATATATTCAAGGATATGTGAAAAGTGTATTTAAAACCATAAATACAAATGCAATTTTATATAGTAAAATGTAAGTTAGTAATACTTAATAATATTTACGCCACGTATCACTACAAAACTAGATATAGATGCATACATTTGGATATAAACTGATCTCGATCATTTTTGGTATGATGTTTCTAGCATTCACCTTGTGATCTAAAATTTCATCTCAGCCCTTAACTTGATAAGTGTTTAAATCTAAATTAACCCTTGGATTTCAATCAAATATCTCATAAATATTTTATAAGATAAAGTCAGGATTTAATATTTCTTTTCCAGTTGTGTACAACAGGCAAACTTCATAAAATGTTTATTTTTCAGTATTGGGTTTGAACCCAAGACCTCAACCATGCTAGGCAAACATTACTACAGAGTTACATCCCAGCCCTTTCTAAAATTTTATTTTGAGATAGGAACTCTGAATTTCCCAGGCTGTTCTCGAACTTGTGATCCTCCTGTTTCATCCTCCCAAATGGCTAGGATTACCTACATGTCCCATCACTCCCAGCTAGTAAAAGAGTATTTTAATCTCTAGAATTAGTAGAATGGAGAATTAAACTAGGAAAGAAAAAGGGCTTACCTATTAACTTTAAGGTGGGAGAGTGTTGGTTCAAAGAATTATACAGTTAGACTTTGAAAATGTGGACATACACACGGGGATAATTTATGTAAAGAAAACAAAGATAACATTTATTAAGTTCCTACTATGTGCTAGACATAATTCCATAATTCCAGTTAGGACAACATATGTCCTAACTGAACTTACATTAATTACTACCCAATACTCCTAACTCCAGCAAAATCTTGTAAATGTCTTTTTGTTTCCTATGAGGAGTCAATCTTTGGAATGTGGATGGATTAATGTAAATCCATTGACCCCTACTGGAAAAATCGCTTTCAATTTATGCTTTGACTGGGGCAGACAGATGGTAGACCAACATCTCTATTGTCTCTACAGAAGACAGTACATGTTCACAGTGTTGAAATGAAGGCTGATGTATACTTCATATACAACCCAGGGTCAGCAAAGATGTCATCACAGAGGGATAGTGTTAACAACATAGTGACTGGGAATATTGTTAAGTAGTCACAGACTCACATTGTTTTTCTAGTGAGAAAAGTCTGATGCATAATGCATTCTTATGAGAGAATTTTCTCAGATGCCAAGACTTTACAGGCATAACTTCCATAAGCTTTAATGGGGGTTTCCTGCCAGCACCTGTTACTGTATAAAGTTCTTACTTTTCACACATAATCCAAGACTGACTTGGAATGCTGACTTGGAAAAACTAATATAGTGAAATCTTCTTATAATGTTTCCTCACGTATAATGTTCATCTTTTAATCCTTGGTCTGATATATGTATGTCCATGTTTTCCATTCAAATTCTTTTCCCGCTGAAAAGTCTTCTTTCCCCAAGCTTTTTATGGATGGGAACAGATAAAATAATTTGTCTTCCTAGGTAAACTAATGAAAAATGATACATAAGTAGGAAAATTATAAGGATGGAAACTATATTAATGATGGAAATCAGTGCTTCTTGACTGATTGTTGCTTTATAGACAGACTGTAGATTTCTGAGGAGCCAACTGAAACAGAGTACCATGTTCAAATAGTAATAACCAGGAAAAAAAATAATAAACAGGGGCTCTGAAACAGGATCACAGATCAGTAAAATAGAGTTTGACCATATTTCCCATGTCTTTACAGACTTAAATATGTTGACTTTAAATATATAAAAAATGTTGTATCTAAATCCCAGTGACAAACCAGTAGTGCTTTTCATAAGGGAGAAATATTTAAAACAATTCTTTAAATTCCATATTTTAAATTAATTCTCACATATTCCATTATGGACCAAAGGAAAAAGAAAAGAAAAAAAAAAAGAAGAAGAAGCAAGAAAGCAAGAAAATAAACAGTCACAGTATTCCTGTTTAACTAAAATTATTGGAGATTGCACAGCAATACAAGTTTATGAGCAACCATTTAATTTTGGAAAATGTTCAGAGTCTTCTATTGTATAGGATGAAACTAGGCCCTTATATTCAAAAGTCCTGAATCATTTA
Source organism: Tamias sibiricus (assembly GCA_025594165.1). NCBI lineage: Eukaryota > Metazoa > Chordata > Mammalia > Rodentia > Sciuridae > Tamias > Tamias sibiricus. The sequence continues at coordinate 148,241,382 of CM046660.1, read as the reverse complement.
CCATCACTGTCCTGTTTGACAGGATGATGGGCAGGGGGAACACTATTCACTTGTTGAATAATAAGTTATTAGTTTCATTTTTAGAACAAGATTTCATAACTAATGTCAGCAGTTAACAGGGTTACAGTTCAAAGGAATCATCTGAACAAAAACAATGCATCTGTCTCTTTCCTTCTTTTTCTTTGTGGGATGACTACATCACTCATTGATGACTACATCACTCATTGACTCCATCTGACCTCTAATACCATCCTTTTGGCAAACCTGCCTCAGGAATTGCATTTATACATCAGCTTGAAGTTCAGACACCCCCATCACTCCTCTTGGTATTACCTTGTGCACAGCTGCTTTATTATCAATAATTTAGCAATAAATGGCTTTGTATCCTATTACCTTATTTTCAAGCATCAGAGAGAATTTTATTGTATTGTTTGGTAAGGCAAAAAAGGAAAAAGAGAGTCATACTGACACTTTTAAAAGCATGTTGTGTTCCCAGGCTTGGTATCCTCCTCCTTTCGAGGAGTTTTGCTTGTAGTATTTGCTCTTATTTTGGGTGAAATAAAATCAATATTTTCTCTTGATATCTTGGACAATGAATTAGTAGAAAAGCATTTGTTTCTCTGTATAATAACCTTTGTCAAGATTTGTTTGAAAAATTACAATAGGTTAGAAATCTAGGACTTCATAAGTTTGTCAGTGTTTAGGGCCATGAGTCTCCAGCTGAGGCCAGTGAATCTTAGCCTCAGTTACTAGGGGGATTTAAGGTCACTGGAGAGAATGGAGGTGCTGGACATACAGACCTCCTCATACAGTGATGGAAGGGGCACCAAGGCTGTGTTCTCTGCAGTCGCCACTAAAGAGGAGAAAGGAATGAATGTCCAAGATCTCATGATTCTGAGGAAGAACATTTCAATCTGAAGAAAAAAGACCTATGAGGATGTAAAAGTCTGGAAGATTTTCTTCACCTGGAAGAAAAATCATTATGCACATCATCTCTGAAGATAGATTATTTTTTACAATTTTCATATGATGGGAAAAATATTATGATGGTAAGAATAAATCATGTTTAAAAATTAATTGCACTTAGTCAAATGTGAAAAATGTGCCTCCTTTCTTCCAAATCTATAAGTACAGTAGTAATATTTCTTTTCCCTGTAACTTGGTATACCTGCAAATAGCAAATAATCCAGGAAGGGTGTCTTTGGATAATGTCAACCACTCTTTTCAATTAGGTTAAAGTTGATAAGGTGCACCATCTTTCTCTCTCTATTATTGTGCCATTTTTTACTGTACTTGACTCTTTATCCTCCATTATTTCTCTCTCATATCCCATATGTTAATTTTTACTGTATTCACCTTTCTTTTAGATACAGTGTGCTCTCAGCAGAGGATCTATGCATGTATGTTTGATGTGAAAGTATGCATGATTGTTTGATGTGAAAAACAGGATTTCAGGATTTCAAGGCAGGGGTATAAAATTCTAATTGCAGAATTTTAGGCATAAGCAAACGTATGTGAAACAAATATTTTAAGATAAAATTATCTTCCCCAAACTTCCTAAGACTAATTTTGTATATATAGCTTCTGTGATTAATTTTAAGGCTTATATTGGGGACTAATGACATAAAATCCAGGTTTTCAAATTGATGGGATTTCATTTCTACCTTCTACAACACTTCAGGGTGAGCTAGAGTGACTGATTATAGATTTTCTAATATTATTATTAAAACTCAAATTGTGGCTGGGCATCGTGGTGCACGCCTATAACCCCAGCTGCTTAGGAGGCTGAGGCAGGAGAATTTGAGTTCAAAGCCAGCCTCAGCAACTTAGTGAGGCCCTGAGTAACTTAGGGAGACCCTGTCTCTAAATAAAATACAAAAAAGGGATGGGGATGTGGCTCAGTGGTTAAATGCCCCTGATTCACTCTCCAGTACGAAAAGAAAAGAAAAACTCAAATGGTACTGGCACAGGGAGAAAATAGGGAGATTAAGATACTCTCTATTTAATTTTCATACAAGTGTATTTGTTACTTGTTTCTTAGCATTTAGAAAATCACATATGTGAGGAGACACTGCATGAACACTGTAAAGAGGAGCATCAACCTATGCAAAACATCTTAATTTAATGTACCATCTTTCAATGACAACACATCAGAAAGAAATGATTGATGCCAAATATATATAAATATATATACATGCATGTACACAACATATTCAAATAAGACTTTCACATAGACCTTTGTGACAAAATCATCCAGAAATAGGGAATATGATTTATATTACACTATGGCTAGATGAGTTTAAATAAGGAAACAGTTGGTAATGGAATGCCTTTTTTAAAATCAATAAGTAGTGTTTTAAGTAACCAGAGTGTATGCAATTTCTTGCTAGATGGTTAACAGCCCTCACATAATCAGGAAAGAAGCTAAGATAGGACTTCTTAGACCATTAACAGAAGGCTTTGCCTAATCTTTCTAGTTACAGTGTGATAGCAGAAATTAAGAAAGCCAGTTTCCATGCTACCTCTTGGCTTTTATCTGTAGATTTCTTTTGTGTGAGTCATAAAATCATGAATGTCAATAGTAGCTATTGTCCAGGGAGAGTCAGAGCTTCTGAGTGGGAAAATGATCATGTCTTTCCAGCTCTATTCCAAAGGCCTTATACTTGTATCTGAAAATCTGAGCATACTGAACCCAATAATGATATAGGTCATAAAATACTTAAATTTGGAAATGTCTACTAGGTATTCTATGAAGATTCTGAACCTTATCTCTTGGTTCTCAAAGCATCTTTCAGTTAATTTGGGGATACAAAATAGACATTGATGGACACTGAGTAGATTAATGATACTTTCCAAATATTTCTAAGTGGATCTATGGGAATAAATACCCACAAGCTTATTTCAAAACAGAGAAATATAATTCATGGAATAATAACTTAGTAATTAAAAAATCATTATTATTGTTTATTCATAAGAGTAATATATGTATATGTATATGTGTGTGCATTACATATAAACCCATACACATATATTGTAAAATAGTTGTAAAATACATAAAATACTTTTTTAAAAACCTAGGATAATCACTTTTAACATTTCAGTGCATATAATATATATGTCTGTATATGACATAATTATATATGTATTATACATATATTGAAATATAAATATATATACATATATATGTACCTATACACCCATATGTGTGTATGCATGTGTGTGTATATATATGTGTGTATGTATATATATATATACACATATATATACATATATAGACATATCTACACAATATATATGCATATACATATACATGCAATTGGGACCTTTGCACACTGTGTTTATTGCTGTATATTTCCAATGCTTAGCATTCTGTTGCTACATAGTAAGTGCTTAATCGATTTTTATCAGATTACATGGAGAGATGGAGTTTGCCAACTCAAGGAGTTTTCATCTTGTATATATTAGAATTTATCTTTCCTTCCATTGAGCCAAAATTTAACATAGTTCCATTTACCAAACAAATATAAATGTGCCCAGACCCATCTTTCTGTATAGCAGAAGTATTAACACCCACAGGATAGTCTCCCATATTCCCTAAAAGAAAATGATAATCCTATTCATACTTTCTGAAAATAGGAAGTTCATACTCATTAGCCTTCTCCACTGTCATGATTAGGAGCTTCTTCAACTTTGACTAGAAATGAAACTAATGACACTAGGGATTTCTCAGAAGTTTGGGAGAGTATAAAAAGTTGAAAAGGCCCTCTGGTCTGTGATCTAATAGGAGTTTGCTGGTGCTTGGTGTGCTGAACTAGGCTTGTAGAAATATCTCAACTTGTGCCTAGGATTTACTATACTAACCCACTTTAAGCATCAGTGCCAATAAGTTCTCTCTCACCTGAATGCTTAGCAGAGACAGCCATCAAAACCCTCCAGGAAGTGGCTAGCCAAAGCGTCTGAATTAGAGGCACCTCCCCAAAGAAGATCAAAAGTTATGCTCTACCAATACAGAGACACTGAGAAATGGTTGAATGTGTTCTAAATTAAACTGCCCTGGTGGTGAACGGAGATCTGCCAAAATCTTTCAATTAATCACTTTTACCTTCAGGGCAGAGTTAGGCCTGAGAGTATTTCAATAGGTTTTTATTGGAACAGGGTTATTTCAGATATTAAACTATGTTGCACAAAGTAAAAATAATGTTATTTTTAAGTTGCTACTCTTGTTAAATAAAACTTGGCAAGCATTGCTGGGGTCTGTATTGTGTCTGTGTATTTGTGTATGTGTGTGGCTTTTTCTTGTGCCATAAGCCTCACTGACAAAAAAAAAAAAAAAAAAAGAACAGCAATGAATTAGGTGGTAAATATATTCGTATAATCATTTTCATTAATAATATGTCATAAATAATAGAAGAAAGGTTTTAAGTGTATAATTCTGTACAACACAATTGAGATATTTTTCCTACATCTTCAGCAGTAAGTTAATTAGAATCACCTGCATTTCCTTGGGTGGACACCAAATGGATTGCAAACAAAAACAGATTAAAATAGCTGCTGGAGCTCATGGCATACAGATGACAAGATTCACAAAAAGGACAGCAAGGCACTGAAAATGTTCACTTTTCAAACACTTTTAGAGGAAATTTAGCTCTTGCGACTTCTCCATAAAAGCTGCTTGTAAGTGTTTTGCTGAAAGGCTAGAATGGCTTTGTTTCTGATCCCTTGATGAGTGAGAGAAATGTTTAAGAAAGATCACTTTACAGAGAGATTCGGGCTGAAATGTGATGACTGTGATTCAAGCCAAGCCAAAAATTACAGTTCAGAATGAAAGGGGAGGGACGTGGTTTGGGAATCCATTTTCCCACATTCCTGAATCTCAATCATCCCAGCCAATGTTTTAAAAAAAAAAAAAAAAAAAAGTCCAATGGAAAACAATGAGGTCACTTTGTTTAGACGTTTAAGGGAAAATAGGGGTGGAGGGATTGAAAAGAATGACGGCAAATATATGAATTTTAAATCAATACCTATTTCAAGTATGATGAATCAAAAGCTAGACTTTATATAAGTCTTATGACTTCATCACAAAAGAAGCCATTTTTCAGTGTTTTCTTCTTGTTTGTGTTAGTGAGCCCTTTATTTCATGTCTTTAACTTATGAAGTAGTCTTTTGCTAGAATTTACAAAGAAAACATATGCATGTTCATGAAGTTCAGAATACTCCTCCCCAGACTCCCAGCTCTCCATAGAAATGGTATCTTGCAAAGCTGGTTACTCTCCTTGAACCTGCTGTGGCTACCCTACTGCTATGCATACCTCAGGTTAAGCTGGCATATTTGCTTACAAATTGCCAGATGATAATGGTGGGCCAAATTAGGCTTTTTGTTCTTGTTACTTTTATTTATTTTAATGAAACACACTAAGGAAGTTACAATTTTAAAGGAATGATATTTACATTAGCATGATTACAGCTTAGCATAATAGTAAAACTCAAACATAAAAGAAACAAAGAGAATGATATGAGATGATTGCAATCCATCCTCAAATTCAGTATCTCCCAGCTACATTAAGCTCTCCAACAAGACAGCAGGCTCCTGCTAAATGATAACCAAAGTCATTAGCCAAGATTTTTATAAAAGTAAGGGAAAATAATAAGATAATTTGTCAAAAACATTTTTTTCCCATTCTCCAGAAATCAATTGGTCACCTTTGGTCTTATCCAAGCACAGATGCTAGTTCTTTCTTACTAGATTTTATAGTCAAACTCAGAGCCCCTCTGAGATCATTCTAATCCTGAGATATTTCAAGAATGATCCTAAGATTTATATAATTCTTTTTTTTTTTTTTCCAGAAATTGACTAAGAATATTATTTCTTTTTTAAATCATTTTTTATTCTAATATGTTATAAATGACAGCAGAATGCATTACATTTCATATTACACATATAGAGCACTTTTTTACAAATCTCTGGTTGTATGCAAAGTATATTCACACCATTTGTGACTTCATACATGCACTTAGGGTAATGATATCCATCTCATTCTACCATCTTTTTTTTTTTTTTTTCCTTCACCCTTTTGCCCCCTCTCTTCTCCTCCCTCCCCATTGGCCATTCTAGTATTCCTCTAATCCTCCTATGCTCCCCATCCCAACCCAACTGTGATATAATTTTAAATCATATTTAAGTCTACCATCCTTCAGGTCCCAAATTCTTTGCTAGTTTAGACAGAAATGTAAGAACCAATATATAAGAAATGAATGTCTACACATGGGATACCATCCTTTGCTTATGACTTCACTTTACTCGGATGTTAAGCAGGACATACAAATGGCTTCAATCTATAAACCATTAGCCACATTGAGACATTTTCCCCTTGTCTTTCCCATGATTCAACTACAGTTAGCAATCTATAAATTAAAAGGAAAGATATTAAAGGCAGTTGGCCCAATAGTAAGTCTAAATGGAACAGGAATAAAATGTATGGAGGTTACATGGGGAAAAAAAATGCCTGAGTCATAAAAGGAATTACAGCAAATAGAAACAAGCAATAAGAGCTTTCATATATTTCTATTAACATTTATGGACTTCAATAATATAGATAAGTGGTTAAGTGTCTTCAACTATGAGAAAAGTAGTGAGATACTGTGGAAAGAATGAAGTATAAATATGAGGGGGAAATTTCTGTAGTATAGAATGGCAGTGATTGACCCTTTATGTATACATTGAGAATGGATGACTTTTGTTTTCCAGGTAAAAATTACAATATCCAGAGAGATTCTTTTCTATTTAAAAATGCCCAATATTCCATTTAAAAAGAACTAGTGAGATGAGAAACTAGACAACTGATGAAATAAATTTTCCAAGATTTTTCCCAACCCTGTATCTCTACAAAACAGACAACCCTGCTAACTCCCACATTCTGAAATACCATTTCACAGACCTTTTTTAATGTTTAAGTGGTACCATGCAAAATCAACAAAAAAAAAACAAAAATGAGTAACACACTTAACTTTCAGGATATCCTGCCATTTTATTCTACACATTTGAAGTTTGGAGCAATATCAGTACCCTGTCTTCCCAGGTGTCCAAATAGGACAAAATTGATTAAGAGGTCAGTACTGAGCCAGGCGCGTGGTGCATGCCTGCAATCCCAGCACTTGGGAGGCTGAGGCAGGAGGATCACAAGTTCAAAGCCAGACTCCACAATAGCGGGCACTTAGCAAATCAGTGAGATTTGTTAAGTGTTTTTTGTCTCTAATAAAATACAAAAAAGAGCTGGGGATGTGGCCCAGTGGTCAAGTGCCCCTGAGTTCAATCCCTGGTACCAAAAAAGAAAAAAAGAGGTCAGTACTGGGTAGAATAACAAATGTTATGAATATTAATAAATGTTATAAATATTAATAAATAAATGCATATTTTTGGTTAAGACATTTAATTATTTTATTTCCTAGTACTACAGGTTGAACTGATAGTGGGCTAGGAGGTAGAGAAAATCATCTGATGGTGACCCTAATTACCCAAGTGCTGGGTAAAAAGTCCTTGAAGAGAAACATTTTTTTCTGATTCAAGAGAGTCGAAGCTTGAAACTATTTTCTTCATGAGTCCCACATACTGTTTCTTGTATTATATGTGCTTTCACTTTTAAGATATTCAATTTAAACCTGGGATTCACCCAGGACAGTGACTATATGAAAAGTATAAAATAATGGTTCATTTATCAGTGTCACAGGTTTTAAGCCATTTTCTCACAAAATAAAAAAGAAAAGCTTTCCTTTTCTTAGTGACCTCTTTTTCACTTTTTCTTTTTTAATTTAGCAACAAATATTTATCTGTTCCATATCTTAAGAGACAAAAATTATTCTTTTCCATATAAATTGCCTTTAAATACCTAATAGATGAAAAACTCATTACTTCAGAAATGAATAATAAAAATTAAACCAGTGAAAACTTATATAATGACCTTAAACAAAACAGACAAAAGTAGTGAAGGAAAAATTGAAGGTAAGTATTTTGTTATGACATTCAAAAAAGTAAAAGGCTTGGCAATAATTATTTGTATGAAACAAGAACCTATAACAGAGATGTAAGAAAGATTGGACAAAATAACAAAAAAGGAGAGAAGAAGAAGAGGAAGGAGAAGAAAGGAAGGGAGGAAGGAGGAAGGAGGGAGGGAAAAGAAAAGAAAGAGTGTGCCTTTTCCCCACATCCTTGCCAACACTTATTGTTGTTTGTATTCTTGGGGCAGGGGCATGAGAGGATTAGATGAACTCTAGATAGGGCAAAGGGGAGGGAGGGGAATGGAGGATGCATGGGGGTAGGAAAGATGGTGGAATGAGATGGACATCATTACCCTAAGTATATATATGAAGACACATAATGGTGTGATTCTACTTTTTGTACAACCAGAGATATGAAAAACTGTGCTCTATATGTGTAATATGAATTGTAATGCATTCTGCTGTCATACATAACAAATTAAAATTAGAAAAATAAATTTAAGAAAAAAAATGACAATTGAATGGAAAGCATTCGTGAAAGAAATATAAAATAAAACAAAACAATTTTAGTACTAAAGGGCAATTTTTTAAAGGCATAAATGACAGAAGGATTTACATAAACAGTAAAGTATGAGAATGATAAAAATAAAAGGATATGAGGAGTACACTGAAACTGAACTGTATATTAGCATAGTCTCCCAACATTAAAGTCACATAATGAGTATTTTAAATATTCATAATTTTATCCCTTATCATTTATATCCCACGCACCAATAAAAATTCTTTTGCAGCAGCATGTCAACAATCTAATTAAACTTTTGTTTCAACCTTGTAAAATGATTATGTTAGGCCTCCTATTCAAGCTGGCAAACTGAGTAAACATATATGATTTTCTTTTCTCAAAAAAAATTTCAATGAAATAATTTAAAAAATATGTTTAGAAACTAGGGATGTAACTCAGTGGTAGAGTGCTTGCTTAGTATTCACAAGGTCTTTGGTTCAATCCCTAGAACATGCCACCCCCTCCAAAAAAAAAAAAAGGAAAGAAAGAAAGAAGAGGATGCTGAAAGGAGAAAAGGTACTATCAACAGACCAGACCAGAAATAGTAGAAATTCCAGGAAGACAAAGAGCAGATGGGATCAAACAGCTAGAGAAATAAAAGCAGAACACCATTCCCAGAGAGCATAATTAGGCACAATTCTTTTCAGGGATGTTCTAGGGAATATCCAAACTTGGAGTCAACAAATAAAAAGCAGAAGTTGGAAAGAAGTCAATAAGTAAAAGTAATTCACTAAATAATGGGATCTACCTATTGGAAGATCCTTTTTTCCTACTATGTTTAATCTATACTGTGGTACTGATGACTACTATTTATTCTAATTAATTTTATCTTTCAATCAAAAGGGCAACTGGTATTTAATCAGCACCCATTCTAAAGAAATTCTAAATATAGATATGAGATGCAATAGATGGGAACATACATCAAACAATATAAGAAATTGTTTTCTGATTAAAATGACCCAGATGTAGAACATTTTTGAGTAAACTTTTACTGCTACAGGTTTAAAGAGAATTTTTTTTTAATTCCTGAGAGAGAAAGCAATTTACCTGTAAAGCATCCAGAGTCAATTTGACATCAGATTTAACAGCAGGGGTGCTCTAAGATGATGGAACATTTATATTTCAAAGTTAGGAAAGTAAAAGATTATGAAACCAAAATAAATATTCAAATGAACAATTAAAAAGGAAAGGAAAACAGTCATTGAGATGGGAAAAATAAGGAAAATTACCAATAGTGTACATTTATGAACAAAAAAAAATTCTTAAAAAATAAATCCAAGCTCGAGTTGTGGTTCAGTGGTAAAGCACTTGCCTAGCATGTCTGAAGCACTGGGTTCAATTCTCAGTATGCATATAAACAAACAAAAATAAAGGTCCATCAACAACTAAAATTTTTTTTTTTTTTAAAATAAGTTCATGAACAAATGACAGTGGAATATAAGAGAATACTTCTAATTGATTCTGGCCTAGACCTGTACTGTCAAATATGGCATTCACTTGTCACATGTGGTTCCATTATGCAACCTAAATAAAATAAAATTCTGTATCTCTGTGACATTAACCACATTTCATGTGCTCAGTAGCATCATATGTGCTCACTGACAACTAGTTTGGACAGTAAATGTATAGAACATTTATATTCTATTAGATAGTACTTAATCTGAGGAAATCAAGAAGCCAAGAAAAGAAGAAGATATATTAGATTTTAACTTTTGGAAGATTTTTATGAAACAAAATTTTAATGTTGAACCCACTTACACTCCTTTTAAAAAATAATGACTAAAATTAACTCATAGATAAGTCACAAAACATTTAAGTACAAAATAAAATGTAAATGTTGAGAACATGTAAAATGATAAAAATTATAGATTATAAATAATAGAAGAGTAAATGCATTAATTTCTTTCTTATACCACCAAGGTAATTTGATATGTTGAGATGGAAAAAGACAGATGTAACTAATAATGAAGGCAAAGAAGGTATATAAACAAGTGATAAAAACTATGAATGTACCAGGCTTTTTATCTTTTCTGATAGGTCAAGAAGTACCATTCAAAGTGAATAAATTAATACACAGAAATATGACACATTAGCATAAATGAGCAATAACAAAAAGTGCAAACAGAACTGTTACCAATAGCTGTTTTTTGAAAAGCAGGTTGGGGCAAGTAATTCATTCTCATTGGATATTCTTCTATGTAGTTTAATTTTTATTTTTACCATGGAAAAATATTGTCCCTATGGTTAAAAAAAATCTACTTTGAATGATTGTTATAAAGTTGCACAGATATTCTACAGAATAAAATCATTCTTGTTTGATGAACAGAATTATGTCAATTCTTTCCTATGTTAATCATTCTCAGGAAATGGTATGGCTGTTGAAGGATGGGCATCTCACAAGAAATTAGCAATAACTAAATAAAGCTGGCAAAATGATACAGCCTAAATTGTAGCAATTGTATGCAATGAAATGTAGAGTTAAAAATTATGTATTGTACTTTCAACTGAATTTGAAGTGTGTGAACTGATTAATCAGCAATAAATGACTGGAAACACTTCTATTTAGAGAAAGAATAGGTCTGAATGGCACAAAAGTTATCCCTGATATTTAGCTCTGAACTCAAGCAGGATTTTGGAAGAAAAAAGAAAGAAATGTGCAGCAGATACAGAGCAATCTGAGTGTTCCTGTGCTCTGTGGTCTTTGCCAGGGGAAAAATCCAGACGTTCAAAGTATTGCGAGAATGACTCCTCTTGCGGTAGCTCTGGCCTCCTAGGAATTAGGAAGCACCATAAATTTCAGCAAAGGACAGTTTGTGCAAAATTCCCAGCCCACATTTGCAGACTCCAGAGTTTCAGATGCATTTTGTCATGGATCAGAAAAACAATTAGGCTTTTGGGGTACACTCTAACCAGACTCAAACTCCATATCTCCGTGGTGTGTCCATTAATTCAGGCTACCAAGAATGCTACCTAATCCATGGTGTGCAACTATTTTTATCATGCTCATTTGCATTGTCAAAAAAACTGCCCCTCTTTTGGCAGATAAGCCAGTCAACTCTGCACACAGTGCTGGTCTCTAAGATTTCTTTTTGGAAAGTGTCTAAGATTTATGGTGGGAATTACTTATGACAACTGCATTCTTTCCACTGAGCTTAGACCACCATTTGGTCTAATAACTCCTAATTGTGTGTCTATCCTAGTCTAAGCTTCTTCAGAAGAGAAAGGAGAGAAAGACTTTTCAAAATCCCCTACAGCAACACCCAGTGATTTCTGCCCATGGTAAACACTATTTTGAAACATAAGAAAAAGTCAGCTGATGATGAACAGATAAATGGTATTTCAGCAAATGTGGATTTCTTCAGAGAATATTTCATTAATGCTGCTAATGACAGTCTGGCAAAAAAAAAATGTAAAATAACTTAGTTTCATTGTGTCACAAAGTATTTTTAGCATAACAGGCAAAATTTCTGTCAACATTTACAGCCATGTTATTTTTCTGAAAGAGGTAACTCTCAAAGTAATTTGTCTCCAAACTTCACCAAAGCACAATGTCGGTACCTTGAAGACATTGCTCATTTAGAAATCGTTCAAAGTCTAATTATATTTCCAAAATAAGTAGTTTCTAGTTCAGCAAGGATAATGTGGTCATGAAAAGGATGTCCAAATCCACCAATTTACATTGGTTTGGTTTGGCATAACTTTCAAAGTTCTTGGAATAAAAAGAGGACGACACGCGAAGAATAGTACTTTGGATAGCATTCCCAGAACTTTGGGTTTGCCATTTTGTCAGACACTCAGGGAAAGGGTAATCAACTTCAAGACTGTACCTATATAATTTATAATTGCTTAAATTCATTGATAAGTTCCAGATTATTTTGCAAAATGTAATACCCTCTTTTTTAATATCGACTTTGTCATTTTCACTCTATTTATATAATTTAAAAAGTATGATAAAGGGAGCATGAGCTGTTCAAAGCAGGAGCCACTAATGTCAGAGACAATTATCATTCACAAGATGGATGGTGTTGATATCTCTGAATCTGAAGGGCTTGGAACTTGTGTCAAGTTAGATTCATATTGCATCTAATATGTTTTACTTTACTCCTCTTACTTTCTGGTTTCTATCTTAAGCCACAAAACAGTTTCTCTGTGACTCAGTTCTACACTCACAGTGGTGGCACAGGTTGGAATGACCTTCCCGGTCTCCATCACCAGTGCTCCCTTTTCCTATCCCAGAAGAAAATTCCGTTATTAATTTAGGATGAGGTTGCTTTCTTTGAACAGCATAGTGTTTTCCAACTGTTCATATGTAATGTATCCAATCCACACTACTCTTTCAAATGTTTTTGATTATTGAACTTAAAAAAGAAAAAAGCTCTCCTGAAATTTACTAAAGACCAAGGAGAGTGCTTCTTATTTTGTAATTTAAAATTTGTATAAGAGAAAAATACAGGTTTTGGATACTGAAAATTTTAGTAGTGAACATTTAGTTTACAATTATAGATAACTTGTATTTTAATAGCATTTAAAGTACTATTACATGAGTCTTTGATTTAAAGTACAAATGCACTTTATTTTATACCATGTATAGAGGGATATACATATTAAAAGGAGGTTTAAGTAAGGTACTGATTTGCAACAAAATTTTATGAGAATTCAAATAATTTCACTTATTAGTGACCTCTCATAATGGCTTGGCTAATTAGCAAAACACAAATTAATTTAAAAAGAAGCATACAAATTTCTCACTTTTATTGTAATAGATATTAATTGACTTTTCATCTGTAATCATTATCTTAAATAGAACTAATTTAACTGATTCTTTTTTCTTGCATGTATTAGGATTTCTCATGTAGAGAACATAGACCTATACTGTCCATTAATGTCTTTATTTTCTAAAATATTATTCTTCTCTAAATTCCTTCAAAACAATTCATTACTCATAGAAAAAAATTAAGGAAATTTGCATTTCACCAAACTTTAGTTGTTTACCTGATTATGGTGACAAGTAAGGTGACATTGTCCACCCTTCTTGGTTTTGAATGATGTTTGACTACATGTGGATCCAAAACTATTCCCTAAGGCTAGTCTATTATATAGTCTATAGACTATATAAGGCCAATGGAGGCGATTTTAAATAATTCCAAAATATTTTCCTCACTGGCTATATGTTCAGAAAAATTAAGAGTGAAATATCTGAAGGGGACACATTTACTTAAATGACAGTAATTTCTCCAAATTTATGTAATGCTTACTACTGTGAATCACAACAATTAATCATGGTGTTATGCCACCTCCCCAGGAAGTGTGATAATGAACCCTATACAGGCTGGCAATCTCACCAGGGCCACCTGAGAGTCTAGAGACATCTAAGAATATACACTTCTGACATTAAAGTTATATTATCAGCATTTCTTAGGGGCAATAATAGTGTTTGAATAAGAGTTCTCTTATAATTTTCCTGTTTCTCAGTCTTCGTGATAACTTGATCATGAAAATAACAAGATGCTATGAATAGGTGTGTCTAAAACAAGCTGTTGAATATCCAAATCCACTTCCATGATAATTTATTTTAATGACCAGTTCTAATAATAATTTGAAATTAATATCACCATTGTGGCAAGGGTTTTTTTCTTATTGGTGAAGGAGCCCTAATTAGGAAGGGCTGTTGTAGCTAGCTGGAAGCCATAAGTTCCACCTGATATGTATGTGACGCACCTGTAGGCACCCGCAACCTGAAGGTATATAACCGGGTGAAAGCGGTCCGAGTTAGGAGAACGGAGAATTCAGACAGTCGGGCAGTCACTCGGTTGGTCAGAAGAATCAGAGCGGCCAGAACGTAGGCAGAGCGGTTACAGAAGAGAAACCAGATAGAAGAAGTAATGACTGGTCAGAGTTAGGCCGAGACTCCTGAGGAAGACAGAAGACAGAAGACAGAAGAAGGAAGAAAGAAGAGAGAAGAAAGAAGCTCTAATCTTTCTCTAAGCTAAGCTCTATCTTTCTTTACTCTAAGCTAAGAAGACAAGAAGAAAAGCTTGCTTTAATCTTTCTCTCTAAAAATCTTTCTTTCCCTCTCTAAGCTCTAAGAAAGTAGAAGTAAAAGTAGTAAAAGCTTAACTCTGCCTCCGAGAGTTTTTATCCCGGTTTACGGTACCAGGCAGCTTACCAGGCAGCTTACATATTGGTTCCTCCATAATGTAACACCACATTATCTATCATGTTGAATAAGGTAGCCGACTAATTATGTGTTTTAGTCAGCTTTTTGTTGTTGTTGTTGTTGTTGTTGCTATGACTAAAATACCCAACTAGAACAAATGTAAAGGAGAAAATGTTTATTTAGGGACTCACAGTTTTAGAGGTCCATTCCTCAGGGGCCTAAATAAGCCAGAACATCATGGCAGAAGAGTTTGGTGGAAAGAAGAGGTTCATATGATGATCAGGAAGCAGAGAGAGACTCTACTTGCCAGATTCAAAATATATAGCCCAAAGCCACACCCCCAATAACCCACCTCCTCCAGCCACACCTTACCCACCCCCTTCAGTTACCATTCAGTTAATCCTGTTAGGGGATTAATTCACTGATTGGGTTAAGGCTGTCATAACCCAATCATTTTGCCTCTAAGCCTTCTTGTATTGGCTCACACATGAGCTTTTGGGGGACACCTCACATCCAAATGATAACATTATACATTTGAATATGATTTTTATTCTATAGTTTAAATAATCAGGCCAATCAATGTGTGTCATGCTATAGTGATCACAAGGAAAAGACTGGTGGCTAGGAGTATAGCTCAGTTGTAAAGGACTTGCATTGCTTGTGCAAGGCACTAGGTTCGATCCCAAGACCAGAGAGAAAGAGAATGGAATGGAATGAAGAAAGAACAAACAAACAAGGGAGGGAGAGCAATAAGAAAACAAAAAGATAAGAAGTTAGAGGAAAGAGGAAAAGATAAGAAGGGAAGAGGGAAAAAATTCACAAAAACCTGGACTTATTTTACCTTTTCAAAAACTGAAGACAATATACATATACCTGGAGGTTCTTATTCACCCGTTTAATTCCTATATTTTTATTCAAAATAAATCTTAAATGTGCAATGTCATCCCTTGCTATCTATAGCTCTTTTTTAAATTTATTTTTTATATATAATAATTACAATTCATAGTGCACACATATAGCATCTTTTTACATACAACTGTTTGTATACAAAGTATATTTTTACCATTCAGGTCTTCAATCATGCATTTAGGATAATGATATCTGTCTCATTCAACCACCTTTTCTTTTTTTTGTTGTTGTTTATTTTCTTCCCCTCCCTCCCCCCTTGATCCCTCCCTTCTCCTCCCTTCCCTTTGACCATTCTAGTGTTCCTCTAATTCTCCTATGTACCCCCATCCAACAATACTGTGAACTAGCCTCCTTATATCAGAGAAAACATTCAGTATTTGGATTTTTGAGATTAACTAATTTACTTAGCATTATATTCTCCAACTTCATCCATTTACCTGCAAATGCCATTATTTTATTCTCTTTAATTGCTGAGTAAAATTTCATTTTGTATATATACCACATTTTCTTTATCCACTCATCTACTGAGGGACATCTAGGTTGGTTCCACAACCTACCTATTGTGAATTGTGCTGCTATAAACATTGAAGTGGCTGTGTCACTGCAATATGCTGTTTTTAAGTCCTTTGGGAATAGACCCAGGAGTGGGATGGCTGGGTCATAGGGTGGTTCCATTCCCAGTTTTCCAAGAAATCTCCTTACTAATGGTTGCACCATTTTGCAGTCCCACCAGCAATGTATGAGTGTGCCTTTTTCCCCACATCCTCTTCAACATTTATTGTTGTTTGTGTTCTTGATAGCTGTCATTCTGACTGGAGCAAAATGAAATCTTAGAGTAGTTTTGACTTGCATTTCTCTAATTGCCAATGATGTTGAGCATTTTTTCATGTATTTGTTGATTAATTGTGTATCTTCTTCTGAGAAGTGTCTTTTGAATTCCTCAGCCCATTTATTGATTGGGGTTTTTTTTTTTTTTTTTTTTTTTGGTGTTAAGTTTTTTGAGTTCTTTATATATTCTAGAAATTAGTGCTCTATCTGATATGCATGTATTAAATATTTGTTCCCAATTAGTTGGCTCTCTATTCACCTCACTGATTGTTTCTTTTGCTGAGAAGAAGCTTTTTAGTTTAAATCTATCCCATTCATTAATTATTGGTAATAATTCTTGCACTACAGGATTCTTATTAAGGAACTTGGGGCCTAATCTGACATGTTGGAAATTGGAGCTTACTTTTTCTTCTATTAGGCGTATTGTCTCTGGTCTAATTCCTAGGTCCTTGATCCACTTTGAATTGAGTTTTGTGCATGGTGAGAGATAAGGGTTTAATTTCAATTTGTTGCATATGGATTTCCAGTTTTCCCAGCACCATTTGTTGAAGAGGCTATCCTTTCTCCACTGTACATTTTTGGCACCTTTGTCTAATATAAGATAGCTGAAATTATATGTTTTAGTCTCTGTGTCCTCAATTCTATACCATTGGCCCACCAGTCTGTTTTGGTGCCAATACCATGCTGTTTTTGTTACTATTGCTCTATAGTAACAATTTAAAATCTGGTATGGTGATGCCACCTGCTTCACTTTTCTTGCTCAGGATTGCTTTGGCTATTTTGGGTCTCTTATTTTTCCAGATGAATTTCATGACTGCTTTTTCTATTTCTTTGAAGAATGACATTGGGATTTTGATTGGAATTGCATTAAATCTGTATAATGCTTTTGGTAGTAGGGACATTTTGACAATATTAATTCTACCTATCCAAGAGCAAGGTAGGGCTTTCCATTTTCTGAGTTCTTCTATGATTTCTTTCTTCAGTGTTCTATAATTTTCCTTATAGAGGTCTTTCACCTCTTTCGTTAAGTTGATTCCCAGGTATTTTTTTTTTTTTTTTATGCTACTGTAAATGGGGTAGTTTTCATCATTTCCCTTTCAGTGGCTTTATCGCTGATGTAAAAAATTCCTTTGACTCATGGGTATTGATTTTGTATCCTGCTACTTTGCCAAATTCATTTACTAGTTGTAAAAGTTTTCTGGTAGAGTTTTTTGGGTCTTCTAGGTATATTATCATGTCATCAGCAAATAGTGCAAATTTGAGCTCTTCTTTTCCTATCTGTATCCCTTTAATTTTTTTTGTCTGTCTAATTGCTCTGGCCAGAGTTTTTCAGTACTATGTTAAATGGCAGTGGTGAAAGGGGGCATCCCTGTCTTGTTCCAGTTTTTAGAGGGAATGCTTTCAATTTTTCTACATTTAAGATAATGTTAGCTCTGGGCCTTGCATAAATAGCTTTTATAATGTTGAGATATGTTCCTGATATTCCTAGTTTTTCTAGGGTTTTGAACATAAAGGGGTGCTGTATTTTGTCAAATGCTTTTTCTGCGTCTATTGAGACAATCATATGATTTTTATCTTTAAGTCTATTGATGTGATGTATTATGTTTATTGATTTCAGAATATTGAACCAGACTTGCATCCCTGGAATAAAACCCACTTGATTGTGGTGCACTATCTTTTTGATATGTTTTTGTATCCGATTTGCCAGAATTTTGTTGAGGATTTTTGCATGTATGTTCATTAAAGATATTGGCCTGAAGTTTTCTTTTTTGGATGTGTCTTTGCCTGGCTTTGGAATTAATGTAATATTGGCCTCATAGAAAGAGTCTGGAAGAGCTCCCTCTTCTTCTATTTCTTGAAATAGTTGGAAGAGCATTGGTATTAGTTCTTCTTTGAAAGTCTTGTAGAACTCGGCTGTAAATCCATCAGGTTCTGGACTTTTCCTTGTTGGTAGCTTTCTGATGACATCTTCTATTTCTTCGCTTGTAATCGATCTGTTTAAATTGTGTATAGCCTCCAGATCCAGTTTAGGCAAATCATATGACTCTAGAAATCTGTCAATGCTTTCAATATTTTCTATTTTATTAGAGTACAAGTTTTCAAAGTAATTTCTAATTATCTTCTGTATATCTGAGGTGTTTGTTGTGATATTCCCTTTTTCATCACGAATGTTAGTAATTTGAGTTTTTTCTCTTCTTCTTTTCATTAGCATCTCTAAGGGTCTGTCAATTTTGTTTATTTTTTCAAAGAACCAACTTTCAGTTTTGTCAATTCTTTGAATTGTTTCCTTAGTCTCAATTTCATTAATTTCTGCTCTGATTTTAATTATTTCCTGCCTTCTACTGCTCTTGGTGTTGATCTGTTCTTCTTTTTCTACTGCTTTGAGGTGTGATGTTAGTCATTTATTTGTTGTTGTTTTTTTTTTTTTTTTTTTTTCTTTTAAGGAATGAACTCAGTGCAATGAATTTTCCTCTTACTACTGACTTCATAGTGTCCCAGAGATTTCTATATAATGTATCTGTGTTCTCATTTACCTCTAGGAACTTTTTAATTTCCTCTTTGATGTCTTCTTCAACCCATTGTTCATTCAGTAGCATGTTGTTTAGCTTCCAGTTGTTGGAGTAGTTTTTCTTATTCCTTGTTTTGTCATTGATTTCCAATTTCATTTTTTTATGGTCTGATAGAATGCAGGGTAGTATCTCTATTTTTTAATATTTGCTGAGAGTTGCCTTGTGACATAATATATGGTCTATTTTGGAGAAGGAGCCATGTGCTGCTGAGAAAAAAGTGTATTTTTTTTACTGAGGGATGAAATATTCTATATATGTCCGTTAGGTCTAAATTATTAATTGTTTTAAGGAGGCTTAAAGTTTCTTTGTTTAGCTTTTGTTTGGATGATCTATCCATCGGTGAGAGAGGTATGTTGAAGTCCCCTAGAATAACTGTGTTGTTGTCTATTTTACTCTTGAACTTGAGAAGAGTTTGTTTGATGAATGTAGGTGCTCCATTATTTGGGGCATATAGATTTATGATTGTTATATCCTGGTGATGAATGGTTCCCATAAGTAGTAAGAAATATCCATCTTTGTCCCTCTTGATTAGTTTTGAAGTCTACCTTATTTGATATGAGAATGGATACCCCTGCTTGCTTCCGCAGGCCATGTGAGTGATAAGACTTTTCCCAGCCGTTCATTTTCAGTCTATTGATGTCTTTTTCTACAAGCTGTGTTTCTTGAAGACAGCAAATTGTTGGGTCATTTCTTTTAATCCATTCTGATAATCTGTGTCTTTTGATTGGCGAGTTTAGGCCATTAACATTCAGGGTTATTATTGAGATGTGATTTTTATTCCAATCCATTTTTATTTGTATTACGCTCTTTAGCTTGATTTGGTTTCTCTTCTGGTTGGTATTTTCCTTAGTTTAATATCTCCCTTTGTTGATTTTTATTGTTATTTTTCTCTTCTTCTTCATGAAAAATTTTGCCCAGGATGTTCAGAAGTGCTGGCTTTCGAGTTGTGAAATCTTTTAACTTTTGCTTGTCGTGGAAGGTTTTTATTTCATCTTCGAATCTAAAGCTCAGTTTTGCTGGATATAAGATTCTTGGTTGACATCCCTTTTCTTTCAGAGCTTGAAATATGCTATTCAAGGATCTTCTTGCTTTTAAGGTCTGGGTTGAAAAGTCTGAACATAGTCTGATTGGTTTCCCCCTATATGTAATCTGCTTCCTTTCTCTTGTGGCTTTTAGTATTCTCTCCTTGCTCAGTATATTAGGCATTTTCATTATAATGTGTCTTGGTGTGGATCTGTTGTGATTTTGTTTGTTTGGTGTTCGGTAAGCGTCTTGAACTTCGTTTTCCCATTCATTCCTCAAATTTGGAAATTTTTCTGTAATTATTTCATTAAATAAATTATTCATTCCTTTGGCTTGAAACTCTGCCCCTTCCTCTATGCCAATCACTCTTAAGTTTGGTCTTTTTTATGTTGTCCCATAATTCTTGGATGTTATGTTCTTGATTTCTTACGAGTTTTGCTGTGTAATCTAGATTTTTCTCTAGGATATATATTTTGTCTTCATTGTCTGAGGTTCTTTCTTCTAAGTGGTCTACTCTGTTGGTGATGCTTTCAATTGAACTTTTATTTTGGTTTATTCCTTCTTTCATTTCTGGAATTTCTGTTTGGTTTCTCTTTAGAGCCTCTATTTCCCTATTGAAGTAATCTTTTACTTCCTGTATTTGTTTTTGGAGTTCTTTGTCAAAATGATCTTTTACCACCTGTATTTGCTCCCTCATCTCACTTTTGAGTTCATTCTTAAGTTCCATAAACATTTGGAATATGTAATTTCTAAATTCCATCTCTGGCATTTCACCAACTGTGCTTGCCATGGAATCTACTGATGAGTTATATTGATTTGTTTGTGTCACTTTCTTCCCTTGTTTATTCATGTTGCTTGTGTGTCTTTTCTTCCTGCACTGTGGGACCTTGACTATTTTGATTTTACCTTAAAGCCTTATGTTGCTCCTGTAATACAATGCTATCAGGTCCCCTTATAATTCCTTTACACATTAAAATATAACACTTTCTATTCAGAAAATCCAAATTTGATCACAATGTACAGATTTAGTTAACCCAGATATTGTTTCCAATTTACTCTGTACACTTCTGATGGGGTTTTATAGTTTCAAGTATTGGACACAGAGGTGATATATTTAGGAAGAAGGAAGTGAGTGTATTAAATTGTTCTTTCTTAGAAAGTATGAAAAGAGAGTTCTATGGAAGTGGTTTAGTGGAAGTGGTTTAGTATCAGCAGACGAGAGAGGAAAGAGAATTGAGTGAACAATTAGGTGGAAAGACCGATTTATATATAAACCTAACTTAAGCAGCCGTTGAGAGAAGAAATAAAGAAAGATGGAAAAGAAAAAAAAAATGACAAAAGAGTAGGAATTGGTGTAAGAGAGAGGAGAGAGAGAGTCAAGAAAATAGAGAATAAACTATATATAACACTGCTTTGCTATATAGTTCAATTGTGCCCATTCTAGAAATCCCAAATTCTCCATGTAACTTGTTTTTGCCTCTGTTGAGTATTCAATGGCAGGGTGTAAATAGGGAAGATGAAGGAAGAAGAAAAGATGCAAAAGTGAGAAGGAAGAAAAGAAAGAAAAGAGGAGCAGAAGCAAACAAACACGCTGTCAATCAAGCAAAAAACAAAGCAAAACAAAACAAAACAAAACAAAAAATACCAAAAAACCAACAAAACAAACTAACTAACAAAAAATAGTTGAACCCTGGAACAAGTCTCAAACAAAACGGACCCTGGGAAGCCCTTCTTTTTTCCTTTCCAGTTTAAGCCAATTGTATCAGATCACGTCCAGACAGTCATGATCCTGCAAGTGGAGTCTAGGCTGCACCTTTGGCGAGTAGCAGAATGGCACAGTGGAAGAGTGGCTCAGGGGAATTGTGTGTCAGCAGATGAATGGCACCAGGAAAGGGACCCTCCAGAAGGCACTCTTTCCCCACACCCACCCACAGTTGCAGCCTCTTGGGGCCGCTGCGCTGGCCCCAGACACACCCTCCCCTGCTGGTTGCCCGAGCCTCACCCAGGTGTGTGCCATTCCCAGTGCGCTGGTGGATCCCTGGATGTCTGCAGCTACCCTTCCTTTCCACCCAGCTCCTTTGTCCGGGTCAGCCACTGCTCTCCTCAAAGATGGCAGTGCTCTCCTCCTGCTCAACAGCAGTTCCGCAGACCTTTGTGTCACTCCAGAGCGTGCAGGATCGGCTTGCCAAGTTGCATGAAAGAGCTCTATGTGGACACCGCTCGCGCTTCTAGGCTCCTTTCTATCCTTCTTTGCTGATCGGTTTCAAAGCCGCTGTGTGGATCATCCCCTTGCCACAATGTTAATGGGCGGCTGCTCCGGCAGCGCCGACAGCATTGTTTTGGACTATGGACCACTCCAACTTGGCCCCCGTCCGTAGGTGTTCCTGAGTTCGTTGTATTTCACTGTCCAGAGGTGCATGAATGTCTCAGCTCCCTTTCAGTTGCAAAAGAATGGCTAGTAATATGTTCAAACTTCCCACTAAGTGTCTTTTAGTAACTATGTCCAGAGAGCACCTCCCTCCTGTCCACCATCTTCCCAGAATCTCCTATCTATAGCTCTTTTATGGCTCAGACTCAAATTTTGATGATGATTAATTGTCATTTAATTTTATGATTAGTTTATTGGTGTTAAAATGTTGAAGACTGCTTAGGTTAGGACATAGGAATTTGTTCTATGAGAAAGAGAGATTGGATGGTGATTTACTGCTCTCTTGCTTCTCACATTTACTTTTTCTTATCATCTTGGCTCTTATGTAAGCTAACATAAGACATTCCTTTTTGTTTTCAGGTCTAGATGCTGATGGAATATACCGAGTTAGTGGCAATCTGGCAACAATCCAGAAGTTGAGGTTTATCGTCAACCAAGGTAAAGGATATTTTTACTTCAAACCTTTTCTTCTGTAGTTACATCTCTAACAAATCTTCAGACTCTGCACTGTAGACTCTGTGATGAGCTAATGATAAAACCTTTGAAGGGAGAAAGGGAAAGTTGAAGAAATTATAAAATTATCACCAGAGAAGTAAAAGATAACCATTGACTTGTAGATAAATAGAAAGGAGAGAAATAAACAACAAGTGGATAAGGGAAAAATAAAAGTTGGGAAGAGAATAATTACAGAAATAAAAATGGGATAAAGAAAATGTGGTACATATACACAACAGAATATTACTCAGACATGAAGAAGAATGAAATTATGGCATTTTCCAGTAAATGGATGGAACTGGAAAATATCATGCTAAGTGAAATAAAACAGTCCCAAACCAAAAGCAGAATGTTCTCTCTGATATGTAGATGCTAACCCACAACAAGGGAAGGGCAGATTAGAAGTTCATTGGACTAGACAAAGGGAAATGAAGGGAAGTAAAAAGGTATGGGAATAGGAAAGGCACTAGAATGAATGGGACATATTGTTGCTAACTTCATATATAAATACATGACCAATATAACTCCACATCAGATACAACAACAATAATGGGATGCTAAATGGAACAAGTTATACTATGTATGTATAATATTTCAAAATATACTGTCATATAAAAAAGTAAACACCAAATAATTGCTCAAATTTGTATTCATATTCTGAATCTTAACCAAAATGAAAATAGCTCACAAAAAAGTTAATATCTTATAATAGACACTTACTATATGCTGATGAATGAATGAATGAATGATGAAAATGCAAGAGTGAAAATCACATTATAAAAATATGTAATCAGTAAGGACAAAAATAAAAAATTAGAAATTGTGTATATTGTCAAAGAGTTACAAATTAAAATAACAAGATACCCCTACACACCAATTGGATCAGCTATGATCTGAAGCACCACCAAATGCTGGCTAAGATGTAGATCATTTCTGATGGAAATGCAAAATGGTGCAGTCGCTTTGGAACATAGTTTGGCAGTAAATACATTATTATCATATGATCCAAAAATTTTTCTCAGGTATTTACACAAATGAGTTGAAAACTAATATTCACATTAAAAACCTGCTATATGTATATATATATATATATATATATATATATATATATATATATATATATACACACACATAGCAGCCTTATTCATTACTGATAATACTTGAAAGCATGACTAAGGACGTAGCTAATTGGTTGAGCAATTTCCTAGCATGCAGGAGACCCTGGGTTCAATTACACAAGTCTATATGATACTAGAGTTGTGGAAATATGTCACTATACATTTTTCAAGAACCATAAACATACAACACAAAGAGTTAACCTTACTATAAACTATGGACATAGTCAATAATAATACATAAATATTTGCTCACCAGTTGTAATAGTGACCCCACTAATGTAAGATGTTAACATTGGAGAAAATTGATGTAAAATTGAGGGTGTATATGATAACTTTCTGTTCTTTCTACCAAATTTTCCTGCAAACCCCAAATTACTTTTAAAAAAAATTAATGAAAAAATTGAAAAGTAGGAAATGAAAAATAAGAAGCCCAAGACATCTTAAAGTGGTGTTAGAGAAGCTCATATGTTTTATAATCAGTTAAAATAATTCAGACTCTCCTCGTGCCCTTGCCATGTTATTTATTTAACCCCTTTGTGCCTCTGTTCCTTACAGTAAAGACAGTGGGGATAGGGGTGCCTTGGGGATATTTGTGATGATACAATTAAATACAATTAAATAATATATGTGATATTTCTTTTAAAAAATGACAAGTTCATATTAGTTTTGGTTGCACTTAAAAATAGTCAGTGGAGTCTTCAGAAAAATTTAGAAATTCCTCATAATCTGGCTTTGCACCCAACTTCCAGCTAGCCAGCACCAGGGGATCCCCCAAATTGCCTTTTTGGTACGTTTGTTTGTTTGTTTGTTTGTTTGTTTGTTTGTTTGTTTTGGTGGTGGAGGTGGTGCTAGGGATCAATCCCAGGGCTGGCACATGCTAAGTAGGCACCCTGCCCCTGAGCGATATCCTCATCCATTTCGCACTACACTCCTCAGCTCAACTCCCAAATTCGCAACTATTATATTTCATAATACCTTTGCATGCTTTCTTCACTTTACTTTCAGTATTCTTCCACCTATTCTTTCTCACTCACAAACACAGGCTTCCTGCCTAGTAGAATTCTTATTCTTCAAGATCCAGACTGTAAGTATTTTCCATCCGGAATCATCCAGCCTAGGATTTGTTTCTGTGTTCCCATTACACTGGACTGTTGAATTTACAATAGTATATTTTTATACCCAGTATCTAAAATTCCATCTAATATAAGACCCACAGATCTAATGCCATTTTTTGAGAGAATATAATCAAATATACTCAGTGCTTATATTCCAGAAACATTAAGATTTAAAAATCCCAGAATTAAAAAAAAAAAAAAAAAAAAAAAAAAGATACTGGTTGAAATGTCCACCTTTTCTACAAATCTTGATAAAAAGTTAAGACTCAAATGATCTTTGTATTTTCCCCATTACTGGCATTAGTCTAGGGGCCTCCCTAGAGGGATTTCTTAATTAGTATTTGTTGAACAATGTGCATTCATAGCAGGTAGAAGTATTAAAACTGCTGAGCATTAAACTCTCCATTAAATCTACTTGGGTTGAACCACCCAGTTTGGACTGTAGTACTCTGGGTAAGCTGCCCCATTGCCCCATGATTCTTATTTCTGAGAATCTCTATAACTGAGAAGTTCAATAACTCTGCTATTGGATGTTTGTCTTTTGGAATTTCTTTCCTTCCTGGGAAAAACACAGAGCTAAACTTTACATTATTTTATTCAGACTGGTCCAATTGGACAGAATGAGAGTGCCACTTCTGTGGGTAAAAATGGGATAAAATAGCCCCAGCTTCATTTTTGTTCCTGTTTATAACCAGCTAAAATCATTCTTATAATATATTTCATGCTGAAACCATATCCTGATTGGGATTCTAGACAGCTGGGCAACACATTTCTTCTACAAAGAAGAAATCTCAAAACAGAAGCCCTGCTAGAAACAAACACTAGTTGCATTTCCTGCCTTAAAAAAATATTCTCAGCAGTTTGAAAAGGCAAAAAAAAAAATCTGCAATGAAAATATGAAATCTGTCCATCTCGTCTTTTGCAGTCCAAACTTCAGCATCCTCTGAGGCTATGTAACTGCTCATGTTTCCATGAAAGTTGACAATGTAAAGCTGGACAGAGGCCTGAGTTGGTATCTGGTAGCAGAGAATTGTCAGTAAACTGTCTCCCTGGTTTATAGCACTGTCAGAATGCAACACATGCAACACAAATTATGCTACATTAGGACCTTTGATACCAGCGACTTTGTCCAAGTTGTGCTGTGGAGTTTTTTGAATTAAATGATAAATGAAATGTGTATAGCAGCCCCTTTCAATATTTGCTAATCAGATTATCCTTTAAGTGAATCTTCTGGACAGGTTTCATAAACCTTGTCACTAACACCATACCTGCCCTTCCACCCACATGAAGGCTTTAACAGTAGACTGACTTAGAAGAGAACCAGTGCTGGGAACAGGGGCTGCCATGTACAGGGTGGCCTTGTGTGTGTATGTGTGTGTGTTGGAGGTGGGGAATGAAATAAAAAGGCGATACAGTAATAACTCCATGAAAAGCATAAAGCACTGTGCAAATATGATGAACACATTTTTGTAGTCTAAGATGGAACATAAATGATATTGAAATACCCTCCTTGTAGCAATACCTTCTATCTCCTCTATGTTCACCTTACTCAATGTTCCTTTCAAGGAGGCTTTTATACATGTTTTTAAATATACATTTTTTGTTAATGAATAAGCCCTACCCACTGTTAGACTAGACAAATGAAAACTGACTTTGGAGATTTTCAAGAAGAGTTGAATTGCAATTTATGTGTTTCACTAACTTTCTTGAATGCTATAATCATCAGCAATTCTAAATACACCAGTTGAGTGATTCAATTTGTTTTGGTTTTCTGTTTGACTCATGAAATCAGAAGGGATTAGATACCCTTAATTATACTTCCAGATCAGATGATATACAAGTTAAGTCCAAATATATCACTTTTGAGAAGCATTTCCTAATTATAACTAGTAATGATAATAATAATTATTATAAAAGCTAGCATTTTTATAATTTTTTATGTGTCAGGCACTGTACTGAGTACTTTACATATATACTTTAATAGTGTCTTCAGTGACATATGGAGTTATTCTTTCTTTTTTAATGAAGAAACTGAGGCTCAGGTGTTAAATAGTGTCCTAAGGTCATACAAAACAGAAGCAAGAAAGCCAAGACTGGAACTTGGATCTCTGACTCAGGGCCTGGGCTGCTTACCACTGCTATGACTCTTCTCTTCCCAATCATTAATTTTTTATTACACTTATATAAAAGCAGACAGCAGTCTTTTCGTGCTACACATGTTGGTTTTGACTTTCCTTTTCCATCCTGCTTATTGATATTGGTAAGTGAAAAGTACTACCAGTGGAATTTGGTGAAAATTGTTCAAGAAGAGAGATACCTGGGAAAATACCAAACATTACAGTTATGAAGAAACCTGGCACTGCCATTCTCTGTAGGGCTTTGTGTATCTACATTTTGACAAAGAAACAATGCTCAGTTCTAGCCTTGTGGAATGGGATAGAGGATTCTCGATTTACTGGGATGAGGGTACATTAGCGAGCAGTCTTCTGCCTTGTTTGTTGAATTTGGTGACAGCTTTCAGTGACATTTTGCTGATGTAACTCTTCTGCTCTATGCAAGCATCCCCCAAAGAAAAATGGTCCATGACCTTAGATGTCAACCTGTCATCAGCCTGTGTCATTGTGTTGATTCTTCAGAATGATCTGTGACCTCCTGATGGTTTTCTAGCATGGGGGTACTTCTGCAAAGGACAGACTTCAGAATGGAGGATGCTACATAACTGTGTTGAGAACTTTTGACAGTGGGTCCTGGAAATCCCACCAGGCTGAATTCCCCCTCTTCCCCACATCAGAACTTGATTTCAGCTGCCATCTAGGCTTATTGCCCAAACTCGAAATTCAGTTCAGATTCTCTTTGGTATTACTTAAACTTCCTCTTTCCCCCTTTAAAAAAGAGACAAGAAAGATTGGCAACCTTTTTGGAAAATAACCAGCTATGAAGCTTCCCAAGCCTATGAGCCAAAGGGAGAGCTACAAAGCCCTGCAGGAAGGACAGACTGGGAATTTTCCAGACTGATGTATTTTAGCACACAATAGCAAATATTCCTGTAACTTTTGCCTGAACTGGAGGAAATTACTTTTTACCAGTATTTTAGACATGTTTTCCATAGATAGATACAAAACTTAAAGGGAGACTCTTAGGGGCACTTTTCACTTTTTCACACCAGGAGGAACAAAATGTTTACAATACCACACATCTACATACTCAAGAATGGTATGTGTGTGTGTGTGTGTGTATTCATGCATGTGCATTTGTTGTTTTAAATGGAAGGGTGTATGTTTTAATTAATTTACAGTCTTATATTTTGCCCAGTTTTGTCCACCCATATTTTATTGGCATAATACAAATTAGATCTTGTCTCTAAGGGATAGATTTGCTTTTTTTTTTTTTAACCTGCTAAGAATAAACTCCATTGAAAAGAAACTAACAGAAAAATAATTTTTGTTGTCAATCGTATTTAAGCTACTTTTATATAGATTAGTACCTTAAAGCAAAGCAAAGCATTAACTTTAGTAGCTATCCCTGTGCTTTTCATATTATTTGCAGCATCAAAATTGAATAAAAGAAAGGGAAAGTGAGAAAGAATGTGAACAATTGGCAGTTTCATCATGAAATAAGCAATTGGATGAAATAGAAAAGGCTTTGGGAAAGGATTTCAAAACTTCTAGTTCTGTTCTTATAAAATAGCCCTGTACCAAGCCCATTCATTTTTCTATTACATCAGTTTATATTGCCCCCTTATTATTTTTAAAATGAGTATTTCCTTAAGCCTACTTCACCCTTACCACCAAACACAGCAACAGCAAAACAAACTGTGTTATTTGCTTTATCCCATTCCGCAGGGCGGTTTTGGGTAAGTCAGATCATTGGTATTGCACCTTTTTGGCTTCCATATGACAAGATTATCTTTTAACAATGATTTATTGTTCCCATTAAAGCTGAAGAGATCACTTGATCATGAAAAGGCCAGACACTAACATCATTCAGGGCTTTGGAAACTTTCTTAGACCTCATTTTTCAGCTACCCTGAGTCAGAGAGCTCATAGTATTGATGGTAATACTGGTATTGCTTTCTAGCTGCTTAAGAAAATGTATGAGCAATAGAAAATAATCCTGAACACTGAGGTCAAAACAAGAAGATTTTCATATATACTTTCTTGTTTGTACATTATATGATATATTCAAATAGCAAGCTTATGAATCCTTTTATTTCTAAAGAACACAAATTCTGGCTACTCATTTTTAAAAAATTATACCACACGTTTCTTGTGAATCGTATTTTATTATTCCTTACAAGCCAAGCCATAAGAAACTGAACTAACACCATGATGACATAACTAAAGGCAGAGACCATTTAGTGGGGAAAGAACATCAGATAAGAATCAAAGGATCTGTCTCCTTATTTTAATTCTGAGCTATTTGTAAGTCTAATAGAATCTATTTTAACCATTTTTAACCTCAGACTCTTCATTTCCAAAATGGGAATAATGTTAAGAATGTGTGGATTATAAAAATTGAATCAACTGACTGATAATTAGTATTTAATTAAATGACAAGAGGTTAGAAGAAAGAGGATCGATATTACTTAGCTTTCTCCACCCCCCCCCCCCCCCCCCCCCCCCCCCCCCCCCCCCCCCCCCCCCCCCCCCCAGTAGTAACAATACCAAACATTAACAATCAAATGTTTTTTGCTTCCTATGTGATTGAATTTTCTTTGATGATGATGATTATTTTTTTTCTAAAAAGAGAAATCATATATGAAAACAATGGAGGCTTCTTTCTATCAAGAGTTTGATCTCATTGCTAGCCAAATTCATAGAACTTCTAGATTCCTGGGCAGAAAAGAAAAAATTAATTTCTTTTGGTAGATAAGTATTTGTTGTGGAAGATGACTGTATTCTACAGAAAGTTTAGTCCTGTTTCAGTTGTGGCTTTTCCATGTAGATTTGGCCATTGCCTTTAGAAATTAAATCACAGTTATGAAATTTTCACTGTGAAAACCCTTAGAATATTTATGAAATTCCATAATCATTATCATCATTATTATACCAAACCATCATCATCACCTTCAGAATTAATGAGCAATTATTAAAAGCTTAGTGGGAAAGTATACTAAGCTTACTTCTGCTTTAACTACACTCTGTAGCACTGGTTCTTGACCCTGATTGCATATTAGAATTGTATTGCTTGTCTACCACTGCCTCAGAATATCACTGCCAATTTAGCTGTTTAAAGCAATACAAATTTATTATCTCACAGTTCCTGTGGGTCCAAAGTCTGGGCACAGCTCAACTGAATCCTCTGAAAGTTTGTAATCCAGGTGTCAACCAGGAGTGGATTCTTGTCTTGGGGTCACCTGGGGACAGGTTCACATGGTTGCTAGCAGAACTGAGTTCCTTGTGGGTTATTGGACTGAAGGCCTTTGTCTATTGGTAGCTCTTTTCCAGAGGCCTTATAGACCATCTCATAACATGGCAGCTTGCTTCTCAAAGCAGCAAGGGAGAGCGAGATTAGAAGCAAGACTGAAGTTAAAATCTTATTTAACAGAATCATGAAGGTCAGATCCCATCACCTTTACTTCTTTGGTTAGAAGCCAGTGAAAATTCTCACCCACACTTGGGAGGGGGAGGGGTTAACAAGGATGAACATGAAGAAGTGGGGATAACTGAAGGACATCTGAGTCTGTCTGCCACAGCAATCAAGTGGTGGAGCTTTTCAAAAATAAATATTTTGAAGCTCTCTCATAGAAGCTCCCAAGTATAAAGTCCCAGATTGTAGTTCTAAATATGTGGTTTAAAAGAGAAACTCTGCAGAGGAGTCAGGTGCACAGCAAGGTTTGGGAATCTCCTTCATAGCATCTTGCCAGCTCTGTTCGGGCTCTCCACTGGACATATGACTTACCAAGACTAAGATAGATGAAGGTGAAGCAAATCAGAAATAGACTATAGACCCCTTTTGTGTTAACCAGTTTTCTTGTGAGGGGAAGCGTTCTCTTGGTTTCTAATGTGACAATGTTCACTAACTTCTATAAACTGAGTCATTAATGTAAAAAAAATACCATGGATGAGACAGGTATGTTATTCATATGATTAAAATTATGTACATTGCTGCAATTTTTTTTTGTACCAAGGATTAAACCCAGGAGCATTTAACTACTCAGCCACATCCCCAGCTCCTTTTTATTTTTTATTTTGAGACAGGGTCTTGCTAAGTTGCTGAGACTAGCTTTGAACTTGCATCCTCCTACCTCACCATCCAGAGCCTCTGGGATTACAGGCATGCACCACCTATAGGCATGCACCACTGTGCCAGCTGCAATCATTTTACAATGTGTAGATTCTGGAATAAATGAAAAGGAAAGATGTTTTACCTAATAATTTGCTGACAAAACTTAAGAGTAAATAACATTGAAAAATGCTGTACCAAGGCTGATGATAGCTAGTGTTTAATTGAGAATCTATTACATTGGTCAGTGCTCAAAGTTAGAGGTATTTCTGACCCTCATAAGTTTGCAATGTAGATAAATTTTGTTATCCACATTCTCCACAGAAGAAGACCATACTTCAGAAAGATTAAGTAACTTTCCTAAGGCCACAGAGTTAATATATTAAGAAGCCACAACACAAATCCATTTAAAACTTACTACAAAAAATACACACACACACACACACACACACACACACACACACACACACACGTATGTATTGCCTGGTTGTTGGATTCACTTTATCATGGGAGAGGGGTCAGAGAGAGGTTTTTCTTCTTTTTATCATCAAAGAATCAATAACCACTTATTCTCATTATAATGTTGTGTTTTCCTGGTGTCCAGCCTGTAGGAACCTTTTATAAGAGAAAATTCCATTTTAAAATGCCCTTTTAATTAAGAATCCTCCCTACAAGTACATTGATGATGGAAAAGTTGATTCATCTGTGTATCTCCAACATAGCAAAGTGCCTGATATTTCATATGCACTTAAAAAAAAAAGTGTTCCTACAAAATAAATTGAGAGAATGAGTTTCTAATACAAACCAACTCTGTCTAATGATCTCATTGGTACATTGTGTTAGGTTCCATTTCCTGTATGTTTCAGCAAAGAAATCACATGCTATATTTTACGTTGTATTTTTTCTCAGAGGGCTATAAATTAGCATTTGATGTTCGTGGATGTAAGAATCATGGGACAGAAACAAATTGTGAAGAATCCCATAACCCCATTCCCTGCCTCAATAAAACAAAGCTTCAGGGGAGTTAACTTAGTTTTCCTCAACACAGGACATTATTAGCAATTAAACACATCAGACATTATCAGAAATAATGGTGTAACCAGATTTGCCATCTTACCCCTTCAAAATGCTGGGAATGACTTGTTAGGAAGAAAACTGGATTTGGATAAATAGCAATGAAACTATTCTGCTCTTGTTAACTCCAGTGCCCTGAATTTTGTAAGTATCTCTTTTGTTTTTGTTTTCACACAGGAAATCCCTGTTGCTAGTAATTACAGCTTTAATGACTCACGTATATTTATATAGCACCTCTCTTCCAAGGTGCCCCACATACTTTAGTAACATTTCCCTACAAAGTGTGCTGCTGAAAGAAAAAGTATTCTCATCTCCTTAAAGCTGTTTTTGAAAAGAAGGTAACAGTTTCAGGGACAGGAAGGAATTTTTTTCAGGTCCTCATGAACACCCTGAAGATATGTGTCCAAAGTTTGGAAATGCAGGGGCTGCAGAGTCAAATTAAAGTCTGAATACCTTGTAGTCACAAAGACATCAAACTCCTTTCTCTTTCATGCTTGCCCACTGGAGAAGGAGTGGCCGGTAACCTTTTTAGCTTTCCTTCTCTCTGGGGATCCCAGAACAGCAGGATTTATATGGAGCTAAGAGGTGAGCTCAATAAAATCAGATTTTTATTTTACATCATTCATTTGACACATATTTAAAGAGTTCTTACGAGGTGCCAGGCATTAGGTGGGATACTAAAAACACAACAATGAAAGGAACAAGCAATATTTCCAGGCACATGGAGCCTCCAATTCATATACCTTCCAGTCTGCTGGCTAAGAACACTGGTGACTTACTCAGTGTTAAGTAGTGAGAAAATATCAGGAACTGAAGGCCTCCCCTGTTCTGCTCCCTTTTTCTCCTAAATAAGCCGAAGGATTGGTTGCATTGTGGCATCACCATTTTCTTATCATTTTTACTTCTCCAGATTGCCTTTGTGTGGCCTCATTGCCCCCTGCTAACTTCTTCCTGAGTGAGTGTCCTGTTCCCCCTTCTTCTTACTCTATTCCATCATAATGGACTCACTCAGATTCCTGTGCTCAGGGTTTTGAAATCATCCCATCAATGTCCCTTTAGCCTTTTGGGCCAGAGAATGTATTATAATTAGATAGGTACCATGGTACAGTAGAAATGTCCTTCAGAGAAAGAGGCACACTACTGTTGGTTTTGCTTCCTGATAAACTCTTCCCTTGACACAAGTCTCAAGAGGAGTTAGCTTTTCCACTCTGCTCCCATAGCATTTTGTACCTATGGTTCAGTGCTGATTTTAGTTAATTTCCCATCCCATCTCTCGCCCTGCCTCACTGTTACATGTTGGAGGGTGAGCTGGGCTTCAGTCACCTGAAGATTCTGAATTATGTCCATCATGTGCCATTCTTACTGTAGATTTTTAATACCCTGTTTTGAAGGGTAAGAGGACTGCTAGGTCCTCTTATTTTTGCTTCCCAAAATACTCCTTATTCCACTTCTGTCCTCAGATATCTACCTGACTTTAAACCAGGGTCAGTCATCACCCAAAGCCTAGTGGGGCCAAGTGTGCCTTCAGAGCCTTCTGGTCACCCTCCCCTCAGCCCTAGCACAGGGAAGACTTTGAGTCTTACTGAGCCCACCTTCCCCACACTTAAGAGCCACATACCCCCAGCACCTTTTCCATTCTCCCACTCTTCCTTTTCCTTCACCCACTCTCTACACATTAGCATTCCACCTCATCAGAGTGTGCTCCAACTTTGCAAGATGATAATCAATTGGTAGATTAGGCTCTGTGACTCCTGGGAAGTATATTGTCAGGGACTTCATTGGAATCAGGACGATAGTAAGGATTTCAGTTTGTACATAAAGTATTCAGTTTGTACATAAAGAAAATAATGTTGACTCTTTAAATCATAGCATTTCACAACTATAATTGAGCCTTGCCTGGAATTTTCTGTTTCTGACCCCCCAAAAATGTTGTATCTCTCATGTGTTTGTTCAATCTTACTTCTGAATTAATATAGCCCTCTCAAATTCTAAATCTAAATTTAATTTCTGACAGCACCACCTTCACTACTAGCCCAGTAACCTAAGAATCCCTTCCAATTAAAAATTTAACAAGCTACCAAATGCAACCAAAATGCAAAAGGCCACATACAGAATCACTGAAAACACTTTTTAAATGGTGAAGTGCATCTTGTAGATAAATTCAAATCTTCAAATTATAAAAATGGAAATTCAAAAATAGAAAAATAATTGTAGATATCTTTATATCTGCTTCTTCATTTGTAACACCTTGTATTTTTATGGAAGAAAGAATATTAAGGCATTTTTTTTTATTTCCCAGAAATAATCAAAGGAAGCGCTAACTACAATGCAGCTTCATGACTCAAAAGTCTGTAACTGGTATTAATGAACTTTTTAAATGCTAATTTTAATGCTTACTCCAACAGAAAGATGCCTTAAAGCAAAACTTCACATTTCTTATCTGCTAAAAGCAATGTGTTTGCATCCCTTACAAAATAAAATGGTTGAAATAAGATTTTTAAATGGCTTAAAGTTTCAAGGACTTCTCTTGTTCACAGTTATTCTTCTAGAGAAAAGAAATTTATAAAATCACATCCCTTAATGGTCCCTCTGCTAGAAAATGGAAGTACTCCCAAATAAGTTCCACTGTAGGAAAATCAAAAATAACATGTAAACTACAAATATGTTAGCCAATTGAGAATATTTATTAACTAAATAATTTAATAATAAAGAAAATGCCTACTTGATTAATTGTTACAGAGTAAAAATTACAATAAAACTGTCTTGATCAGTGCTTTGCAGAAGCGCCATTACTGTCTGTGCAGTTGTTTAACAAGGATTTAATTGGAAAGATAAGTGAATGCACATTTAAAAGTATTGTTAATTTGCTTTATAATCACCCCATCCTTCACAGTATTGACAGCACAAGGCACAAACCCCTTTCTGTTTTACAAGTATTATTTTCCATATGTGCACAATAAATTCTGAAGCAGTAATTGGAAATTTTATGGGTTCCAACATACCTACTATAGTGGGTTTGGAGGTGCACTTTCTTTATGAGAGGTAACCCAGGTCTAGCTGTTGGAAATGAGTGACAAATCTTTATCTATTTCCTCCTTCTATTACAGATCAAAAATCATATTTTATCCATTTCTAAAAAAAAGTTATTTCATACATTTTATGTCTAATAAAATCGGCATTGAGATTAAAAAAAAAACTTGCCTAGGTTCTTTTAGTTAGTGACTGTATTATTTTCTTTAAAATGTGCATAAGCAGTGACAGTTCTAATCAAGGATGGTTTCTAACTATGTGACAACTGTATCTGAAAATAGTTATACTTAAACCTCTTGAAGAAGAGAAAATGGGAAAAAGAAGATTGTTTATGAATGACTATCTCTACAGTCACATGCACACACACACACACACACACACACACACACACTCACTGGCATCATCTGGTCAAAAATCTAATCAGCATGGTTTACAAAATAATGCAAATCTAATGCCTTACATTTCTAAGAAGTTGGAACTTTAGCTAACAATACTTCCAATGCCTAAAGTTCAGAGAATTTCTTTATTGTCCAAAGAGTCTAAAGCTGCTTTGGAAGCAGGTCATCTGCTCTATCCAGGGGGAAAATAAAGTGAGGGCCTGATGTATTTGCTGATTTGCACAATCCCCATGTTTCATTTCAAAAGAGAAAAGAAATGCCACTATAAGCCTTGCCATGAAAATGGTAAAAAATAATTGAACGAAGCTTGTTCGAGTTACCTCCTTCTTCTCTACTGATGATGGTTGCCCCATTATGATGAGTGGGAGTGTCCCCAAAGTGTCTCATGTAAGGAACACCAAAATCATGAAAATATATGGTGATGCTTAATATCCCCCTTGACTATGCTTGAATTGGCAGAAATAGTTTAACTTTAACTGTGGAGTTTGTTTGTTTTTTCTATAGACAGTAAACCCTTAAAACATGAAACCATAGAAATTATTTTGAAGAAAATTTACCTTTGTATACTTTTCTCTATAAACACCTTTGCATGTCATCTCTATATATTATCATAGAAAATTATTATCTTTAGTCTGGCTATGCCTCTAAACTCCTTGTATCTTTTATACTTATAGGGTAAAATGAGATCTGTTTTGAGTTTCACTTATCTAAAGATTTGCCAATAAATGCTAATGTACAGCCATTAATACCAACTCACCAGTCATGTGACTCTTTCTTCATTCCAACAAATAACACATGTATCTCCTACCTTCCCCGGTAAAAATTATTACATGCTGGATTTCATTCTCCTTGTATGTGTATATATTTGTGTATTGTGAAAGCAATACACAGACACATGTATATATACCCTCTAAAGATTATTTTTATTTCTTATTTAAATTTCTCCATCAGAGCCATGGATTTTAAAACCATTTGTCTCGGGTGAAAATGTCTTTGGGACCAAGACCTATACATGCCCCATTTCAACTAGCGAGAGCTGAGACTGGTGCAATAATGAAATGTCCAGCTGTCCTTTAATTAACTGGAATGAGGGAAATGTAATGTTTGATGAGAGAATCAGGATTCTGTGAGAGATAATGGGAAGACTATATGTTTCTCTGCCTTCCTGCATATGACAGAGCCATGGGGTGCAGGAGGGAGATGAGGCTTTTTTATGCTCCAGTAGGGGGAGCTTTCTTTTCCCTACTGTAAGAGCAGCATGGTGCATGTGTTTAAATACGCCATCCTAAAATGCAGACTTTTCATTTTCATTTTGCAAGTGGGAAATTTCACTATGTGATGGGCACATTACTCTTCTTAGCGACACATTTTGTGCAAACTCATTTGGGAAAGAATAGGAAATTTAGAATACTGCCTTCATATTTCTTCTGGAAATGTTAGCCTGAGTCCATTATTTTCAAACCTGATGAGGATTACAGTTCATTTGTATTTCACAGCAACCCATATTGTATTCTGTTTTGTGGAGTAAATAAGAGATGATACTGTTCTAATAGTGCTTGTATTTTGCTTTCCATATGAATAGTCTTATTCTGGGGGCAAGAGAGAAGGAAAAGGAAGCAGAGACTGGAGTACTCAATTTAGCCTTCTCTAGATGCAATGTGTTATTCTGACAAAGAAGTGCCCTGAATTATTTTATAAATAATCTAAACTGGAGGAGGTGGAATATAAACTCACTTAGGTCACTGAGTATATCCATATTCAAATGACATTATAAAAAGCACTGTTCAGTAGCACCCAAATCTCTCTTATTTAACCATGTCTAAAATACTTGTGGACTAACCTGATTTGATGACAGTGTAGGTGGATGCTTATGTGCCACTGAAGGGAATTCTTTACAAAATAATTTTCCACCAGTATTTCACTGTGCCTGACATATTGCAATTAGAAAATCAATTCATCTGGCTAAGGCAAGAAAGGCAAATAACTTCACCTTTTATAATAAATAATGGTTGGTTGTTAGTGACTGATTAGATGGCTGTGTTAAGAAGGGTACTGAAGCATTGTTTTAATTAAATAAGTAAGAAAGAATTCACTGATCAAATAGTGAAATATGACATGGGGATATTTTATTTTGTTTTGTTTATTTTATTTTATTAGTACCAGGGATTAAACTTAGGGGCACTGCACCACTGAGCCATATCCCCAGCCCTATGTTGTATTTTATTTAGAGACAGGGTCTCACTGAGTTACTTATGCCTTGCCATTGCTGAGGCTGGCTTTGAACTCGAGATCCTCCTGCCTCAGCCTCCTGAGCCACTAGGATTATAGGCATTAACCACCAAACCCGGCTACATGGGTATATTTTAAAACATCTAAAGATCCTCTATGTACATGCTATTTACTTTGTTTCTGTTAAGGTATTATATAAGAAAAGTGGGCTTTTACAATGAAAATGCCATGTGAGGCTTATACATTGTGGAAATATTATAAATATGTATCTGTATCAGGCAGGACAGCAGATGATCTAATGAACCTTCCAGGGAAAACAGCAAAAAAAAAGGAAATTTTGGAAGAGCCACAAGAAGATTATATCATTAAAAAATGAAGAACTGGGAACAGTCTGTTTTGCTTCAGGGAAAAATTAAAATCCTTAATTCAAACAATGAGTTGGATGAAAAAGCCATATTTTACTTAACCATTCACTAGAGCCAACCCTGTTCTACCACTTAAAAATTCCTTTTTGGTATAAGGTATGGTCAAGATTATTTTGGTTGAGTCTCATTCATTGTGCAAACCATATACTGAGTTAACTGCCATGGGAATGAATTAAAATTCAAAATGGTTTTCCACAGAAAACATGTCCCAGCTGAATGTAGTGGTGCTTGCCTGTAATCTAAGCATCTTGTGAGGCTGAGGCAGAAGGATCACAGTTCCAGGCCAGCCTCAACAACTTAGTGAGACCCTGTCTCAAAAAGGACTGCTTGGGATGTAGGTCGGTGGTAAAGCACCCCTGAGAACCAGTACTGAAAAGAAGAAGAAAGAGAGGGAGAAGGAAAAATATCCCAGTCCATTTGATGACTTCAGCTGGTAACCATAAACACCATCTTTATTCCATAAAGTTGTCATCAAACTAGAACTAACCTTCCTATAGGGAAGATAAAAGAAAATCACTTGAAATAGAGAAAACTTTCAGTTTTGATATGTCAAAGCCAAGTCTTCCTACTTTGCCTTCATTTCTTTTGGGCTCAGGCTGATGAGATTTGTTTTCATTAATACAAATTTTTAAACAGGCCTGAAAAAAATAGGTGAAGCCACCATCTACAGCATATCTCAATATTCCATGTAACCAATACATTGGCTTTGAACAGGCTTTCTGTCCACCCTTTCTATCAGCCTAAATGTAGTACTCTTCAATGGGGGCTATAAGGAAATGTTGACTTTTTGATTTAGTTGCATATTTGTTCTTTCAGTATATAAGAATTCTATAGCTGAAACACTCATCACTATTAGGGAAACAAAGCAGTAAATGAAATGTAGACTTAAGTCAGAACTGTTTTGATTTCAAGGGACAGAAATCCATCCAAATTGGCTTAAACAAAAAAAGACATTTTTATGTAACTGGAAAATTCAGGAAATGACTGGCTTCAAGCATGACTAAATTCTAAAATTTAAACAGCATCATTAGGACCTCGTCTCTCTTCTCAGCTCTGCTCGCCTACATGTTATCTTCATTCTCTGCCTTCATGTGGTGATAAAATGATCACCAGCAGCTCAAGGTCAACATGGTCCCAGCTTCTCATTTATCGGAAATCTCTTTTCCCCATTGAGCCTGATTATTATTAAACAAAACTGGATAACTAACCAATCCCTGAATCAATCACTATGGCTAAGTGGCTAAGGAAAAGGGATGAACTGACTGGTTGATATCAAGGTGACATGTTCCACATTTGGAGGTAGAGACCGAGGTCCACACAGGCACATAATCAGAGATAGGAGGAGGCAGATACTCCTCAAAAGAACTTGGTGCACTATCCCGGAAGAAAATGCTGTCTACAATGAGTAAGTCAACTTTTACAGTTAAGTCAGTGAATACCTCATTGTAGGGACTACTGTGTGGAAGACATCAGGCATCTCTCAAGCAATACTCTTACTTGCAAGCATTTTTTGAACCTACTTAAAACTCACCAGGTAGATTAATTTTACAGGGTTTGGGAAGTTCTTTAAACATGCATAAATTGCTCTGGGAGATGATATACACAAACCTTGCTGTAATTGATTTGTTCAGGAAAGAAGTAATTATATCCAAGTTAAGTTGGTGATCCTACTCAGGCACAAGTGTGGCCCCTCAGATGTCCTGAACATTCCATTAGTATATAATTGCTGAAATTAAAAAAAAATGCTTTCAATACATTTTAGGCAACCAACATTGAAAAGACAAGAAAAAAATCTGTTGTTTAAGCCAAGTACATGAAGGAACACAAGCATCTATGGACATATATATATATATATATATATATATATATATATATATATATACACAATTGCAACACAGAGTATGAAATAGGAGAGACTTAACCTTGGACAGGCAAAGGTAAATATTGAGAGGGTCAGAAGAATGATGTACAGTTATGTAGCTGAAAATCTGGTTAAGACTTGATAGCAAATACAGTCCAGCAAAGAGTCTGTCAGTGGACTATTGAGATCTTCGGTGACTCCAAGCTGTGAAAAAAATCCCCAGTGACTGTCTAGACATAAAAAAAAGGTCGTTTTTTGGTCAATATTCTGGGTCATTGTTATTGGCATCTGTGCAGAAGAATATGCCTTCATAGAAGAAGAGAGAACTGTTTACTTGTTTTTGTTATATCAGGGACACATGACAAAACATTCAAATATAATGCAAATAATTGCAAACTGATGTATCCAGCTGTTTAAAAGTTAATAAATAATTTAGCTTTTACACATGGGCAACCCTTGCTAAAAAACTACAAATCAGAACTCTTCAGTTTGAATCTATTTTATTTTGTTAATAGATGAGCTAATTTGATAGGCATTTAATTGTATAATGTATTATTAGCCATTTTCTTTGGCATACCATTAACTTTAAGTAGTATTAATATTTAACATTTATAATACACACTACAAAGTTCTTATTTTTTCCAGCTAAACAGAAAATGTGCATTGATAGTAAATCTCTTTAAAGTGGGTTTTAAGAGGCTCAGTATGCAAAACTTGTTCCATTTATACTGTTTGATCAGAAATACTCAAATGCCACAGCATAATAAGGCAAATGCTGTAAGATGACAATGATGCCAAAACTGTATTATGATTTTGTATTCAAATACAATGCACTGCATAATTAGGCATAATTATATAATTTGAATATTTAAAAGAGCATTTAAAATGTGATAGGAGGCATCTAAGTACATCGACTTCTCAGGGATGGTTAAATCAGGGGTATAAAGTTGGGATGCATATTTGTTATTCAATGGGAAACTAGTTCAAACACAAGTTTTCTAGAAGACTTGTAGCTGACTCAAAATCATGAGTGCTAACTCTTGTCTGGGCAGATTTGTATCTGTTTGAATTTGCCCTACCGCTGTTTTCTCTCCTTGATTTAAAGTAAAAAAAAAAAAAACAAAAACAAAAACAAAAAAAACTCTGAGTTAGGACTTATCAGTCCCAGTCTCTGTGTGGATCAGTTTGATGCTCTTGACTCCATGGATACAACTTGTACCCTCAATGCAGACCTGTGCTCCCAGAAAGATTTGCCCCAATCACAGGGTGAACTGGGCCAGAAAGAATGGAGCACTCAAATTCATCCAGAGTTCCACAAAGATTGCTGGAAGGATTTACTCCATGGAGTAAATCCCTTCCGTGGAGTAAATCCCTCAGATCTTTTTGTCAACAGGGGAGAGTGCTGACAAGGCAACTTCTGAACTAGAAGGTGAAGCTCTATTTCTTATTAATATAGATCTTGAGGGTACATCTTTAAATAAGCAAGAATTAAGATTCTGAGTTTTTTTTATTTTTTTTAACCCTCTCCACTCAGAGCTTTTTCCTTCATTAGCAGCACTGGAACAATGCTTGCTTTTACTAAGAAAGAACGCTGGGAGTTGAAGAAAACACTCTTTTTCTAATCCTGCCTAAATTTTCAATGATCTGAACACAGGGCCAACAGGCCAGGCTTATGTCATATTCTAAAATTAGAGGAGAAACTCATGCAATTTGTTTCTACTTCATATTTATTTAGTAGTGATTTGATTAGTGAGCTAAAGATGGAGAGGTGAAAGGAGTTGTCCCAATTCAGAGTATTCAATATGTCAATTTTTTCAGAGATTTGTGTCATTGCAATTAAATAGAAAATGAAAAGGCAAAACGAGAGATTTCCTGTGTCTGTTAGTACCAAAGCCAGATACGTTCCTCCAGAGCTCATCATGTCCTCCAGGAGCTGACCACATCCAATTATTCCCAACCCACGCCCGACATAAAGCTTATGCTCCTGCCAGCAAATGTAATTATTGCAGGCAGAGAATGGTATGTTTGTTTCCACCTCTATGACTGGCTGCTACCAACAGATTCTCTGTTCTCAGCCGCTTCTTTCCCTGAAATTGTCTTGCTTAGCACATTTTGCAAAACTCAACTGGAGTTCCAAATTCCTTTGATGAATTCAGCTTATTTTCTTACTCATCCCTCTTTTATAGGTGCTTGAAAATTGTTAATATGCACTTAATAATAATTAAGGCCTTAAAATAAACTGTTCTATATTTAATTTCCTTCATCATTACATATAATGTATATATATATATATGTATATACTAGTACATAATCCTAATTAATATAAGTAATTTTCACTTTAAATGAATTGATCTATATCCTAGTTTCCTTTATCATTACATATATATTAGTACATAATCCTAATTAATGTAAGCAATTTTCTCTTTAATTTATGCTCTTAGGCCATGTCTACCCAACCAAAACCATCTAGACTCATGGATAGAATCATAATAACCCCCAAACTTCCCAGAAAAGTTCTTGTGATATAATGGATGTTCAGTAATGATGGTGATAACAATAATTGATATTTTGGGGGCTCTTATCATGGACTAGGTTCTAGGTGATGACCAGCATATATTAGTGATCACCATAATAATCCTGTATAGCAGGTGCCATTGTTATTTCCATCTTCAGATGAAAAAACCTAGGAATAGTGACAATTCAATTTAGGGCACAGAACTGGTAATCGGATTTAAACACAGGTACACTTGAATAGAGTTCCTTAAAACGGTTCAAGGATTGGAGTTTCTCCCTCATAGTCACTTCATTGATGTGAAGGTAATTTGAGAATAAAGAACACCACATGGCACTTTCTTTTCCTGAAAGACATTAGCTTTAAAGACTCTGAAAAATGATAAGTATCATTTAACATTCCTTTATTTCAATTGTTTACAATGTAGCAGGTTTTGCTTCTGCATGCTGAGAAGTCTTACTTGAGTTTAATATGGGGTGTGATATAGGGCATGCACATCTTTTTTTTATTGTAAGACTTTCTGTTTCACACCCCCATACCTTGCATCCATGTATTTGACAGATGGTGTCCTGCAAGGCAATGGCCAGTAAGAGGCATGATTGCACTAAATTGGAAGCATGAGGCAAAGAGGTGTGTTTTTATTAGGGGGGCAGGGAAGAAATTTGAGGGTAGTGGGTTAGAAGAAATCATCCACAGATGCTGATCTCTGTCTGTTAGTGGATGTGATTTTTGAATTGTGGTAATTCCTGTTTCTGTGACAGTTCATCAAAAATTGAGGGCACCACTTTTGAAAATTACCCGTGGTTTCATTTCCAAACTAGATGCAGACTCTGTGCCTTTGATTATTAGAATTATTCAACTCAGTTGGGGCAATGAGGAGGGGCATTGGTAAATACTACCCCAACTGATATTCTGTAAGAGATTCCTTGCAGCAGCATGTGGTGGCAAAGCAAACTCCACCACTTTTTAACAAGCATTATCTAAACATTCAGTGGCAATCCATGAGTGAGCCTAAGTGACAATTTGGAAATTTATTTCTCTCCTTCAGAAATGACTATGTGGGTTGGGGGTAGTCAGACTGAAAGATGAGGAGACAAATTTTTCTCTACTTTTGTTAAGCATTTTTAGATAAATTGTGGAAGGCAACTCAACAAAATGTCTAGGGTTTCTCTCTTCCCCAAAAAATGTCTTTTAAAGTTATAAAATACATCTCATGCTAACTTCCTAATGGATGAGAAGGAGATAACACTTCAACAACTTTACACAGTTAACACCAATTCCATAGCTCCTTTAGCAAAAGGTAAATTTTGGAAACTGCTTTGCTTTCAATCTATCAGGTACTGACTAGGGTTGATCCCCAGATTTATCTTCAAGGGAAGGGGAACACTCAGATGGAAGGTGTGGAATGGAGGATGTGTGATAATTTAGAGATGATCATGCATTGGCTACATCAACTGCAAGAAAATCATTTCTGTTGTTCTCATGTATAGAGCTCAGCTACTCTCAGGTTCTTCCTGCCATTGTAAAGAGATGGGGCTTAAATTCCAAAAGGCATTATAAGAGAAGCAGGTTGTTGATCCACATAAAGGCATGTCAGGGATTATATAAGTGGCCAGTAATATAAACATCAAGCTATCTACCAACAGTGAACAGTTTATCACATAAATATAATTGTCTTCTTTTAGAATAATAATAATAGCTGAGTCCATATATTACATATTATTTAAAATTGTTCCAGAAAGATATATTAGTCCCATAGAAGAAGCAAGTCTTTCTCCAGAGGAGGACAGAAGTAATTTTATTATATTGAAATGTCATTTGTTGAATTTGTTTGTTCCCAGTAGTAGTTTCACACACATTTTTATAAACTGTTACTTTTATAGAAAGGTAAGTTATTGGTGATGGATATTGCTTGCATTCATAAAGAAAAGAGATGGA
Organism: Tamias sibiricus; assembly: GCA_025594165.1. Lineage (NCBI taxonomy): Eukaryota > Metazoa > Chordata > Mammalia > Rodentia > Sciuridae > Tamias > Tamias sibiricus. Next base: position 148,196,493 of record CM046660.1, on the reverse strand, counting down.
GGATGGAAGGGGTCAGAAAGGTGGTTGGCAAGGATATACTTAATGGAATTTATTTAAGCCAGTGAATTCTGAAAATTAATACAATTTCTGTGAGGGACATTTCTAAGTTTTTGTCTGAATTTTTTTAAACATGGAGATCAAATTAAAGCCCAGACCAGAATACATTTTAAGAGCAAAGATAAACTAACTATCTTTATATTTATAAATAATTTTGAATAAAATGGAGATCTTCACAGTTTTATTTTTATATTTGAACTGGTTAATATAAAATATGAATTGTATTAATTTATAGTTAAATGTCTAGTACTAATTCTTAGGTGTTTCATTGGTTGAGAAAGTCAGTTTCTCCTATCATTTCTGACAATTTCAACTAAACCTGTTGTTTATGTAAATTAAGTAAAAGTTTTATTGGTAAACTTGAAATTTTAGAAAATTTTAAACTAAAATATTTCTAATTCTTTTTCTCTTTTTACTGACAGATTTTAAAATGCAGTAAGAGAAAACACCACCCTAGATTCATATTTCACATTTTCTGCACTTGAAAACATGCATTCTACTGAAGTTATATATTTGGAGGGGAGAGTCCTGACATTTAGTGCCCAAAAAGACTTGAATAAAGCTATCATGACAAATGTAGGGCAGGCTGGAGAATCAGTAGAGATCAAGTCTTCATTGATGTAGAAGCATCTGAACACACACAATCTGTTCATTTGTAGCATCCTAACAAACTTAAAACTCTAGAAGAGAATTGCAGTGTTATTGCATTGCAATCTAGATGATTAGAGCATTTAAAAATCTGGCAGTATAGACACATCCCACAAATCTATAGAAGCCAATTGAAGTCAAACTGTAATTCAGCAAAGCAATCTTTATGAATGTAAATAAGTCAGGTCATACATCTTTTATTTTTAATTGCAAATTTTAAAATTCTTTATTTCTGAACAATTCTGAAAATAAAATATGGTCAGCTCAGAGCCACTAGCAGATAAAAATCTCAAATTCTAAATAAGCCCAAGTTATTCATTTTTTACTTTGAAATATCTGGCAATTATCTTTGTATTTGTATCTTACTTTTTGCTTTTAGAACAATTTTATATTTTGTAAGCATACTGATGAAGACATTGAGAGACAGATCAGAAACATACTGAACAATGATTCAGAAATCATTCTGTGATTTAAAATATCCTTCATAGATTTAGACAAATCCAAGATAAATCTCACAGGGAGTTCACAACCCCATAAACAACTAAAGCTAAAAGAATTCAGAGATTTTCTTCCTCGTGCCTTTCTTCATAATTGTTTATTGACTGAATAGACAAAGATAAAAGCACCTTAGCCCAAACTTCATGCAACTATGTTGCTGAATGTTAAAAGAATATTTAAACTTTTTATATTAAAATATTAAACAACTGTTACAAAAATTCAAATAATGCACACAGACACAGAAGAAATTTCATCATTTAATCATTGCATAAGTAAACATATGGCTATATGCTCTTACACACATGTGAATATGATAATATTTAGTGAACAAAATGCTAGGTGATGCTTTGTGTGTTGTTGTAGACAGATGGATAGAGATGGATAGTCAGGGGCATAAAACATGATAGACTTCAGTTATTATTCCTTAATAAAATGTTTTATGATGATTTTTCCTCAAGTTTTAAGGAAAAAAAAATGAGTTGGAAATAAGTGCCTGAAATAAATGATTATTTAACCCAAGAGATAGATCCTAAAAATAATCAATCATTAAGAAAAATTAAGAAATTAAAGCCCTTGAAAAGTGGTCTTCATTTTAGACAAGATGAAGAAAGATTTAAAAAAATGTATAAATATAAATAAAAATAAGAAAAGAAAGTTCTTTCTATAAAGTTATAAGTGTAGGTATTTTTCCTTCCAGATGGTCCAATTTATTTAGAATTTTATTATCGATGAGGTCAACATTTACATTCAAAATCATATCCTCAGAGTTGATTAGTGTTAGTTTTATGTTGCTAAAGAAAAAAATGGCCAGCCCCTATTCACTTTGATTTCTTTGTGTATTGTATTTTATCATTCAGTTCCTTTTCCAGAAAGGATCATGAGCAGTCAGCACCCAAATTTTGGAATGCTTCACAATGTCTGTATATGGTTTAAGGATCATGCTATGGTATCAAATCATAAAGATAGATAAACATTAATTTTTTCTGATTTTTAAATACCTATTCATTTGGCACTGAGTGTTGCTGAGAAGCAGTCTAAGGCCAATCTTTTCCCTCCCTTTTAATATCATTTACCTGTCCTGCCTGGAAAACAATATGGCTTTTTCTTTATCCTTAAATTTTAGTAATGTTCCTAGGATATGCTAGATTGTTCATCTTTTCCTGAGACTAATTATTTCCTTTTCTATTTCTAAAAAACTTTTTTCTATTATGTCTTTAATTGTGTTTTCTGTTTGATTTCTTCTATTCTTTTCTTCAAGAGCACTAATTCTATTTCTCTTCAGTATTATAATCACCTTTATCCATGTACATTAAATTTGTTCATATATATATTATATGCTTAAAATTCTCATTTTACATAATTCCTTCTAATTTACATACCAATCTCTGCTTTCAATTCATGTGCATTGTATTTTGACTTTACTTTGACATAAGGGTTTTTTATTCCACATATATTCTGAACTGTAACAGCTTGCTTTTCATCTCTTTGAATGTATAGTTATTTTTAAAAACTCCTTCTGATATTATGTGGAAATCAATTTATTTAAAACTACAGGTGAATATTTGTCTGAACTCTTAGTTTCTGGACAAAAATCCTCTTATGATTTATACCCATCTTCGTTTTTATTTGGGCTTCATCAATTGTCCCATAATTACTACTCCTTATATTTTTCTGAGTAGTATTGATTCTCAAATTTGGATACTGAGTATCTCTTTTTTTTTTTGTTGTAAGCTGCCTGGTACCGTAAACCGGGATAAAAACTCTCGGAGGCAGAGTGAAGCTTTTACTACTTTTACTTCTACTTTCTTAGAGCTTAGAGAGAGGGAAAGAAAGATTTTTAGAGAGAAAGATTAAAGCGAGCTTTTCTTCTTGTCTTAGAGAAAGATTAGAGCTTCTTTCTTCTCTCTTCTTTCTTCCTTCTTCTGTCTTCTGTCTTCTGTCTTCCTCAGGAGTCTCGGCCTAACTCTGACCAGTCATTTCTCTTCTGTCTGGTTTCTCTTCTGTAACCGCTCTGCCTACGTTCTGGCCGCTCTGATTCTTCTGACCGACCGAGTGACTGCCCGGCTGACTGAATTCTCCGTTCTCCTAACTCGGACTGCTTTCACCCGGTTATATACCTACAGGTTTGCGGGTGCCTACAGGTGCGTCACATACATATCAGGTGGAACCCATGGCTTCCAGCTAGCTACAACAGCCCTTCCTAATTAGGGCTCCTTCATATTCCTTCCCTTTAGTTTAAAAAGGTGCTTTTGTTCTATTTTCTCTATTTTATTTTCTCTATTTTCTTTTATTTTCTTGTCCCTACCTAGCTTTTCACCTTTTATTTTTGAAAGGGTGGATATTTGAGCCCTTTTTGAGAAGGTGCTGTGGCTTTAAGGAAGCCTAATGCTGAGGAGCAGCTAACGCACCTAGTTAAGCACAATTGCATAAGCGGCTTTGACTTTTTTTTTTTTTTTTTTTTTTTTTTTCTCCTCTTCTTTATTTTTCTTTATGGCTTTCTTGCCAAAGCTCAATGGCTTTTTTTTTTTTTTTTTTTCTGCATGGTTTTTACCATGCTATTTAATTCTCTATTTTCTTTTAAGCTCATGGCTTTTTTCTTTATACTAAAGCTCAAGGCTTTTTCTCTATTTTATGGCTTTTGGCCGGCTACTCTGCTTCGGCTTTTGGCCGGCTCGCTTCGGCTTTTCGCTGGCTACTCTGCTTCGGCTTTTCGCTGTCTACTCTGCTTCAGCTTTTGGCCAGCTACTCTGCTTCGGCTTAATTCTTAACTGGCTTCAACTGAGTCTTGTTTCTACTCTTTTTGCTGGTCTCAACTGAGTCTGAGGCTATGCTTTTTCATTGCTCTTATTTCTTAGCTTTTCTTCTCTGCCTGCCGAGCCCCGGACGGACCACCATTTGTAAGCTGCCTGTCACGGCCAGCCACGGCGCCGCCACGGGAGGAAAATTCTCGGAGGCAGAGTATAGCTTTTGCTACTTTTACTTCTACTTTCTTAGAGAGAGCTTAGAGAGGGAAAGAAAGATTTTTAGAGAGAAAGATTAAAGCGAGCTTTTCTTCTTGTCTTAGCTTAGAGTAAAATTAGAGCTTAGCTTAGAGAAAGATTAGAGCTTCTTTCTTCTCTCTTCTTTCTTCCTTCTTCTGTCTTCTGTCTTCTGTCTTCCTCAGGAGTCTCGGCCTAACTCTGACCAGTCATTTCTCTTCTGTCTGGTTTCTCTTCTGTAACCGCTCTGCCTACGTTCTGGCCGCTCTGATTCTTCTGACCGACCGAGTGACTGCCCGGCTGACTGAATTCTCCGTTCTCCTAACTCGGACTGCTTTCACCCGGTTATATACCTACAGGTTTGCGGGTGCCTACAGGTGCGTCACATACATATCAGGTGGAACCCATGGCTTCCAGCTAGCTACAACAGCCCTTCCTAATTAGGGCTCCTTCATATTTTGTAATTTATTTTTCCCACCCCCACCCCCCACCCCCACTGTGTGTCTTCCTTTGGAATCTAGCCATTTCTGTCTCTTCTCCCTCCTTCATGCAACTTCCTCTTTGGCACTCTTCCTAAGAAAGAATAATGAGGAACAGACAATAGAATGGTTTTGCCTTCAGTATCACATCCCTTGACTTTCTGTGCCAAGAAAGCTCTAGAGTGCTCCCCTATTTACAGTGTCCTGATACTCTAATCAGGTTTTAAGGTATCATTCTCAAGACTAGGAGAAATCACTTTCTTTTGCATTTCTGACATTTGTGTTGCTTTTCAGACAATCCCCTTATTTTGGGACATGCTTCATTGTATTTCCTGGTACGTATGACTGATTATTGTTTGAGGCTGTGGTTATTTTTGTTTTATCAAATGAAGATTGAGGGCTTTTGTTGTTATTGTTGTACTTTTCAGGGTTTTTGATTTTTTGCCTTTGATATGTTTTCAAAGGACTCAAGTCCAATGCTTTTAGGTGGAAATAGTCTATGAACAGAGCTCTTATGGACTTCTAAAGTTTGTGTCTTGATGTTTTTATTTTACTTCATACACATTCTGGGGAAAAAATTTCTCTAATAAATTAATCTAAACAATTCAAATGCAATACTCTTTCCCAATTACCTCTTGCTTTAGTTGACTTTATCCTTCCAAAATGAAGGAAGGAGACCTTCCTTTCCTCTGCTATTTCCTCTTTCATAGCCATTTCCAGAATGCCAGACCTATTTGGAGTAAATGGAGAAATGTGGATATCCCTATTGGGATAAAGATTTTTAATTGTGGTTCAACTTAGCATTCATTTCTCTAGAACAATCCAGTAATTTTATATGTGTGTGTATGCATGTGTATATAAAATGATATAGATATAATAAAATATTATACATATTATACATATATTTATATTTATACATGTAAATAATATATATAATGATATTTTTGGAGACAATGCCAAACAGTAGATGATGGGAGAACAAAGATGAAGTCCACTCTGACCCCTCCCCCACTCAACACTGATCACCTTTCTCTTATCGGACTCACCCTCCTCAGAAGACAATTTAGAAATGTTTTGTTTCTGCTCTAGGATAATCATCTAGGATTTTAGACCCCATCCCCTGTCCAAATAGCTAATCAAACAACTATGTATTTTACCTCTTGAAAGAAGTTCTAGTAATAGAAATTCCCCCATTCATTGTTTTAAGTTGTATTTTAAAGTTTCTTTCAAACAGGAGCACTGGGGCACCAGTGGCCACTGATATCCACCCATCCATTAGACTTTCTTCCCTTTATAACATTCTGGAAAAGCCATCTCAAATGTTCTAAGTACTTACATTTTCAAGTCATTTACCTTTTTCTAAATGGTGGAGAAAAAATCAAGGTTTCTGTTTTTAAAATGGAATGGTCCTTTGCATCCCAATTTGCATTTGTGAATAGAGGTAAAAACTGGAATTCCAGCTGGTTAGATTGGGTTGTGCACACCCTGGGCACCCATTAGAAATTCTCCCACAAAGAAACATCACCTGTACTGTGTTAAATAATAAATGATTCTGGAAAATGTTCTTTCCTGCCCAGTATAATCTCACTGCTGTTTGGTTTGCACAAGTTTCCCATGCTCTTTAATAAATATACATTAAAGTCTGTCTTCCCCAGCCATCTGATCTCTTCCATGGTCTTTTCTACCTACTTCTGGATTCAAGACACTCAGCCAAGACTGCAAAAAGGCCTTAAATGTCACTTTTGCCAGTTCTTCATCATTAGTTCTCCTATTAACATTTTATTATTTCACTAGGCTTGAAAAAACTTACCTTTGGGCCCTCTCCTCTGCTTACTCCTTCCCTCGAAAACTTGCAGAGTTCAATCATCACTTCCAATTAAATTATTCTCAAACCCACATTTTTATCCCTTAATTCTCACCTTTCAACATATCATTAGAACTCTGATTTTCATTGCCTGGAAATATACCTCCACTTAAGTGGTCACTAGTCACTGAATGATAGAGAAATTTGATCTCTATTCTAAGAAATCACTTCCTCTGCACTCACTCTGCTGCCTAGCCAGGCATCTGTTCTTACTTTCCCAAGGAGACTATTTTGAGTAATTTCTAGTACTTGCCTTTTTACCCCAACCACTCAAGACTTAATATCATTTTTTGAACATTTTTTATTTTCCAGGCATTGTGTGGTGTGCTTCAGTTATATTATCTTATTTAATAATCACAGAACACAAATAAATAAACATTATTATCTCAGTTGTGCTGATAAGAAAACTGAACTTAGTGAGGTTGATTTGTCCAGGAGTGTGTGGCACAGCCAATTCAAACCTAGGATTGATTGGATCTAGGGTCAGTGTGCTCTTGGCCTCTATACACAATGTTTTCTTATTCTATCTCTGTTTAGGTCTAAGGTAAGCTTCTTGAATCTTCAGTCCCTCTTTCTACATTAACTGTATGGTGATTACATTCCAGACACATGGTAATAGAATATAAAGATGAGTAAGATATGATCCCTGTCCAGAGGACTTTGGGGGCTAGTGAAAAACAAAAGTACTAAATCTTGGAAATAATTTTGTCTATTAAAAATAAACCAGAACTGATAATGTGATGGCTGGTCTGATTTTAGTAGATAGGTGTGCTTTATCATGTGATTCTAAGATACAGAATGTATTGAGATTTCCCAGAGCAGTGAAGATAAGAAGATTAAAACCCATTTTGCACTTGTTCCATGAAGCATCACTGCCCTATTGTGACCTTGATTCACCTGAAAGCCCCAACCCAGCTTTTAGGCTCATTTAGATGTGCATGTTCCATGTTCCCCTTTCTCCTTCTTCAGAGAAAGCACTTTCTCTTCAATTCTTTGATATTTTGCAACTTCTGTTTTCCAGAATAGATGGTCAATGTTAACAGACAAAATCTCTGTTTTTCTTCCATATCCAATTAAAAATTAGCTCCAGAATCACTTGCAGTGACACTTTTTTTTTTCCTTTATGTTCTGCATGGTAGGCATTACTACATGAAACTATCATGTTCAAGTAATCTGTCTTTCTCCATGAAGTGAAAGATCTTAGTTTTCTTATTCACCACCATGTCCCTAGAGATTGCAACTCTGCCATAGGAGTTTTATAACTGCTGCTTGGGTTTAGGAATGAAATGATTCTAGATATCAGCTACTTAAGCTCCTCACTCGTCTCCACAAGAATGCTCCATTCTCTGCCTTAGCATCTACATGAAGGATGTAAGGCCTCAGTTTCCTGGCATCACCTTGGTGTCTGTCTTCTCTCACTTCAGAAATATTAATCCTGGTCACGGGTACTTCCAGAACAGGAAGGTTCATTCCACATTTTGCTTTCTATAGTGATTCTGCTTTATTTTCTGCATTTTCCACTAGACTGCAAGGTACTTGAAGACAGGGCATGTATCTTTTATTTTGTCACCAACGTAATCTAGCATGTCATTTGGACCTTTACTAAAAATTTTTAAGGAATATTTATGTTAAATTTTTCTTACTATTTGACAAAAAGAAAGTTTGTATTATGCCATGTACAGCTGTGTATTTTTATGAAGTAACATTTTTGCTACTATTTCAGATGAATAACTCTTAGAAATTAATACATATATCTGTTTTCTCTCTCTTGATTGAGTATCTATCACATATGGTCTATCACATATGGTAATTTCATTTGAAGGATACACATTTTTAATTCACACTTTACATTCTACTAAAAAGTGGTCATCTGATCCAGGGTTTTGTTCTCCAAGTAACAATTATGTGTATGAAGGAGCTAAAACATAATTATTCTTATAAATTTCCACAAAATACACATTTGGTGTTCACACATCCAGCCCACTGTTCAAAGTTACTTTATGGTATTTGCTACCAACTTCTCCTATCCAGAGGATCCATTTCCTAAAGCCGCTTGACTTTGTTTTCCATTTCTCTCGGTAAAGTTTCCAAATGAGATAGGGACAATCAGTCCATTTCATTTCTAAGCACAGAACAATATGTGCTTTAAAATGTGGCTTCTGGAATCAGTGCCTGAGGGTAAATGTGAGTCATGCTATATAAAAGTGGCACAGCCTTGAATAGGTTCAAATACCTCAGGGCTCTGCTTCCTCAACTATAAAGTAAAACTAATAATATTTCCTAGTTCATAGAGTTCCAATACAAAAGCAAAACAAGATAAATAGCTATTATTATTGTCTGCAAGTATTGCTGGGATAAAATTTCTAATAATTCTATCTTGAGAAGGATTGGTGTTTGAAGATACTCTTTTGTCATTTTGCCAAAATGAAAGGGTATATCCATATCTGTTTCAAGTATTATTAAATTTAATATTTCCTAGATGATGTACTCTTTCTAAATGAGAGGCAAATATCATTCAGTAATTCCCTCTTTTATTTTTCCTGATCTCCTAGTATATTCCAGTATAATATATAAAAACTTTATTTATAAATAATTCATTTTTAAAATCTTACCCTCATATAATTAGTGAAATATCTTTGTTTTTCCAGATATTTATTAATTTATGTGTGCTTATCTCCACAACTCAGTAATAAATTATAGTATCATTTTGGAATATCTCCAGTAAAACTCAGATCTTTGCCTATGATGTATCTGGTTTTACTTAACTGAAATGGAGGAATTGAATACTTTTAGGTTTTTCTGCTATTCTTAGTTGACTATTTGACTTTCCTTATGTCATTCTGTAAGAAAACTTGACAAGTTAAATTTATCCACACAGAAACCTATGGTTAGGAGACCTGTGAGACGACTATAATTTCCTTCCCATTAGTTTCAATGAATTCCATGCATGTGAAAGAGAACTTGGAGAATGGAGCCTGGAGCCCTGTATGTCCCGTTGTGCAGGTATATTGAGGATGGAGATATAGTCCAGGTCTCCTTAAGTTGTTCCTCTGCTGTACATTACCCTTAATCCTTCTTTGAGCAAATACAGACTGGAGCTGCTATGCCAAGGACTGCAGACTTAACTCTTTGAACACAATAGGCCTGCATACGTGCGCAGTTCACTCTTTACACAAAACCTGTGAAATGGTTAATACATAAATGCAAGTGTCGTTTCCATTGTAGCCAATGTGAACCAGAAGAATTGAGCTGTAGCCAGCATTTATTTAAGCATCATTTTTGCCATCTGGATTCTTTTGTGGGGAAAGAAACATTTGAAGGGAATTGCCTTTGGTCACAAAGGTGATTTGACTTTCCTCCCTATTTATATGTTAATCATCCCATAGGCACCATTGTTCAAAATTCCATAAAGAGGGCTTTTTTTTTAATTTTTTATTTTTTCTGTTTCCTCTACTGCTGCTTGAGACTTTAGATAGCATGGAGATCTGGAAGATGTGGGTAGGGGCAACAAACATCTCGGTAGGCAAAGCACATCCACCTACATGTGTAAAAATTATCTGAACAATTTACTCCAGGTAAAAAGCATGTCACCAATCACTTTTGAGGGCCAATAAGCCTCTACTCCTTGAGCTCCTCCCTAAAACACAAGCCACCAGATGTGGCAAATCATTTTTGTAACTCAATGTTCAAACTTAAAGGCTTCTTAGCAACCTACTTACCAGCTGTTTTAGGGACCAATTCACTCCATTCCTAAGTGATGAACCTAAAAATCAAAAATATAGCTAATGGCCCCAAATTAGAATTTCTAAACCCCCTTTGACATTGGGCAAAGCAAAGAAAAATTTAAAGATGATAATGAGCCTCTATTGTACGAATGTTTTGAAGTTTAGAACTTGAGATTGGCATTCACATATGAGAATTATAAATTTCATTCTGTGTCAAAAGAAAATGCTTTTACACGAGTATGATATGATTTATTTTATTGTTATGTCTATAGGATTCAAAACCAGTGGTGATTTTATGATTATAAGATCAGGTAATTTTTATCTCCTGTGAGAGCTCTTTAATAATACTGTATTAATTAAATCTCTCTGAATAAGGGATTTAAATGGTACAGTGAGCAGTGCAGTAGTCTGTGGAATCCTTAGCCACAGCATATATTATTTTAAAGTATATTGAGATAAAGCCATTTACTGTGTACTTTCGTATATAGAGCCTTATATTGAGTACTCTTGAAATATATGAAACACCCACAAGTAAAGCTCTTTTATACTAACAATAAATAGATAAACAAATGCAAAATAATATAATCTGCACAAAATATTTATGTGCTATTCACATATACACCTAAAAATGATTGGAATGGAAGTGAAAATTATGAGCATATAATTCTACATATTCGACTCCTAATAGTCTTAATTGGAAACTGATACATTACTTGACTCTAAAGCAGGAATGCATATTGTTTACAAATTAAGAGCAAATTATGAAGTCAGAAGGTAGTGTTAAAATACATATATATGTGTGTGCATGTGTGTGCGTGCGTGGATGTATTAATCTCATCATTAAAAGGAGGAAAAAAGAGCCTTTAAAGTTTCCATTATCCATTATGTCAGGTAGCAAATATCTTCTCAATGTAACTCTAGACATTAAATCTGTCGAGAGGAATGCTGTAAAATAAATGTCTGGGATACCTTCATAAACAAAAATCTTATTTCCATAATTCATACAGCTGGCTGGCATTTATTGGCACGTCAGGTGCAATGGGGACATTTCAGGAACATTAACATGTACAGCATCATTTGTCAACAAAGCAACAATGTAAGCAAATCGTTCAGAACTCATACAGATTTACAGCTTTCTCTGCCAGCTGCTAATTACGGTGTGCTCGGCCTATTTGGTATGGTCTTTTTATTGGAAAATGACAAAGGGGTTATAGTATCCCAGTTTGGAATATAGATGTGGCTTCTAGTAATAATATGAGTGTAATATGACCATGTAGCTTGGAGTTGTGATCCAGTTTTGCTGGTCTTATAATTGATCAGCTTTGATTGATGAAGGACAAAGAGAAATTCACAGCCTATTTGTTTCTGATGTAAGTAACCTCTAAAACAAAGGAAAAAGAGGGAAAAATTATCAAAGACCATGTCATAGAAGTTCTTAATGTTTTCTCCTATGGAACATGACACATAATATTTACCTCTCAAAGGAAATCTGATGTGTTGATTGCTGATGGAGCAAATGTTACAGAAGCCTGCACATTTCAGAATTCTAGGTTGCGCTTTGAACAATCAGGAAGCCTTTCCACAAATATGCTTAAATAATGTTAAGGTTATGACACAAGGTGACAAATGTCAGCAGTGTCAGAGTTAACATCTATAATCACCCCCTGCTTAAGTTGTTCAGTTTTAGGAAAAGACACAACTGTGCAAACAAATGATGGAGTGTCAACTCTACCTTCAAATCCCCTGGATTGTGTCAAGATGTATTATAATCTATAAAATGAATAGCACTGCTGCCTTCATGCCCATGATGTAAATCTGTATTTAGAAATACAAGTGCCTTCCATGCAACCAAAATATAAAAAGCTAAATTGGTAAATACTTATTCAAGCATTATTTAGATTTATACCATCCCAACCTTATTAAAACCCATTAAATTTCAGAGTGAACCAATTTGACATTCAGCAAATCAATGGCTGTCAGAGCAGCTGACTTGACCAGATATTAAAATATTTTCAACTTTGCTGGCACCTGATCTTCAACCATTCCCAGAACCAGTAGACTCAGGACAGCAATGGCTGCCTGGATCCGAAATGCAGTATACTGAACAAGTATCATTTTCATGTTTCTATAAATAAAGATATTAACTCCAGTAATTGTTTACAGATAAATGGAGTCTCTCTAATTTACTTAGTGCTAATTCCAGTGGAATTAGTCCTCTCTTACACATTTGTCAGTATGTATTTTGATTGCTGGTTTCTGCCTCCTTCATTGCAATAGGATTCCTACAACAGAAAATATATTGTGTTCCTTTATGCATCCTCAATGGCCAATGCTTCTGCTTGGACAATGGTAGGTGCCAAATTCAAGCTAGTCAGATGAAGGACAGCATGCTTTTGTGAATATTGGAGAAGTTCTGGATGAGACTGTCATGGAGAAATTTGCTTCAATACCTTGCCCACTATGCCTTCTCCTAAAATTCTCTGGTATCATGTTACCCATGTACTTATCTCTCTGTTTCTCTTCTAAAACCCACTTGCAGAAGAGAATCTAAAACTCACAAACATTATAATTCAAAATATAAAGAATCTTTAAAGTATTGTCTTCTCCAGGGGAACTTATACTCAAACCAAGGTCTGCCCCTTAAACTGAAATTGAAAATAAACTTGAGGATTTCAGGCATTAATTCTTATATAAAGAAGTATTTTTAAGGAGAGGGTATCCCCCCCCCCCCCCCCCCCCCCCCCCCCGTAGCATTTTAGTTCCCTTGAATAGAGAGATACTCACTCAGTTTTTACCAGAACCACCCTCGCTTTGTTCTAAGGGAAGATAAAATATTGCTCTGTTCTCAGGATTGTGTGGTACCCAGTTTTTCCAGGATTAAAATGCAGTCCCTAGAATGAAAACAGACCCTTCTAAGGAAAAATGCTATGAATTTAACTCACAGTAACATAAAATTCTTTTAGGTTGAGTCAGTATGAAGAGAATCACCCAATTTGCTGTACGGTAGCAGGAGCTTTTCAACCTATACTGTCATTATCTGTGTGAAACAAAAGTTGATGCTGATATCAGAAACAAGAAATTTTATTTTTTAATAATTTAAAGAATGTTAAAGCTTTCGATAAATGTCACAAAAACCCCCAGAGACACAGGATTATTGGAATCAGACAATTAAGAAAAGAGGCACCTTAAGTTTAAAACTGAATACTCATTAATGGGTAAAACTTGTGGTCTGTCTTTAAAATATTTCTGAGGCAAGGGGCAGTATGGATCAGCCTATAGGATAATCAGTTTCAATTAGCTTTAAATTCATCACAATTATGTAAATAAAACCCACCATTTCTAAAGCCATCCAGTTTGCCTAAAACAAAGTAATAACCTCTGAAAATAATTTACTTACGTATACTTATTTATAAACTGGCATTTGTTCTAATCCTTACCCAAAAGTGTTATCCTTACTTTCATTTAGAATCATCAAATGTTTAGAATATTGTTTTATACTTCCAAATAACTGAGGTTATGATAATTAATAATTTATACATGTTCAATATAGAATGAGTGAGCTGGGTACAGTGGCTCACACCTATAATCCCAGCAGTTCAGGAGGCTGAGGCAAGATCACAAGTTCAAAGCCAGCCTCAGCAACATAGCGACACTACTTCAAAAAATAAAAGCATAAAAAGGAGTGGGATGTGGATCAGGCTCAGTGGTAGAGCACCTGTCAGTTTCAATACCCAGTATCTCCCTCACCCCCAAAACCCTCAAGATAGAATGAATGGATGTTTACCTGTTTATTATGCAAGATGTCTTCAGAAAAAAAAATATATATTTTTTCAAAGTTCCAGGAACATTTTTAAGCAATCTTTTAAGGGGTATCTGTTTATCTTCACTAAAGTGATGTTGTAACTCTAAAACCTTGATAAGTAATCATTGACTCAGATCCTCTAAGGAATTCCACTAAGAAACATTCATTATCCCAAAAATACACAATCCTATGTTAACTATTCTCAAAGATGACTACAAGTTTATTTCTCACTGATTTAAAAGGACCTCACCTTTTCTTTTCCTCTTCCCACCCCTCTAAGAACCCATATTTTCCTCATAATAATCAATTTCTACTAAGGCTATTGATGGAATAAATGATAAAAAGCAGATTTTTAAAGAATTAATTTATAATTTAAAAACATGGCATAATTTAGAAATTATCTTATTATCACTGTTAGTTGTTTGTTTAAATACAAGAATGATAATAAAGAGATAAAAATACTTAATTGATTTTTTTGGTAAGAACTATGCTAAAGTTATAATTTATGGTGTATATTACACATAATATATCCAAGTCTACCGGGGGTATTAATGAAAATGTAGATAAACATCCAAAGTCTACTTTGAAAACAGTTAATAGGGAAATGCCATAACATGGCTTTTCTAAAAGAAAAACAGGAAACCAATCATGAGAATACTTCCAGTAAACTCCAAAAAGTTAGTCACCAGCTTGATAGGTATGAGCATTGAATTACCCTAATAAAACACTGTTAGTCTTCCTCTTCCAAGAGAGAGAGAGAGGAGAGGACGTGGGGTGGGGGGTGGGGGGAGGAAGGAAGACTTTAATCACAAAAGAGAAATATTTAACTTTAAAAATGGCACAGAAAGGTGGGGAAAGACAGACTGGATAAGCAAATAGCATTTACTTACATGAGAACATACCACCCAAACTACTATTATATGTCCATTTTTTAAGATCTGAGACAAAATAAAAACATTCTCAAGTGAAAAAAATATAAGAGTTTAATATCAACATTCTCTCTTGAAAAGATATTGCCTGAGTCCATTTGTGCTGCTGTAATAGAATGGCTAAGAACATTCTTAAAGGACAGAAATTTATTTCCCCTCAATTCTGGGATCTGGGAGAGCCAAGATCAAGGCACTGGCATTTCCTAAGAGTCTTCTTGCTTTGCCCTGACATGGTGGAAAGTAGAAGGCAAGAAAGAGTGAACCCATTCCCATAAGCCCTTTTTTTAATAGAAACAAAAATCCATTCAGAAGGGTGATAATCTCATGACCTCAACATCACCCAAAGTCCCCATTTCTCAACACTGTTGCACTTGGGATTAACTTTCTAGCACATGAATTTTTAGAAACACATTCAGATCATAGCAGATATTATAAAAACATTTTTCAGAAATAAACCACATTATCTTAGGACTATCTGAAGTTCAAGAAGAAAAGGCAAGTGAAGAAGAACATCTAAACTAGTAAATAGATCTGAAGAAGCTGAGTAAACAACAGAGAGGTCTAGTTTGTAAGTCACAAAATAAAACCTTAGATACAGGTAAAATCTTGGTCAAAGATGGTATAAAAAGTAGATAAAAAAGTAATGAAAGTTAAAACAAGTTCTTCAGTCTTTCTGGAGGGATGTAAATACTTTAGATTCCATTAAGTGAAAAACTCATGTCAAAATTCCAAGATTTCTGACTTATGGTGCATGGATAGTCACCATTATCTGGAAGTTAGCCAAAGGGAAAAGAATTAGAAGCCCACTTGGGGCAGCCACTCAATAAGGTCAGCCATACCATTTGTCTCTGCCTGGTTCAGTGCAGCAATGAGCACTCAACCCTTTACAAAGAAGTTTTGTTTTATTTTATTTTATTTTATTTTATTTTAGATTGGAAGCATGCAAATTTCTGTATGAGTTTGAAATCCTAATACACTGGGTAGTGGAGGAAAATGAGAAGAGAAACCTTGCTTTAGGTTGCAAAGGGGCCTCAAGAGTCTTAAGAGGAAGAAGGCCTATATACTTCCTTAAAAGCAAAACATCAACCATGAAGAGGAGAACACCTACTTCTCTACTCCCAGAATGCCAAACATTTAGATGTGTTCACATGGAAAAGTGGGGGGGAAATCTTTAAAAATATGGACACTGGAACAATGTTTTTGTAGTGCATAGATGACAGATAACCTAAGTAGTTTTCTACTAGCAGAGAGTACTGTATTTGAGAAGGATATGTGTACCTGTAAATTCCTATTAATGCACATTTCTCACAAAAATAAATTTGAGTCTGAGTCATTTGGATGTTTCATTGTTAGGAAGGAAAAATTATTTCTGTGATAGCTAAAATACAATGAAAAATTGTCAATCAGAACCAAAAATAAATGATAAAGAAATGAGGCTATCAATATCAAAACCAGAAAAATATGCCTCAGAGACCAGAAAACATTTTAAGTCCAGAATTAAAAATCCACTATTTCCGCGCAGTTTAGAATTCATCATTTATTTTCAGTCTCTTTTCTATTGCCGCTGGGTGACTTGGATTATTTTTCTCTTTTTATCTGTCTGTCTCTCTTTCTTTCTCTCTTTTCAGTTTTGCTATTTCTTATCTATGTATCTGCTCCAGTGAGTTTAAATGGCTAAACTATTTGCTTAGAATTCAGGTGTTTTACTGAACAGATTATTTCTGGCTGAGGCTGTTCCTGTCACATATTGTTGAATTCCAAATGCCCCCCTGAAACATAACCATGAAAGTAATTTCTTTCCTATCCTCATCAACACTTCAGATAGTTAATAGCTGCAGGCACATGTTATAAAAGAAGTTGCTGAAGAAGGGAACTTGAAGTGAATTTGGCATAGAGTCATGGATGGTACTAAACACATGGATGAAGTTATTTACTTAAAATTTTTCTTGTCGGCCTGATTTGGCTATATTTTCAAAATTGACACATACTATGCTGTAGACTTCTATTTTCACTAGCTGAGAAACAGAATGATTACAGACTTTTGCATGTTATGCATTTTTAAATATCACCAAGTTAAACTTAGATTTTGATTCCATGCCCAGGACCAAGTGGAAAAATCTCCATCTTCAATAGTTCCTATTATCTTCTAGTCACAGGGCCACATACTGTACTTCTTCCACAAGTAAAACTCCCACTTGGAATTCCAAGCATTGCATAACCAGTGGTGTATTCATATCATATGCAACTCAGTAGGCCTTCACATCCAAATCAGATATTTCATCTGCAGGATAGTCTTCTTAGCAGTTAAATCCCTTAAAAATCATAATTCAGGTTGGAGCCAACATTTAATTCATCCAACAAATATTTATTAAACACCTACTTCTAGTACTAGTATCATAACCATGACTACCACTTTATACAGTTCTTTACTGCTTTAAATTGGTTTTACAAACCTCATCTCATTTAACTACTACACTGAAATTGCCCACTGCTTTGGAGGAGCTTAGAGTGCCATAAATAGATTAGACTAATTGCCAGAAATACTGGGCTTTAAAGTTCTTGTCTACACTGATACTGATGATTATAGCATTTTAGATAATTTTGTGAATGGACAACTGATCTTGGGCAAAAGAGTAACCTGCACTAATGTATATTTATTTTCCATTGTATTATATCTTTTTAATTATAAACTAATGTTTTTAGAATTACAGAAATGTAATACAAAACATTTTAAACGCGTGAGTGATATGAATGGCATACCTTGAAGCATGTCATATTTAAAATATGACCTGATTTAAAAAATACATTATGTATAGATGTCACAAGCCTCATCTGGTCCACAGGCCATGGTTTGCTCACATTTATCCTAAAACAGTAGTTTTCAAAGTTTGGCTGGAGAATATTAATATCTATCAAAGGCCCTAGACTGGCCTTCATAGCTTATAAAAATAAAACTGCTGAGTCTGAAGGGACCTCAAAAACTTATCTGACTTATTCTCCAAATGTGATTCAATTTCCCTTTTTAGCTTTAACCTTTATTTTTCAATGTGGTGGTTTACTTTATTTTTTTTAATTTCAAGAGTTTATAATGTCTTATAACACCCTATATTGCTGTCTTCAAAATCAATATTTCTTGATTCTGCAAGTTTTTTTTAAAAGGGAAGATAGGAGTTGGCACAATAAAATAAAGACTAATAGAATAAATTAGAAAGGTAACTGCTATTTTTTTTTTGCTATACCTAATATTCACAGACTTTAAAATGAGCATTCATTAGTAATCAAATAAAAGTACATTTTCAAACACAAGAGGGAATTGTCTGCCTACCAACAGGGCTTGATGATCAAAACCTTGAGCTCTATGCTTTTTCTGGTGAAGTGCTTAGAGACTCTCACCTTTCCCTTAGCAAACATTTGTCCTTCATATTCCAACTGTAAGAATATAAGTGAGCATTTTTTATTTTATCCAGTGCTTAAAATTTTGTTGGATGGAGGATTTAAAGTTTTCTATTCTAATTCTTCAAAGCTGCATTTCAAACTGCATTCTATTAAATGTGTCTCACTTAAAATAAGAAAACTATTATGTAGCTTAACGTGGATCTATTTCTTTTCTATAGCTGTTCAATTGTTTATGACTTTCTTTGAGAATGACTTTTTATTCTTACCCCAGTCCCAGTTATGTGCCTTCACTTAACAATGAACAGTGACTGGTGGACACTTATCTTGCCCTTTTATAAATATATGTTCCAAGTTATTTTTCCCATATAACATTTAACAGTAAGGCATTCATTAATCATTATTAAATGCATTCTCTTTTCCTCTTATTGAATTCAAAAGGCAAATCAACTAGTCTTCCTCTCTTTCTCCCTCACTCTCCTTTTTTTTTTTTTTTTTTTTTTTTTTTTTTTTTTTTGCATGCATCAGCAAAAAATGTTATTATGAGGTATTCTTAAATAATATATCTTCATAAAACAATATAGGTGGAAGTTTTAAAGGAAAGAAATTGGAACCATCTGGATATCCAAAGTAGAGAAAAGTTTTGCTAATGGTTGTCATGTCCACATTACAAAAATAACATTGTATGTCTTTCTAACTGGACGGGAAAATTCAGAGCCATCAAGAAATTTTAAAAGAAGACAGTTCCAGAGTGAAGCAATTGAACAAATAAAATCATTCGTCAGATTTAAAAGGAGAGTAGAGATTCACACTTCTTTGGTCAGTAAGGATTGAACATGTCTCAGAGACAACTTTCCTGGCCCTGGAATGGAAACACAATTATGTTCCATGGATAGCTTCCTGGGAAACCCCTTCCAACAGGGACCAGGGGTGGTGAGGGGAGCACCCCTCAGTGACTTGCTCCTAAATCAGCCAGATGAATGGGGGAAGAGTCAAGATTCTATGAAAAAACATATGAATACATGCACCAAAGATAAGAGGCAAAGTGGGGTAAAGAAGAGAGAGGTGGGGGGAAGGAAGGAGGAAAACTTTTCACAGATATGCCACACTACTTCTATGTGAAAGTTATGTGCAGAAAGCAATATTATTGGAAAAACATTTCAAAATATTTAAGTAAAACATAAATTAGAAATTAATCAGAAATCAGTTTTACAGATGTTATCCAAACAATGCAAGCATTTTTCTGGCTTTTCTTCTCTTTGTCTATCACCAGCAAATAACCACATACATATATCTCTTCTTAGACTAAGGAAGGGGTCCAATAGGCATGCCCTAATTTTGTCTATATTAGCCTAATGTTGCACGGCATGATAAAATACTGATTTAAACAGGTATATCAATCTCAGGGATCTATATGTATAGTTTACCTTGAAGTCAATTGAAAACAGAATATTCCTTATTGATTTTGCCTGCGCGGCTGCTGTATGTAGTCAATGGGGTTCACAAGGATGTAAATAGAATGAATCAACTCCTTGCTGGCCCTGGGCCTCCTCAAGTCATGTGAAGTAGGTTTCTGATTCCTTTATGTTCAGGCACAGCCAGGGAGACAAGAGTGCTACTGTCTTCTGCTGGTGCACAGTTACCTCAGGCTATGAAGGAAAAATGCTTTTTTCTTATTTTTAGACCTGAATCAGTCTATGCCACTAAATGTATTCTTGTGAATACAGATAGCACTTTGTTGTCATGCTCATGGGAAGGCAATGGAGTAACCTGTTTGGATGCAGCTGCAGGCCACCTGTAGAGAAAGTCAAATTAGGGAGAGACCCCACTGTTCTTTGCATTAATGCTTTTTGTATTGTTGTTTGACTTTTCCCCCTCTGTCTATGTATCTTTTTCAACTACGGAGATTGGGAGCACATTTTAAGGCCTCCTGTCCCTTTAAGGCATCTAATGATTGAAAGGGCTCTAAGATTTGAAAGGCTGTAAAAACTCCCCAGTTACCAATGAATGATGGCAATACAAAGAATCTTAAAGCTGTTGAAGCTGAAGTAGTCTTCTTACAGACTTAGTTTGTTTGGTGAACTTCCAGCAGCAGCTCTTACAAGGTACTGTTCAAATATTCCCACCTATCTGTGCTGCTTCTCCTTGTAAAGATTTGTCATGTTCTTACTGAAAAAAAAAAGTCATCCATATTAGTAGTTAACTTTACTACAGACACTTAGGGGGAAAGAAAGAAATTCTAAGGAAAAAAAGAACAAACTCCTCTCCTTCCTTTCCTCATCTACCAATTTGAAGCTTTAAAAAAGAAGCCCATAAATGAAATATCTACATTAGCCATAAATATTAAAGGAGGGAAATGTGCAAATAAAACTTGTTTCTGGAAATCTTGATTTTGGCTGAATATCAAAAACCATTTCCTGACAATGAGATCCATTAGACTAAAAAATAATCTCTCAAAGTAGCGGTTGCATTGCTTACAAGATTTAGCATTTAAGGTTAGACTGAAGACAGCCACAGATATCAGGCTCAAGTGCAAGAGGGTTATTCCAGCAGTTGAAGGGACCAACTTTTCTGAGCCTAGTCATTTGTTGTTTTTATCCCTTTCTAATTGAAAAAATAGAGTGGAATTTTCCAATATCTTCCATTTTGGACTCTTGCAAACTATTTCAGGTATCTGGGATTAAAATGTATGTACAGACATGTATGTATGGTCATCTATATTCATATACATTGTTCTTCAAGCAGAAATAGCCTCCCAGTTATTTTCAGTCCATTTAGAGGATTCTCTCTGCCTCAGTTTTTCAGTGTTTATCATCAACTTACTGCAGAATATCAGTAAAACATCACACAGTTATAAAATTCAAACTTATGATCACCAGTATTTTGCCAATTTAAATTTAAAATGCCCTTTCAGAGAATGTATTACATCTAGGTAGCTACCAAGAGGTTCCCAAATACTTTCTTATTGAAGGTAAGGCTTCAGTATGTTAGTTCTGATGATCATGATTTAATTCATTAGTTACACATAGTTTTACATACCCTACTAAACTCCACAGAACTAGAATAGATTCTGCTTCAACTAAATAATGACATTCAGGCAACTTTAATTCTCAAATTCATGACTTATGTCCTGAAAACTCTATTCTGCTTTCTCCTAAATGTTCTACCATCCTAAGCTCTTTTCTCATGAAGACAAAACTGGAGTAATGACAATGACTTTTACAGCAAAATATTTTTGTAGTTATATAGCTCATTTCCACTTACATTTTCTTCAATGGGTGCTCACTGCAATTTGACAAATGAGACTAACAGTGATAGAGTCAGGACTTGATGGGAGGGGTCCTGACTCTCAGCTTTTGCTTACTCTACTTACTTACCTTGGCTGCATGCTGACTGCTCCCATGAAAGCACTTTCCGTGTGGCATTCTCTTCCATGGTACTGGTGCATAATTAGCACTTTATATATCCAAGTCAACAAGTTGCCCTGCACAGGAACAAGGCATTCCTAGAAGTATAAGACATAGCACTTTACAATGAGGTACTTGGAGCTCAAAGTTGGAAGGAGGACAGGCAAGGCAGGTGGGAGGTGGGGATGGGGTTGATCTCAAACTACAGTTATGCCAAGATGTGCTACCAAGAAGCAGAATCAGGATGTTTAGCACAAAGAGCATTTGACTTCCAGGATAAGAATATAGAATCTATGTGCCACAGAAGACAATGGAGACCTACCTTGAAAGCACTTATTTGTATCTTTTAAACAAACTCTGTTTTAAACTTAAAATGATTTTATATTGTTTTCTTCCTTGGATCCTTTTTTTTTCATGGTTCATCTTAGACATAGTTTACCCATTAAAATGGAAAGCCTAGTTAAAGAGTAGCAATGATGTTAAAATGGCACAACAAAAAGAGCATTTGACTCAAAACCTTGTCTTAAATCTTGGTTATCTTACTTACAGTACTTGTGTAGTTATTTCATTAGCCCTCTACTTATTGTCCTCTAAGATGTAAAGGACATGCACAAACAACTTTTTTCCAGATTGTTTGGAAGATTAAATGAGATACTGAATGTGAGTGTTCTGTTATGATACACTATCTCAATATTATCTGTTATTATATTGGCTTCAATTGGTTTAATGGCTTAGTAAAAATAATTTCTTAAATTATCCAGTTAATTACCTCTTTAACACCCCAATTTGATCTCTGTGTGCACTCAGTTCATATCAGAGTAATTAAAAGTAAAGTGGAAAAGATTTCAGCAATATATAGCAATCCTTAAATCATTGTATGTGAACAACCCCAGTTTTTTGTCAGCTTGTATATAAGACATTCACATTCATACTATAAGCCTATTTTGTAAAGACATTTTCAGTGCCAGAAATCCCATATGGTTTTGATGTAAGAAAAAGGTATACACTCTCCTCAGAATCAAGTCTAAAAACTAGACCACTGCAGGTTCTGACTATATGTGTGAGAAGCCAAAGGACCTGAGATCCCACCTTCCTCTGTCCTGTTCCATTATTTTCTTCCCCTTGCCTCTCTTGAATGAGTATGATTCTGGTCAAACAGAGTAGATTCAACAGTTAAATAACATTTAAACAGTCATTGCAGATAAAAACACTAAATTATGTTAGTTTTGACATAATACAACAGAATTATAACTATATACATAATTCATATCCATATAAGCTGTCAATGGAAGGTTCCTTGAAATTACTTTCTTCTCCCCAAAGAAACGTCAGTCATTTTTAGTTTTAATTGTTGCAAATATTTGGAAAATGGCTTTCTCAGACATCATAGACAATTACTTGTAGATACATTTCAATCACACTGCTTTAAATTGGGAGAAGAATTAGCACCAAAATCTTAACTGTTTCAGGTGGGGCAGGATCTGAGAAGCCACCTCAAAGAGAACAGAGTCATACTTAGCAGAAACATCCAAATCCGCTTCCTTCACTGCTATATTTCATATAGTTATCTTTGGACTTAGAACATTTGCCAGAGAAACTTTGCTTCCTAGAACAAATAACCCTGATAATTTAGAATCCAGACATGCCTTATGATTTTGCAACCATCTATGCATTATCAAAAGCCTTGTGAATGATTAGTCATTTAAATACCAGCTATCTATTTTTTTCTGATTGCTTTTTCATTTTAATAGCTACCATTTCCTGTCCTGACCTTAATGTTTCAGAGAAAAGAAAGCATTCCGCAAAAATGAATGAGAGAGATCTTTCATTTGTGAACTGCAAAGTTTCAGAGATCTAATTTGGCCAGTGCATTTGCTGCAAAGCCTTGGAATGCTGTTTTGCAGTTTCAGAAGTGATCATAGTCAGCTTCCCAGAATTTTTTATGCCTGGAGGATGCCACAAGAACAAGGGCAGCCTTGTTAACAAGTTGCAATCTCTCAAAAACAAGATAGGATTCGGACATAAATCATAGTTCACAAAGCTATGTTCTCCACCCCACTGAAGGACTTCATTTACATCTAAAATGGTTAATACTGATGGCCACCAGAACTCCTAAGTGGAGGAATGCAGCTGCCATGTGCTTAGTGACTCTGAGGTTAGGGAAGAATGACATCACCAAATTTAAGCATATTATCATGCTGACATAGAGGCACCTTGTTTTCTCTTTGGTAGATAGAACAAGGATTGTGCTCTGTGTCTTGTTTTTTTCCTCCCAAAGAATACCTTTCCCCCCTCCCCTCTTAGCAGCTGCAATATGAAGGGTTGAAAATGTCACTTCAACTAATGATGAATGATGCTTGACCTCTGGACGGGTTATTCTGAATTTTATGCAATTCTAAATTAATATGAAAGATCTCAACTCAAAAGACTTTGATTGTTATGAATTGTTTCAAGGCTGGATTTGTGTAAAGCAGTCAGTAGCTCTAGGGTAATTTTGTTGTTATTGTCCTTTGTGAGGTGGGGCAGTTGGGGGGGAGGTTGTGCTCAATAAGCAAGGTAAAAGTGTGCTAACATTTTTATATGTTTTCTCCTATGAGATTAATATCTTTTTAATTCCAGAAATATTGTCGGTAAGCAGATCAGTTTGAAAAAAAAAATTCTCAAAAGGGCAACTGGCCCACATGTCTTTGTTGTTTTTATTTGAATATAATTAATTATGTAAAGCAATAGTTAGTGGAAGATTAACAATTAGTAGATTCTGTCAAGTAGTCACACGGAAATTACTAACTAATTGAACGATTGGTCCTCTATTGTGTCAGAAAGCAGTGCTGAGTGTCATTCTTTTTATCTTTTTACTTTGTTGTTTTCACAGATCCCCTTTTCTCTAAGATGTATGTTTCACAGCAGACTAATAAATAAATAACCCTGGTTGTAATTTCATAACATGCAAAAGGGTTTGAAATAAAAACACCTGTTTTAATTAGCATTATGGTTTGTTCGCTTAAAAAAAAAAAAAAAAGTGATAATCCTGATGCAGTTAGCTGACATTTTTAAAGCTTTGAATTTCCATCTGTATCTTATATTATGATGTTTCAGGATTGTCATGAGTTAATTATGTTAACTTGGGAAGCATTGCTTGCATTTAGAATGAAAAACTTCAGCTTGAATAGACAGAAAAGCAGATGCTATCTTTCTTGTCAATTGCTTTGTTGTGGGCTGCCTTGCAACTTTTCATGTATTTCTGGATCTAAAGGGAAGTGTAAATCTCTATTTATTTTAAGTTTTACATAAACTACACAATTTCAGTATTCTGTTTTGGCTGTACGTGTCTTGTGTATCTTTACATGTGTAGCTTTCCTGCCCCCAAATTCAGAAATCCACAGTCAAATTATCTCTTCTTTAATTCTTAATTTGTTTTGTTGTGCCTAGACATTATGGAGATTAGTGCATAATGAAATTTAAGACTAGGACAACTCTACTGGCTCAATCCTCTCTCTGGTTAATTTTTCTACCACCTTTTTGCTTTTGTACATCAACCTTTTAAATGGCACAAAAATACATGCAGCATCTGGGAACAACAAGGCATGTTAAGAATGGAGTAGGCGCTCTAAGTAGGAATTTCCATGCTTTTGTGAGTTTAATGTTCCTTTAACATAGAGAGCAGCTGTGTTTATGTCAATAATTACACATTGAAATAAATGCATGTACATGTGTTTCTTTATGGGATTAAGGATGTTAGGGATGGCCTCACACAAAAGATTTTTGTCCCTTCCGTAACTATCCAGAAAGTTTCTACAAAATTCAAAATCAAGTTATACTGTCCTGTGGGATTTCAAATAGTACTCTGGGCAACTGGACTTCTAGGTTTCAAATGACACAATATTGGATGGATATGCTGGTAATTTTCCATTTTCCTCCCTACTCCATAACCATTCTCTGCTCTTCTCTGCCCTGCTCAGTGCCTAGAATCTGAACTGTATTCACTGCAGACTATGGCCCCTTGCAAAACTGTTCCCAACTAGATCAGACCGATGAGAAATATGTACAGGAGAGCAAAGGCAGAAGGAAACAATGCAAGAATGCCATGTTTGTTAATGTTTAATCCCCAAATTAGTGCCACAGGCAATAGATGTTCCTGTTCATAGGAAAGTAAGATCAAGGAAAATTGGATTGCTCTAGGCAGGATTCCTGAAATGTGAAAACTTCCTTTGAGCTTTAAAGAATTGGTAGCCTCCCATCTACATATTCCTGCTAATACAATGATTATGTGTCAATCAAAATTTTAAAATAGAACAAGAAAAAGTTTAGGTCAAGTGTGACCAAGAACCAAAGGGTGGTTTGCAAAGCAAATTCTTGATTGGAAACAGCAAGTACACCAGTTTAAAGACAGCAGGTGCACAGAGTTGAGGTGGAACTTCAGGATTAAGTGGCAGATTGTGGCCATAAAGTAAAGCCCTGGAATGATTGATTTGGAAGACTTATTCTTTAAAATATATGACAAAGGTGTGTTCAGTATATAAATGCAATCTGTAAATGATATGTACTGTGGAGTTTTATTCAAGTTCCTTATCACATATTCAAATT
This sequence comes from Tamias sibiricus, assembly GCA_025594165.1. Lineage (NCBI taxonomy): Eukaryota > Metazoa > Chordata > Mammalia > Rodentia > Sciuridae > Tamias > Tamias sibiricus. Next base: position 148,170,129 of record CM046660.1, on the reverse strand, counting down.
AATGTATAGCTGTTCTACCAATTAAAAAATAGCTCTTTCATTGAAGGAAATGTAACCTAGATTTTCAGAAAATTAAAATATAGTGTTCTTAAGATCATTTTGTGCCTTCAACCAAGATTCATATAGTTTAGTACCACCTTCCTAAACATTTTGGACTAAGAGAGTTATAAGCCTGACAGTTTGTCTGTACTTCGCCTATCAAGATTCCAATTTGCTTGCAAACTAGTGTATCAACTTGATAGTTTAGATACATCTGTTGGACCTGGGAAATACCAATTAATTCATGTGTTTCATTCCTCTCAACTTCAGGTGTGTTTTGACCCACAAAAATTATACCATAGAACCAGGCACAGTGGCACATGCCTGTAATCCCAGAGACTCAGGAGGGTGAGGCAGGAGGATTGCAAATTTGAGGCCAGCCTCAGAAATTAGCAAGGCCCTAACAACTTAGTGAGACTCTATCTCAAAAAATAATTATAAATAAAAAGGTCCAGTTTCCCCTGGGTTCAATCCCCAGTACAAAACAAACAAACAAACAAAAAAAAAAAACACGTAGAAATTATTATTAATCACAGCACATAAAGAGCTTGGATTACCAGTTGACTGTGTTCTTCTGTGTAGATATCCTGAATCACAGAAAAAGTATAACTTGTTCAGTGCACTTAAGACTAATGTCATTCTATAGACACAGACTATAGTGAAATTTACCTTGTTGGATGACTTGTTTAAATGCTGACCATTGTAAACATTAATGTAAGGATTCATATTTTTTGTTAGATATTTCTTTTATATCATGATCTAGATATTATGTTTACTTAAAAAGCTCATGTAAGGGGGCTGGGGATATAGCTCAGTTGGCAGAGTGCTTGTCTCTCATGCACAAGGCCCTGGGTTCAATCCCCAGCACCTTTAAAAAAAAAAAAAAAAAAACTCATGTAAAAATTGTTCTAATTTCTAGGATATGAATTAGAATGTTCCTTTTTCTCTTTTTACCTCTTGTGTTTCCCTATGACTATTTTCCTCCACAGTCAACTTAGGTAGTTTCTCAAAATAGTTTGGGAATGAGACAGGTCAGTGTTAGAAACTTAGCTGTGATATTCACTTTCTTTATAAATTTAAACAAGTTATTTAATTTCTCTGGCCCTGATATTCTCACTCATAAACTGTGAAAATAGCAAGTATCTTGCTCGCTTTCTATGGAAGTTAAATGTAATTTTGTATATACAGTGCCTCACACAATGACTGGCACAGGATAGGTGTTGGTGGTTTTTGTTGTTATTGTTGTTGTAATTGTCATTAATTGATATTATTATTATTATTATTATTATTGTCATCATTATTATTATTCAGCTTTCACTTCTATGCTGATAATTTTCAAGTTCATCAGTCGAATCTTTATCCCTTTATTAAGCTCCAGTCACAAATTTCCAAATGTCTGCATGACATTACCACATAAAAGTATCACTAGCATCACCAAACCAAACTCGTTACCCTGGACATCTACATGTCAGAAACAAATTGAGCAAAATAAAAATTTTAGATAATTTTCTCAAATTATCTAGAATTTATCTGCATCAACATTCTTCTAGCTATCAATAGTAAAGTTTTATTTGATCTTCTTCCCTTTAACACTCCTCACACACTCAGATTCTACTCTGAATTTCTACAGACACTACTTAGTTCTGGCCTTCATGGTGTTTTGCCTGGACTGTTGCAATAGCTTCCTAGCTAATTTGCATATTCCACCTTCTCACCTCTCAAAAGCATCTTTGTATTTTAAACAGACTTATCTCCATAAAATGCAGTGTGTATGTTATTATTTCCCCACTCACACTTTTGATGGTTCTCTCCTATCTAAAGGAGAATATTTAATCTCTTAGGATGGCAATTAAGGATTTTAAATGACCCCCAGCCCACCTTGGCACAAGATGTAAAGAGGCCTCTTGCCAATAATCAAAATTTGATCCATTTCTAGACTTTATCATGCATCAAAACCCACCTTGAGGACTTATTAAATCAGACCACTGATGCACCCCAAAGATTCTGATTCAGTAGGTCTGAGGTAGGACTTGGTCATTTGCATTGCAAATAATATCCTATGTAATGCTGTTTTAGCTGGTCCTGGGACCGCATTTGAATAACACTGGTTTAGAACATCCTTCTTCATCCATCTCAGTCCATCAAAATCCTATTCATTCTTCACTGACCTTGCCTGGGAGAAGCTTCATCTGTCACCACTGTCAGAATGAAGCAGTCTACACTTTGTGGTAGCGGATTAAAGTTTCAGATTGTCTTGGTCCATTTTGTGCTGCTATAACAGAATACCACAGACTGGCTTATTTAAAGTGAGCTGAGATGTATTGGCTCACAGTCCTGTATGCTGGGAAGTCCAATATCAAGGTGCCAACATCCAGAGAAGGGCTTTTTGCTGCATTGTCATGTGGCAGAATTCAGAATGGTAAAGAAGGAGCAAGAGGGGACTAAATATGTCCTTTTATAATGTCATTAATCCCACTCCTAAGAGTGGAACCCTCCTAGTTTAATCACCTCCTGAAGATCCCATCTCCTACTACTGTTAAAATGGCTTTTAAATTTGAATATGAATTTTGTAGGGACAAAAATTCAAACCACAGCACAGGGGAAGCCAGATTGCCTGTACTTTGCCACTAAATACCTGAATAAATCTGAAAAAGTTGCTTAATCTCTGGACCTATGTTTCCATGTCAGTAAAACTGAACTAATAATAGTACCTACAGCACATATTGATGTGAAGATAAAATGAATGAATTTATGTGAGACATTTGGAACAGTGCCTGAGAATATTACTGCTTCCTAGTAATTCATACCTTTCTATAACATTTCATTAAACATACAATAACATTTGGGGTTCGCAAGCCTAATTTCTTTTCTAGATGTTAAGTTCCTTGAAAGCAGAGTCCACATCTTTGTGACTCTTCATAAACACAGCCCTGGATTAAGACCTTTGTAGAAATACAGTTTTAAAAATTATTTTAATTACATTGAGATTGAGGAAATATTGCAAAGAGATTTTATGCAAGTGAAAATATTCCAAACAATAAACAAGACATCCATTTATTTCTCCCATCATAAATATGAAGAAAAATGAGGTCAATTATTAATAATACATTGAAAGTAGGTTTGCCTTTTCCTTTGAATTTTCTAAACTCTATAATTAAAATGACTTCAAATTGGAAGATTGTAAGGAAGAAATTAATCTTATTGGTAAGTAAAGAAGCAAATCCCATGGTTGATGATAGATATGACCTGTTAGCAATAGTTACACTTTTATACTTTCTTTTCTTACAGTCAGCATGTGGAGACCAACATAATCCAATTAATTGTAATTCCCTTTTGTAGAGTCAGTAAAGTAGCACATGATACTAAAACACCATTGAAGTCTTATCTCCAGTCAGATAATCCAAATGGATTCTCATTTTCAAACTACCAGCAGGTTTTTATAAACTTCAGAAAAATAGAATATTTTGACTGCCCTGAACTTATAATAAATGTGATACATAATAATTGGTCTCTGAACTCTATTCCTCATACATGTAACCATCAGTTTTCAAAACTTCTTTCTTCACTATGAAATAGTTTTATGAATACACCTGGGTGTTTCCCTTATTTCCTGATTTCCTTTAAATGACTCTTTCCACTGTGAATATGCAGTATTTTAACACACCAGTCTGGTCAACTGAGCTCCTCACTCTTGATGTCTTTAGACATAGTGCCCCTCTTCTACATGTTCACTTTGCTCCATCCATACACACTACTGCCAGAGCAGCTCTCTAGAATGTTCTCCCCTGCTTGTAGTCATCCAGACTATTTCAGCTGTGAGAACCGTCAGAATGTACCTTCTGCCTTTCTTTCCATCCCCAATGTCCTGAGATATGGAATCTGCCATTCCATGCAGTCCAACAACTTTTGGCTTCCCAATGGCATCAGGTTCTTCTATCCTTGACATAACTGTTACTTCTACTTGAATTTTCATCATACACCTCTTTCAACCCTCTCTCCCAGCCCCTGTCCCTTTACCCACCTGACTGCTCATGACTTAAGTTAATTATAATGTGATAGTTTGTCTGGGAAGTATCACCCAGAAGAAGCTAGATGATTGTCTTCCACGTTTCCATAGCAGTTGACACAAAGTTATAATATTTACCAGGCTTTATTATAGTTTTTCTATTTGCCTAAATTTCCTATACACTGCAAGATCTTTGAGCATAAAATCTATATATTTCCCTTTATTTTTTTTCTCCAGTAGCTACAATATGCCTACAAAAAACTTTGAATTCAGTATTTGATAAATGAATAAATGAGTAAATGAGTAACCTACAACCTACTTATGTCTTCAATACTGGTTTTGAAAGAGAAAGATGAACAAAAAGAATACAAAAATTATGCTCTGTGCGTAAGTACATGTGTCTATTATCATCATCATTGTTAATTCAGTATGAAATAGGCTCTGCTATCAAAACAGGTTAAAATTTAATAGTGATGCATATATATCCATAACTAGTAAAGGGAGTGTAACAGGCACTGTACTAGGCTAAACTCTAGGAATACAAAGATGAATGAGAACAAATTCCTTTAAGAGAGAGATACAGGACAGACCTTTTGGTTAAGCCACTATAGGTAAATGAATTAGATGTGCCATGGCAGTTGATGGGATTATCAGGCTATTACTAGAAAAAGAGTAAGCAAAATCTGAAATAGAACCTGTGGTAGTCAAGAATCAAAATTAACACCATAGATGTCTGAGTTGCTTCACAAACCATAGGCAAAGACCCAGGAGTCAGTGCCAAGGCTTGTATAGGCTGGAAGAGAAGAAAAGCCAGGATAAGAGCACATGGTGGCAGAAGCCTGTATCTACCTGCATGTATCACTTGAGCTCCCCACTGACTTTCTTGCACTCGCTACCATCATAATTTGCATTCTGAAGTTAGTTCAAGAACCTTTCTGTTCTGCTGGGAGAGGAGAGGCTCGTATATGTCAAAATATATGTCAAAACTGCCTGACCTACTTGGAAAGACATCTTAGTATCAACAAGTAGGTGACCTGAGACCACAGCAGTTGGCATCTGCCTTTCTACCAGAGAAACTGTAAACAACCCTCAGACTTGAGAGTGGCTCAGTCATCATCATCACCAACATGATCTTCATTAAAAAGGTACTTAGTAAATAACTCATTGAGCATTCTTTTGTATTAATTAAGCAAATATAAAGTTGAAAGAGGTAGCTTCTTCCCTGGAGACAGCACAATCTTAATAGTGACATTACATAGAACTGTAGAATTGTCATTACATCAAGAGATCATATAGCATTATCTGATATCTTTCATTCTTCATTTTCTCTTTATAATTGTCTTTCTACCTGCATCTAATAATAGGTGCTCATAAGTGATTTCAATGAATAAATATATTAATTTGATTAATATCACATTGGGCCTGGATCTATACTATTAATTATAATTTTTTTCTTTAGTACTGGGCATTGAATCCAGTGGTGCTCTACTACTGAGCTACACCCTCAACCCTTTTTTATTTTAAACAGTCTCACCAAGTTGCTAAAGCTGGCTTTGAACTTGCAGTTCTCCTGCCTAGGCTGGTATTATAGATGTGCACAACATCACCTGGCACTGCAATCCTTATATTGATATATAATAATGGAATTCCACTCATTCATTTCATTTTCAAAAATGAAATAAGTATTTATTCTTTCAGATAATTCTTTTTTATTACTTGATTTTGTTTCTTTTTCCTCAGTTCATCAAACTATAAACAATTATTGTTATAAAATATATTCTATTATTCATAATTATTGTTATATATTTATTAAACATCAATTGTTAGCTACCTGTTGTAACTAATTATTCAAACTTGGCACTCCATCAGAAGTTGAGTCTCTCAGAAGAATCTGTTCTGCTGTTTAATAAGAATTATATGTACATTTTTATTTCAAATCCCCCCTCTTTTTTTCTCTCTCACTCCTTCCCTCCTCATTTAACTCATTGTTATACTTTTTCAACTATACACAATTTTTCTACAGGTATGTGAGAAAAGTAGTAAGAAATATTAATAATATATCCTCAAAGAGCCACAATATGTCAACATTTTGATGCTAATAAATTGGAGCTATAGTTATAAGAGAAAATTGTTAATGTCTATAAAAATTAGGTATACACACAAATTTTGATCCATAAATTCTGAATCTAGGAATGTGTTCTACTCACACAGGTATATCCTGAAATGGATGTAAAATAAATACAAATTTTCTCATATATGCACAATGGGAAATATTCTAGTATTGAAGACTGGCTAAGTAAGTTATTCTACATTCATAAAGATAAATATGTAACTGTAAAAAATGAGGAAACTCTTTGCGTCCTAATTTTGAATGATCTCCAAAGTCTAACAAGTGAAAAAATTAAGATATAGAACAGTGTACATTTTCTTTTAAGATGGTGGTGGAGAGTAATATTGCTTGAGTATAGAAAATATCTTTGAAAGAATTTGTAACAGAGTGATAGTATAGATTTCTTTTGGGGATGTAAACTGGGTAGCTAGGGACAGACCAGAAAAAGAGAGTTTTGTAATATACACTGTTATATATTTTGAAATTTAAATTGTTTAAATATACAAACTAGTGCAAAATAATAAAAATTTTAAAATTATAATAAACACTGCTCAATTCATATTTTAAAATTAAACATGTCAACTGTTGTATAATCAATTGCTATAACAATCAAGTAGTTTTAAATAGTTTAAGTAAAAATAACCCCACAATTGGAATTATTTGTATGAATTATGATATTCCAAATTTATAATAGCAGAACAAGAGAGTGATTTTATGCCCCATTATCTTTGAAAACCAGAATTATCAACAGGTCTCTGGAGTCAGGGAGGCAGTCTCCCCTTTAAGGTAGGAAAAAAATCTAAAGCTACCCTTACAAAACTCAAAATAATCAATTACTGATAATACATACATTCACTAAAGGATCTATGTCATTTTTCTGAACTTGTAAGTGTAGAATAAGACCATAGTATTATTCTGTGGTTTCGAAAAGAAATGGTTACATAGTGACTTAGCTATTCTGCCTAATTTTATACAAGTAATTGTAAAATCTATAAATTTCCCAGCTCATATTTTGACTATCCCTATGTTGTGAAGTAAAAAAGTTGCTTAAGGTACTCTTACAAATCAAACTAATCAGGAAAATTTAGATTTTAAAATACATCAAAATTTTTCTGACCCTAACTTAAGGAAAAGTCAGTTCATTTTTGGTGGTAGTGTTTTTAGAATTATTAATAATTGCTAGAAATATTCTATTCATTTTGGTTGTCTTAAATTGACAGCTAACAAATGTCTTATCTGGGGATAGAATGGTTTCATTGAATGAAAATCTTTATCTAGCAACTTTACATTTAATTTCTAATTTCTTAAAGGGATATTCCCATACAGATTTCTGTATTAGCAAAAAGCAAAGTTCCTATCCTGCTCTGTGTTCCCATTTCTAATCCTACATGTACAGACAATATAGTAAAGGGAATAAGAAAATCCAGAGGTTATATTACATTCTGGTAACATTTGCCAGTCCGGTTGACAACGAATATAATGTGCAAATAACTTTTCTAATAATGATATGACAAACCTGTACCAGATCCTTTTCCTATACTACCTCACTGAATTCTCACACAAAAATTAGGAATCCTAATTAGACAAGCTCATTTAGAAGTGAAGAAACCAGAAATTTAAGTAACCTCTACATATGTGTATATTCCTACAATAGACATATTACCTATAAATGGATATTTATAGGACTTAGTTTTATTTATGTCCTACACAACACTGTGATATATGTTTTGACTTGATTCTCTTCTTAATATTCTAAGATGTAATATAACTTGGAAGAAACAAATAGAAATGGTGTCATTTAGTGCCAATATGCAGCAAGTTTTCAGAAATGACTGTTGAAATTTAATCCTACGGATTCTCCACCCTTTGGAGTATGTAATGTATGAAATCATCCATGGAATTCAAGTAAATTCAGAATCTATTTGGAGAAGACGGTCAAATAAAATGAAGCATTGTATACAGTGTCTGTAGAGTACAAAAAGCCTTTGACCAAATGGAAATAAGAGAAGCATTGGAAGCTCTGAGTAAGAAAGGAATTAAAGAAATACGTATTGGCACCAAGGAATACATCTTTTTTTTTTTTTTTTTTTAATGACCCTAACCTAAAGAAAAGGCGGGTCATTTTTGGTGGTGGTTCTAGTGTTAGAATCTAAACAGGCCTACCACTTTCCAGATGCCTGGACAAAATATCCAAGAGCCTGGAGAGAAGCATTATATCAATAGGAACATTTTATAAGGTAGCATTCTGCGTGGAGTTATGATGACGGGAGGATGTTTTATGTTATGCTATTATAAATTAAAAATGCACACAGCAATGACACATTTGTTATACTTTCCATCTGTGGTGCTCGCTTCACAAGTTTCAGTTGTACCTATTTATTATGTTATTATTTACATTCAAATGAAATCTGGGGAGAAATACAAATAAGACATTCTAATTCCTGACTCACTATGCTGAATATGGTGGAAGACGGCACCACCTCCTTCAAAGACAGCAACTGTCTTTCATATTAGCCTGTGACATTGTTTTCATGGCTGGGGATTCTCAAATGATTTCCAAAGATATATCTATAATTTACATAGAAAGCAAGCCAACACATCATGCCAAAATATCCCATCAAACATTAAGATTAATGTTCTTTCTTTTTCTTTTTCTTTTTCTTTTTCTTTTTTTTTTTTCTGGTACTGAGGATTGAACCCAGGAGTGCTCAACCACTGAGCCATATCCCTATCCCTTTTTTAAAAAATATTTCTTTTAGTTGTTGATAGAACTTTATTTTATTCATTTATATATATGTGGTGCTGAGAATCAAACCCAGTGCCTCACATATGTGAGGCAAGCACTGCTGTTCCACTGAGCCACAAATCCAGCGCCCCCCAAGCCCTTTTTATATTTTATTTAGAGACAGGGTCTCACTGAGTTGCTAAGTGCCTCACTAAGTTGCTGAATCTGTCTTTGAACTTGCAATCCTCCTGCCTCAGCCCACCGAGCCACTGGGATTACAGGCATGTGCCACTGCACCCAGCTCTTTGCCTTTGTAAAAAAAAAAAAAAAGAAAGAAAGAAAGAAAAAAAGAAAAGAAAAAAAAACTTTAAATACTTTGGAAGTTTCTGTAATTTCCTTAATTTTTTTCTCTCTTTCCTCTTCAAGGAGGCCACACAAAAATGGGTTTTGTAGGCTAGGTGGCAGAACCAACTATATCTTCTTATAGTAACCATTTTCAATTATAAGACTTCTAATAACTTCCTGGGGGCTGATTTGAAAGTACAAAGTTTCCTATTTAAATCTACTTTTCTCTTTCCTTTTTGATAGATACCATGCCCATAGACAGTTGATTTGGTTTACATTCATTTTTATCCTGAGAAAGTTTTAAATATTCACTAGTACTTTATGTCTCAGCTACATGAACAATGAAATATTTCTTCTCTTGAAGTATTAGTTTGAAAATGGCAATCCTGACTTTATTATTCTTTGCCACACTGGAGTGTATCCTGCGTGTTTACAGAGCAAAGCATTTAAAATAAGTTGAGTCTGAATAAGGAAGCAATTTTTCAACTAATTTCAGCTTCAAATCATTCCTCTGAATAAAGTTAGCTACTTTTATTTATCTGGCATTGTCTAAACAGCTATATATGTTGTTTCCTGTGTTTTGCAAATGTGGCATGGCCCTCATGTTGAGAAAATATTTAGATATGATTGAAGAACATAGTATTATCTTTGTGTCCAAAATCATTGGGCATTTTATTAGTGGGCTAGGTCTGCCACAGACTGGGTGGTTGAAACAATGGGAATGTATTTCCTTGGGGTTCTGATGGTTGAAAGTCTGCACTCAAGATTGAAATAGGTTCAAGATACTCAAGATAGGTGCAGGCTCCCTTTTTGACTATATATACATATATATATATATATAGTCTCATATATATATATGGTCAATGGACCTTTATTTATTTATTTTTATGTGGTGCTGAGAATCAAACCCATTGCCTCACACATGCTAGGCAAGTGCTCTACCACTGAGCTATATCCCCAGCCCACTCTTTGGCTTTTAGAGGGCTGTTTCCTACAAGTGCCTTCTCATGTGTCCTAGTCTTTTCTTGTAAGGCCACCAGTAGTATTGGATTGGGCCTCATATGACCTTATTTTACCTTAATTTTCTCTTTAACAGCTTTTCTCCAAATAGTCACATCATGAGGTAGCAGGGTTCAAGACTTCAGTATATGATTTTGTGGGTTGGTGGGAGATGTAATTCAGTCCATAGAAGGCATGGCATGAATTTTTAGGGTGATGTGTTTGTTCTTTTAGTTTGTCGCTGTTCATGCTCCAAGTCAACAGAATAAAATTGTAGAGGACAGAAATAAGATATAAAATGTCTACAAGTTCATCAATATTCACTTTAGTAATTTTTTTAGCTCCCAGTGAAGCCCCCTCCTCTGGGAAATATCTAGCAACCTTAACAGCTGTAGCTTTTAAAAGTATACAGTGTTATGCCCAGTGTCCAGTCTCCATTCAATTTGTTTATTCAATAAAAATTAACTGAACAAACAAATTATCTGGCCTACTTGCCTAGTTTTCTAAGATAATGTCCTCAGTCGTACCTCACATCACAGCCAGGGTGTCCTAGGAAAGAACTTTTATTTGGGATAACATGGAAAAATGCTGCTTTGAGCACAGGGTTTATATCACCAAACATGGGAATTTGGAACATTTCTAATCCTACCAGAAATCAGGTTGAACTGTCATATTCAGGAGACAGCAGTACATGAAAAGGTTGAAAGAGTTGAAGGATTCCATCGACTTTCTTTTGATCCACTCTGTTAGATACTAAATTAAACATCACCTACATTCTATAGATAAACAGTGTCATCATATCCTTTTTAATATCTAATCTTCCAGTCTGATTTTATGGCCAAGCATACTATTATTTTTTTGGATCAATAGTCCCTGTGGTATTTCTTTCATTTATGATGTGACTTTCATGTACCCAGAAGGCCTTTATGATAAGGATTCCAAATGATCATCTGCACTGGAAGCAGATACCACATCCTTCATGAGAGTTTCACAGTATAATAGGTTCTTATCATTATACTAATGAAGTCAGAGCCTTTCTCTCCACACCCTGGAAGGTTGGGGTGTCTTTCCCTCTTCTCTCATTGCAACAGTCAAGGATTTAAAAGTGTCATGAAAAACATTACAGGTAAAAAAAACACTTGGTGTTTTTTTTTTTTTTTTTTTTTTTTTTCAAAAAACAAGGAATTATCTCTATACTCTTGTGTTACTATTCTATTCTGGATAGTTCAAGGTATCTGCACTCAGGGTCCAACCAATACTAAGTTAAAACAGTTTGAGTCCAGTTAAAATTGAACCTGATATTGCAATTTCTGGTTATACCAATCTATGGAGAAATATATAATGCAAGAGGAAAGTGGTGCTTAAATTCCTAGTCATGCTCCTTTTTTCCTTGGAAACTACCATTGACCTTCTATAGCTATCAAAGATCTATTTTTTAGTTATTCTTGGTAAGAAAAATTGTTCCTAATAGCTGTAGTCAACTTTTTTCTTTCATGTGCATATAATATATATGATATTTTATTACTTATATAGAGAGAGTTCACTTTAAAAATAAGTAAAATGTGCTAAAAACTCTTCATGTCACTTTTAAAGACAGGCTTATTTGGATACAACTTTTAGGTATATTTTTGTGATCTCATAAAAATTACACAGGATTTGAATTTGGAGCTTGACATATCACCAATTCTGTTTATGTGCTTTAAACCAAAAGCCATGACCAAAGTGAAATTTCAGATAGGCCTAAAATTAGAGCACCAGGAGAATCCAGGACAGATCTTGAGACTTAGTAAGGATGATGAGATGTCTTGATTCAACCAGACTTCTTCCCAGTATTGGAATGTTTTTTGTTGATCATGTAATGTTTTTTGTTGATCTCACATGAAAAACTGCATCACACTGAGATAAATCCTACAAAATAACCAGGATGGTTTATGATGTTTTTTGGGGGGGCTTCCATTACTTGAGTCCCTAATATATTTTGCCTTTTGGACTTGATTCACCTTCCCCACCATAGTGAAATCTTGAATATGTATGTTTCCTAATGCTTTTCTAATATTTTTCAGATAGATTTTCTCATTTGATAACAAACTACTATATTTCTATACTTACTTATTGCTGGTGGTGTTTTTTTTTAAGATAAAATTGTTCCTTCCTACCCACTGAAGATTTTCCTTTAGCAATCTCAAACCTCTGCACCCAATGTCATTTCGTGTTGGACTTTTCAGATAAATGTTTGATAGCAATAGTTGTATGTGTGTGATTGTGTGTATGTGTGTGTGTGTGTGTTTAGGTTTCCACTTAAAGTTCAGTGCCAAAGCTACAGTACTTATACATTTTCTAAATGTGTTTTAAGCAATAAGTTGTACAACATTTTTAGAACATGTGTTAAGCTATTTCTCTAAGAATGAAGCTCTTAACAAAACATAAGCACTCTGCATGAGATCTTAGCAGCAAAGTGCTTAAAAGATAAAGTAAGAATTGGTACCATGGGAAGAACACCAGCTGTAGAGCGCACAGGTCCATTATGAGAAGTATGGTAGTGGGTAGGGAGAAAATGATTTAATCAGGAGTAAAACCAATTTTATTATAAGGGCACGCAGGGGGTGTGGCACCATAGTGAGAGGGACATTTCAAAATATCTGACAGATTTCAACAATGTGAAAACCCCGTTCTTTAAAGTGACAGTAAACCCCATCAGGTCTCCCTTTTTGATGCTATTGTTAACAGTTGACTGTTTAAAGCTGGCCTGCTAAGATGCTGTCGGCCTATTTCAATAGTGTGTAGCCAAATAAAAGACTAATTGTTGAAATACAATCAATCAAAAATGATTGCAGGGCAGAAAGAAGGTCTCCTCTGCTGATTTTGTTGTGGATCATATTATTGTGTTATGATTGAGGTAGGAATGAAGATTGAAAAGGAAGAAGAAAATAGCCCATCTGACATAAACAGATCCACGTAATTTCTTTTTTTCCCCAAACATATTATTATACAGGAACATCATTTACTAGCCCTAAGAATAATAGTCCATTAGAAAAAAATAAAAGATCTGATAGAGATTTGGACTAATATTTTTAAAAGGGTATGAACATTATTAGTAAAACAGCTCATGCAGAGAATCCCTACAGTGACAATTCTCAGCTTTTCTTACATTTTTTGGTGAGAAATGCTCCTCAGCATTCATGAAACTGACACAGAGGAGGCATGTGACTGTGAGCCCAAGACATCAGTAAAGAAACAAAATTCCAGTTGATCATGTACCTGTTAAGTTCTTGCCAGGATTCTCAGCTTTTCAGTTAACCCCCAGGTTGTATAAAACAATTAGCTTTTGTTTTCTTTAAGCCCAGAATCTAAAACTTTTTCCATGTTGCACATCAGAAAGACAAATCCTATGGATCAACAGCAATACCTTTGTCTTGCTTCCTTTTAATTGTATGTAAATAGATGTCACTCTCCGACACTAATACATCCATTTCTTCAGAATAATGCTTCCAGACTTTCAGATTGCTGGAGGAAAGGAAGATAATAACTGCCCAGCACATTTTATTTCAACTAAAACCTTCATTCTGGCAGTTACTTTCTTTAGTATTTCAGTGTCTCAACTCACGCTTCCCAAGCAAAGACTTCTCTTGTTTCTAAAGAGTTGGTAAGCACTTGTGGTTTGTCTTCAGTGTGTTATCATTTTTGACAGCTTTGCATAGCCTACATAGGCCAACAGGGGTCTGTCTAATATTGTTGCTGGGCACATTCTCCTCACTGAGATGAAAACTGAAAAAAAAAAGATATTTTTGAAGCAGTAAGAAGGAATTAATATCCTTTCTCACTCAGCATTCTATTCCTTGCTGACTTTATATTCAGGCAAAAAAGGGAAAAAAAAGTGTTACCCATTATTCCCTTGTACATAGCAAGGCTAACACATGTAAAGCAATAACTCATTTTCTATTGCCATGTTTAGCATATGTCTCCTGTTGGCTCAGCAAGGCCTTTAGGCCGGTCCCTTGAGCCGGCCATCATTGGCAACTCTTAGCCCCTCAGCCTCAAAACCAAATAGCTTTGAATCATGTTGAGCTGTGATGCTAATTTTCATACTGATGCATTATGGGAATAAATGTATCTGACATACTGTGTCAATGGCACTGTCTCTTTGTGTGTCTTGTTTTTTTGTTAGCTGCATTCCTACAGATGGTATTCCATTGAAAATGTTCCCTTCCTACGGAAAAAAGGGAGGGAAAAAAAAAAAAAAAAAAAAAAAAAAGAAAACCACGCACAGCACCAAACCTCTAGGTGCAGAAGGCTGTTAACGGTTGCTGATGATAGTAGGCAAACATTAACATAATAATTAGTGTCTTGTAATTGTTTCATTAAAACCAGTTGTTCCATTTCTCCTCGTGTTTTCCCAGAAGAGAAGCTGAATTTGGACGACAGCCAGTGGGAGGACATCCACGTTGTCACCGGAGCACTGAAGATGTTTTTCCGGGAGCTGCCTGAGCCGCTCTTCCCCTACAGTTTCTTTGAGCCATTTGTGGAGGCGATCAGTAAGTACCTCTCAGAAAGAAGCAGTCAGCGAAATAGCCTGGCATCATGGAATTATTAAGTAAATAATAAGAATAATGATCATAATAACGAAGGAGAACAGATAATGTTCCCAATGCTCCATGTCTCTCATTTTAAGTTCTGTGTTTTTGACGGCTTGTCTTATTTCTGACCCAGTAATATTATTTGAGTTTTTTTTAAATAGAAATTATTCAGGAAAAAAAAGAAAATAGCATCATATTTAGGGTAACCAAATTTAACTAGGCTTATTCTAATGAAAATATCATCTCATGGAATCTGCAGTAAAGAGGTCACCATTTGCACCACTGGTTCCTGCCTTTATACTTTCAGAATTCCAATGAGTTTGCAGACAAAGGGTCTTATAAAGGAATGTAACTAATTAAATATTACATTTCATTAAATATGTGTTATATCACCAAGTAAGACATCATATTCTATTGGTTCAGTCACTCCTCATTCACTCATTCACAGTAAATAGATGCAGTTTGCTTATGAGCACTGTGAAAACCAAATTAAGTGGTGGTGAGTTTCTTCTGTTTAATGGGTAATTTAGGGGAGGGTGAGTTAGACCATTTACTAACCAATAGCCATTGTACACTCCGTGAAGCCTCCCTTGCTATTATTTTCTCTTTTATAAAATAGATACACAATTAAGTAAGAATAAAAGAATAAGTGAATGAATGAATGAACATCTTTCCATATGCAAGAAAACTTTTTCTATTGATCCTTGAAAAGCAAATACTAGTACATCTCTAAATTTAATATCTTAGGGTACATTTACTATAACTATGACAGCCTGGAAAAAGTGTCCTGGCAAGCTAGCTGATATAAGGAGGAAAGAGGAAGAAAGAAGAAAGAAAGGTAAAATTAAAAAGCTTGCAAGCCTGGCAGGAGCTTAATTAAAGTCCCAACAAGAAAAATCTCCAAGAAAAAATGTTCAACTTAGGAGGTCTAATCTTGCATGACTGTGTACACAGGATTCCCAGGAGTGAGAGTGGGGATTTAGGGGGCCATATTGGAGAAGAATTCCTCAACATGTCCTTTAATTTTGATTTTTCACTCACAAAAGTCTTCACACTTGTTTAAAGCTCTGGCAAAGTGAATCAAGAGAAATAAAGAAGAGGGTTTTCTCCCATGGTCTTTCTTTTTTGCCTGCTCACAATTGCAGCTTTGGTTGTTGTTGTCACTGTTGTTTAATGTAATAACAGTCTTCTCATGATGGGTCTGGCAAGAGGGGGAGCTCTTATCCCTGATCATGACTTTTCATTTCATAAACATATTCCACTTCTCAAGGTGAGTGAAGTTTTACAGTTCTCAGGTTCTCTTAACTTCATAAAAAGACAAGGAATAAAGAAAAATAGGCAAGCATGCATTTCATAACAACTTATTCAGGTATTCTGTCTTGGCATATGAAAGCATGCAATGCAGAAAGCATTCTAGTGGGAAATTGGAGTAATCTGCATTCAGGCACCTACTCTGTGTTTATTTAATGATATAATGTCATCTTAAACTTCACACTTTCAAGTGAGGATTATCTCCTTTGGAAACATACTTGCCATGTATGCTGATTTGTAGGCTGTGCTATAGGATACCCATCACTTAAATTTCCTCTAGTTCATTTGATTTCAAAGATAGTAGTCAAGCCATTCCCTTAGCTTAAGAGAAAGGAAAGCAGGCCCTCAAAACTCAGGTGAGGTTGTGACCTTTGAATCGCCGTAAAGAGTAGGATGATCTCTGAAATATCCTAGACTTAAATCCAATTTGGATAGAATTTCAGAGATGCAAAATGGTCAGTACTTAACACAGCAGAGGAGAGGCAGGCTTCATGCTTGGGAGCCAGGGCTTTGACAAGGGCTTCTGCCGACTCTCTTACAGATGGGTTATGGTGAGAATGAATGAAATAGTGCTTAGGAAACTCCTTTTAACATGTAAGATGTTGTACAGGTGCTAATAGTGTTTGTCCAGGGGAATTGTGTTTGGAAAAGTAACCCAAAAGAGAAGAGGCAGGAAAGTTTTCCATTCATTGTTCAAGGCAAGGAGAATTGGGACTATTGTTGGAATGTTTGTGTCCCATCAAAATTCAGATTTGGAAATTCTAATCTCCAAGGTGATGGCATTTGAAGTGAAACCTTTGAAAGGTGATTAAGTCATGAGGGCACAGCCCTCGTGATGGGATAAATGTCCTTATAAAGAGATCCAAAAGTAATCTACCACCTCTTCCACCATGTGAGAACACTGCTAAAAGTTGCCATCTATGAACCAGAGTGGGCCCTCACCAGACCCTGAATCTGCTGGTGCCTTGATGGTAGAATTTTCAGCCACTAGAACTGTGAGAAATAAATTTCTGCTTCTTATAATCTATGCAGTTTATGGTATTTTTTAATAGAAGGACAAAGAGACTAAAACTCAGCAACCTTTCCTTAACTAACTCAGAAGAGTAAAATGTCCTGATTTCTTAATATGTAAAATGGATGGGTGAGCCAACAGGGTAATGCAGGCAATATGTTAGAATGTTGGCCAGAGACATATAGTAGCCCATTTATTTTTGGCATAATATTGAAGCTAGTTCTTGTGTTCTAAACTCAGGGTTCATTCTAGATTGTAATTCATATTTAAATGTCCTTAAGCAATGGAAGAATAGCACCTAGATCCTTAGCAATGGTTAAAAATCACACCAGTTAAGCTAAAAAATATTTCAAAATTATAAAAAACATTCATATCCAGACCCAGAGGAGTCCAGGACTTTATCACAGACCACATTTTCTTATGGAATCAATGTAATTAGAACATCACCAAATTCGCTCGTGAGTTCTTGGCTTTGTTAGGAAGAAGGGTAAGTTTGTTAAGTAAATTCACAGGATATGAGTATGTATGCTGGGTCTGGATCTCTTTCCTGGTCCTTGTCTTCTATACACTATACCAAAGGGTTGAACTTCACTGGCTGAATTTCACAGGTGCACTTGGGGATTGGCTTCCAGCTATGGATGGAAGCCAATGGAAGCCACTGCCAGGATATAATAGTTGGAGGAAGAAGCAAAGTCTGGCTTATTTATTAGTTTTTCCCTCACCCCTGTCCTCACCCACCCATCTGTCGCAGGTTGCCCTTCTACCTGAGGTTCAACTTCCTCCATGACTCTCGCTTTGCCTGGACAGACCTACTCTGGTTTCAGGTTTGCTGAGTGATACAGACCCTCCTTTCCTTTCTAGCCTGAAGGAGGCAGTGGCTTCCTACTGTAGCTAATTTCTTAGTTTCCTTACTTTTTCTTCATCACTTGAGTAACTAGTTCTCTGCATCAAATTAAGTTCCCATTGGTGTAAATACTTAAAGTGGTTTCTGTTGTTTGGTTAGACATGAGCAAAACACCATGCCTGTCAATGTCATGGTTCATGTTTTCATAATGTTATTTCCCTTTTCTATTCTACTACCCCAAAATCTAGTTTATGATGGCATCACAGTTTCAATTGGCCCCTAATTGAGAGCTGTATTACACTTTCATGGGCAAAGTCAAAAGATGAACAGACCAAAAGGAGTTTTATATCCAACTGGAATGCTTTGCCTCTGAGGAAGAAATGTTATTTCTACAACAAGCAATTAGTGACCCTTCTGCTATTTGAATTACTTTTAATTCTCATTACATATTTGAAAGTGATTATTGAGTATTCCAAGAAGAGTGAACAAAAGGCATTTACTTTTAAAATAGTTTCTTTTTAGACCAAAAACAAACATTAATATCATAAGAACCTGCAATTGCCATTGTGATCCCCTGTCTGATAATACTCACTGAGGTAACAAAAACACTAGATTTTGTTTTTATATTTCAGAATCCAAGTACTTCAGCTATTGATCTGTAATTCTATAGTTGAGGTCAATGCTACTAGGTCACCTGCAGGTTATTTTGTGGAAATTTAACCCACTGACTATAAGGACTCAATTCCCTGGAAATGACTTTTGCTGAAGGCATTATTAGTACAGAGAATGTAACTTTGGTAGAAAAACACAGTTATAGAGTTTTATGATAGGTGGTGTAGTCTTGTGGCTACAGGCCTACAGGGGGTCTGGACATTTCCAGTAGATCTAAATCCTAGGAAATGTACTGTTTATTTCTATTCCCATCTTTTTCAATCTGATAAAGCTACAGATCAAAAGAAAAGAGACAACAAGCAGTATCTTTTTGTTGTTGTTGTTTTAATGTCTGTATTTTCCCAAAGTTTCTGGGAAAAAAAAGGAGAGGAGAAAACACTCATTGACATTTCTGTTCGTTGTCTCATGGAATCCTCAAAATAACAAAGCATGAGTTACTGAAGAAGTAGAAAAATCATAAGGAAAATAATTTCTAGCTCTTGCAGTTACTATGATAATTAAATAAGAAAACATTTTTCTTATAGTACCTACCTATATTAGGTGCTTTCTGAGTGATTTTTAAGAGAAATCAGTTTTTTAGAAGAGCCCCAAGTTTACATAGCTCAAAATATTAAATTTATCATTTAACTCCACATGAAAACACAAATAACTTTCCATCTTTTTATGTTGCCTTGATGAATAACCACCTACCTGTTGCCAAATATCTGTTACATCATCTTTATAAGACATGTCCTAAATCATTGCATATAAGATCACAAGCAATTCTTTCTACTTTTTAAAACTGAATTTAGAATTAAATTAAAGGTCAGAAATTTTGGTATTGAAGTTTTAGTTTAGAAATAAGACAGAACTTTCCAAAAGTGAGTAGTGTTTCAGTATGTATTATTAGATAGTAAAACCATCAATTTTTTAAATGTACCTTGTCTAAGAACATTCTTAACACTTTATTTCTTCTAATCAATTTTTTAAAATTCATTATGATACACACAGTGTTATTTTCCTGTTTCATATGAGCAACTATTCTAGGTTTAACTTTATTAGTGTTATTTTATTACAACTTTTTACTAGTATCTAATTGTAATCTGCAAAGAAAACAAATCTTCCAGAAAAGTTTATGATGAAAAACTTTGATTGGACCTGAACACTTAAGATGCCCAGGGCTGTTCAAGAGAGGAATTCTCATTTAACCCTGTCAATGTTTGTTTCTTCTAGTGATTACTTTCCTAACTAGATAATATTTCTTCTTTTGGCTTGTCAATCATACATAATATCTTTTATCACCTGACATGAAATATTCATTCATTCTACTTCATTTCTTCCAGTATTTGATCATGTTGTTATTATATTTGGAAGTTAAATAATATGCTTAAACTTTATTTCTTGTTTCACCAGCAGCCCACAATATCTGCTAACTCTTTCCTTCATAAGGTGAGCATATTCTTCTTTACACCCAGTCCATCTCTTTTCTCTTTATTCACAATCATATTGGTCATTAACTCCTTTACATTTTAATTGTTGTTATAAGTATTCAATAATTTTTCTAATTAGAGAAAGAATAACAATACTTACATTTGCATTAGTATGACTTTAGAAGCATTCTTCACTCCTGTACCAGTAGTTTTGCAAAGATTTCTTCTCTGGAGTTCACTGTCACAACTCCTTTACTTCCCAAAGAATAGTCCTCACAAGGACTATTAGCACCTGCTACACCTCCAAGTCACAAATGCTCATAATTATCATCTCTTTGTTACTCTTCAAAAATTTCTTAAACTCTTGGCTACATTGGGTTCCCCATGATATCATGATTCTCTTGGGTAGTTTTTTTTTTTTTTTTTTTTTTTTTTTTTTTAATTTATTTTTCCTGGCATTTGTGATTGTCCTTCCTTTCTCTGCTTTCCCCTTTCCCACTCCCCCCAAAGTCCTCACTCTTTCCTAAGACTATATTCTTTTGTCTCATTTTTGCAGGATGCCTCCTTTCTAGAGCCTTTACTCAGCATCATTCATATTGGAATGGTTATCTCCAGGACTGCTTCACGGTGCCTGGCCAGAGACCTTTCTGAGTTAGAGCCACTGTTTCCTGGAGGGCTTGTACATTACTTTCCTTTTGCTGCCATAACAAATGAGCACCACAGTCCTATAGGATAAAATCTGACAGTTTCCAAAGTCAAAGTGTTGGTGGAACTGCATTCCTTTCTGGAGGTTCTACTTGCCCTTATGACTTCTAGAGACTGCTCACATTCTTAGAGTAGTGGGTCCCTTCCTCCACCTTCATAGCTAACAATGTGTGATTATGTCCTTCTCATCTATAACATCATTCTCACCTTTTCCATAGTTGTACTTTCCTATAACAATTTTTTTTCTTCATTTTCCACTTTTGAGGACACTTGTGATTACATTGGGTTCATGCAGATAATTCAGGGTAATCTCAAGATCCTTAACTTATCTTTTAGAGGTCTTTATTCTGTCAGCCAGTTTATATAGATAGCACCTGCCACACCTCCAAGTCACACAAATGCTTATGTTAACTATTCTCATCTCCCTTCTCTCAAATCAAACCAATCATCACAGTCGAGATGATACTGAAACTATATATTGATGAAAGGAATGACCTTATGCATTTATTTACTCCTATTATACGTGAGAGAAAATATTAAGAGATTTGACTCAAACCTGGACCAAACCTCACCTTTTGAAGGACTCCGATCATCTCATTTGGTGATAGTCTGTGTCTCAGCTCTTTTGTACTCACACTAGACCATGCGTGTTTGTACTTGTGAAATCGTTGAATCATACTTTTCCAAAGTTGCCTTCTGTGGGTGAAAATAGTGACTTTTTCTTCCATCCCTAAATAAGGTTCCATATATTTTCCATGATGGAAATTAAACAAGTGCTAATTCCTTGATGAAGACATCCTTATGTTTCCAATGTAATCCTTTTTGCCACCTTTTCCAGTTTCCTTAAGTAAATACCATATAACCTATAATATGTACAGAAATCTTAGTTATTTGTGTTGTTTATTTACATATTACATATGTGTACATGTATGTGTATGTTCACATGTGTGTATACACTAAAATTCAGGCTATTAATCACCAAAGGTCAAGTGGACCCCATATCTAGTCCTTAAACACAACTCATACTCACACCATAATCGCACTAAAATGATTGAAATTGAAGGCATTACCCTGGAGTAGAAAGTGCCTATTACATGTACTTTTGTTTTGTTTTCCACCTATGGCCATCATGTCATTTGCCTATAAAGTACACTTTTAGTAGGTAATTGGAGAAAAAAGCCAGCCAAGTATATTTACAAATATTTTCCTCACTCTTGGCTTTATCTTGCCCTTTGTTCAAAAGATTTCTGATACATCATCAACACTGTGATGACACTTTTTGAGAGAAAAGAAACAGAGCTTGTAAGGCACTTGACTAAAAACAGTTGCTAAACATGAAAGCAAGATAGTGACCAATTGCTTTACAACCAGAGAAAGTAAAACCAGGGTTTAAAGTTTTACCATAAAGAAACCAAAGGTATAAAAATAATACAGTATGAAAAAAATCCTCTATTGTACAACTTCGGTGAAACTGGAAATTGAAATGAAGGGACAGAGATTCCCTTAGTTTTCATGGCAAGCTAACATTCTCACAAACTTGGTAGGCTTTTAATTGGGGTTGCTTTTTAACTTCGGTGTGTGTGTGTGTGTGTGTGTGTGTGTGTGTGTGTGTGTACGCGCGCGCTTGTGTGCACGCAAACTGGAAATTTTATGGCTGATGCCTAGCCTGTCTCTTAACTCATTCTAATTATATTCATAATTAAAATGTAGAAAAATAGTTGACTACAGCCAAATGGCTTACACAGGTGTCTCTCTGTAGGAATGGTTTAGTGCTAGAGAATAAACAACTGGACCTCCATCTACTTACTTTGGCTTAATAAAAAGTCCTTTATATGTAAAACCAGAAGGTGATTCAGAATTAAAATTGGGCCTTGACTCTGAAATTAATTGAGTGGTAAGACATCAGCTCCACTAGAAAATGTGCTGCTTGTCTTTTTGCTTTTTCCTTTAAACTTCTATTTTACTTGCACTCCTTTCTTCCATATCCTTAAGAGGTCACTTTTTCAAAGCAATAAACGTTTCAAGCTGAGCAATCAGCCAGGCAGCCTTCATGAGTCAGCTTCCTGAGCATCCCTACTCCTACTGAGTAGACATGCTTTTTAAAAAAAAAAAAAAAAAAACAGATAAAAAAAATGCAGAATTTCTTCTCAATACCTCAGTGGAAAACAGTTATCTTGACCCATTCCTTTAATGGTGGATTTGAGTGGCTGGTTTTCACTGCCTCAATAGATCCTAATGAAATTGAGAGTTTGTGTCCTTTCGTTCCACACTGAGGCACCTGCTTCATTTCACATTCTTTAGTTCACTTTGCACTGTGATCACCACTGATGGACCTTCTGAAAAGTCTTCCGCCTACCCAGTCCCAACTCTGACTGTGGCCACATCTTTCTCTCCTACTTCCCCAGTAATATTTTTCTCCCACCCAATCCAGGTTGCTACTTGCAAAGATAGAAAAGTTAATATAACTAGCTTTGTTTTGAGTAAAACCAAATTATTTGCAAGGTCTTCAAAGTCCTATGTGATCTGGTTTCCCTAAGCTCCCTGCCTTGCCCCTTCACATCTCAGCCCATTGGGCTCCCATTTCTTTGAATACTTCAGGCACACTGAGGGTCCTTGCTTCACCCTTCTACTGACTCACCTCCCCAGATTTCCACTCACATGCCAGCTTTCAGTGATGTCTACTCTCATCAGTAAAGCTAAGGTTCCTACCTGATCACACAACACCACCTGTATTCAAATCCTGACTCCACCATTTTACTACCTATAAGACTGAACAAATTCTTAATCTCTCTAGGTATCCCATTTCCACATCTATAAAATAGATGGAAAAATAGTGTCTTTCCCATGAAAATTTTTAAATAATTTCATGAAATTCTAATCTTATTTGTGGAGCTCCTGGCACAAAATATTCAATAAATGCTGGCTAGTATTATTACATCAGAATATAACTGGACTATCCTTTAGATAGTCTGATCTCAGAGGACATTTCTGTCTGTTCTTACTAGTCTTTCCTCTTCTCCATTAAAGCTATCTCAAATGATACATGTATGTAGCCATCTCTATTCTGCTTTAGTATTTTTTTAGTTGTAGACAGACACAATACCTTTATTTTATTTATTTGTTTTTATGTGGTGCTGAGGATCAAACCCAGTGCCTCACACATGCAAGGCAAATGTTCTACCAACTGAGCTACAACCCCAGCCCCTGATTTAATATTTTGTCTGTAGAATTCCAAATAGTACCAAAGATGATTAAGATGAAATTGTAAGATATTCTCTACTTCACAACCCAGAAAATCCCATTTTCTTTCTTCATCTCCTGAGATTTCTCTTTGTTCTCTTGGAGAACAACCCCACTTGATAGTCCAAAACCTGTCCTTTGCTAGAGAACTGACCTCTTAATTATAACCCAAAGGCTATTCAGTCTCTTCAACTTGAGGCTGCCTTCCTTCTATTAAATACTAACCAATCTGTGATCCTCACAGTGGCACCCAGAGAGACAATACCAAAGCAATGTCATCCCAATTGGAAAATTAGCTGCTAAGAATGTGTCCTGTATTTCAGCTTATAAAGGTCATAAACTCACAGGTAGGTGGTAGGTGAGGAGGTAGGGGAGGCTATGAACCAGCCTTTGAAGATAAATGTAACATTATGAATCCATATCACAGAAAGAAAGGGTTCCAAGCATTATCAACCAAACCACATTTAACAAAGAACCCTTCTTTGTTTGTACACACATAGACACAAGGACAGGCAAATATACACATGCATGCACTTTTTCACCAAACCCAAAAGTGTTCGGTTTTTTTTTTTTTTTTTTTTTTTTTTTTGTCCCCAAAAGACCTGTTCTCTCTCACTCTGGCTCATGCTCACTCGCATGCTCCATTTACTTAAGCACTGGTTCTAACTCTAGCTCTCCACCCCTTTATCAATAAAATAATTTTCTTTGAATAGCTTCTAGAACCATCATATAAGCCCTTGAAATGTGGCATTTCTTCATTTGCCTCACTCTCCATTGTTCTGCAGCATTAAACCTTAGATGTGATGCTGCAGAGGACTATAAATTTCCCGGGGGAATTCTTCTCATGTTGGTACAGCAGAATATCCATATTGAGAATTGCCAGGTGGTTTGGAGAGTGGAATTTTCCCCTAATGATTGACTCAAATGTTTTCTACCTACACTTTGGAAAACAGAAACATGGAAAATGGATATACTATTATAGAAAACAAGTAGCAGCAGTGTTTTTAAGAGTAAGAGCAATGCACATGGAATGATGAAAATAAACACATATTTTCTTAAAATCCATGAACTATAAAAATGATATTGAATAGTTATGAGATTTTCCTCCTTGTATTGATTGATTTATAATTCCATTTAAATGTGCAGTTCTCCCTACCTTTCCCACAATTCCATTTTGTACAACACTTTTTTTTTTTTAATTGCTATTCTAAAAGGTCAAATGCCTAAGGCCTTGAGTCCATGATTAGTGTCTAACCAGACAATCAGCTCTTGGCCCCTTTCTCTTTTTCTTCTCACCCTGAGAGTCCAGCAGGTGAAAGATTGACCCTTTCAGATCTCAAAGCCATTCCTCTGCCAAGTAACGGATGGGCAGACATAATTAGTGCCATCTGTCCTCTAGTTGCAGGTGGATACTATCTTACCAACAAATGAAAACAGCAATCTATTGAGCTCCTTCTTCAGGCCCCTAACTCTAAGCACAATAAGTTTGTCTCTTGATACCTTTTATGGATTATTCTCTTTATGTCTAATTGGCGTCTAAGAAGGAACCACTATCTTCAGAAATTTCTGTTTCTTTGTACTGTGTTATGAAAGTGTTCTAAGAAAAGTTGGTTTAAAAAACTGGGATAATGTTAAGTAAATACTATAACCAGAAGGACTTGAGAAGCTGCCATCTATAGTGCTCAGGTCTGTGATGCTCAGAGATTCTGAAAGCTGGATCCCTGGATGAATAAGGAATAGCATGAGCAGAGTAGAAAGCACACCAAGGGCAAAGATAGACCAGCTAGAGCATTACTGGAAAAACCACACTGGTAGTGTCAGACTTAAAGCAGCATCTTTCTCCCACTGCACCTAGTATCCATTGTTCTCCTTTCTTTCCCTGCTCTCTGAATAATTTCTCATGAATCAAGTTTTCCAGAGGCTTCATCAATAAGATCACCCTCCTCCAAGGTTGCTTTTCTAAAGTTTGGAAATTGTCTTAGTTTTGAGCTGTCATGACAAAATAGCAGAGACTTCTGTTAAGCAACAGAAATGTATTTCTCACGGTTCTGGAGGTTGGAAATCCGAGATCAGGGCACCAGTATTATCAGGTTCTGGTAAGGGCCTTTGCTTGCTCATAAAATCAACTAAACCTAATTACACACCCACAAAGTCCCACTTCCAAGTACTATGACACTGGGGATTTGGGCTTCACCATATGAATTTAGGAGGACATGAACAGTCTACAGCAGAAATCATAGTTCGATGGAATGTTTTAAGTGTGGAACTTTATCAGTGCGAGATAGTTTCCCCCTTTATTCTAGCAATATCTTCCTATTACTGCAATACAAGATTTAATCATCTCTTTATTAATATTTTTAAATTATATTATTGGACTCTGAAATTGAATTTATAGTCCCAGGTGTCACCTTTACACATTTCTCTTTTATACTGTTTATGCATTTTGAAATTCACATGCAGAAATGTGCATGCAAGCCTGTGGCATCCTTTCCTGAACCCAGGCTGCCATGACAATGACACAACAGGAGAGTTTTGCTTTAAGATTTTTGTGTTCGTAAGACTCATCTCACCTGTATCTCATGACAACTAGAATTGGATCAAAACCAAGTCTTTAACTATAATTCTTTCATCTTATCATTCAACTTTCCTCCTACTACTGTGGCATTTACAAACCCGAGCAGTGTGTCTAGACCTTGTATGGCCATTGGCAATGATAGAGCAATTAAAGATAACAGTGCACAATGGTTCAGGAAGAACTTCAAAGGCAGTGCCAGGAGGAAAAATTGTAAAGAGACTTCCCAAATGTACAAAGTAGAGTTTTCTAAAGTTTTGAACAATATTTTCAATTATAGACATAATTCATTTTATTTGTCCTGGGATATTGCATGTTTTACAAATTAAAAGTTTATGAAGTCTTGTATCATCCAAGTCTACTAACTCCATCTTTACAAAACCATGTGCTCTATTCATGTCTCTGGGCCATTATTTTGGTAATTCTCACATTATTTCATGCTTTCTTAATATATCTATCCATTATTGTGACCTGTGATTTGTGATCTTTGATATTACTATTGTAATTATTTGGGGACACCACAAGTTGTGCCCATATAAGATGGTCAGCTAAATAAATGTGCATGTCGACTGCTGTACCAATCAGCTGCTGCTCCATCTATCTTCCGCTTGGATATCTCCCTATTCCTTAAGACAGAACAATATTAAAATCGGATCAATTGATAACTCTTGGATGACCTCTAGGTGCTTAAGTGAAAGAGTCTTGGGTAGCTCATTTTAAATCAAAACCTAGAAATGATGAAGTTTATTGAGGAAGCCATGTGGAATGAAAAGATAGGCTGAAATGTAAGCCTCCTGTGCCAAAAGTTTAGCTGAGTTGTGAATGAAAAGGAAAAGTTCCTGAAGGAAATCAAAAGTACAATTTTGCTAAAGACAGGAATGCTAAGGAAGTGAAAGAGCCTTATACCCAAGTGAAGAAAGTTTCAGTGGTGTGCAAAGAAGATTAATCACCCACAACATTCTCTTGAGCCAAATCCACAGCACAGCCCTCTTTATAAT
Source organism: Tamias sibiricus (assembly GCA_025594165.1). Taxonomy (NCBI): domain Eukaryota; kingdom Metazoa; phylum Chordata; class Mammalia; order Rodentia; family Sciuridae; genus Tamias; species Tamias sibiricus. The sequence continues at coordinate 148,142,568 of CM046660.1, read as the reverse complement.
TCTACAAAGGCTGAGAGAGGAAAGAAAACTACCGAAGAAAAGTTGTAAGTTGGCAGAGGTTGGTTCATGAGGCTTAAGGAGAAAAGCCATACCCATCACATAAAAGTGCAAGGTGAAGCTGCAAGTGCTAGTGGAGAAGCTGCAGCCAGTTCTCCAGATCTAGCTCATCACACTAATGGAGGTGGCCACACCAAACAGCAGATTTTCAATGTAGATGAAGCAGCCTTGTATTGGAAGAAATGCCATCTGGGACTCTCATAGCGAAAGAAGAGAAGTCAATGCCTGGTTGCAAACTTTCAAAGGACAGGCTGACTCTCTTGTTATGTGGACTAGTGCAGCTGATGATGTTAAGCTGAAGTCACTACTCAATTGTCTTTGTGAAAGTTCTAGGGCCCTTAATAACACTAAGGCTATTCTTCCTGTGTTCTATAAATGAAACAACAAAGGTCTGCATGATAGCAATATGTTTATAGCATAGTTTACTAAATATTTTAAACACACCTTTGAAACGAACTGCAGAGAGGTGGGGTGGGGGGGGGGACTCCTTTCAACTCATTAGTGTCCATTGACAGTGCATCTACTCACCCAAGAGTTCTGATGGAGATGTGAAATGAGATTAATGTTGTTTTCATGCTGGTGAACATAACATCCATTCTCTAGCCCATGGATCAAGGGGTAATTTTGACCTTCTAGTCATTATTTAATACATACATTTTGTAAGGCCATAGCTGCCATATATTGTGACTACTCTGATGGACCTGGACAAAGTAATTTGAAAATCTTCTGCAAATGATTCACTATTCTAAATGCCTTTAAGACTATTCATGATTTATTGGATGAAAAGGGTTAAAATGTTAAAATTAGCTGGAGTTTGGAAGAAGTAGATACCAACCTCGATAGATGACTTCCACACGTTTAAGACTTCAGTGGAAGGAAGTATAATGTGGTGGAAATAGCAGGAGTACTGAGATTGGAAGGGAAGCCTGAAGTAGGACTGAATTGCTGTAATCTTATGATTAAGCTTTCATGGATAAGAAGTTGCTTCTTATGGATGAGTAAAAGAAAGTAGATTCTTCAGAAGGAATCGACTCCTGGCACACACAGAGTGAACATTGTTAGAATGAAGACTAAGGATTTAAGAGTATTATATGAACTTAGTTGATAGTGACAAGCTATGAGAAGACAGACTTCAATTCTGAAAGAAGTTTTGCTGTAGATGCAATGCTCAGACAGCATCACATGCTGCAGAGAAATATTTCATGAAAGGAGTTATTGTCTTATTTTAAGAAATTGCCATAACAACCCAATCGTTAGTGACCACCACCTCAGTCAGCAGCATCAACATGAAGGCAAGACCCTTTACCAGCATAAGATTATGACCAATTGAAGACTAAGATGTTCACTAGCAGTTTTTTAGCAAAAAAAATTTTAATTACATTATTTACATTGTTTATTTAGACATAATGCCATTGTATACTTATGATAGTATAAACATAATTTTATATGTACTTGGAAACCCCAAAATTCTTATGACTGGCCTACTGCAATATTTACTTTATTTCAGTAAAATGGAACTGTGCCCATAGTATGTCCAAGGTAGGTCTGTACTGTGAACTTATGGAGTAATGGTGATACAAGTAAATCTTAGTACTGTCACTGTATTTACCACTGCAATCTATAGTATACTTATCACACTTTCACTTGCATATAGCCAAATGCTATGTTTATTTTGCTATTTAAATTTATTTGTAATATGCCTTTGTAGTCAATAAATATTGCTCCCTTTATTTCAGTTTGTGAAACTGAATCTATTCAATATTAAATAGCATGCCTCAAGCTACTAGATAGGAAGTTTCAGAGGTGGCATTAGAACTCAGAAGTGGGAGATTTCAAAGCTGTGACTCTTAACCATCATCCTATGGTTCTTGCCTGACTTGGACAACATGATAGCAAGTACCCACTTATAAATGTGATAATTAGATTTAGATTTGGTTTGTATACAAACTCTGTTATTAGGAACTACAATGATAGGAACCTGAATTGAGCAAGAATGATTTTTCTGTTTCTCCACATCGTCTCAAAATCTTATTATTTAGTTGAGAAAGGCTTCTTTTAAATTTTAAAAAATTCAAAAACAATTATTGCTTTCTGTATCCAAGGCAACATTAAAGGTCCTTATGCCTGTGCCTAGGTTACTGGTACAAATTTTTTGAAATAAAATAAAGATCCAGTGAAATTCAAACACACCTAGCAGATGGAGAAGGTTAAAGAGTATGAAAATGTATTTGTAAGAACGTTGAATTTATCTTCTAAGAACATTAACTAGGAGCACCTAATTTGTACAAAATGCCTCACTAGGAAAAAACAACCAACTTAGCAGTAGACACCTCCTCATAGTCTAAATGTGTTAAGTATAGGTAGAGACATGAAAATACATCCTTATTAAAATTCCCAGTAAGTGAATTAAGAAGTAACATAATGAAATTTCTTACAATTTTTATTACCTATGGTATTTAATTGAAAGGTAGAACAACATTAAAATATCATTTCATCCCTAATATCATTGTGCCAGAAAAGTGTTTTCAGAGTCTATAAAATAAATCCATTATTTCAATTCTTTATATCCATAATAAAAAGACCCAAACTATAATTAAAAAATTAAAATAAGTATACTCACTTTTTTTTTTTTTTTTTTTTTTTTTTTTTTTTTTTTTTTTTTTTTTTTTTTTTTTTTTTGGTACCGGGGATTGAACTCAGGGCACTCGACACACTGGGCCACATCCCTAGCCCTTTTTTGTATTTTATTTAGAGACAGGGTCTGACTGAGCTGCTAAGTGCCTCGCCATTACTGAGGCTGGCTTTGAACTCGCAATCTCTCTGCCTCAGCCTCCCAAGTTCTGGAATTGCAGGCCTTTGCCACCACACCCAGCAGTATACTCACTTTTTAAAAGCATGTTTAAAATCTTTGTTGATGCACAACAAATATGTAGAAATGTGCATAGATCATAAGAGTATTAGTAATTGGGAAATTTTAAAAATAAAATTGGTTTTCCAGGCTTGTATATTTATGACTTTTTTCTGGCAATTAATTGTAAATTTCTCTACTAAGTTTTTAAGAATGAAAATAGTGTACACCATCCTGTAAGTCTACATACAGAACATTGCAATACTGTTTTCCTTCTCTTACTCTGACTGAAGTGCTTCTGGGGTAGGAGCCATGTCCTGCTCACTTCTATAACTTCAACACTAGGTAAATATAAAAAGCACTTCCTTGGGATGCTTGTTTCATGTAATTCGTCCTTAAATAACCCATAGTAATTAGCAGCAATGATCATGAACTGCTGAGGTGGGGAGTCAGAAGAATTGGTGGGGTAAGAAAATGAGAGAGGTGGAAACTGTGTTTAATTCAATCCATTTTGTGGACAGTAAATTTAAGAATTAACTACTTACATCCCTCTGAAGGTTCTAATCTGTCTTATGAGCTCTGTTATGCAGCTATTATCTGAGAACCATGCAGATACTCATCTTCTTTTTTTCTGTATGTCATACTAGTATTACTAATAATTGACAGAGACTTCATATTGGTAGTTAAAAAGTTTTTGAGGAAAGAAGTGAAAAATTTTAAAGCAGATACAACATTTTAACTAGACTAGTGAACTTTTGCAGTCTTCAAAGGGTTACCTGAACTCCTGCTAATTCAACTTGCCAGACTTAAACGCAGAGCCATGGTAGAGAGGACAGTGAAACTGTACTATAAAAATAAATTACTGTCATGAATATTAAGCAACGAGAATATAATAAACATGACTGTTTGCAGGATTCTGATTTATTGGTACTGATATGCTTATAAATTATGACACTAAGTGTTTATTCTAGTTGTTTCAGAATATGGGCCAAACAAAGCTGGGTGGACACTTCCTGCAGACCTGACCATCTGCCACCAAATTCCTGCTCCTGTTGCCATGTTTCTTGTGTTAGTGACATCAGGACCATTGTGTGAGCAACCATTCCCTTTAGTTGACTTTGCAGACTGAAGTAGATTGCTTTTCTAGAATATGATGTTCCAACTATCATCACAAGGTTTCTGTTCCCTCATAGAGGAACAATTCCAACTTTGAAGGAGCCCAAAGGCTTCCTACTTGCTCTGTTAAACAGTGCTCACTTTTGACATAAGAGTCCATTGCTGTATTTATGAACCTCTTGGCACCAGATCTGGAATTTCCCAGTGCTAAGCAGCACTGCATTTTGTATACTTTCTTAGCAGTGGGTGTTCCATTTCACAGGTGTTGAGAGGTTAAAAACCAAAAGAGACAGCAAGCAATAGAAAAATAAAGCTGCTATACATCTATGTAAAGTCTGGAGGTACCACAACTGTCATAGGATAACCACATGAGAGCACAATATTGGTCTCACTGATATTCACAAGTAAAAGTTATTAAGATTTGTCATCCATTTTAATTGACATTATTTGGAACCAGATATTTGTTCAACAGATGGCCAGAATAAGGTATCATGCATAAAAAAAAATAGCATTCTCCTTCCTCAGGTTTTTAGCTTTGATGTTATAGCTCATCAAAAGTTACTTCCAGATTAATTATTTTAAAGTTTTCTTTTCTCTAATGTTGCTGGCAACCTGCAAGGAAGATAGTCCACAAATTTAACAACCTTAACAAAAGATGCAATTTCCACCTAGTGTGCCATATGTTATAAATATATAAATTGATGATACCTGTGAAGAACTCTTTAGGATATAATGCTTGGATACAGATGAAATACCAGCTAAAGATCATGATGAGGCAAGCCCTATAAGATAGATAGAATTGGAAGTCTTCAAAATTTTTATAGGGAATTTTGGCTGCATGCATCAAAAGCCTTAAAAATGTGTGCACTTTTATATTAGCAATTACATATCTAGAAATTTACCCAATGTTATGATTTGGATGTGAAAAAGCTCATATGTGAGACAATGCAAGATGTCTTACAGGTGAAATGTTTGGGTTAAGAGATTTCACCCAATCAGTGAATCAATGCCCTTATAGGGATTAACTGAGTGGTAACTAAAGGAAGGTAGGGTGTGGCTAGAAGAGGTGGGTTTTTTGGGGTATACCTTTGGGGTATATATTTTGTGAGCTGAACTTAGCTTTCTCTGTTGCCTGATCATTATGTTAGCTACTTCCCTCTGCCATACTTTTCTGCCATGTAATTCAGCCTCACCTGGAGCCCCAAGGAATGGAGCTGGCTGTCTATGAACGGAGACCTCTGAAACCATGAGCCTCCAACTAAACTTTTCCACCTCTAAAATTGTTCTTTTCAGTTCTTTTAGTCACAGCAACAAAAAAAAAGCCTACTAAAAACTCCTGATAACATTTTTACAGACATGGCAAGAATGTGAACAGGACTGCCCCTCAAAATGTTATGTATAATAGTGAAACACGTCAATGTAACACATATGTTCAAACTTAGGGAAGATTAGAGACAGAGTGGGGTAGAATGGAGAAGGAAGAAGAGAGAAGGGAAAAGAGCTGAAATCATCCTTTTATTAGGAACCCACTTGGAGGATAAGACCAGTCTCTGCCCTCATGACCTACTTACCTCTTAAAGGTCTCGCCTCTCAACACTGCTGCATTGAGGATTAAAGTTGTAACACATAAGCTTTGGGGTACAAATTCAAGCCATTGCAAGTATGGGCCTATTTCAAAATACATATGTAAATATTTATATGTAAAGAAAAGACTGAAACAACTTACTTTAAATTATCAGGGACTGTGGATGGGATTCAGTGGCAAAGTGCTTGCCTAGCATGCTCTAGGCCCTGGGTTCAATCCCTAGCATCCATATAAAATATACATTAGTAGGAATTGTCTCTGCAAGATTATATGTCCTTTTTTTCTTCGTTCATTTTTCTTTCTGCATTCTTCCTGCTTTTGCACTAGGAATATTCTGTAATCGTTTTAAAAGAAGTGTAGGGGCTGGGGTTGTGGCTCAGTGGTAGAGCACTTGCCTAACATGTGTGAGGCACTGGGTTCAATTCTCAGCACCACATAGAAAAGGCTTAGCCAAATAAAATAAAGGTCTATCAACAACTAAAAAGATATAATAAAAGAAGTATAAGCAGAGTTTAAGTAGGCATGTTGCAAGGGATCTCAGGATCAATTACTCCAGGAGCATCCAAACCTTGCTTTGAGTCAAATCACCTTTGTAGAAACAGATTCCTAGACTTACCCTTATAGATTTATTTCATTGTACTGGGATAAGGTTCAGAGATTGTTTTTAAACAAACAATAAACAAACCTTCAGGTCATTGTGGTGTGTAGTCAGGTTTGAGAAGCACTGATTTTGTTCCTTTCTCCTTGTTGAAGCCATGGAGGAGGAGGGCAGCTCTTGCTGCCTGCAGCAGATAGACATCACAGCATCTTACCCCAAACCAAGGTGAACCCCAACCCAATTCCTTAAGGAGAATACTGAAGAAGAATTTGTGACTACATGAAATCTAGCTGAGCAATTAGTGACAGACAATAAACATTTCCCAAAAGAAAGGTAAAATTGCAGTGGTTGGTTGGGATTGCTTTATGAAGGAGGCATTATGGGTATATGGGGTTTGTAGAGTCAGTCAGAGAATGAATAGGAGCACTGGCTCCAACTCTGAGGGGAGTGTGTAATTTGGGGGCAAGTGAGTTACCTGGGTTGAATGCAGCAAGACTTTGAAGTCAGGTGATAGGAAATAAAGGAGAGAAGATACAGTTAATCTGGGATTATAAATCCCATGAAGACACATCCAGTGATTATCTGATTTGATTCTATATTGTCTTGCTTAGCAAAATACTTCCCACAGAAAAAGTGAATATTTAGCCAACAAATTATCTAGTTCATCATGGAGAAGTTAATTCTATGAAGGGTTAAATTTAACCAATAGGCAATGAAAATTCCATTACAGATTTTTGAGGAGGATATTGGAAAACAGAAAACTATGTTTTATAGAAAATCATCTTGTCGGTAATTGACAGAATGCATTTAAGAGGATAAAGGAAGCAGAAAATTCTGTCATGTTGCAAATCAGTCACCTCACTTGTGTTTAATCCAAGTATGACCTTGAGCTAGTGACCTAACAGCCCTGGAACACATCCATACACATGCTTCAAGGGGTCCATGAACCACACCCCAAAGGCTTAGCCAAATTTGTCCACCTGCATATTCTTAGATGTGTGATCCCCCCTCTTCCCCACCACACAAGGTAATAGAATAAGTGCTATACAAAGTATAGTCTACAAACTGGGAACATCAGATACACCTGAGATCCTATTAGACATGTAAATTCTAGGGCACAACTCCAGACCTTCTGAATGACAACCTGTGGAAATGGAGCCCAGAAATCCATGCATTTAAAGCTCTCCAGGTTATTTATATGCATGCAAAATTTTAAAAGCATCTAGTAACTAAATGAGCTCTAAACTGTTCACAAACTTAAAATTCTTTGACTATTTTGCAAGAGTAATATGAAATAAAGTATATATAAGAGATTACACAAATAAAGTTTCAATTATTTAGGGACATCTCATATAAACAATCTTGAAAAGAAAATGTGGATCAGGTTTTTAACCTAGATGATTAAGAGAATAGAAATGTACTTGGCAAGAATCAGAAAGTGTGATGATGAGTTGTTTGGCGGACATTAGAAGATTGCACCAAATAAGAGTCATCAGTCATCAGTCAGCTGATTTTCCCTATGGGCATTGTCCCCATAAACAGAATGTGGACAGTTGCAAGGATGAAAAGGTATAATATCTTTTTCTCACCATTTCAAGGTCCATAGTCAACACTTATATAACAAAAGATAGAGTAACAAGAAAAAAGCAAAATGAATATGTTTAACCAAAATTTATGTAACTTGTAAACCTTCACAAAGACTCAGAAAAAATTTGCTTATTTTTATGCTTACATTTACTAAAAAATGAACAGCCTTGTTAAATGTGATGGGATAAAAGTGATTGTATCTAAAATTGATAGACTAAGGGGAAATCTAGCAAGGCTTGTCTGTTCAGATTCCTCTGAGACTTTTGTAAATCCCTTCTGACATAGGCAAGACATCCATCACATGAGAGTCTTCAGAGAGAAGGGGGAGATCCAAGCATGACATTTCTGGTTTTTTTTTTAAATATTTATTTATTTGCTTTAGTTGCACACAATGCGTTTTATTTTTACGTGGTGCTGAGGATCGAACCCGGGTCGCGCACGTGCTAGGCGAGCGCTCTACCACTGAGCCACAACCCCAGCCCCACATTTCTGGGTTTTATGGCTGATCTTAGGGGAGAGGAGTTCTAGTTTATATAACCCACCTTGGAGAAGGGAAATTCTAATTTCTATAATCTGCTTTGGTTGAGAAATATAGGAAGGGGAAAGGAGGGCAGGAGAAGATCAGAGAGAACTTACTGCTTCTGAGGTCCCTCCAACCTCCTTCACTTCACAGTGCTTAGTATATCTAAGTGCCATACTTTAAGGTATCATATTCTGAGCCTCAACCCTGTTCGATGTACCTTTGTACATTGGAATTACTCTAGTATCACCCAACTGAATCTCTTTGGCTATTCATACATCAAATAGCTAATCAGAAGTTGAAAGTGATCAGAAAAATAATTTTGGCATAACTGATGGTACTATGATATTGGGGGGGTACAAAAACTTAAAGCCTAAATTTGAAATTCACCTATATATAAATGTGTATACATTTTAAAGCTATGTTAAATCTAGTCCTCATTTTAAGTGTCTGAATACAAAGTTCTTAAGAAGTTGATTACTTTCACTTTCTAGCACATACTTTTTTTCTCTTTTTTTATTCTAAGTTGTTATAAATAATAGCAGAATGCAATATATTTCATATTACACTTATAGAGCACATTTTTACATATCTCTGGTTGTATACAAATTATATTCATACCATTCATGTCTTCATACATGAACTTAGGGTAATGATATCCATCTCATTCTACCATCTTTTTTTTTTTTTTTTTTCTTTTTTTTACCCTTTTGCTCCCTCCCTCCCCTCCCTCCCCACTGGCCATTCTAGTGTTTCTCTAATCCTCCTATGCTCCCTGTCCCAAGCCCACTGTGAATTGGCCTCCTTATATGAGAGAAAACATTCAGCATTTGGATTTTGGGAATTGGCTAACTTCACTTAGCATTATATTCTCCAACTTCATCCATTTACCTGCGAATGCCATTTTATTCTCTTTTATTGCTGAGTAATATTCCATTGTGTATATAGACCACATTTTCTTTACCCATTCATCTACTGAAGGGCATCGAGGTTAGTTCCACAGTTCAGCTATTGTGAATTGTCTAGCACATACTTTGATCTGAGTATGTCAATAGAAACTCAGGCTCCTGGGCTGGGGTTGTAGCTCAGTGATAGAGTGCTTGCCTCACAGGCGTGGGGCCCTGGGTTTGCTCTTCAGCACCACATAAAAATAAATAAATAAAAATAAAGATATTGTGTCCATCTATAACTAAAATAATAATAATACTAATAAAAAGAAACTCAGGCTCCTTGTAATTATTATCCAAATATTGAAGATAAAGTGTGGGGTAGATATAAATTCCATATAATTTATATATGCCTTCATGCATTGGGGTAAGACTAATGTGATTTAATGAACATATGTAATACAACATTCTTATTTCATAGATTGTTTTTAAAATTTTAAGACAAAATTAATAAATAACCAAATATGGGTAATTGGTAATTGAATCTTGGTAATTTTGACATAAGCTTTCCAGATCTACAAGCCAAAAGATATCTTTAAAGTAAATGAAAGCCACTCCTTTGATTTAAGAAAGAGAAAAGATATGCAGATTTAAAAGAACTTTTAACTCTAAGTCTACACTATCATTAACTGTACTTAGATTTGTACCATATAATTATTATGATTGTAGCAATTAATCAATCAACTGATTAACATGTAGGGTCAGCAGGATCCAGTGATCTTATCTTGAAGCTTGAATTAATTAATTATACTTTCTTCAACGTTATTATTTTCTGTTTGTGTACCCAGTTTGTATAAGTTGCCCCTATAGACAAAATGTAGTTTCGTTTCTGTGCTTATCACAGCAGGTATAAGCACTTACTGAGGTACTTTTGCTGATAGAAAGTCAGAATTATAAGGAAACAAATATTTTCAATACTTCCTGAAGTAATTGCTCTCCTACTTTCCATCCTTATGTATGTGATATAAATCATACAAATTAACAAACATCTCTTGAGTTATTTTCTCTTTTAAAATACATTTTTAAGTAGTAGTTGGACACAATACCTTTATTTTATTTATGTATTTTTGTGTGGTGCTGAGGATCGAACCCAGTGCCTCACACATGCTAGGGGAGTACTCTACCGCTGAGCCACAACCCCAGCCCTTCAGTTATTTTCAATACAAGACAAAAACTCTGTTAGATTAAGTCAAATTCAACTTTACTGTTGTATATCAAATAATAATTATATTCTTCAGAAAATTGAAAGAAGCACCAAAATCTACAATTTGCAGACTTATGCATGTGCTTGTTGAAGATTTTGAAAATATTCTCAAACATAGAATATCTTTGGCTAGTTTTTGCAATATGCTTAAAACTGCATTACTTCTATTTGTTAGATGAGAAAACCTAAGTTAAAACACATAAAGTCATTCAGAGCCTCCCAGATAGCTAAGGACAAAACTGGAATAGAATAACTTTCACCAAATGTGTCTAGAATGAATTCTTGAGCAGATACTATTTTGAAATGAGAGACAAAAAGCATAGTACTGCTCTCAAAAGACTCACAATTGGTGAGGGATACTGCATGGTGAGTTGTTACCAAATGCAACACCATAGAAAGGGTACAAAATGCTGTGGGAGCAGGAGGGTGAGGGTGTCAGTGTGTTCTCTTCCACTGATTATGGTATTTCAGGATGAGACTCTTGAAGGAGTTGTTCATTGGAAAGAAGGTAGACTGCAAAAGACAAAAAAAGATTGTAATGTGAAACCCATTGCATATGTGAAAGCTGGCTTTCTCTTCTTTTTCTTTCCATCTTTCTTTCTTTTTTTTTTTTTTTTTTCCTTTTTCTTTTTCCTTTTTTTTAAACTGGAAGCCACTTATTAGCAGGGCCTGTCTCTGTTGGAGGCTCTGTCTTCTTACTTACAGACTGTCTGACGCCTTTATAAAGTGGGCCACTGCATTGTTGATTACTATACACCAGGGTGGTCTGTGAGCCGCTGCTTTCTGCCATCCCACAGTGAGACAGCATCTTCTGAAGTTCTGGTCTCATATGTCCTTAGAGAATGGTTTGTGTTTCCTAAGAAGCTTAAGTCTGGATGATTTACATGTAACATTTTAAACTCCAGTTGTGTAATGCTGGGACTGGAATTTATATATGCTGAGGACAGTTTTTCAGGTCTGTATATGACAGCTAGTTATGCATTGTATCATCTACGCTTATTTATCTATGAGAATGGGGAAAAGAAGATGTTCATGTGATGCACAGTAACAAGATCTAAGAATCCTGTACTCTTCTGCAGAATAACATCATGAAGTAGACACTCTGGCCACATACTGTAATACTATAATCAAATGATTAAGTGTTTGTCAATCCAAATTAGATGTGTTTAACTTTGACTTAAATAGAAAAGCAAAAAAAGGTAATTGGGATAAGACATGAAGTAGTCAGTTTCCTTCTGCCTGGTTTGAGTCCATTTCCTTCCACCTACTCTTATGCTTTTTTTTCTGAGAGAAACAGAGTTATTTCCTCAATATGAGAGTGTCAAATGATCACAAAATCATTTTCGAAAACAAGTTCAATCTGTGAATGGAAAAATGGATATTTGTACTCACATTCATATGTATTATACAAAAAATAATGCATGAAAATCCATAGAAATGTGACAATCATACCATACTTACCAAACTAGAAGACCCAGAGTATGATATTGCACATATGATACAGGGGGTGGGTATGGGAATGAGTATGCGTGTGAGAGATTTATCATTGCCATAGTGTAAAAGAGTTGAATTAGCTTTCACTTGACTAGATGAGAGCTCTTCGTTCTTATTTTGAAAGCAATCAATTGAACATGGTTAATTAGGATATCACTAAGTAGTTAAAAAAAAAAAAGGAAAAAAGCAAGGCACTTAGAAAGTATACTTTAAATCTGCTCACATTACAATGCTGATGGGAGGATTACAAAAGAATGCGGCAAAGCAGTGGTAGTTAGGTGCTTTTTACACAACACATTTTTATTCAATTATAAGAAATTATTATAGTTACTTTATGTGGTATTGCAGTGCTGCCTTTATGTGAATCATTGCATTATAAACAAGAACACATTCAAGGCCTCCAAGCAATAATTGTAAGAGGACAAACCAAACAGAATTCATTTGGGGGAAAAATTAATCTTCAATTCTACTCTTATTCTGTTAGTCAGAGCTCTTTTATCTCAATTTACAAATGTACATCATTTTTATGTAATGTTAAATTGTCATAAAAATTCCAAATAACTAGCAATATTAACTAGCTATTCAAGATTTATATCATACCGTTTTATTCAAGGTATGCCTTTCCCTTGAAAGTGTCTCAGTGTCACAAGTAAATGTTCTCATTACTATGAAAAATGAAAATCAATTCCATATATTCCACACACATATACTCTTCATTGTATTCTGATATGTATAAGATTCTTTTCAAAATACTTGGAAAAATCTAGCAGTCCTCAAAGGCTAAGTTTTAATTCTCAAATTATCAATCCATTCAGAGGATTGATGCCCCTCTGTCCTTATTGTTCATTGTATATACTAATAAGCTCTGTAGAAGTCTTCTTAACCCTGGGCAAGGTTGAAGATTTACATGACTTGAGGCTTGAGAAGAAAAGTACAAAGGCAAAATCCACATTCGGCTCTAATGTTTAGATAGCTTCCTGTTACTGGAGTTCCTAATGGGAACTTTAGCTTCTTTCATGCATTAATTTAAGAGTTATTGTGCAACAACCATTGAATGAGAAATGTTTCCTAAAGTGTGGGCTTGGATATAGGAACTGTAAGTGTCAAAAATTTACATGCACACCCTACCTGTTCAAATACAGTATTAGAAAAAAAAAGTCTAAGTGTTCCTAGAATATAGAGAATTTTGACATATATTTTTTCTCCATCCAGGAGAAAAACAAATTAAGAGAAATGTGTTGCATGTTTTTAATTCCAAAGATAAGAGCTCTTAGTCCTTCTTAAGCTGAAACTAGTGAGTAGAAATTGACACTGAGCCCCACATGTTGAAGAGCAGCATGGCAAGTTCTTGCCTGTTCACATCAATGGAGTCCCTAGGATATTTTGGATTTTCCTACTCTTTTTTCTCCTTTATTATAAAAATACTCCAATTCCCCTGAAAATAAATGAGAATCTGGATAAGAACTTGGATCATCAAAAGTAATCACTTTAAATTCCCCAATAAAAATAGTTGCCTTGTATCCAATGTGATAGTAGAGGTTCCCGCCATAGCCTATAATCACATATAAAATTTTCTGATTTCCACATAGTTTTCCAAAAGAAGATCCTTTGTTCACAAAGATGCATTGTTAGCACATTTCTCCTTCTTCATTTCTTATTTCTATGTTTATTTTTTTTTTGCTAACCTGTGAGTGAGCAGAAAGCAGTCCAGTTCATTTATGTAAAAAGGGCCATAGCTCTATCAACATAACAAGATACATGAGGTACATCTGACTCAGCTCATTCGGGTCACTATAATGCCAACACTAGGGTACAAATAACACTCTCAGTCCCACATCAAGTAATTTATAACCAAGTGAAGGGCTTTCTTTGACCTTAAATAATAGCCCCAAGTCAATGTACTCACTGTGTCTTGGCAGAGCCAAGGTCATGCAGTGGAAAGTATTTCCTAATAATTGCTGCCATTTCTTTTCAAATATTGTATAAAAGCAAAACCTCTCTCTGTTTAGCAATAAGTTTTATTCTCTTCCATCTCATTCATCATCATCATCATCATCATCATCTATGCAATCGGTTAAGTAACCACCATGTGGTTCTATACGCTAATTGTTATTTGTTGAAGAAGCAGGAGGTTAAAATTCAGATTTCTTGTTCATTTCAAAACAGTTGTCAAGTTCTTCTTTGGACTGGAAAAGAAAACTTTGGAGAAATTGACATCTCAGTCACTGGTTAGGAAATAAATATGGAAGTGCAAAATGGCATTTTTAAACAAAACTGCTTTCCTGACCATAACTGAATTTTCACATTGTCAGCACTTCCATTATAAACATTTTTTTTAGCTGGGAGTTTATAACGCAAATGTAAAGATTTGCTATGGGCTAAATCTCAACCCAAGAGCAAATGTTTATACCAATTTTGAAAACAATCAGCTTGCCCATTTGTAGTTATGCATGTGTTCATCATCTGTTATTGCTTGTCCAATGCTCTCCAAATTCTGGGAGAAAAAGCAGACATCTGGAGAGAAGAAACAATGTTTGCTCTCAGGCAGATGTAGTCTGTTTTCCACAATCATTGAATAAGGAAGGTATCAAATAAATGTGTGCCCTTTAATATAAGGAAATAAAAATGACAAGTTTCTGCAAACATGCCAGCACTGGTAAAAGACCAACTGGGCAGTCTATGAACCGGTCACTTGAGTAACTGGAACTCAGTTTGACCCATTTTACAGATGAAAGGATACTAACACGAATGACAGTCGTGAAATGCCCTTTCCTATAAAAAGTACATTACACTTCAAACTTTGCTAGAATTAGTGAAGAATAATCATTTGGGCAAAACTATTTTTTTTTTTGCTGCAAATAACATTTTCCAAAAGATTATGAATGTTGGCTTAACTGCCAGTTTCATGTTGTTAGAGTGTTTTCCTATTTTAAAAAAAATCATTCTGTAACCTAAATTGTGAGTTAACACCTTGAAAAAAATTTGATCAGAAATATTTATGTCTGGCACAGCTTTGGAAAATGTTATCTATCTATGGATCCTGATGTGCTGGGACAGTAAATCTGGATCTGCACAGATTTTTTTTTTTTTTTTTTTTCAAAATAATACAATAAAGTTTTGGCAGGTTCTTTTTAACACATGGAGTGGCACAGTGAATAAGAAAGGGCAAGAATGGTTTACCAAGAACAGAGTAAGTTGTTGAGTGATTTAAATACTCCTACATTAGTCCCTAATTATCTCTACTACATAAAAAATTCATTGTTCCTCTGAGATCTCAAGTTTTATCACTTAAAATGAGATTATTAATTCAGGTGTGCAGCACATGCCTGTAATCCCAGCTAGTCAGGAAGCTAGGGCAGGAGGATCTTAAGCTGGAGGCCAGATTCAGAAATTTAGCAAGACCCTGTTTAAAAATAAAAAAAGTTTAGAGGTATAGCACAGTGGTAGAGCACCACTGGGTTCAATCCTTAGTACTTAAAAAAAACGAGATTATTGAACCAAGTAATTTGTAACCTTTCCTTTGGGCTCTAAAGTTCCATGGTTTTATAATCTATCCCTCATAGTAACTTCCTCAGATGTTTGTAGTTCCTTGGTCAATCAACTCACTATTTTTGCCTGATTTTCCCATAGTAGTCTTGGACACTCTATTCATTAAGGGAATTAAGGTCAGGAAAACAACTTTACTTTGCTTTGAAAAAACTAAAATGTCCTTATGTGTGACAAACTCTGATCACAGTACAATTCAGTTGGCATCGGTAGGGTTTCCATAGTACTGGGATGGAATTAAATTCCTGGATTTCTTTTTATTATCTATATGGTGATATGGCAGAAGTTATCATACTTCTCTATTAGGTAAGTTTTGAAATATAACTAGTTATTGTTGTACCAACAAAACTGTGAAAATAAAATATTATCTTGAAAAATAACTCTTATGTATGTTTGCTTAGCACTCATCTCAAGGTGCATTTTCACCAAAAATCAGCACATTCCCATGTGCGGCCCATTTTTTAAATACTAGAGATAAATTCCTGTAGTGTCCTGGAGGACTCCTGCAGGAAAATTCTATGACTTGATGCACTAAGTACATTTTTTCATACATAAACCATACATTTCTTATGTCTTAACATCAAAAGGAAAGTCAGACACAATGGATTCACTGCAGTGTAGGCTTCCCGGTCTCACCCTTAGTGAAGACCAGGGTGCATTTAAATTTGGATGCTGTTGTGTGTTTTTAATAAAAGCTATAGTAGTAAAAAAACAAAACTTTTCAGTATTTGAGTGATTCATATGATTTTTTTTTCAACCACATTAAGGTATAATTTGGAGCTCAACTGTAATATACAATGTGATCCATTTGACACAATTTGACATATGTACACACCCACATCATGAAATCATCACCAAAATCAAAATAATAGTACCCCATACCCTTTCATAATTCCCTCCCTCCACTGTCCCATGCTTGCTGCATAGAAAATCATTTTCTTTCTGTCTCTATATAGTTATTTGGCCCTTTTAGAGTACTAAATAAGTAAAATTATACATGGGATACTTCTTTTTATCTGGTTTGCCCCATGCAGAATGATTTTCATCAATGTCGTGTCAAAAATTCACCTCTTTTCACTGCTTAGTAGAATTCTACTGCATGTTTACACAAAAATTGTCTTATGAATTTACCTGTTGATGGACATTTGAATTATCCAGTTGTTGCTTGTTAGAAATAAGACTTGGAGGTAAGAAATAAAACTTTCTCAAGGGCTTGCCCTAAATACTGGGTTAGCTCCTCTTTCCCCCAATCCTTTCCTTCATTCAAAGCACTTTTCTAATTTTTGCTTATATGATTTAGAGTAATTAGTTTCTTAATGCTTGTTTTGCTACTTCCAGTGCCGCCAGGACAGGGTACAGTACCTGGCATATAGTAAGTGATAAAGGTATTCTTTGAATATGTTAGAAATGACTTAACATAGTCTTTGCCATATTTTAAAAGTTTTTCTATGATTTACTTTGAAATTTGGCTTTTATCCTGAGGGCAATCAAAATCTACTGAGGATTTTAAATAAATGCATGACATAATTAGATGTGCAGTATAACATGTATATTTATATGAAAGAAGGTGGACGAAGGAAGATGGGGGTAAGGAGCCAATTAACAAGCTTTTGATTATTGAAGGAATATTCAGATAGTAAAAAGGATAGAATTGGTTGACCACTTACAGCTAACAGTAGAGAATGAAAGAAATTAGACATAGGGAAGGAGAGAAAAAAGGTAACAGAACAGACTCTCAGAATTATAGCCCAGACAATTTTTGGGATTATGGTGCCATTGAATACATTTTAAAATAATGGAGTAGGAAAACCCTTTACATTTCAAAAGGCCAGTGCCCAGTTTGTTGCCTATATAAATCAGCACTTTGATTCTTTTTTCCCTACAATCAGTCTCAATGAGGTTGCCACAACTTAGTTCAAAAGGAGTTGAAAAAAGCTTAACATCCTGACAGGTTCCTAATAATGTTTCATCATCAGGTAAAACACTGATGCAGTCTAATTGGTACAATGGACTCATAGAAGTGGATTTCCCAATGTATGGAACAGCACTTTAAGTATGAACTTTTTTTTTTTTTAGATTTTCTTTTTTCTTTATTTTTTTATTCAATGTTGTTGTATATATAACAGTAGCATGCTTTAATATTTTTGTTAGAAATCATGCTTCATGCTAAAATGAATCATATACTTCCCTCACCATATTTTCTAATTTTTCATTTTTCTTTTTTCTTTCTTTTTTTTTTTTTTTTTTTTTTTTTTTTTTTTTTTTTTTTTTTGGTCAACAACCACTGTGCTCTGGGAATAGGAATTATTAGCATAGTTTGAGACTCGGAGAGGTTAATTGACATTTCTCATGTCACAGTTTTAAACTGCCAGCCTCAGATGCAGTTGTTTTTACTCCAAATCTGGCTTCTTCCACCTTATTATATTAATTCCATCTATGTCATAATATTATCCAGTGATATGCTCATGAATGCATAAGAATTAAAGACAAAAGCACAAACAAAAATTAAAATATGAATCCTGAAAGACTCGTGGTTAAATTAATAGCCTGTCTCCCCAGGGCAGCATTCCTTAATTAGGAAATAAAATATGGTCTTATGGTCTTGCCTTGAAGTCAGCAAACAGGTTCAAATTTAGGCCACACTACACACTCTGGACATTATGTGGCAAACAACAAAATCTCCACACCTCAATGTTCTCATCTTCCAAGTGGGTATGATACCCAGCTGATAGCATTAATATCAGATGGGTTACTTCTAGCATGAAGCCTAGAACCTGGAACATTGATTTCCCTTACTTTCCTATAGTAAAGAGCTGATTTAAGGAATAAAGGTATTAGTTTTTATATATCACAACATTATTATGATAGATAACTGTGGTGCTGGTATGTAAGAGTCTATAAACCTTTCAAAAAGTACAAATTTTACCATCTAGTTTTTAAGAATTAAGTACACAGACCAAAACCATGAATCAGTTCCTTCATGCTTCTGTAAGTCAGCAGTTTGACCATTTCCCTGAAGCCATTCTCATTGAGTTTGCCCCAGCTCGACAGTGATGCAGAGAGAAAGGTCTGTGAAGGAAAGCAAGGCCTCTCAGCATTCAGTATGGCTATTTTCTGGATTTATTTCAACATCTAGAGAATATCTAGGATCAAAAGACCACTAGCTTCTATGCAGTATGTGGTTTTTCACTCACGACAGATCTCATTTGAGTGTGCTCTAATTCTGAACTGATTAAGTGCTCCTTGATTTCTAGATGTCAGTTGTTTATAAGTTATAATAGTTTTCTTGGTTATTGTGCAGAATCCACAATGATGCTTACCTTGCACACAAGATGATGTCTTTGTCTGCAGAAGTCTTCTTTGACCACACTGCCCACAGGTCTGGAGTAAAAAGACACCACAAATGGCTGAAAGTGTCAACATAAATAACTATCAATAAATATTATGGGATGTAGCAAAGCATTTGGCTTGTGCCTTCCTAACCTATGAGAGCTAACTGTATGGCTATTATTGACACAAGGGATGCTCCCAGTTTAGCTACATACAGTATTTATAAAGTGCCCATCACCATGGTATCTAAACACTTGGGCAATCTAATTAGGCCAGCTCAATTACTTGTGTGGAAGTAGAAGAGATGCCCTTCCTTATATCCCACTCCACTGGAACCAATTTGATTGTGTTTTTAAAAGCAAGAAAAGCCTTCTGTGAGAATAGCTTTCTAGGCCTCTTGTTCCAAGATTAAAAGACTGTCTGGGTAAAGAAATGAGTGTTTTCCTATTCCTGAAGGTGATAATGTTCTGAATCAAGCAACTCTCCAGTGGTAGAAAATACAACAGCCCAGAGATCTTCATTGAGAACATTTTACTCCCTTTTCTTTTGAACTTCACTCTGGGGGCAGGTAACTAAAAAGTACTTTCTAAAAGCAGTTCACCTGAATGTGAATTATTTCTAAAGACTTCTTTGGTGAGGAAGCTGTGTTTTCTTCTGGCCTGCTGAATTAGAGAAAGAGTCCTTCTCATCTTCAGGAGACTTAACTAGGCCAGACCTTAATTTAAATTTGGTAGTAAAGACCTCCCCTCAGACATTTATTTTGGAGAGACAGGAGAACTTAGCACCTATTTTCTGTCCTCTCTGTGTTCATCTGCCTGAATTCAGAGTCCAATTCCCAATGTCCTGTGTGTGTGTGTGTGTGTGTGTGTGTGTGTGTGTGTGTGTTGGGGAAGGAGAAAAGGGCATGTTATCCATGAGTAACACCACTAATACATATTTTTAGAATTTATAGTTAATCAAAAATTTTTAAAAAGTTGTTCTTCTGCAAAGTAAATGCCACAGTTACATGTTTCTGAGACAAACTATGAATATCATGCTTATATAAAAAAAGTAGTATGGGGGCTGGGGTTATAGCTCAGTGGTAGAGTGCTTGCCTGGCACATGGGAGGCACTGGGTTTGGTCCTCAGCACCACACAAAAGTAAAATAAATAAAGGTATTATGTTCACCTATAACTAAAAATATTTTTAAAAAGGTAGTATGGGACCAACATTACCTTAGACTTAAGAACAGTTATTTTTTATAGTGGCAAGACTTCTCCCTCCAAGTTATCACTAATTTGGGTTTATTTGAATCTAATTTACCTGAAATTTTA
The DNA here is from genome assembly GCA_025594165.1 of Tamias sibiricus. Taxonomy (NCBI): domain Eukaryota; kingdom Metazoa; phylum Chordata; class Mammalia; order Rodentia; family Sciuridae; genus Tamias; species Tamias sibiricus. The sequence continues at coordinate 148,122,422 of CM046660.1, read as the reverse complement.
TTTTATTATGCTTTTCATAACAAATAACAATCAAGTCAACATGGCCTGTAATGTTTTAAAGTGTAATTTAAATTTTCATAGAACTAACAATTGCCTTGAAAATGGGTAGACTACTTTGCTCTTTGGTTATGCCCTCTAAATGACACATCTAATATTGCTCAGTTGACTCTTAAAACAGTCATATTTTCTCTTTGTCATCCCTTAACATCATAGTGTCTCCACACCTGTCATTGATTCATTCCTATTATTGTGTCTTTGGACATAATTAATGAATTTTTTGTTTAAATTCTTTCTGTTCCTCAACCCTCCTAGTCCTGGTCTTTCAATTTGGTGCTTCTCTTTTGTGTTAATTCCTTATTCTAACTAAGACTTTTCTTCTCTTTTTCAATTTTCTTTTTTTTTTTTTTAAATCCCTGTGCTGCCACATCAGTTTCTTTAGCTAACTACTCCTTTTCTTTCTTATTAAAATCATTTGCAATTGTATCTCAGGATTTTACATTTTTAGAGCATTCTATTCCTCTTGAGCCATCTTCCATACAGAAATTCTCAGCAAGGGATCTCATACAATTTTTTTCTCTGGCCATTAAAATGATGGTTGCAATTATTGAACATCTACTTCATGACAGGAATTTAATATGCATTATCTCATTTACTCTCTACAATTATCTTACTAGGTAGGTTCATTATCTTCATTGTACCAATACAAAGACTAAAGTTTAGAGAAGACACATGTAGACAGCAATGGACAGAGAAGAGCAGAATTGTATATTTGCCTCAAAAGCCTGTCCTTTTAACCATTACATCTATATACGATATCCCAGAATCAAAGTTTCTTAATATTTTCTCCTGCAAGTGTTCCAACTATTCCCTCGTCAGTATCAAATACTGTGTCATTTGGATTGTGTTTAGTTAGTATTGACAGAAAATCAGTTCAAAATTTTAAGAAATATGGAAATGTATTGGTTCATGTAACTAAGAGTCCAGACAAGGTAAATTGCAGAGTTTATTCATCTGGGTAGCCAATGACAGATACCACAGACCTAGGCTCATTTGATCTCTGCTCTGCCATCCCCAGGCTGGATCCATCCTGGTGCTTATTGCCTACACTGTATATGAGGACCAGCAGCAGCAACACAAGCTACCCCCTACTTTGTGTCATTTCACGAGAGACAGAGTGTATCTCATGGAGACACCTCTCTCACCTAATTATTTAAATTATATGACATACCCATTTCTTAAAGAGTCAGAAAAGGTATATTATCTTAGATTAATCCCAGACCAGAGATTAATCAGGATTAGGGCATACTAATGATGAGTCTTATAATGGATCCTGAGCAATATCAGAATTATCTTTAGATAAGGGAGGAGAAGAATTGATGTAGGGCAGCAGTATCTACTACCTTACTCATTGACTGTCCAAGATTCACATGCATCCTTCTGCTTGAACATTTACTTTCAAAGTCCTCATAATTACTTGAAATCATTCATGGGTCCCCAAAGCCTCATACTGCTACTATTGCTGATTCTAGCAATCTCATATTTGTGCTCATTTTTCTTTACCAGGTGTGATGGTGTGATGTTACTTCTCTAATTAAAAGACAACTATCTGGGGGTTGGGGTTGTGGCTCAGAGGTAGAGCAGAGCACTTTCCTAACATGCATGAGGCACTGGATTCGATCCTCAGTACCGCATAAAAGTAAAATAAAGATATTGTGTCCACCAATAACTAAAACATAAATATTTAAAATAAAAGAGAGCTATCTGCTACCAAAGCAGTTACTATTCAGGAATAGGGAATGAAGGTTTAATAACATTAAAATTTCTATTTGGTGAGGATCTAATATATGATATGAGTGGTGATGAACTTGCTAGGTATTTTTATTGTAGTAATCTTTACATGATGCATATGTATATTAAGTACATCTTGACTATATGAATCTTTATTGGTGAAACATTGAAAAAATACCAATCAACTTGGATAAGAGAACAATGACAAACATGTGGTAGTCCCTGGTCCATAGGATGTGATGTTCTCCTTTCTGAAAGGTTCTTGTGAACCTCTGTTTTCCATGGTCACAGGTGAGGAAGGCATGTGGAAGTATATCTGTTCCCAGAATTTCACCACTCATAGGGGCCAAAGGGAATGCTAAGAATTTATATGACTATACGAGCCAGAAACAGGTTCATATAGTAATACAATCCTTTTTGAAAATTTAGAATACTTCTGATTCATTTGTTTCTAGTCAATGTATCAGCTTCTAATAATTCTAGAGATTTTTATGGTCACATACTGGAAATCTCCATCTCTTAGCTACTGGTTTCTGTGTTCTGCCCATTTCTCCGTCAATCACTTTAGCAAATGCTCTTTTCATCTTGAGATTTTGTTAAATTGAAGACATAGGTGGGTATTCTTATGGGAAGACTCTAGAAGTAGCCAATGCAGACCAACATCATGAATTTTGAACTTTTCCTACCACCATTACTAATGTGATAGTGTGGGTAGGCACATGGTTTTTGTTTGAAAATACTATGCAACATATCGGAGTCTATTCAAAGGTTTTGCTTCTAAATGACAAGAATGATTGCAAATCTCAAAGCGTGGAATGATGGAGTTCTCGAGATCCTCTGTGCTAGCTCCTCCTCTCAAATGCCCCAGTCTATAAAACCTTTACTCTCTTTTTAAAAATAATATCAGTGGGATTCTCCTTCCTCCTTCATCTTCATTATAATTCTCCAAATCTTGAATGTCTTTACCCCTCTGTAATCCCATAGTTTCCATCAGAGGCAAGGGGGACACCAATTGCATTTATTGCATTTGGTTTTCCTGATATTACTTTCAACCAGATTTCAAAGTTCTACATTTCTGGGCAGCATTATGGAAACCTGAAGAGCTCTTACATGCTGAGATATTGAAGTAGGGCTGACTGATAGTTTAAGATGGCCGGAGATTCAAAGATGAAAAAAAAAAAAAAAGGAAAGGCTTTATTTTAAAAATTGGTAAGAATTAGAATCAACTGTGAAATGACCAGCTCAGAATGATTATGAGAAGATATCAGGAAATTATTCATTAGAGATACACCTGTGCACATGTTAACTATACATGGAATCTTTATTTGAATACAAACATGATAAATTGAAAAAATAAGAACTATGTTTTCACAGAAAGACAAAGATTAGATCTTTCATACTAAAGTTCCCCTAACTCCCAAACTTTTACCTAGAAGCACCAAAGAGAGTATGTGCACTGACCAGCAAATATAACAGGGCCACATCCTAATTTTACCTTGTCCCACATTCTGTTAGTTTCTATTGCTTTTCTAAAAAATTACCACACATTTAGTGATTTTATATCTCATAGTTCTATAGCTTAGAAGTCCAACAGAGGTCTCACTGGATTAAAATCAAAGTGTTGGTAAGGCTGCGCTCCTTTTGGAAAGCTCTAAGGAAGAATCCATGTTCTTTCCTTTTCAGCTTCTAGAGGCCTTCCCTGTTCCCTAGCTCATGGCCCCCTTCTTCCAAATTAAAACCAACAGTTCGCTTCTCCATGACATTCCTCCTTATTCGTATCTCTCACTGACCAAGACAGGGAAATCTCTGCTTTTAACAACCCCTGTGATTTGATTGGACCCCACTAGATAATTCAGGGTAATTTCCTTATCTCAAAGTCCTTAACTTAGTCATGTTTGAAAAGTCCCTTTTGCCATGAAGATAGCATATTCATAGGTTCCAGAGATGAGGACATGGCATCACTGGGGGCCTATTCTCCTGAATACTACACATATTAATTTGAATATTTTTTAAATGACAATATTTGAAATTCAGTATCTTTTTTGCACAAATTAATGAAAACAATGAATGTCAATTATGAACAGAAAAAGGAAAAGAAGAAAATCATGAGGGATAAAAGGAAGAAAAAAAAAGTACCCCTCATTAAGTAGTATGTATTCTCATAGAGAAAGTAAGATTGCAAATGGTAATTACCTTGAAAATAAGTACTCAACAGAAGTTTGTTGATTTAATCTTCAAGAAAGTACAATTTATCATAATCGGTGGTAAAGCCTGATAGTGGATCAGAAAAGAAAAAACATGTTGAAGAGAAAGGGTTTGAAGCACATTTTGTAGACTGAGCAGTTTTAGAATGGAAAATAGCAGTCTTTGTAAACTTTATAAAAGTCTAAGTTTTAAGTCCCACAAGATAGAAATACTGTGTAGATACTCAGGTTCACCTAGATCTCTATGATATGTTGATGTAACACTCCTGTCATTTCCTTGAGGGTTCCCTTACTGTTTTGGTTCTATTTGCTTTTTATTTTTCCATCATTGCACTGTTTTATTTTCAGCATACAGAACAGAGTTTGGCGACAGCTTTCAGTTCTGAATGGCTAATGGATTGTTCATCTGTGAGTAGAATCTCCCTGGTGCAAGCTCTGTGTGAGACTCTTTTCCTCCCTATTCAAAGATGACATCGTTGATTGTGGTGATATTACCCATGTTCACAGATCCAGCTGAAAAGACAAACGAGAAACCAGCATTCCTTTCTAAAACTCCATGTCTTAAACTATGTCCTTTGTTTGCAGGCGCAATTAGCTGTTTGACAAGCCTGTACTGACTCTTCCTTTTGTGAAGCCTACATGACCATCTCACTCTGAATAAGTCACCCTGTTCCTTTTTCTGCAGTTGATCTGTCAGTTATTTTTGTCTTAGAGAAGCCCAGAGCTCTGATATTGTTGTAGTTCAAGTCTCCATTATTGCAATCCTTGAATAAATAATTTTAATGTTCTATTTGGAGCTGAATACATAGACAATCCCAGTGAAACTATTCAAGAATTCCCCATAAAGTCAGGGATATAGGCCACAGAATCATTCCAAGTTCACAGCATCAAACTTGGTTCTCACACTCCCCAAAGAAGAGGAATGAGATAATAATTAAATTCATATGGGAATAGAATATAATTTAAAAGCAATAGTCTTCCCTCCATGAAAGAATTAGTATTTTAATGGTTTTTGGTTTTTGGAATTGGTAACCAAGTTGAAAGTTGAAATTTCTATAAGGCATTGGATCACTGAGTTTATACCTTAAATATTTAGTTATAGTTAACATTTATCAAACATTTATTATATGCCAAGTAAGTCAAAGCTTGCTAAAAGTGTCAACTTAAGCTTTACAGCCACCGTAGGGGATAAGAACTATTATTTCTATTTTTCAGAAGAGAAAAAATGAGGTATGGGAAAGTTGTCCTTTTTCACTTAGCTGTCTAGTAGGACTCTGGTAGTTTGGTATAAAGCTCTCTCTTAGCCATTGTACTATGTGACCCCTTCCCTGTCTTCTGTTTTGAAGCACAGACAGACATGAATCATTTGCCTACATCAGGAACCCAGTAAGGGAAGAACAGACTTAGAAACAATGGCCAGAATAGTTGAGTCAATGAATGAATAAACGAACTAAACCTTCCAACATTTGAAGGACAGATACGGGTGCAGGTCCATTTGGAGAAAGACAATGATAGTCACAGCCATTATTTTGCTAAAGCAATTCTATGAGGTCACTATATCTCACACAACATAATGTGACACATTTCACTCTTGCCTCTTTTCAAATAAGTGAACTAAGATTTGGTGAGGTTACAAGGTATGTACAAGGTCAGACCACTAGAAATTAATAAACCCAAGACTTAAATCCAGATGTCTCTGGTTCAGAAGAGAACTGAAAACTCTTAACCTCTTCTGCACAAATAGCCTTTAGTCTGGCAATTTCCCCTCATAATTTAGTCTTAAAAATTGGGAGACTTCAGGTAGAGCTGTAAAGGTGAACCCAAGGTTTTGTTATTATCATAGTCTATTCAGGCTGCTATAACAAAATACCATATACTAGGTTGCTTAAAAGCAGCATGATTTATTTCTCACAATTTTGAGGCTAAGAAATCCAAAATCAAGTCTTCAGCAGATTTAATGTCTGGTTTCTGAAAATTCAGCCCCATTTCAGAGTTCCTAGATGGAATCTTCTAGCTGTGTCCTCACATAGTGAAAAAGACAAAACAGTTCTCAGGACTCTTTTCTAAAGACAATAATCCCATTGCAGAATGATATCCAAAAATGCCACACCTCCAAATATCATTATTTTGGATGAATTTTCAATGAATGAATTTAAGGATGATATAAATATTCAAATCCCAGCAGCTATATTTTATGACCCAAACAATTATCACAGGGAATCCTACAGTTCTGGGGATAAAAGAAAATTCCCAGAACTGAAGAACAGAGGACAACAGGGCTTTCCCAGGATAATAGGGTATGTGCTCTGATCATCAACACATCAATGCAGGCAAACAAGGACATAGGCTGAGACAAGCAACAGGGTGATATGCTGTCCAAGTTGCACATGCAGGACACATGGACTAGAGTTACTTAAGTGTCCACCACTGCTTACGGTCAAGTTAGACTGTAAACCAAGGGAGGAATTGAGGCCCAGAGTGGCAGTCCATGGAGTTCCATAGAGGAGACAGAAGAGAACTGAAAACTCCAGGAATCAGGCTCCACATAAAAAGGCTGCTCTCTGCTTCTCAGTCTTTAGAGCAAACCTTGCCTCTGTCCCCAATCTCAGCTCCAATGTTTATATCATCTACATTTTTCCCCTCATAATACAAAATCTACACCTCTTACATTTTATTTCTAGTGCTATTGCATTTCTCCTTGGTGTCAATATATTTTCTGTGTGAAATATATCATACCTTATGTTGGAAGGTGAGCAGGCCAGATGACAATATCTGGGCTTGAAGACTGGCAAGACTGATGACAGACTCCGGGTTTGCTTTCACTTTGTCATACCTTCTTTCTGACCAGTCAAAAAGCAGAGCCAAGAACAAGAGTCATGATAAATACATTTGGGCTCACTTTTTTCAATTCTACCCCAAGTTCCACTGTTTCAACAGTCTGCCCGGAGAGGGGCCCAAGAGCTCAGTAGAGGCCAGAACCCTGTTCAGGCAGCCTGATCTTGGTACTGTTCTGTTGGCGGTAATAAGCACACTGCCATTAAAGTACACTGTGCAAACACACACAGAGCTTCTTTTTGTGCCACAGTTATACTTGACAATCCTCCCCACCACCCAGCATACATTGTCTCTTACTCCATATCATCAGAAGTTGGCCTGGCCCTGGTCCAGTAAAGCTCTAGGAAAACTGTATTTTTATATACAAAATCATTTACATATTTTTTTTTTTCTTTGAGGAAAATAATTACTTTGACTATTACAGGTTTCCAAACACCTTTTCTTTGTTTAGTCATCAGGTAAATTGATGCACTAAATAAAATAGGTTAATTGAGATAAAACATAAGTCCTAGCTAAAGGAAACTATTGGCAGAAATGACTAGAAAGGAAACTCAGGAAGACTCATTTGGTCTTCTGGCTTCCACTCCATTACCTCCTTTGTATAACTATATTTTCCTTGAGAACAATATACTAATGGCATACCTACTGAGAAAAATGATGGGTTGGAAAGCTAAATATCATAGTCTGTATTATTGGTTGGATAATAATTTCATGTATACCACAGATGAATAGTGTGTAGTTGGTGCTATGAAAAGACATTATTTATTTTTAGTAACATATCAGTAATTGTAACTTAGTCATGCTATGTCTATTCTAATGAAGAGAATATTTTATCTACATAGAAGAAGATGAAAAACATTATTTGGAACATATTGGTAGATTTTTATTTCAGAGCAAGTGTAAATAATTGATAGAGAGAGCCATTTGGGTCTGGCTGGACTTAGTGAGTCATGAGGGGAAAGCAAATTAAAACCACAATGGGATACAACTTTACACACATCAAAATGGTCAAATGTTTAAAAAAACTAATAACACCAAATATTGATGATAATAGTGAGCAACTGGAGCTCTGGTACATTGCTGTTGGGAGTGTAAAATGTACTATCATTTTGGAAAATCATTAGGTAGATTTTAAAAAATCAAACATACTCCTAACATGTAACTCCAAAATTTTACTTCTAATTATATACCCAAGAGCCGTAAAAGCAGTTGTCAGCAAAAGGATGTGTACAAGAATCCACAGGCTTTTTTCATCATAACAGCCCAAACTTAAAAATAAGTCATCTGTTCATCAAAGGAGAGTCAGTCAACAAATCACACACACACACACTGGAATACCACTGAACATTTAAAAAAATAAATCACAGAGACACAACAACCTGGATGAATACCTAAAAATTTTCCTGAACAAAAGAATTCAGACCCAAAAGAGTATATACCTACACAATTCCATTTGTGTAAAGTTCAGAAACAGGTGAAATTAAGTCATAATGGTATGCCTTAAATCAGAATAAGGGTAAAGATTAGAAAGGTGTGTGAGGAAAGTTTTGTGGTGAGAAAAATTCTTATGACTCAATTGACATGAGTATGTACATTTGTCAAAATTAGGTTGTACACTTAATATTTGTGCATTTCACTGTACGAATTTTACCTTTCTTCTTTTCTATGCCTTGCTTTTGGATTGTATCTGGTCATATTACCCCTCCTAGTTGGTATGCCTGAGAAGCTAAAAACTGCTTACTCGTTTCTGTCACTTATAGCACCTAGAACATTTTCTAATTTAGATCAAATGTTTAGTGAAGGTGTTAAATATTTCATGTATTGGATTGCATTGGTCTAGGTAGAATATCATTTGTAGATAATGAAGTCATAGTCATACAATACTAACAGGGATTTGAGGAATCGATTTTTTTGTGTGTGTATCTTCACTGAATCATGAACAATTTTAAGTATTTACCAGGTGCAAGAGACTGAAATCACACACACACACACACACACACACACACACACACACACACACACACACATATCAAAGATAAATGAAACAAAGTTCTTGCATGAAAGAGCCAGGTTACAGGGAAAAGACAAAGTGTGCAGCTGATACATGATAAAAAACAGAAAATCGTGTGAAAAAGAAAGGAAGCGATGCACTCATGAAAATCAAAAAAAAAAGGTTGGGGGGAATATGTTTGCCTCTGTTTGCACTCTGCAGTTAGAGAGCTCATTTTCTCTTAAACTAAACTTAACTCCTTTGCACTGTATGAATGTTAAAAGAAAATGAAAATATACACTAGTAAGTAGTTTTAAGAATGCTCTTGTCAACAAAGAGACAAGAAGAAAGCCTTCCTTGAGAAATAATGTCAGAATTATTTTTAGAAACCAAGCGTGAGTGAACAGAAAGTGATGCCAAAATTTCCAGCAGTTTGTTCCTTTCTTCCTAACAACAGAGAGCACCGTCCTTGAAGAGCCCTTCTTTATAATCCCATCTTTACCCATAACTAGGTCTTGAACTGGGTCTACTCAGTCCCTCAGCATCACAGCTTTTACATTCATAGAATTAGAACAGAATGATTTCCAAGTCTACTACCACTCTAAAAAGTGCTATGGTTCCGTTTATTGTGTGACTATATGATTCTAACTACATTTGACAAGATCATTGATATGATTCTGGTTATTGGAAAGAGATAGTTGGGTTTCCCAAACTTCATTGATCTACATGCTAACTTCACTGTATTTTCAGTAACATCAGTGTCAATTTTTTCCCTGAACTTAAATGACTTTAATATTTAAAATATTTAGCTTTCTCATAAGCAACAATGTCCATGAAAACATAAATATTTAAGTGTTATCTCTGCTTTTCCAAAACAGTTAAATAAATACATATCCATTAAATTTCCTCATGTCCCCAATTATGAACATATTTTCCTTTAAGAAACACAGCTTTTCTATAGTAAGAAAGCCTTATTCATTGTTTTGCAGTTGATTAGAGGGGCCAATCATAAATGTTATTAGAATAGGTCAACCTATATGCACCAGTACCTATAAAGATTTTAAAATACATGTTGCCCTCAACTAGAATCTTCTAGAATCCTGAGATTTGGCACTTAAGTGGGTTTGTGCATTACCTGGAAAACAATTTGCAAAACAGATTTTTAAAGTTCAGAGTAAATTGGAGAAAAGGCTACATTACATTTGAACCTTAATGAATACTTAATAACCCATAAGACAAATAGCCATGAATTACTAGAATGATTTTAAGCACTGTTCTTCTGCATAGAGTCAACCTGCTCTTATTTTTGCTCATTATAAAACAGGAGTTATAATATTGCAAAGTTTATTAGCGCTGTTGATTTGTGCATTTTATAAAATAAGACACTTGAGTAATATGGAACCAGGACCATTAGGATAATCTATTTCCTTTCTCCTCTTTTTCTTCTCTATTTAGCCTCTTGTGCTTATGATAGCTTTAAAATGTATTTCTCCTAGAGAGGGAAAAGCATGGCGATTTCTTTAACTCTGTCCTTTTTTATGAAGGTTGTTTACTTCTTGAACAAGCGTGTGTGTGTGTGTGTGTGTGTGTGTGTGTGTGTGTGCGCATGCAAGCATAGGTCCTCAGGTGGAACTGTGGTTCCTGTGCTTTCGTCCTCGAAGCTGTTTTTCTGGAAGGGAATGGAGGCAGCTGTGTTTACAGCTCAAGTCTTGGCATACATTTACCAGAATCTATTATTCATATCATTCAGTATCAGGGAGAGATCTCAGGCCACCTGTCTATCTGACAAATTCACCCTTTTGTGAGCTTTCTGTTCATAGCAAATTATGTTCACATTGATGAATTGAGTTTTTATGAGCATTGCTAACTAACATTCTCACAGAAGGCCAGGGGCAAGAGCCTGCAAGTGTTTCTGGTCCACAAGTAAATGATAAAAAAAGAAAGAAAAAAAATGGTAGTGTTTAAAGACAATTTGCCATGGAGGGATAGTTAAATCATTTGGCAGTGCCTTAATATTTATAATTCCAAGACTTTCCATAAATTATTGCAAATACTCTGCTTATAACAAACAAAAACATGGAAAAAATCCACACATTATTTTTCTCTGTGGCACAGAATACCCTTGAATATAATTATTCCACATTCTGACAGGTAACCATTGACCAGGGCAAAACATGGAATAGTTGAAGTATGCCCAGCATTAATAAATCCAAGCAATTTTATACTATAATGAGGAAAACTTGCAGCAATTATAGCTTAAATTCCAGCTTGGTATTTCCATAGATACAAAATGGATTTTTATAATCTCCAGAAACCCTATACTGGTTATGAAACTAAGCCATGTGGCATGAGTTAAATAAATGAGAGCAATCTTTCACAAAAGACTAACAGAAATCCTTCTAAATGGTGGGTGGGGAGATACCCAATGTTCGTGATAGAAATGAAGATTTTCTTCAGTTCACATGTAGAATTGGTTCCTTTCTCCGTCCTCTATGCCCCTTGCATTACTCTGCCACTTATTCTGCATTTCATGTAAGGCAGCTACAAAAAGGGGAAGGGATTTCACACGGAAGACACATTCTAGTTTTACTGTACCCACACGTCAAAGCTCTAATTCAAAATCTATTTAAAAAGATAAACCCCCTTAGGTGGCAGCTCCACTAGTGAGTACATTTAAAAAAAAAAAAAAAAAAAACAACATACAAAATTTTATAGGGTGAAATAGAATGTCATCGATAAAGGAAAAAAATCCATGTTTCTCAGTTCACTCTGGAATTCTGATTCTATTCTCCCAGAAGTAAGATGATTACCTTTGGTAAGGTATGGTCTCATTCTCTTAAGTTATAGCAAAAGTCAGTGGAAAATTCTAAACCTCTTCAGAGTAGCCTGCCAAATGCGTCAGACACATCACCTTTCAGTGCAGACACCATGACACAAAGAAGAACACTTGGCATCATCCCCTGAAAAGGCACACCTTTCGGAGGAGCAAATGGGAAGTGTAGTCTGTGAAACACCATATGTGAGGGAGCTGCATCAGGCTCATTTCTCCTTCCAAATAGTACAAGCTGCTACCTCATTGTGGTGTGTGTGACTCTGGGACAAAACCAGTGACAGCCGATTCACTACCTGGTCCCAACATCAGTTAGCCTGTTGACCATTCAAGCATACAGCGCTATGCTTTAGTGACCTCTGAGAAACAGTCTGCCTAGGCCTTTATGTTAATTTTGTGGCATATGTGAAACTTTCACAAACTTTCCAGTGGCTGCCATCACCTTCAGATTTATGGTTAAAACGACAAGACTGAGTTTGCATCCTTATAGTATGAAGAGAAGCAGGCAAAATTTTCAAATATGTGTTTTCTGGACTTTACCTCCCATTTGTAAAAATGTCACAGATAAATGCATCTTTAAAAAAAAAAAAATTTGGCAACATGATGGCAACAAAATGCCACCATCAGAGATTGATTGGAATTTTCTGTGATAAGCATAGTGACCATTCATACCAGATTCTCTATCATAGTTCAGGATTTAAAACAGTCCATCCTTTTATCCAACCATATGTTCCTATTTTAGTTCAGAAAAGATGGCAAATGCAGCTGTCAAGCCACAGGACATTTTCCTGCAACATTTTTTCACTCTAATATTATGGAAGTTAGCATCAGAAATGGAGATTAGGGGTTTTCATCTCTAAGTAAGCAATTTGAGATAAAGAGTGCATTCTTAGGTGGCAAAGACATGGCAGGAAGCACTCTGTAGCCTGGTGCCATATTCATAGTGTCACACAGCTAAAGGACCACCATTTTGCTCCCTGGAACTGCTATAGCATTTTAAGCATTGCTAGAAGGCGGAAAGTTGGCTGCAGCTGGTAGAGCATTGTTCTTTTTATAACCCATGTGATAGGTATCTTCAACAATGTCAAACAAATTTGTAGAGCTGGTGATTAGTTGCCCAAAGAGCATAATGTATGCATTATTAATTAAAGAAGGTAAGTTTGGCTAATTGTCATTTCTATACAGTAGCAGAGCACTAAGATACATTTTAACAATCTATAAATAATTGATAATTTTTTTTCTTTCATCTTCCTTCCTAGTTTGCATAAAACTAATGACTTGGTAAATGTTACTCACTTCAAAATATTCCACCGCTTCTAAGAAAATTAAACTAACACTGTAACCTTAGCAAATAAGGAGGGTTTTTTTTCCTTTTATTGCAGGTTAAAAAAAGGAAATATAACACTTGTAACAAAAATGTGATTCTGTGAAATCCAAATGAGAATCATAAATAATACAAAATCAGCATTAAGAGTGTAACTTTAAGAAACAGAATTGAATTTACAAATATGAAGATTCAAAAACATGATCATATATATGTGTGTGTATATATATATATATATATACACATGCAAATATATACATGTGTGCATGTATATGGATGTTTGTGTTTGTATTTATATGTATTTATACACTAATATTTATTATTCCAATAACTCCAAACTCTTGATTGTTCACTTTCAAGAGCCTAAAACTGTGACCAAACAGTTGGCTCCAGGATATCTTTGGTTCTGGTGCTGGTGTTTTAGTACTTACTGATAACTATATGAATAATCCCTTAAATCTCTTTAGCAGAGGACACAAAATTTATCTCAAGTGAAGTATTTGAGTGTATTTTCTTTATGCTTTGTTAGTTTGATTATAACACCTAGTTGGACCTTTAAAAGAAGAGATTTACTGCAGCAAAAGTACCTACTCCTCCTTTTTTGAGGAGTTCTCTGTTATTTTTACAAATCCACAATCTGCCAGTCTTGTGTAATAGCACAAGAGCTTACTCTCTAATTTTCAATGCAACTGAATACATTCCCAGAGTTATTGATGGCACTATAATTTTACGTTTATTTTGTTTGGAATACATTGTGGTTTTAAGAAAGATTTTTTTAAGAAGACCCACAAACTAAAGTATTGCCTAAGTGACATATTGTTATTTAAGCCTTCGTAGAGTCTTACATATGCTTCATTATGATAAAAAACAGGTTGTAAGGACTGATTCTGTGACCTTTTTTTCTCATTTTAACCCTACTGATATGTCACCCATGGCAACCTTAAACTGATTTTAATAGAGTCGATCCTATTATTCATTTAAATTGAGGTGCAAGAGCACTTAGACCAGGGAAATTTGCATTCAGCAAATGGGGATTTGATGAGCAAAAATGATAAGATATATGTTGTATAACATGGCCTATTTTGCTAGCAAATAAACAGCTCTTGAAATTGATAAACTTCAGAATATTTTATCCTCAAATGTTTATACATAAATGATTAAAATGCATTAGCAATTCTGCTTTTGAAAAAAAACATATTGGGAAAACAACGCAGTTGTGTTGCTTAAATTTGTAATTAACAAATTTATTACTAATTCTGTTCAGTTCTTTAATATGCTGCATTCCTGAAGAAGAACATTAATACACAATGGCAGAAAGAAGCTAATTTTAAGACTTTGGAGAAATGAATGTCTTTTAATGCTGTGTGTTTCTCTTATCTACATGCCACATTATTGTAATAAGTACATTCAGGAATAATTTCTTTTCAAATATTTTTACAAATCTTGCTCTTATTTGCATGCAAGTAAGTTGTCAGCTTAAATCTTTGAAATGCAAAATATATCTCATTTCTATATTTCATCAAGGAGCCTTTCATGTTTAATAAATTACAACTTAGATCCTCCAAGACTTTGTTTTTCATTAACTAAAAGCAAAAGGATACATTTAAAATCTTAATCACAACCTGCAAGGGTATTTGCATGTTGCTGATATTTGTCTTGATGGGACTTTTAATATTTGCAAACTAATCAGGATAGCAAGGTTATACCAATAATTTCTGAAGACAAAAAACTTTCTGTGTTATTTTCTTTATTATATTCAAGCAGAAAACTTAAAACAACTTTCAGTGTCTTTGCCTCAATAATCTGTACTTTTTTGCATATACTCCTTTCCTAAAAAATTTATCTGATGAAATGACCACATCTGAGACTCACTATTGAAAAATGTGTTGAAGATTGTCACATCTGGATTCAGTCTAGTCTTTTAATAGTGCTTGATCAGCAATGGTTAGGGCAGAATCACTAACAACCCAAAACAGGCCAAGTAAATCACACCCACCCTACCACCAACCTACTAGCCACCTCCTGAAACTGAATAAAGATAGGGATCCAGGAGAAATCAAAGAGCATCCTTCCCTTCTTTGATTTGACTCTGGTTAAGACAGGGAGTAAGGGTGTTTTTGCATTGTTTTGTTTTGTTTTAGGTTGTTATTTTTATTTGGGCCAAATATCTCAGCTGATCTTACACAAAGTCTCCTGGATTCTGAAATAGCATGGATCATCTTATCTCAACAGAAGGAAAAAAAAAAAAAAATCTTGACAGCACAATATCCTTACTGGGGGGTCCTATGGACCACAGCAATACAGTGTCACAGAAGAGGCAAACTTCAGCTGAACTTGCTGCCCTGAGACCTTCAGTTAATCTTTTGCTGTAGAATGGAAGATCAAAAACCCTGAGCAGTTTAAAAAATATGCAGCTAATGTCATGCAGTTAAACTGATGTAGCATGCATGTTGTTTTGCAAGCTAACAGGTTAAATATGGCTTTGCTTTAAGATTCCCATCAAATTTCGTTTTTATAGAGAAATCTCTGAAAGCAGAAGGGGTTGAGGGAGGGTGAGGTAAAAAGAAATAAATCATTGTAGTCTCAGGAACAGTAATCCTTGTTGAGGATTTTGGCTGATTGATATAAATAACATCGTCCCCGCCATCTGTCCGAAGAGGGACCTTTCCAGTCAGTGTTAAGCTGCAACGGCAGAATAATTAATGAATGGTGTCCTTTGTGCTGGTAATAAAGACAAGACAAATTATGTTATAATCCAACTGCTGCTCATTTGTCACAGCCAAATAAAATGTCAAATAAAAGTGAGGGGGGCACTGTGTTTGTTTAATGGACTGCAAGCTACCTGTTTCTATTGTTGACAGACAACTAGAGTGTAAGTTTTGAATGTTACAGGAAAGAAAAACCTTCCAACTGAAGTCACATTTCCTCAGGACTGGGGGTGGGAATGTAGGGAGACATGGGGGAGGCCTGGCAGATAAACACTGAAGTAAGTTTTAATTAGAGAGCTATAATACCATCCGCTCCTCTGAGTAAGTTGGTTGCGATTGCAGTGCAAAAGCACAGTCTGGAAAGTCCAAGTTCAAAACACAGCCGAGCTATTTGCAAATCTGTAAGAATTTGGTAGGGCTCTCATCTTGCATTTTCAGGATAGACACATTCATCCAGTTGCTAGGAAAGCCAAATAATGAAAACATAGCTGGGATTTAGCAAGTTCCACTGGGAATTACCTATGATAGAGGGCAGGGCTGCACTTCCTCAGAACATGCTCCTGCTGTAAAAATTCACAAACCTGGCATTCATACAGGCATCTGTCGCTTGCTCTAATGCCAGTTCATAGTATACATACAAACATCTGCTTCCGTGCACAAAGGGATACAGAGCGCTTGACAGGTCTGTGTTAGCAGGGTTCGCAATGCCAGTTCTTTATGCAAAAACCCTAATGCTTCCCGTCAAGCCATTAGAAGTGATACAATCAGCCAGGCCCCATTAAGCCATCAGTGTCCACCTGTGATAAAGATGGCCATTTGTTTTCTTAAAGCCCACTTAATGTCTGCTTAACTCAATTTGTCAGGAAATGTAGAACAATTTCCTCACAGCCTGAAATTTGGTAGTGGTTCAAAGTCAAAAGGCCAGGTCTAGTCCTATTCAAATGATATAATAAACAGTCTTCAAATCGAAATCTCCCTTGAGGAGCTAATGTTTACTTTTTGTAAAAAAAATAAAATAAAAAATTATGTTAGCTGGAAAAAAATAACTTTTGCATCCTTTATTGTTATTATTATTTTAATTTCTGAAGTCCTGGAGTATATCTACCAGTGAAAAGGGCCATTGCTTGGTTATATGAGAAAATAACTATATTCTCTTTCTAAATTCAGACAGAAATTGGTTTTAGAAAGACCAGAAGAGCCTTTGCAAAGTACCCA
The DNA here is from genome assembly GCA_025594165.1 of Tamias sibiricus. Lineage (NCBI taxonomy): Eukaryota > Metazoa > Chordata > Mammalia > Rodentia > Sciuridae > Tamias > Tamias sibiricus. Next base: position 148,105,528 of record CM046660.1, on the reverse strand, counting down.
GTCTCTCACTATAGCAATTGCTTCCAAACTCTGTAAGGAATCCCATTGTAATATGTGCAAATTTACATTTCAGTCTAATTCTGTTTAAAACATTTCCCTTACTGCTTACATTTCTAGCTTTGTGTTAAATTGATATTGCATTTTTATATCCCTTAAAATAGAAAATTAAAAAACTGTTTGGGAAAAAATTTTTTTTGGAAAATGGTATTAATCAAATATGGAGGCTGACTTTGCCTCCATCTCAAACCACTTTTAATTGCATGGTCAACTACATCTGCTTAAATATACTGGTCATCTGGAGAACAAAAAGGAATCAGCACACATTTCTATGATGAACCAACAGGGGGCTCCCTTAAGTGTTACAGATGCACTGGAGTCCTGATGTTCCCAATTAGTGGTCCATGCAGAACTAACACCAGTTTTGACTAAAAATTTAACTTAATTTTAATTCTTGCTAGTACAACTTCTACATTCAAGATATTTAATTTTTGGTTCCTGTGTCTCTGCTTAATAAAGTTACCAATGGTAACTTTAAAGCTCACTATATACATAAGGTACACTAAAGAGCTAAGTCAATTACCTGCGTAATTCAATCAACAGCTATCAATTGGGCATATAATGTGTGCAGAACAATCCAGGCAGAATTGAAGTTTAGGGTATTAATTAGCTGGATAACTAACTCTTTTCTCTACTTTCCTCTTTGAGTTAAAAAAAAAATAAAGGATATATGTTCCAAAAGAGAAAAGAAATTAATATAATTATAGGTTGTAGTATGGAAGTAAAATGTGTTTCAATACAAGATGAACAGTTACTTTACTATGAAAATATACTATGATGTCTCATCCATGAACTAATGTTCTGGATATAAGTTTTTTTATTTTCTACTCTTCAAAGGCTCATTCCAACAGGCAATAAAATTTCCTAAGAAAGAACTTGATTGGGAAGAAGCAGAAATGAGAATATGAAACTAGAATATATTTCCATAACCAGCACTACAGGATCCTTGGTCCTTCTTCAGATTGCAAATGTATAGTCCTGTGATATTTCATATCTTCTACACTCTCTGCAAGTGTCCCTAAGCCCATTGCTTTCACCCATAGGAAGAAAGTGGCAAAGACAGGCTTTGCTTTCTTGATTCTGAAATATAGTCACTTAATAAAAAATTAACAGGAAGTAGGAAAGGAACATGATTTTCCTAGAAGAGTTTTGAACTGTGAAAATAGTTTTTCTGTGGCATAGACCAAATTGAAGTTTCTCATCTTAACCAGCACAGAAAATTCATTTTATTATCAAGATAACACATGCTCACTATCAAAATTTAGAAAAAAATATATTTTAAATGTATAAAAAAATCATCCATGCTCCTACTATTCAAAGATAACTTCTTACAGTTAATATTGTGGTATATTTCCTACCAGTCTTTTAAACTGAGTGCCTAGAAAAACTATAATTATATGTTATCTTAGCAATTGTACAAACTCACTTTATACTGCTTCTTTTAACAGATTAAAATTAATAAATAGTTATTGAAGTTAACTTGAAATTTGCAGAAAAATAAAAAGAAAATAAAAATCTCACTCTAAATGTTATCATCATTTTCAGAGATATTTTCTTTTAATCTGTTTACTACACATACATAATGGAAGAAAATTCATATATAATACCTGTCAGTGCTTTATTTTTTAGTCTTTATCACTTTGACTGCTGGTCCACTCAGTTTTGTCCATACAATTATTATAGATACACAACATATTTATCAAGGATTCTTAGCAATAGAAGTAAACATTCTGCTGCTCTCTGCAGCTTTGATTTTTATGAGATAAGAGAAAAGTTGTTTAGCTTCTCTCCAGCAAATGTTCCACTAATGGTGTTTGCTAGCAAACTCCAGAATAAATGGTATCTGTCATTGTTTTAGATAATAACCACATGTCCCCAGAGCTTCCACCTGAACTGTGAAGAGTTGACCACAAGAAAAGGCTTTTCTTAGCATCAAGAGCAAAGTGGAAGCCAAAAAGAAACAATCCAATGAGGCTTTGTGAGTTTCGGGTCCAAACTAAGAAGAGGCTTAGTTGCTTTTGTAATGTCTCTGTTCTTGGGGTATAAATATTGATCCATCATTTGATAGATATACACAAGCCTTCAGGTAAAATTTTCAAGAAAGCTGTCCTGTTATGTGTCTTTGCATAGATGAGAATGTCATTCTGTTGTCTAAACATAAAAAAAAGACAATTTTGAATCTGCATACAATTTGGAAGTCACAGTTTTATCTCTATATACTCAGTAGATACTGCTCTGTTTTCTTCTAGGATTTAACAAGAAAGTCTTAGTATAGTCTAAATATTTATTTATTTAGTCCTTTTTTATCTGAATATTTGTAGAATAATGCTTTACCCTTGTCATCAACTGTTTTGCCAAAATATATCAAGATAGTATACCTACTCAGTGGTATTTTCTTGGAACCTGGCCGTCATTTTCAATATTGATATTGCCTTTTCACTCATAGCATTTTAAATATACTTTTGGCCTTGATTTTGGCATTTGGATTGTCCTTCATTTTTCAAGTGTTCTACTTTCTCTTCACATATGTGTCAACTATAGACAATCTCTTAATTTGCTGATTTCCAACATATCTTCCTCATCATCATTGTTTGTGTCTCCATTTGGGGAAAACTTCTCTACTCTATCATCCATATCACTGATTTACTTTCCCAGTGGTAACAACTTGACCTTTACTGCAAAATTTATTTTTATTGCATTTTTAGTTTTCACATGGTTATTCTTGTGGCATCTATCCTTGTATCTTTTTGTCTTATTCTGTTCTCTTTTTATGATTTGCTGATCCTTTTGTTAAACTCCTTGACATGTATCAAATTATATTAAAGATACTAAATATTTTCTAATTGTCTTATGATCTTTGTGAGATATCTGAACTTCTCTTCAGCATGATCTTCTTATTCAGTGTAAGTTTTTTCATAGGTCACACATTGTTGGAAATTTTGTTACGTTTACACATATCAAGAGGTAGAAATATATCCAACATTCTTTGCAGATTGTCATTTATCCTCTGCTTTGATTCCAGTCTAAGCTTTGTCTTGGTGACAAGTTGCTAATCACAACTCTTACATTAATTCTTATCTAGCATAGATGTTCTCATATGGCCCTATTATCCTGACATTGAATTTTCTTCCACTCTAATTCCTTTAGTGTCTTGCACTCTTAAAGATGAAGTATTCACATTAAAATTCCAAGAATTTACTTCTACCACAGTTTTGTGAGTCTCCACCCCACTTCATCACTGTTTTACATTTGAACAATCCAAATGGTAATAGGTACCATCACCAGTGCTTCCTGTCAGCCACCCTCCTACCATGTCCAGAGTTATTTTGTAGAAGTTGCTGTCTCTAAATTATCCCAAGTAAAAGAGAAATCCATCTGAGTTAGAAGAGGAGGGCACTGTCAAAAAAGGGATGAAGAAAAACACCTACCCAACACTAACCAGCACTAAAACAGTGTAGGAAAGAGCGTTGCTGCATTTTCTAGTGGGCACAGGTCTTATAGCTTTGATTCTAAAAGTAGACAGTTGAAGAAGGATAAAAATGCTTTCAGAAAGGCAGTCTGTCTGGTTCAAAAGTTCCATAGCTCAGGTGGTCCCACCTCTGGAATTTTCCCATTACCTCCAACATCTCTTCCAGTAAATTCTTTCTAAATTTTTGTCAATACATTGACTATCAGCCCACGTTAACTTATGTTAAGAACTCTAGTCTGATACATTGTCTTCAAGCATATTTAGTGATAATTTCCTAGAGGTGGCTGGGTGTTCACAATCAGATATGATTTTAAACCAAGTCAAGATTTGAATCAGCTCTTTTTTGAGGTCACCAATTTGAAAGTTTGTATTCAAATAGTTCCTCGGGTATGACCTCACCCTGTGCCTCATTCTTTGCATTTACATCTTTACCTAGAAATGATAACAGAATAAAAAGGAGGATATTTATTTTTAGTCCTGCCATTTGCAAGGCCCTTTGTACTTCTAAGAAGATGCTTAGGGTCACAAAATGTAAGTTGTTCATTTAATCGGAATGATAGATTTCAGAGTATTATTTTTCCATTTGGGGAAATTTTTTTTTTCACTATCTAAACCACACCTTGGTTCTTTATGAAAAGAATTTGGGATTTTACATCATAGAAAAAAAGTTTTTCTTGGCTTGACTTGCTGGTAAGGAGGTGTGCGAATGGCCTGAAGTTATACATTTGCAGAGGAAATACCATCCAGATGCTCAAGTCAGTCTTTTCTTGGCAGACAACTAAAAACCATACCGAAACTGAGTCTAAAATCTCGAACAAAAGACTTCTGAAAGTCTTTACCTTTGGAATGGACATTAATTAAAAGAAGCAGCCGTATCCCCCGTGATCAAAGTTTAACTGCTATTAATCAGAGTTCACCACACAATTAACACTTTGAACTGATTAGCAAATGGGATTATAACAAGAAATTTTGAGGTGGGAATAGTGAATGGATATATTCTTTTATACAACTTTCTGCCCCTCATCTTTTAAAGGAAGGAAAAAACAATGAAGTACTCCGGTCATAATGAACTGGCAGATTTTGTTTTCGGTGAGGTGTTTGCCATTACATATTGCACATAATGTATGGCACTGTTAGGAGGAAAAAATTGGAGTCAAAGTGGCTGGAAAGTTAGGTCTGCTCTGTAGCACTGTGAGATTGTTGACATCTGCCGAGGTTGGAGCGCTCAGTAAGCAGGAAATGGGGTGTCACTCTGAGTGGTAGTTTACCATTATCCTGGCATCCTAATGAAGTGTCTGCAGTGCACAGAGCTTCTGGATGGCATCTTAACGCACGGCTAAGCAAAAGCACTTCTCTCCCTGTCACTGTCATCCATCTGCCTGCACCCTACTGTAGCCAATGGGATGGAACCATGCTACAATGTGCTATAAGCCATTTAGAGTTACACATTGCATAATCAGTCCCATCAAATATGTAAAAAATGGCTATTATTGGTTATTTTCCTCAAACTCTGGCACCTGGAGTTTGATACATTAAAGTTAAACTTTCCCAAGTGCTGTTTTTGCTATTAATTCCACTTTTCTTCCACTATCTAAATGGAATGAGTTGCATCCTCATTGTCTTAAGTCTTGTTAATGGATTGAAAGAGTTGTATGAATATTCATTATAAACTTCACCGTTACATCACACTTGGTGAATTCATCAATTTACAATTATGACGGAATGGTCATTTTCTTTGAGATAACCTTTTTTTTTTTTTTTTTTTTTTAAAGAAAAGGACAACTCCAATTGCAGATTGGTTGATTTCATCTTAAAGAGCATTAGTTTGCAGGGAGTTTGAGGTCTTCTAATAGATATCTTTAAAGACACAGTGCATTTCACCAACCCGTTTGCATTTTTAAGCTAGTATTGTTAGTGCCAGATAATTAAATTTGGTGCTTTAATATCACCTCCAATGAAATTCAGATGCAGTGGAGAAGAGGATGTCAGCTATTAGGTGGCATAAGTAGAGCAGAGTGTATGTGCAATCCACCCCAAACTTCTGGATAGGCTTTGCAAAGGCTGCAGAGCAGCTGGGCTCTCATGGTAAGAACCGAAGTGGGAAGATGGCCACAAGTTGAGGAGGAGCTTTCTGTAATAGGCAGGGGCAACAGGAATCTGCTAAAGTGGGGAGTGAGGGGCGGAAAGGGAGGTTAGGGTTATATAAACAAAAGGGCATAACATAATTCGGTTGCATCAGGAATTTTTTTTCACAGACATTAAAACTATGGTAAACATAACAGCGGGGAAGCTTGCACTGCCGCACAGTGGGAAGCTTAAAGCGTCTGCCCGAACTGTGCCTGGCTCAACCACTGCTAGAAGTCTCCGACTTTCATTAGCACTCGACAATTCACCCAGTTCCCCAGAAAAGGAGAAAAATTCAAGCAGCAAAGCCCCTCACTAATTATTGTAAATGCTCCCAGGTTACAGTTATTTTTTGGGGGGGCACTAATGACAGGATGGTGTTAATCTCGAACAAAAGAGTCATCCTGAAATAAAAAAAAAAGAATAAAGGGGTTGTTTGTTGCTTGCTTGATTATTTGTTTGTTTTAAATCAGTGTAGTCCTTCGTTTGATGGGTAAAGCAGTATGCTGGAATGTTAGGCCACCATTTTACAAAGATATCTTAGAATATTGAACCAAATTATGTGAATGCCTTTTGAGCAATGAAAGCTTCAGACGAATTGCACAAATGGTTTCCACACCTTGACCCCCAAATTTATGCAAGCATCTCTCACAGTCTGAAGTATTTCTGAAACAGAAACTGCTTCCCTTGGAGGAAATTTGTAACAATACAAAAATTAATATGGAATTAAATGTAACAAGGTAGGCAAAGGAACACACATTACTGCAAAATACTGCACCTCAGGTTAAAGTTGTTTTGTTTTCCCCCCTTAAAGAATAAATTTATTTAAGAAAAATGTTAGATTTCTTCAAGGGCAGAGAGGTCTATGTTGATGCTTATAAACATTTAAGATGATAGGTTTTTGTTGTTGTTGTTGTTGTTTTGTTTTATTGGGATGATAGGTGTTTATTTTTGCTAAATCTAGACTCGGGAATCTGGTTTCTTCCTTCATATCCCCCCAGCTGCTGTCAGCAATACAGCACATCAGCTTTCCTTCATGTGAGAATATTTCTCCAGAACTCATTTGCAAAAAAGTCTAAGCAATATTAAACACCATATCCAAACCTCTTTAAACACACAAAGAAATGGGAAAACACATCAGAACTAGACCATTGAGAAAATCTTCCTTTCAAATTTACTGTTTGCTTCACATGCTAGCATAAAATATCCCACAAAGTCCCGTTTGTGATCCATTTGAAACAATCTTGATTTGCTTAAATTGTCACATTCTTCTTGCACATTTCTTCCTAAATGCAAAAATGGCAAAGAATTCTCCTCCCTCTTCATTATAAAAGTGCAGAATTTCTGGCTTGTTTATTCCTAATGGAACACTTGAGAAAGAAGAACATATATAAATATCTCTTTCAGAAGATTAGTTGTCTCAATCTTTTTAAAAGAGACAATTTGTTCATTTTTCCCCCATGGTAAACAACTTGGCCTATTCATTGAAATTTTCCATTGTTAAATTAATGCATTTTACTTGCCTTAGTCCCATGGTCCTAAAACATCAAACCTTTTAATAGCCTTATTTCTTCCATACTATGTACTAGTAAATGTCATTAGGACATTGATGGTTAGGGATAGAATCTGAGCCTCTTTGAAAAAATTTGTGTCCTATCCTACTGCATGAAAGTTACTAAACAAGAGTCTGAAAATTCTCACAAGCTTACAAAATAAAACTGTTTTTCTCCTTATGAGAACACAGGCAAGAAATGTCATAAGCATTTTGAGTCTTTCAAATCAAGCATAAGGAATTTTGTCTGATCTACAGCTAAGTATTCTATTGACAAGGTCAAGAACAGAGAAAGGTCTGGCCACCAAGTCAGAAGAAGGAGTCATTTTTAAAAAGTAGACAGTTTATCAACTTCAATTCCTAAAGTTCTGTGTAGTCCTTTCACAGAAAGTTCAAGAAATTCTCATAACTATAAAGAAAGTGTGTCTTTATGTATACCTCCCATACATGTGGTTCTCCAAAATTATATTCAAGATGCTAATGAAAAAATGGCTAATATTTTCAGGAAACTGTAAAAAGAGAGAGGGGGAGGGAGAGAAAAGCAAGCTGTGGCAAAAAAAACCTAGGCTCAGCAGCTTTCTGGGGAAAATGGTGGAAAGTGACTATGTGATTTATAATGAGAAAAGGTATCTACAACATACAATTTTCTACCTAGCTGCAAATAATAATTCATAGTGATGTCCCTTCCAGATAAAAGACCTTTGCTATGTAGGACCCATGTGGTAAAATGATCATGATAAATGTCAGACCAGTGCAGGTAACGGCTTTACAAACCATTAAGATTAGCTGGCTCTTTTTTCCGATGATAACAGTAACCATGCTGTGACTCTATGTGGTAATAATATCTCAGTCCTGATAAATGCCAGAGCCCGGCAGAGGTGTTTATCATTCCCAGTTCAGAAATGCTGACTAAAGTTACCACATGTTGCCTGTTTTTCTTCTTTTACAATAGTCTCACAATTTAACAAAATGGCTGAATCATAATATTATTTTATAATCCATTTCTTAAATTATTTCAATGTTTGTTTAATTCATAACTCTTCTTTGTTCTCAGTGTCACTGTGTGGCCATGCCAAATACCCTGGACAGTCTGCCATACCAACAAGCATCTCCTCTTCGGAGGCCTTTATTCAAAATGAATGGTTATGGGTGAAAATTAATTTACTTTCTTTAAAAAATGTTTTTAACCCCAAAGATGATGAAAGTATTCTTTAGTTCACATTTTTTCTAATTATGAGATAGACCCTAGTTTTTTTCCAGTGAGATATTTTTAAATCCAATATAAGTCTAATTTGCCTACAAATGGAAAGAGGCAGAACATTATATTTTTATGAAAAACTCCAAATCTTGAAAATATTTGTAAGATTTCCACTCTCATGAAAATGTACAAAGGTAATGCTTAATATAAATAGATACTTGAGTATTTGAAATGAATTGCTGGTTCATAATGAAAAAGATATCAAATGAATCAAAATGGTAAGAGTTGGGTTTTTTTAAAGCTTATAAAAGCAGATATACATGAATAAATATAGTTCAAAGAAACATTTCACAGAACTGAATTTTAAAGAAATAAACTAGTTAGCTTAATTTTCTCAGCATACACTATCACCAAAGGATTAATTTGTGTCATTTGTAAGTTACAGAAATGTATATAACCACCTTGACACCTCCAAAATTACTATGAAAAGCAAAAAATTCTAGGGAGGACAGTAGGATTGTATGAAGATTGCTGCTGGTGTAGGATATTGCCTTGCTCTTTGATTCAGACAAATAGGGACATCATTGGCAAAATTGAGGAGTGGGAGTATGGTTTAAGAACCATTTTCAGGTTGGTGAATTTTAGAGAACATTATGATACTAAAATTGATTGCATCAAAGTAAAATCCTTTATAAAAAGCTACATATAGAAAGTTTTCCAAACTTGCCCCAGTTGTGAGGTCAATGCACCAAAGTCCTTAAAATTACATAGATTTGGTTACATAAAATAGAAAAGATGGTATTTTTACATTCCCTGAATATATAATGGGATGCATAAAGAAATTAAGTATAAACATTTTTAGGATCTTCAAAAATTAATTAAATAAAATTTCAAAATTATTTATTTGTGAAATTCTGAATTATTCCAAACTTTTTTGATATGGTTAACATTTCAGAAGTTTTTTTAACAATTATCTTAGATGATCCCTTCAGTAAGAAGAAGTAAATAAACTTCATTGATACCTATATTATGGCATGCCTTAAGTTTAACACAAAACAGATTATGACATATTTTGTATTTTATTTGCCCCTTTGGATTACAAAATGACAAAAATGAGGACCAACTTTGTATCTTTCATGGGTTCCACATAGGCCTTAATAAATATTGTTTTCTTCAAACATATGTACACATATATATTTAATACTCTACCAACTATTTAAGAAATAAATTTATTGAATTTAGATATTGATAAACATGCTTAATAACTTCTTAATTATTTATTTCCAGATAGTAGGAATATAAAGGGAAAACATTAAGATTGTTCTTAGTAATACTTCTAACAGCACACTGTGGGCAGCTACTCCCCACTGGACCAGGACTAGAAATGGTCTCTGGAAATGGTGCTAGTGTCATCAATGAGCTGAAGTTTTCCAAACTCAAGGACTCCACAGACTTAGAACAATGCATCAGTCAGAATATTTTTGATATTGACAATGAAAATTGTTCCCATTTTTAAAATTCTTCCTGAAAGGAATTGTTAATTAAAAAGAAAAAACTGACAAAACATGAACATCTCTTAAAAGGAGAAAAATGACTACAGAGATTCTGGTATGGAAGTGAGGTGAATGGTTTTAGTTATCAGGAGGTCCCTGCTAGACAAAGAAGAGTGCACCCTCACCTTGAGGCACATGCATTCTGTTACTGCTGGGTCTCTCCTACAAGTAATGTACCACCCTTCTCAAGTTGAACTGTTTTGACATGGTTTATCAATATCTAAAGCCAAACTTATCAGGCATATGCAGACATGGAGAATGTACCTTCCTTTTAATAAAATATAAAACATGACTTTTGGGGGATCTGGGGGAGGTGTGGGGAAGGGGAAGGAGAACATGGAATATCACAAAACTCCAAATTGCCAAGTACAGATTAGCCTCGAGGTCATGATTATTGCTTGTTCATGAGACAATAACATTTCTATTTATGATATACTGTACTTTCTTAAGATTTTAACAAAATGATCTTCAATAACTGGTGGCATTCTATGTATTTAAACATCTATCACATACTGTGACCTGTTTCTGCTTTTAGGAAAAGATACTAAAGAGTAAAGTGTATGGTTTCATGTGATTTTTGGAAACAACCTTGATCAGGGATGATAGAAGAATTAAAAAAAAATTTTTTTTTTAAGTAAAGGGGGACTTTAATTAATGAGCACTTACTGTATGTCCATTTGTGTGCATTGAAACATTTAATTCTACAAAAGTTCTGAGACATATGTTTTTGTATTTTTAAGTAAAGTATTAGAAGCATCAAGATTTCCACAACTTCCCCCAAAATATAGAGCACAGCAAAAATTCTGATCTGGTTCTTTCAGACACCTCAGTGTTATACCACATCTCTTATTCATTTATTTCTTATTATATTATTAATGCATATTAATGGTACAAAATAATGAGTTTCATTGTTACAATTTCATACATGCATATAATGTACTTTGGTCATAGTCACCCTCCCTTTTTCCATTTTTTCACTCCTCCCCCATCTCCCAGTTCCCTTCTTTAGTAAGTCCCTGTCTACTTTCATGTTATCCTTTTTAAATTTTTTTCTTTCTAGATGCTATATATGAAAGAAACAAGTGATACTTGTCTTTCCATGCCTCACTTCTTTTACTTAACATAATCTCCAATTTCATCCATTTTCCTGCAAGTGACATGATTTCATTCTTCTGTATGGTTGAATTGTGTAACCTTCTCTTATTTACAAGATGTATTTGAAATATGTGCATTTTTGTATCCATATGTGAGGTTTGAATCTGCCCTTAGAGTGTCTCCTCCCAAAGCAAATCCAAGCTATTTAAAGACATTAATCTAGCAATCATTTCTCTACTTTGAATGATTCTTCAATCCCAACTCAAAAGTTTTGTCATTAAAAAAACATATTCTCAGCCGGGCGCGGTGGCGCACGCCTGTAATCCCAGCACTTTGGGAGGCTGAGGCAGGAGGATCGCGAGTTCAAAGCCAGCCTCAGCAATGGCGAGGCACTTAGCAACTCAGTGAGACCCTGTCTCTAATAAAATACAAAAAAGGGCTGGGGATGTGGCCCAGTGGTCAAGTGCCACTGAGTTCAATCCCCGGTACCAAAAAAAAAAAAAAAAAAAACATATTCTCAAAGATTTGTACCAAGTGGTAGAGTGTAGGGTATACTGAAACAAACAGAGATGTTCTTTGAAGATATTTATTCTTCCTAGAAGCAAGAAGAGTCTCTAACTAAATTCTGAAATTACCATGATACAAAAGTATAAATTGAACACAAATTAGAGAATGGATTTCTACCAAATATAACTCTGACTTGTATTGACTATTGTGTTTTTCATACACGATGCATTAAACATTCTGAAATAACTTTCAGAAGCAGAACAGCTGTGGTACTTATGACCTCCTTAACAAAGGGATGCAGTTGTCCTTTCCCAGTTGTAGATACATGGGATGAATAGTACTCCTTATGTAATGGTTACTGGGAGAAGCTAGTCTTGTGTTCCTCTGGTAAACCTATATATGATAGCAGGATCTATTTTGAATTATGATTTAACATTTGGCTATAAATAAATTAGGAAAAATAAAGGCATGGATGATAAGATCAGGAAAGTGTCTAGAGGCCAGCAGGGCCACAGTTCTTCACTGTGTAGAACTTTCCATCATCACATAACTTTATCTTATCTCTTTTCTAAAAGGCATATGGTTATAAATGTTCTTACTTTAGTAGCAACATTTCATGCAGTAAATGCAAATATAACTACCATAAAACATATTTTGAAAAATGTGCCCTCAAAACCATGAATAGGGGAGGGGGCTATAAAGCCACATTCTTTTGGCATTAAAGCCTATATCACATCATGTAAGAGAGGTTAATTCTCCAAGCAGCATGAAATTGTTTTGAAGAAGCTGATTTACAACAATGTGTGGGTGTAGATTGAGAAGATGGGGGCAGGTAGGTGAGCAGTGAGTGAGAAACAGTTTAGAATAACTGTTGGACAGCCAAAGTGTACCACTACAGTTTACACAGTTGTGGGTTCACAGTTCAGACTGGAGAGAGGATATATGGATGGAGATGGGGAACTAAAATGGAGGTATTAATGAGCATAGTGTACTTATGAAATAAATCATATTGGATTGCAGGTAAGAATAAGTGCAAATCAAAGGAAAGAGTTGTGGAGCTTATTATTTCTCGAAAGATTTTGTGTGAGTCTCTTAATATGTAGTGTACCTAAGATAATAGGTTCTTTAATTCTCCACAAAGAAAAAAACATGTTTCTTTACCTTCGCCCTCTAATCATAATGTAAAAAAGTCAGAGCTATCTCAAAGTCTTCTCAAACTTTCAATGCTTCACAATAATGAGAAACCATATGCTGAAGGAGAAATATTAATAGAAAATTCTGTCTTTCAGATGCTCACTGAATCAATTGAAGGCAGTTGACACGTCTTTAGTAAGCTGTGTATGAATCTTAGCTCATTAACCACTCCTGTATTATGTATGCTGATTCTAATTCCTAATATGACACATCAATAAACCAGATCTGAAAAGGTGTCATTTCGATTTTAATGTATCCAATTGTATTTTTAGATATTCCTCTACTTAGAAGTGTTTGTGTTATTTCCTGATTTTACAAGCTATGGAAGAGTGGGTGTGGTATTGATTTGAATGGGAAAACAGTGCTTTCCTATAACCTTTCAAAAGATTTTGTTCTGATTAGGTTGTAAGAAAAATAAATTGTTTCATCTTAACAATATTTCAGCCCTTTCTAAGCCATTGCACAGTTTCCCCTCTAGAACATCAGCATAGCTTACCCACAAATATGCATGTATGACTATCCAATTGTCTGATTGCTCAAGTATGTGTGCAAGTAGAAAAAGAAAAATATGTCTATAAAATACTTTTCATGTAGAATGTTTCTCATAGGCAGACTGAGAAGCCACCATAAATTTTATAAAGGTTCTTATACATACCAGCTCACCAATCAGATCATCACTTTCTCAGTCCATCACAAAGTATTTAGGGACTCTTGTGATGGCAAGCTACCTGAGCAATTGTATTTTCAGGAACTGACACCAACTCAGTTCAAGAATTAGCAACTGCCGGGCGCGGTGGCGCATGCCTGTAATCCCAGCACTTTGGGAGGCTGAGGCAGGAGGATCGCGAGTTCAAAGCCAGCCTCGGCAATGGCAAGGCACTTAGCAACTCAGGGAGACCCTGTCTCTAATAAAAACACAAAAAAGGGCTGGGGATGTGGCCCAGTGGTCGAGTGCCCTTGAGTTCAATCCCCGGTACCACACAAAAAAAAAAAAAAAAAAAAGAATTAGCAACTGCATTTTGAATGTTCACTGCTACCAAATAGAATGCTAAGTGCTAGAAACAAAAGGTGAATTAAACTCAGCATGAACTTCAAAAAAGGTATGGAGGGGGTGAACACTTATAGAGAACTTAGTTTTACCAGTCATTGTGCTATGTACATTACGTACTATCTTGTAAATTCCATAAAACTTCCCTTCTAGATGTTATTCAAGGAGAATAAGAGACATGTCCAAGACCACATTGTTAATAAAAAGCTGTTACAGAATTCAAACTGAGGTCAGTCTATTCCAATCATTACTCGTGTCTTTCATTCATTCACTAATTAATTTTTTGTTCTTTCAACCCACTATCTACCAGAATAAAAGCAACTCAGCTTTATAAGAAAAGTCCCTGTTTAATGGAGGAAACTGATAGGAATCCAAGTAATGGAAATGCCATGTGAAGTGTTGCATAAGCAGAATGTTCTAAGAGCAAAGGAACATAGCAGAGGGAGAGCTAACTCTGTCCAGGAAAGCTCACAATTCTTTTACCTGATGGCTTAACAGACTTGATAATGTTTTAATTCCTGCTCAAGCACCATGGCAGTGACCTTGAAATTCAAGTATTCCAATTAAGCAATGCTCAACCTTTTTTAAACTCACTCTGACTGGATCATATGTTCCCTAAAACTAAGGTTTGCTGAATGTAGCCATTAAGATCTCTCTCCACTTACTGTCTGTCAAGCTTAATTTAGGGCTGCTACTTCTGCAGCCCTGAATGTCAACTGGTCCCTTTTCTGGAGATTCTGACATTGACCTGATTATAGTCAGAAATTTCAGTAAAATTTAAAAGGTCTCCTCTTCTCCCCTCCTCTCTTCTTTCTACTGTTCTCAACACCACCTTCATTGCTTAAACCAAATGTTTCACCAGATCCTCAAGTAAAATGCACTCCTAGCATCATGCCAAACTACAAAAAGTATCTACCTCTTGAAAAAAAATACAGCTATACACATACATCAGAGGGTTAGATACAAGGTATATAGCACTACTAATAGCTCTGGCCTGAGTTACTATATCAGCTTCACTCTCATCTTTTTCAAAATATCTTTATTGACTTTTTACATAGCTTTTTCTGAGTTTAAGGTATCCCATAGGCCCCAAGTAGTCTTGCAAAGCATCACATTTTCTTACCATCATTAAGTAACCAGGGGGCTCACTACTTTTTTGGCAAAAAAGATTACATCTGGTGTGAGGTATGATGTTGCAGCATCTTTTTTTCTTTTTCTTCCCCTTTGTTTCTTTCATTTGCAGTTGTCCAAGCCATATTATGTTGGAACTCTTCTAAGAATAACTGCAATTCTGAAAGCTTTGACTGTGGGAGGCATTATTTATAGACCCTTGTGGTTTTAGGAGGAAAAAGAAAAATCTTCCAAGCAGAGTTCTACTAGGAAGACTGCCCTCACCCCACTTTAGCCAAATACCATCTTCAGCAGGACATTTTCCTATAATTCTTTACAAAAACTTTCTTTTGAAACATCTTGCTAAGAAAACTGGCAATTTCTAAACTAATTCTTTCTTACCCTACTACGTAAAATTTATATGCTAACTTATAGGAGATTTGAAATTGAGCTATTGAAGTATATCTTATTAGGCACCATGTTTGTTCTTAGTATCTGAGACCCTTCTGCAAAGGCTTTTGTACACAGGGTTTATTATATCACAGAATTCCAGGTCTCACCACCCCACAGTGAGTAATGCTCCTTCTAGCAGTGTGCCACTCTTATAGTCTCCATTCTCAAGGTCATCTCCTGGTATACCAATTCCATATACATTCTAAGAAGCAGAAAGAAGAAAAGTTTAAAAGTTTCAAAAGCTCAATCAGCTCTGGACACAGCCTCCTCAGGAGTCCCACATAATGCTTTGACTCAACTTTCATTGGCCAGACTTAGTCACATGGCCACACCAGCTGCCAAAAAGTCTGGGAAATTAGCCCTTTTGCTGGTATGTTGCCATCTTCTCCACAACAAGATTATCATGCAAAGGAAGAAAAGAGTGGATATTGGGTGGAGGTCTACCTTACATATTTCCATATATACCTTTTCCAGCAATTTAGAATTATAAGGAGCTCTGTGTTAGAAGTTAAAGATAAAATACACACCAGAAAGATAACAATGTGCTAAAGTGTTTAAGTGCAATAAATAATTATGCCTTAAAATGGTAAGGTCATGACTAAGACCATGACAAGACAAAGTTCTTAGGGTGCTAAATAAATAACTTCTTAATTTTCCTTCCATACAAAAGGAACAAAATAGGAAAAACAATACATGTAGGTATGCAGTTTTGAACAACTTCCTTTTTTTTTTTTTTTTTTTTTTTTTTTTTTTTGGTACCAGGGATTGAACTCAGGGGCACTTAACCACTAGGCCACATCCCCAGCCCTTTTTTGTATTTTGTTTAGAGACAGGGTCTCACTGAGTTGCTAAGTGCCTCGCCATTGCTGAGGCTGGCTTTGAACTTGTGATCTTCCTGCCTCAGCCTCCCAAGTGCTAGGATTACAGGCATGTGCCACCATGCCCAGCTCACAAATTCCTATTTTTAAAAATGTATACGGCCAATTATTATGCTCTTTAAAGTTTTATATTTTGCGACCTCCTTATTTTGTAGCAAACCCAAAATGCATTAGGAGAAAAGCTAGCATAGAAGCAATTTTTTAAAAAATTTGTTGCCTTGTATGTCCTTATGTATTAGCTTCCCACTGTTGGTATGCCAATAGCACAAACTCTGTGGCTTAAAAAAGTACAAACTTATTATCTTACATTCCTGGAGATTAGACAACTGAAATCAGTTTTACTGGGCAAAACTCAAGATGGTAGCAGGGCTGGGATTCTTCTGGAGGCTCTATTTCCTTGCTTTGTCCAGCATTTAGAGGCTGCTCGTTAGCCCAGGCTCCCATCATGTGGCCCTTCTCTGGTTTCACTGTCATATCACCTTCTCTCTCTGACTCCCATCCTCTTTCTTCCCTTTGCTAAGAACCTTTGGGATTACACTGGACCCACTAGAATAATCCAGAAAAGTCTTCCCACCTCAACCCCTAACTTGATAGCATCTGTAAAGTCTTTTTTGCTAGGCGAAGTAATACAGCCACAGGTTCCAGGGTTTAAGATGTGGACACCTTTGGATGTCACAATTTGTCCTTCTACACTTTATAAAATAGGAAATTGAAGAAAACAATTTAATCCTTGATTTAAGAAAGGTTGTGTCAAAGTCACAGTGTTGCTGTTTTCTTACCACCGTGGTCTAATTCATAGTCAAAGTAAACTCCATCAACATCTTGGTGAAGAACACAATTTCCCCTTGGTTACTGATAGTACTTTAAATTGTTAAGTTTTAGTCCAAAATTTTCCTCAGTAAATTCTCTCATGTACCTATGAAATCTTTTCTAACCTTCTTTTTATTTATTTATTTAATTTATTTTTTTTTTTTCCAGAAAAGCCAGACAACAATGCAAGAATTGAAACTATAAAGTCTCTTGTACAAAAACTCCCTCCACCAAATCGTGACACCATGAAAGTCCTCTTTGGACATCTAACTAAGTAAGTTGTAAGGGTTTCTGGGTCTGTTGAATTATAATCATTATGAAATAAGCAACACTTAATTTTAAATTTCTAAGACAAAGTTTTTCAATACTTCCTTCTCATAATTTTCCCTTTAGCTGACCTAAGACTTCCTATAGAAACTGAAAAAGGTACTAGAGATAGGAAGAAGAACTTACAAAAGGAGCTTCTGAAAAAATTTATTTTTCTAGACTTTTCAACAAGTAGATGATTGCTGGCTGTCAGAACCATTGTCAGGCCACCCAACCCACCCCCATATAAGCCATCTTGACTTTGTTATCTAATATCATGGGAAGAGAATGCCAGGCCACCCAACCCACCCCCATATAAGCCATCTTGACTTTGTTATCTAATATCATGGGAAGAGAATGAAATGACTCAGACATGCATTCAAAACCCATTGTGCACCAAGTGCTATGACCATAAATAAGTTAAACTCTCTGAAATCCAGTTTCCTCATCTGTAAAATGTAGGTTCCAATCAATAGGCATTATTCATGAAAATAGCAAGGGGGACAGCATTCCAGGTGGAGAAGAGCAAATAAAAAGACCCATAAGAGCTGGATGCATTTGAAAAGCAGAAAGTAGATCCAGATGGCCAGCACCTGGTAAGCAATAGGGGTGGGGGGCAGGAGCTGAAGTTCTAGACATAACAGCATCAAGTCACTTAGGTTCCTATGGACCAATGAGAGATCTGGCTTCCATTCTAAATACGAAGAAGAACCACTGGAGAGTGCTAAATTCAAGGAGTATAAAAGATCCCTCAGACAGCTGAGTGGAAAATGGATTGCAAATGTGAAAGCAGGGAGATCTATTAACAGGCAGCCATAGTAGGCCAGGTAGGAGACAGGGATGCACTGAATAAAGCCCTCAGAAAAATGTGAGCAAAGACATTTTGGAGGTGGGACAAGATGGGTTTGCGGTTGTTTGGGGGTAAGGAAAAGAGAAATCAGGTGGGTTTCTGCCTGAGCAAGTGAAGAAATGGTAATGTCACATACAGAGATGGGTAAAACTGGGGGAGGAACAGGAAGAGTAGGTTTGAGAGCTCTATTTTGGACATGTTAAGTCTGAAATGACTGTTACTCATTTGCCTTCTGTTAACACCTTCTTCAGATAAGGCAAAGTGCAATATAAGTTATGAGATTTTAGCTTTCACTGTATATACATAGTAATAGTGAAGCACTTTTCACAGAATAGTGAACTGAAATAGCAGTTTTGCTTTTGTAAGATTAAATTTCCTGAATCACCCCAATTATCCATTCCTTAGGATGAGTCATTCCTACACATTGTTCAACCAATGTATTACATGATTTTTAATTGTGAATGTAATACATGCAACTGCACATGCAAAAAAGTAAGCAACAGCAATGCATATACATTCAAAAGTGAAATTTGCCTACCAGTCATTCTAAGCCTGTTGAGCAAAAGTAACTAACACTTTTTTAATGCATCCTTCCAGACCTGTTTCAAAGCACATGCAACCATATGTGTGTGTTGCTTTTGGTGTTAAAGTACATCATACTGCACATAACGGTTCTGCAATTATTTTGCAAATCATGAACAACCTTTCATTTCATTAAATAGACTCTTCTTATTCATTTTAATGATGGCACAGTATTCCAAGGTATGGGTAGTCCATAACTTGCCAAACCATTTGTTGCATTAGGGAACAGGTTTTAAACACATGCATCATATTATTCTCTTATTTTACTCTCAGAGGGGAACATTATCTCAAAGTTTAAAACCTCCCTTATTATTATTACCCTTATTATCCCTTCTTATGCCTCCACATGCTGGCTACAGTGGGAAACTCAGTGAGTTTCAGTGAAAGGATCTTGGATTTCAAAGAAATAGAAAGAGAATGAGTGACCTAGAGTCAAAACCTTGTTCTGTACTTTACTCCTGTTATGATCTCAGGCAAGTAAAATCAGATTAAATAATATTAACCATATCTTGTGGTTATGAGAATTAAATGAGATAATGCATATAAAATGCCTGGCACAAGGTAAGCATTCTTCAGATGTTAATTCTTTTTCCCTCAGGATTTTTACACATCATGAAAAGGGTTTCAAGTTACAAGTAAATACTGAGTGCTTATCTCAGTAACTCTAACTGGACCAAGTCATAAAACAAATGGAAAAGTATACTCTTTAATGCTATGCAATACCTAGTCTTAGAGTTCTTGAGAAATATCCATTACTCAGTCTCAATCATTCTTTTCTTTTTCTTTTTTTTTTTTTTTTTTTTAACTAAAAGAACAGCTATAAAATGAAGAAACTAAGAGTCAGCTAAACATTCCTTCGGGGAGCAGGGGAGGGGGGGGTGGACCTCACAGAGCTGAGGATCTATCTAGTTAAAAACCTTGAAAAGATGAGACTCCTCCATGTCATGCTACACAGTCCCAGTATTAACAATTAAAGCTTGATTGTCTTTGTTATATCTAAATGAATTTCCTAGCTTTCGTAGAAATTTTATCTATTTCAATAGAGATGAAAATAGACATTTTAAACTAAGATTTAAGATCAGATTATTATATCACTTCAAAACATTCTAATTTTAAGATTTTTCATTTTACACAGGGAGAAAAAGTGTTATTTTCCAGACACCAACCTTTCTTGGGTGGTGTGACCATATTCTACCCTGCACCAAATTATATAAACTGGATTTAATTATGCACAAGTATGTGCACACGATTCTATCTTGTTAAGCATTTTTTGCTAAGTTTTTGATGAACAGCCAATCGTGGCATGTCATCAAAGCTTGAGAAGACTAAATAAGAAGATTGTTTAACTAGAATTTAAATATATTCATGTTTGAAAGAATCATTAGAATGTTTTCCTTAGTCTTGATGCATTTGGTAGTTCTTCAGAAAATCTCCCATCAACACTTGTATGTAATGTTTATTCCAAATTGTTGCAAACATATATATTTTGAAGTTTGTTTAGTGAGGGTCAGGGAATGTAATGAAGTGCCAAAAATTCCACTTGACCTACGTACTCTACAGTCAACAGAACAGAGTTCCATTTTTGCAGAGCTCTGAGTTAAATGTTCTCCCCAAAGCAGAGCAGCTACTGCCTGGGAAAGATTAATATGGCTCAGTTAGACTAGGAGACAGATGTAAATCTTATCCACCAAAGCCAGAATATTTAAAGATCTGTGAGTATATTAAGTATAGAATTGTAAAATGGCTGCTCAGGCCGAATAGTGGCAGAGTCCAGAGTTTCCATTTTTAATGGCACTCAAGTCAAGTTCTAGATTTCTATTGTTGTACCTTGACACTAGGAATTCAGAATACGCTCTCATCTCCAAATGTCATCAGTTTGAAATCTTCATTAATGGTGACTTTCACAAATTGACATTACAATGCTAGGCCCTGGAAATGTCTATGGTAGCTTCTGAATCATCATATATATGGCAAGTTTGATTTCTATAAAATACATCACATGCATTTTCCTACTTCATTAAGAAGGCTGTAGAGAGAAGATTAAACTAATGAAAGGAGGGTGTAGAACAATGGTTGCATTGCTGATGGGTAGTAGTTGGAGGTTGAAAGCCAGTTAAAGGAATCAAGTGAGAAACAGGGAATCACTTAGTAAAACTTGGTGTACCAGACAACTGCATTATGTACTTACTGTTTATGAAAAAGTCATCTAATAACAGTTTAGAGTAAAAGAGATAGGAGGAAAGAAACTCAAGGAAGTCCCATAGAAATTGTAATTAAATCAAGTCATAGAAATCAAATGGAAAGAAATGGTCCCAATCATGATATTTTTCCAAGGTAAAGACCACATAATTTTTCTTTCTCTCACTTCTGTATCCCCCATGTCCTGTTAGTTATAGAGATAAGCCTAAAGTTGCAATGCTGGGTAATTATGTAAATAGTCCCCAGATGGTGATTAAAAAAAATAAACAGATATTGTTAAGAAAGGGGTCCTATTATCAGTTTGCAAGTGTGAACAAGGGAAAAAGCATGATCAGATTATAGAAAATTAATAAGATAGGTGAATCTATTTTGACAAGTGTGTATTGGATCAATCTTCTATGTGCTAGTGGAATCTATCAGCAAGCATACTAGAAAGTAATCTACGTAATGTATCTTGAAGATGAAGACCTTCACATCTTCATGTGTTTTGAACCAGTGATTTAATCTCTCTATTTTACACTAAGTATTTGCAGATAAATTATTTATGATAATTTTGTTGACTGGTAGAAACTTGGGAATAATGTAAGTGTTCAGTGACAGGGGAAGGGTTATATAGAACATGATACACCATATTGGGTTAGTGAAATGTAATTCATGGATTTTTAATTTAATGTGGGAAAATACATATATTAAGATTAATAAAATCATGAATACAATATTTTACCTACTCAGTAAAAATATAAATATGTAGGAAAAACTGTGCATATGGAAAAGGCTGTGAAAATATTTGCTGACATTGACATTTCTTTCTTTGAGTCTTTGAATTATGAGATTTTTTTCATGTGTTTCATTTTCTCCTCTATCAACAGCATAGAAGGAGACATTGAGGTTAAGGGAGCAAAGAAAATAGGCTTGGAGTTAGACAGACCTGAATGTGAGTCTTGGCTCTGCCAATTACTAGAAGGATAAGTTTGGCCAGGTCACGCAAAGCTAAGCTTCCACATTCTCATTTGTAAAATGGAGATCATAAAAGAACCCATTCCCATGGTGAGGAGTAGATGAATAATGCTTTCAAAGGTCTTGCACAGTACCTACCACATGTAGGTACTAAATAAGCACAATACATCCACATGTCTTATTCTTTTTTTTTTTTTTTTTTTTTTTTTTTTTTTTTTTTTTTTTGGTACCGGGGATTGAACTCAGGGGCATTCGACCACTGAGTCATATCCCCAGCCCTTTTTTTTGTATTTTATTTAGAGACAGGGTCTCACAGAGTTGCTAAGTGCCTCGCCATTGCTGAGGCTGGCTTTGAACTCGCGATCCTCCTGCCTCAGCCTCCCAAAGTGCTGGGATTACAGGCGTGCGCCACCGCGCCCGGCTCTTATTCTTATCATAAGAGAAATATAAAATAATTTTTAATGAAACAAATATAAGAAGAATTGCTGAAGAAGTGAAATTACTATCAAATTTGCTACCTTCCAAAAAAGTCTTTACCCTACCTAAGGCTTTTTCCAGAACCTGAGTTTCCCCACTAGCCTGACTCAGCCATTTTCCAGAGTCCCATCAAGGCTGTTTTCATATGTTCAACAAGACACAAGACACCCTGGTCATCATGCCCAACCCCAACTCTGCTCTGTCATTGAGTCCCTATCAATTGGGCTGGCACCTTATCCCCTGTCCTCAGTTGCAATTCTGTTCACCTTCCAGGCGATGTCTTGCGGCCATGATTGCCTAATCTGCCTTCCTTTGGGGCAGATGTGAGGAGGCTGAAGTAAAGCCTCTGGTCTTCCCGTGCTTCTTTTCAAGAGCCTCCTCCATTACAGCAGTTTCCCAGGAAAAGTTCTTCTGCTTTGTTGTCTCACTTATCATAATAATTCTCACAATGAGAATTTTATGCCACCCAAAACAAACATTAGCTTTGTGAAAGACTTAAAAGCAAGAAATTTTGAAGGTGAGGTCCTTACCTTCTGCCTTAGTCACTAGTGTTCTAGAATCCTTTCAATTACATATTGATCTAGGCCTGCTCTGCTCTGCTAGTACTGAAATTCCTGTCGCCACTATTACTGGTAAGGTATTCTAGCTATTGCTGAAGTCTTTTGCCACATTTTTATTTCCAAGATAAAAATAATACATGATAATTACAGAAAATTTAGAAAATAAATATCAAACTATTTCCACAGAGCAAAGCTGAACTAGTTAGCCAGATTTACTTTGTGGCATGCATTTGTGGCAGCCAAAACAATCTCAGATTTTTAAGGGGGGGGAAACACCAAAGAACATGCAATTACACATTAGTGAGGGAAAGTAAAAATGTCTTAGAAATGGGTGACTTTTTAAGATAACTTAGAGGGCTAGTGTTTAATTCAGTGGTAGAGTGTGGGCTTACCAAGTGTGAGGGCTCTTGGGTTCCATTCCCAGCACCAAAAAATAAATAAGTAAACAAAGATGACTTATGAAACAATGCCATTCACGGATTTTTGAAAATAGCCTTGGAAGAATATATTTGCTGCCAATTTTAGGTTTAGATAAACATTCTTGTAGGAGACTTACACAATGTGAAATAGGTTAAAAGAAGAGCTAAAAATCTTTGCTTTTGAATTGACTCTAAGAAAATTGCCCAGCTGTTCACAGAATTCCAAGGTGAAAAAATGATATGGCTGAATAGACAAATCTCATGGAAGCATGCCAGTTGAATGCCTCGTTGAAAGGAGAAACTGTTGAGCTGTGGCTATTTTGTGAGAGTAAACCGATATTTAAAGCTTCTCTGTGGTCTTCATGGATATTAAATAAAATATCCTATAAAACCATGTCAGAGGCAACTTAAATGATGACGACCTAGAATTATATTGTACAAGGAAACAATGGTGAGGAAATAATTCATCCACCCTTCTTTAAAATGGAACTGTGGGCATTTCTGATATTTGGAGAGGAAAATTAGATATGGCTGGAAAATGAACTTCTAAGCCCTTGAGACCTCACCCTCCTCTCTGGTCAACAAGTGCAATGGCTGGTGATGCTCTCCGTCGCCCATGCAGACCTCTCAATGCTCAGGTCTGGTGTGCTTTGGAGCAGAGTGTGTTTTTCTGTACTGTCTTCTGGCACTGCACTCTTTTTCTGTACACTTTGGTCTTCCACCCAACCACAATACCTGATATCCAAAGACTTGCAGGCCATGGGTATTTTTACTGGAAAATGAGAGACGTGTGCAAATTGTTATTTTCTCTCTCTCTCCCTCTCTTTTTCCTGAGGGACAAGGGTTGCAAGTTGTTTGAAATAAGCCAGAAGCTTAATAGCTCCTTTGCTTGTGTGTTTGAAATGGCACCCCCATCACTTTGAAAAGCTAATGTACTTCCTATGGGTCTGAAATTCCTCAACTGGACTCCTGTGGCAGAATTTGGCCTGGTAGTTAAGAAAATTAATTACTCTGATCGTGAGGGTGAAGCAATAGTTCCCAACTCCCCATAGTAATCATTAAAATGTCATCTACTGAGGAGACATCTTGGCACAGGATTTATAAGGTCTGTGAGCTAGGGACTAAGGTTCAATGATGCTTCCCGTGGTGTATCTTTGTTCCAGGGAAAGGCTTTGGGAGATAAGCTTTTAAGACGGGAGTGAAACTATTACTTTAGATCATTAGATTTCACATTTGAATGGTAACATTTACCACTGAATCATAGAAAACAAAACAAAACTTTCAAATGGCTACTGTCCCATCTATCATTGTCTTCTCTGTGCTAGTGAAGGTCTACTTTGTGGGGATATTTCCCTCATAAGAGGTAAATTTTTTAGGTTGTTCCACTCTTCTCTACTATGAATCTTGGCCTTTCACTTAACGGAAAAAAACTGGGGCTTTGGAATTGGAAGATGTAGGCTCAAGTCCCAACCTCAGCCCTTAGAAACTGTACAACACTGAGAAAAATCTTTGAATGTCTCCAGACCTCCTTTTCTTCATGCATGAAATATGCCAACTAAGTTCACATTTGTGAAAATGTTTGTTAACTGCAAAATCCTACCCACTGATTTCTTTAAGTTTTAAATAAACGCCTGCTATATTCCAGGGCTAGAGAAGATAAGAGGCCAGCTACAGGACTCAGACCACATCTATCCTGCCTCCTCCAGTTTTTGTCAGTAAAGTATTATTGGAACACACACACAACACACACACACACACACACCTGTTTATGTATTGCTCATGAATGCTCGAAGAATTGGATAGTCATAACCAATTGCACAAGACCAAAAATACTTACTACATGGTTCTCTACAGAAAAAAAAAAAAAAAAAAAAATTGCTGACCTCTTAACTCAAAACAAGAGGTGTGAAGCACCAAACAGAAGCTAAAATTTAGCTAAAAAAAAAAAAAAAAAAAAAAGAAAGAAAACTTCCCAGGGGACTTCACACAGGTTATCTCTAAGAAATTCAGTTGAACGGACAACATGCCTGCAGTAAGCCAAGAGAATACAATTACTACTTGGTATCTGAAAGGAATTGGTTCCAGGACAACCCCCACCATTACCCCCAAACACACTCCCATGGATAGCCAAATCCTCAGATGCATACTCTTTGTGTATAACTTATGACATTCTTCTGCATACTTTGTCACTTCTAGATTACTTAGAACACTTAAATGCAATATAAATGATATGTAAATATTTGTTGTGCTGTATCATTTAGGAAAAAAATGACAAGAAAATGTCTATATGTTCAGTATAGAAAAAAACTTTTTAATACATTTGATCAGCAGCTTGTTGAATCCCCCCATGCAGAGAAGCCAGATATAGAGTCAAATGTATTGTGTATATGAAGGCATGAAGGAGAACTATGGCATGGTAATGAAGTGGAGACTCATCTGAATGGTTAGAAATTAGGAATCATAAAGTGAAGGGGTGGAATAGAAGCCTGAAATATTTTAGATAAGTTAAATTGTCAAGAACATCCTGTGCTTTGCTAAGGAGATTGAAATTCTTTCTGTAGACATTAGGAAAATCTCTGAAGGGTCTAAAGCAGGGATTAAGTGATAAAATCTGTATTTATGATGACCACAATTTTTATAAGTTTATCTAAAGAGTAGCTTGTAGAAGGAGTGGAACCAGTTAAGAGGCTGTTGGAGGCTTCCAAGCTAGAAATGCCAAACCAAGGAGTGGTGAGGAAAATGGGGAAACGGGTAGATATGAGAGTCACTGATGAGGTAGATTCAAGAGGGCATGTCACCCAGTGTGTGCAGAGGTCAGGAGGAAGGGCTCCAGGATGGCACCTGAGTTTTCAGCTAGCTTAGTGGTATTATCCACAAACCACATACAGGGAAGGACCCAATTGGAGGCATGAAAGAGGCTGAAATTTTTAAGACATGATATGATTTATTCATTGTTTATATTCTATTAACAAAGTCCAGTGAGAAATAAGAAATATATGTCGGTATTGCAAGAAAGTTGATTGAGATCTAGTTATAAATTTTAGAACTGTCAGTTTAAAGATGGCAGCACATTAAGGTCATAGATACCTCAAGGACAATGTAAAGAGAGTTGAGGACAGATTCCTAGGGACTTCTAGTGTTGGTCAGAAGAAGAGGTCCAGAAAAGTAGTTTGCAAATGGCACACGTGTGGTTAGAAAAAATATGTGGCAAGAACAGAGGTATTTTACTTTGTGATTAAGACTACCAATTATATAAACAAGGCCTAGAACATTCTCCTAATAATAGGACATTGACAGATTTGTAGCTATAATCAACTACCGTTCTTGTCTTCTTCCTTGTACTTTTAAAAAATTAAAGAAATAAATATAATATTCAGGCAGGGAAAATGATATTCTATAGCATAGTTACCTTAAAAAATTATTAGGAATAGAAATTGAAAATGATTAACTTGACTCTTTCTTCCATTGAAGTATTGGCTCTAGAGGACCAAATCTATATCATTTTGATTCCTGCTAGTACCAATCCTAGGAGACTACTATAGCCTCACAAACATTGTAGATATTTAATAATTGTTTTGCAGAATAAATGGAATCCCATGACTTCATTGAATAAGATGGTAATAGTTTAATAAACAGTGAGTAGTTCCAGGTATGACCAACTTCTTAAGTCTGGAATATTAGAAAACTGATATATTTCAGACCAGGACTAGGGAACATTCCATTTTGAGGTTACTGGTAATGAGTTGTTCTTCTTCAGAATGTCTGCCTTTGCCAGATCTTCATCTTCTCATCATGATGAAGAGAAAAGTGTCACTCTTTTGATTGCAAAGGAGTCAATACCTTCAGTGAGAATGAGTGCTAAGATTACACAGCACAAAATGAATGAGTGCCAAGAGAGGCCCAGGAAACACTGAGCAGGAAACTTGGAACCACTCAATAATGACATGGAGCCTGTTAGAACTATTATAAGACTACATTGAGATTGCCAGTATTTATGACTTCTCAATTATCTGGAATTAGTAAAGAATCTTGGAATATAAAATCTTATTTTTATATCTTTTATCATAACTTTTCTACTAAATGGAAAAGAAAAAAAAAAAACTCTAAACAGTCCTATCTCATCAGATCAACCCAAACTCCTATTTATCATTTGTTTCGGATACAATGAAATTTTATACTATCTTAAATTAATTAGCACAGAGAGAGGTAAAAGAAGAAGGATAGGGAGGAAGAGGAGGAGAGGGGAATGGAAATCACCTTGATTTCAAAAGCTTGCTCTCTTCTTTTAAGTATATAAAGATATGTGGTTCTTCTGTGTTAGGGAGCAGAGACACAGCAAACTTCAAAGTGGAAGGGGGAAAAACCAACCAGACCTCAAGTCACCTGATTTCCAGTCCATTCAACCACATTCTGCTCTCATGCCAACACCAATACTCGATTGTGTATCCAGGGAAAGAGGAATGGTAACACAAAGAGAGAGGAAGACCAGCCAACTGCGATAGAGGCACAGGCCTTCATTCAGATTCCTTTTTCTAGTTCGGACATCAGTGATGAACCCAGCCCATTAAATAAAATCACCTACTTAATTAGTAATCCCTCATATTTATTTAGAGATTTTATCTAAGGGTGTCTGCCCTCCCCCCATGTCCACACACATACACACATCCTTTAATCCAATGTTTTCCATCTGAAAAAGCACTGGGGAAAGCTGCATCTTTGCGGGTATTTTTTAAAAACAAGTTCCATGTCAACAATCATCAATGCTTACGTGTGTGTGCACACATATTTGCACTCTTAGCACTTTTTTGTTTAAAAGGCAGTGATGGGGCTGCCTTTTGCCACCTTCTTTCTCCTCTTTAAATGGAAAGCACTGAACCCAGATGCCCAACCACAGAAGATATTCTTCCAGAAGCAGCATCTGGCTTCCTGGCAAGCCCTTCCTGCAAGTTGTTTGGGGAGCTTTGCCGTTGTCTCTGGATCTGTCACGTGTATCAGATACCATGGCCTCTGGCTGGCATGTCCAGGCAGCTGCCAATTCCTTTCGGTTCACCTTTAATTCTGAGAAACTAGTTCCCTCATTTTCATTTCTTACTGATTTATTCTGCACCCCCCAACCCTACCCCCTGACATAAGAATTTCATAATAAGCCTAATTCCTCATTGTATTCTGCCTATCAACATCCTCTTCAGGCCTCTGTCTTTTGAACCCAAGTAAAATCCTTAGCCATCTCATACTACATTAAAATAGATTATTTTAAATAATATTTCTTAGTCACTTCTTGTCAGAGAAACTCCTTATAAACTGTGAGGTTGTTCCCTGAAAAGAAAAACAAAACATTCCATCCGAGTAATTTATTCTGGTCTGTACACAAGACATGAAAGTATTCTTGACATTTGTGTATTATTTAGCTAAATCATATTGGCTCCCCACATCCTTGTCACACCATGAACAAAAGAACATCCCAGAACTGGAAAAGACAAGACAACACTGCAGTTTGTCCAGGCTGTGAGGCATTTACAAATAGCACCCGCTTCAGGAAACTAAATTTTTAAAAGTAGCTTTTTTTTTTACCTGTTAATATATCTTTTTTAATTATGAAGGATTTTGTGGGGGTTTTATGGATAATTGTTAAGAACACAGAGTCCAATGGTAGCCCACGCAACAGAAACAGTGACAAGGTGCTGACAAGTCCGGCAGCAGTACCCAGAATACAGAGGAGAAAGCAGAAATTAGAGCTGCAGGGTGACATCCAGGAATAGCTAACACGGGGTAGCTGCAGATTTCCATGTTGTTAGGTTTTTTTCCTCATGCAAGAAAAAGTGCAGATTATCTATGAGATTTCAGATCTCACGAATGTAATGTCTAGGCTGAGAAAAAGACTGGACTTTAGCATCAGACAGGGGGAATGCTCAGCCATAAATAATAATTGGTCTATGGCCAGTAGAAGGCTCGACCCACACTTGACTTTGAAGCGCTTTACAGCTAAAACCATGGGTTTAAGCGGAATGAGAGCCTCTGGGGATGAGAAAGAAGTTCAGGGGCTGTTTGGGTCAGGCCATTAGGAAACATCTCCTTCAAAATCATCTACATAGCAAAAGTACTCCAATTTAAAATTAGGATTTTTAGTTCTATTTTATCTCTGATTTAACAACATTATTGGGCTATAATTTTTCCCCAGGTTCATTCAGTAATATGCAGAAATGAGGTGAGAAATGCATGCAGAACTTACAAGCTTCAAACTAGGTATTGCCCTTTGTCTAAAGACTCCTGCATCTCACATATGGTCATCTTGTCTCCTCTTTGGGGTCTGACCCACATTCTTTATTGACTGAGCTATTTTTCTGACATTTCCCCCATTCTTTTCTCTGTCTTCCCCCCCAGGATCATTGTCATCTTCAAATTCTACCTCTTGTCCTTTGCTCTGAGAACTCTCTTCATGTTCAAATCGTTGTTGCCTGCACGATCCATCTACACATGTATTCATGATGCAAACACATACCAATTGTTTATTATGTGATTGATGCTGAGCTACAAATAAAGACAATTTTACCAGGGAAGCAATGAATGCTGGATCTGGGAACCTTTTGCCATTATGGTATTGATCTCCTTCCCATATCTGAGAGTGTTTCCATCCCAAAGTCCTATTTCTCAGTCCCAACCTTCTGATTCTACATTCTTCCTCTTCTAATGAGTTTTTGCAAACCAGTCTTCTATAAACCATCCCTCAGATTGAGTAAAACTCTTCTCTCTCTCTCTCTCTCTTTTTTTTTCTTTCCCATTGTCAATAAGAAAAAGGGAACACTGAGGCAGACCATTGCAAGAATAAGCAAGACTTAGGTGCTGGTATTCTGGCACTAAAAGAATTTTTTTCCTATTCTCCATGAATTGAGAGTCAGTAGATTTAATAATCTTCCCTTTGCCAATTTTGTTCATTCATTTGTTATTTCAGTCATTGATTTTCATTTTCTGCCTGAGTATTTGGGATATGAAAAAAAAAAATTTAATTACCCTAAAATAACTTTTATCTAGTGAACTTGTGTCTCTGTTTTTGGGTATCAAAGCAGAATTGCTTTGTTCATATCATGAGAAGACATGCAAAGTCAGAACTTACCTAATTCTCATTTTATTTCCCCATTTGGGCTTGTTTTAGCAATCACTTTACATGTCAGAAAAATTCTCCTCTTAATCACATCTCTTTGATAAGAGCATACTCTGCCCTCATTGTGGCTTCTGCTCACTGATCTTTTTCCACTTCTCTTTCATTTCTAGCTGCCATTACAGAGCTGTAAGCACTTCCCTGGTGCTGACCTCTGATTCTGTTCTCTCTCCTTCCTGGTGCCACATTTCCTGTTTAGGTCAGACATCCCCCAGAGGGACAGGAGAGATAGTGGAGCATTTTACCAATAGTTTACATATCATACTAGAGGGAAAAGCGAAATAAAATGCATTCCCTGTTCTCCCTGACCTCACCCTCCTTTCATATCACACTGAAAATAGCCAATTCCTTGAGTGCCAAACTCTTAAAGCAAGTCATACCTCCCTGGCAATCACAGGAAGTTTCCCTTTATTTACCCTTCTTCCTATAGGTATCAAATAGGAAAACCTACTTTATTCAATCCCTAATCACATTCTTTTTATTCTCTACATGGAAACACACACACACACACACACACACACACACACACACACACACACCACCTATAATGAACTAGTTAAGCCCAGAAGCAGGTGGCTAGGTAGAGAAAGTAAAGAAATGTTCATTGTCATGTTCTAAGAATTTGTGATCCCAAACCACTTTTACACAAGAAGTGTTTCATAGAAGAGACAAACATGTGGCTGTATTTGGGACCGAGGGAAAGGGAGTAGGAAGAAGATGACCTGAGAGAGGAGTTTTGTTCATCACACATGCAGCCACCTGAAAAACACCAGCTAATTAGCAGTCTGTAGCCACACAACACAGCAGTTTAATACAAGAAGTGAACAATACTTTACCTAATTGAAACTACAGAGCAGACTTAGGTAGGCTGCATGCAATTACACAGATTGGAAGGCAGCCAGGACACCAAGGTTAACAATCCCTTCTCTCACAAAAAGCACCACGGGAACATTAATGACCACAAGTGGTGAGGGCCGCCATCCTGCATCCCACCCGAAGGGCTCACCTTCTCTCATCAGAAGGGCTTAATGGCGTCTACTAATTGGCTAGGAAAAAACAGTGCCCTCTATTGATGCAGATGCACCTATGACTACCTTGCCATAGTCCAGAAACAAGCCTTGAAGTATTATAGTGGAGAAGGATTCCAACAAGAGGACATTGAAAGGGTTCAGTGATGGTCAATGAAAACTGAGCTGTTCCCTCTGCCTTCTCAGGGCCTGTTGCCAGCACTTTTGCCCCATGAGCACCCTATAAAGAATTTCAGGGCTTCTCAAACATAAATATCCTTACAAATCAAATCACCTGGGAATCTATTTTAAAAATACAAATTCTGATCCAGGAGATCTGGTTTGGGGCCTGAGATTCTACATAAAGAACAAATCCATCCCCCCAACCCCGTCCCGCTACTGGTCTGAGGACCAAACTCTCAGAAACCTGGCTATAATGGAAGAGAGACATTCTCAATGAACCAAGAAAATAGAACTGGGCAAAGAGAGAGAACTTGAAAATGAGATTTGACACCCAGAATTTATCAACTTTACTTCGTTAGTTCTAGGAACTAAATGAAGCAGGAACGTGAATAATCCAAAATAATACCCAATCCCAGCCCCACACCTAAGATGGCTTTTACTATGTGGTGGGAGGGGAAATAACGAGTTTGGTCC
Source organism: Tamias sibiricus (assembly GCA_025594165.1). Taxonomy (NCBI): domain Eukaryota; kingdom Metazoa; phylum Chordata; class Mammalia; order Rodentia; family Sciuridae; genus Tamias; species Tamias sibiricus. The sequence continues at coordinate 148,073,310 of CM046660.1, read as the reverse complement.
CTGAATATATTTCATGTATGAGACACCTACTGAAAGTGTTTACATTGAACAGTGTGTTTCTACTCACTAGCTAGTGCTGTAGCAAAGGGATGCCAAAAGTGGTCTCATGACCCCCCAAGAACCAAAATTGTCTGGCTTTCAAGACGAATCAAAAGAAGACAAGATGGCAGAATGCAGATATTCAAAGCTTAACCCATGGACAGTGGAAGGAATGATAATTTTCCTTCAAAGCTTTGTAAAATGAAACCAGAGTTGCTAAAAACATCAGCGAATAGGCCATTTTCAAGCTTATATTATGCAAACATGGTTATTGCTATGCACTACTGAGGCTTTTGTGATAAAGCCTGAATATACCATTAAAGACTCTTAATTGTTGGTTGGATTAATGAATATATTCCTTATCTAGTTACTTCCTAAGTGCTTTTTACATTAATATCTACATATTTTGTGACTTCTTAATGATAGAATTCACTTTAGATGTTTGAGAAGAAACACACACACACACACACACACACACACACACACATACAAACACACTTAAAAAGCAAGACCAAATTAATCCCTGGTAGAATCTGTATGATTTTCTCCATCTAGACATGCAGTAGATATGCTGTAAACTAAAAAAGACTGTAGCTTAAATGTACATTTTTCCTCATACATACCTCATCAGTATAGCAGTGAAAATTTAGGGCATCATTCAAAATACATCATTTGAAATATTCAAATATTCAACTGTCTAAAGCTTGCAAGATAAAGGACTTCTGCAATGAGAAGAAGAAAAGCATGAGTCCATGGATCAGCAGTATCAATGGAGTGCTTATTCTGTGTTCCATACTCTAGTAAGGAGACCTAGAGGGACAAAATAAATATAAAATAGGAATGCTAAGGATCTTCCCTTTTGAAGTTAGTAATCTAATATGGGGCAAGGCACTAAGAAGAAAGACTAGAAGATAATTAACTGTTGAACAGTGTGTGCAGCTGATGATTCAACTGGGAAGAAATGGGATAAAATAATTGGGAAGTCTCCAGTGAAAGGTGGAGCTAAAGTTAGGCTTTGAAGCTTGGGTGGGATTTGGGAAGTACAGGATGTTCCATGGAACAGCCCCAGAAAGACCATGTGGAAGCCAGGATATAGTGGTGAACTAACTGGGCTGTGGCTGGAGAAGGTGAGGCTCCAATGCCAGGGAGGAACCAGGAAATGGGTAGAAATGTCAAAAAAGTTTGGAATCTGACATCTTAGGCCATAGAGATCCAAGGTTGATTACTGAGCAGTTGAAGATTATAAGTTCTGTTTTTGGTTTTTGTTCTAAGTATCTCAAGCAATGGTGATATGTAAAATGGATCTGCAAAAGGAGGAGGCGGAGCAAAGCTGAAAAGCCAGTAGCTTCTAGACCGGTTAGGGCACAGTTGTTCCACGGCTGGTCAGGGAGCTCAGTGAGATGAGGGAGACCATGAAGTATGTTAGGAATATTTGCTGGTTTTTTATATGATGGACAAGGATTGGAAACAGTTTGATGCAGTGCCAGGGTGTCTTGTCTGTAGACTACAGAGAATAATGCCGCTACTAATAATACTGGCTCATCTAAGTGCCCTTATTGAGCACCACCTGTATGTCAGGCACTGTTCTAGGAATCTGTAACACATTGGTAAACTTAACAGAAATCACCCTGCTCTCATGTAGGTTACATAATATATAAAATCCATAATATAAATAACTGAAACACATCAACATTATAAATAAGAAAATGCCATAGCATATTAGAAGTTGACAATTGCTAAGGAAAGAGTAAAGTGGAAAAGAAAGGAGATTGAAAGTGCTGTGAGGGAAGATTGCAGTAAAAATAAGGTCATTGCAGTAGACTTCATTAAGTACGGTTATAGACACGAGCTCAGGTAAGGGAGGGTGTTGGTGAAGAGAACACCTGGAGCCAGTGTGATCCAGGCAGTGCACACATCTGGGCCTTGATGTGGGAGATCCAGCAAAGCAAAGAGGCCAGGGTGGTGGAGCCAGGGAGAGCAGAGAGAGGTGAAGAGCAGCTTCATTTGGACACAAGGATTTGGGAACATTGGGAGGACTCAGTAGTTGCCTCTGAGTTAAAAAGAAAGGGAGTCACAGTAATAGGGTTTTGACTAGGAATGACATGAACTGACTTCAGATTTAAGAGGAACCTGGCATTCCTGTGTTGAGGAGAACAAAGGTAGACACAGGAAAATGAATTTGAAAAGCATTTCAATTATTCAGTAATCAATCTAATCAGAAAGTTTTATTTGTGAGTGGAAAGTGCTTTGTGCACTTGCCTCTGATAGGTTGAGAGATTCTAAGCACAGCCTCGGCTTAGGCAGGAGCTTCCACAATGTTTTAGGCCTGTTGTTTCTCTTCTCAGTCACTGTCTTAGCATCTGTAGCATGGAAATTGAACTTTACCCATCTTTCTATAAATGTGTGTGTGTGCGTGCATGCATATGCTTATGTGTGAAATCTAATGGCATAAAGAAAGTGAAAGCATAAAGAAAGTGAAAGAGTATGCAGTCTGACCTGCAAATCTCTGTGCTATGTATCTAAGGATTCAACCAACCACAAATTAAAAATATATTTTTTAAATTGTGTCTATGTTGAACATGTACAGACTTTTCTTCTCCTGTTATTATCCCTAAAATGATACAGTATAACAACTAACATATACATTACATTAGGTACTATAAGTAATAAGAGATAATGTCAAGTATATAGAAGGATGTTCATAGGTTCAATGCAAATACTATGTCATTTTCTATAACAAACCTGAGTTTCCAGAGATTTTACTTTCCCAGGGAGGTCCTAGAACCCTAAGATACCAAAGGATGTCTATAATGTTATTATGGCTCAATGTAATTGCAAATCCAAGCAGAGTGCAGCCCAAACACTTGATCTTGTACTTAATCCGGGACATAGAGCATGCTGGATTCAGAACCAGAAAACCTGAACTTACATCCTGGATTTAGGACTCTTTAACCATATCACCTTGGATAAGACAGCTTCTGGAAGCATGTTCCCCCTCATTTATGTTTAAAGACATTATAATACTTGTATCTCAAAGACTTTTAGAAAATTCAGTGTTACATATGAATCAAAGTTCATTATTAACTATAAAACACCAACAACCTGAGTTGTTTTGCTATGCCTCCCTCACAAGCTCCTACTCAACCATAGGCAGCATACTCTAACTGGCATGAAGTCATAATGAATCCTTCCTCTTATATGTTTTATTAATTCCTTGAAGGAATAATTTCTTCCCACTTCACAGTGTCCCAAGAAACTAGTAGAGATTAGAGCAATAGCAGGCACTTAACAAACTGTTTCAGCAAATGGATGAGTGAAGGTATGATATTAGAGGAGGAAACACAGATTTGAGAATTAGCTTTTTAAAATAAATATTCAAACCATGACAGTGGATGCATTCACCAAGAGAGTGCAGAATCTGAAAAGAAGAATGGAATTAAATACAACTTGAGGGACAAACACAGCAAGAATCACTCAAGAACAAAGGGGGAAAATTAGAAAGTAAACAGATAAATCAGAATCATCAGCATTATGAAAATGTGAAAAGTATCATCAAATAGTATTATTCAATAAATAACTTCCGCTCCAAAAGGATCCAAACAAATTTCAATTAGCTGCCATTTCACCAGTCAGAAATTTCTAATAACCATCCATTTATCTAATAACCACACTCTAGCACAGAGATAACTCAAGTTCCTAATGAGAGCTTCAAGATTCAAAAGTTCCTTGTGAATTATCAAAGGATGATAATTTGGTGTCCGTTGTAATTTTAATATTAATTGTGTTGTTTGATTACTGCTAATCCACATATGATAATAAGTGTTTTTAACCAGAACATTTGCTTAATCACAACCTTCTATATCCCTTCTAAGTAAAAGAAGTTTCAGTGGGAGCGAGGGGAAATGCTGCACAAAAACACAATTTCCCAGTCTGCTCCTTAGGTACATTCAGACAAGCCAGTCTTGCAATGAACCTGGCCAATCTTCTCTACACCTCTCCAAACAGACTTTGTGTGCTTTTAACTGATGTTTGGGAATTCACCTGAAAACATCAACAATTTGTCAAGACATAACTGGGCCTGTGGAGAAGACACCATGTTCAAGACAACATATTCAGTTCTTTTAACCTATTATGATTTTAACATTTATTTTCATTACTGTCATATTTGAGGATTATAACTTATTCCTAGAAAGACTAGCCTCCAGGCGATAAATAGTTAAAACCAGAAAGTTCACTCCCTGTGCCCTGTGTTCTTGTTTCCTTATCTCAACCCCTCCTTCCCTGTGGTTCAACAAAATGAATAATGCCTTAGACAGAGTTTTTGCAATGCTAATATTCGAACAGTAAAAGATACCTTAAGACCTTCATCAAGATTTTTTAAGGCCTCATTTAATGTCAGTGTCAAGATTCTGTGAGGAATAATTAATAGAACAAAACAAGGTCTATGTGCCCATCGATTGCCAGGGAATTTATTCAGGTAACTCATTAATGCTGGAGGGGGTTCTGCATGTAAATCCTGAAGCCTCGATAGGGAAATGGGCCCCAATGATTTTTCCCCCTATAAAAAACACAAACAATGACAAGTATAAAAGCAGATAACCTGAATTTCTATACAAACAGCTATATGGCTTATAAAAGTTTTCCATTTACATCCTGTCACCTCTTCTTTTCACATGTATAAAAAGATGGGACAATTATTTCAACAAACCTACCCATATAAATCAACACAGTTTTGCTGTGGGAAGACTGGGTGTTTAAGGCATTTAATATTTCAGCATTGCCAGATTATCACCGGGATCCATTTCGCTTTGTGGTCAAGTGCGTGATTAGCACTGTGACAGGATATTGGCCATTTTCATAGGAAGATCTGCAAATCCTAGTAAACAAATACCAGTTGGAAAAATTAAGAACAAGCCTGTGGACTGGAATGCACCCTACTTGTAATGGGAACAAAAAGCTGGCAATCAAATCTAAAGAAAAAGCTAAATCACAGCAGAATGACCTACTTTAAGGCATTTGCCAAAGAGGCAGTGTTTTTAGACAGCTCTTCTGAAGTAGCGTCTTTTCTGTCTATGCCATCTGCAGATTTATTACTCTGCCTGAAAAAAAACAACCAAAAAAAAAAAAAAAAAAAAAAAAAAAAAAACCCAGCTCTATTCAAATGATACTAAGAGCATGGTCTACAGGAAAGATTCCAGTATTGTGGGTACCACACCCACACCTACTGATGTGGTCCAAGGTTTTGCTTTAGAGGCACCTAATTAAGAAACCCTGACTCATTTACATGGAGACGTTTGATCTAAATTACACTCCAAACCGCACCAAATTGGGAGCATCTGTGAATGTGAAATGTTTGTTCCCTGTGACGGCTAGAACAGGGCCAGCTCTGGACGGCACATGTTCAAGTGACGAAAAATATTTCACATGTAACGTACTTCTGAGACCCACTTTTCCACTAATAATTCATAGTGAGCCTAACCAGTATCTGTACTTCCACAAATATTTCAGGCTGTGAAAAATTATGTCACTATTTTTTTTTCTACAGCTAGAAAGAGGTAGAAGACCACCCACTTTGTTGTCATTGATAAAAGGCCTTAAGTGCAGCCAATAGCAAAAAGGCAAAGCTGGATAGGGTAGAGGCTGGTCATTATATGTATATATATCCCAACTTGGGATCCAAAAAATGCAGAGTGGTGATCTAAAGTATAACTTCCCAAGATTCGCTCCTCTCCTTACTGCCTTAACTTATCCTGTCTTTTCACTTGGCTGGCTGTTCGTCAGCAGAGCTTTGCCTCCTAGCCTCACAGAGACTGTACTTGTACCCAGAAAAGACAGCTCATAAAGCAGAGGACATTGACATAATAGAGGTCACATTATCTGCAATTATAGGCCACCTGGATATAGGCCATCTCATTTCTACCAGGTAACATGTCTAAGAAAATAAAAAGAAAACATTTCTGCCATTGGGTGATATGAACAGTACTCTGCACATAATTCACATAAAAGAGAGTTGTATTTCACGTACAATAAACAGAGTTTTATAGATACCGTCAACCCAGCACTTTGGCACCTGATTGCCACTTTACCTTATTAGGCCATATATCACCTATATTTCAGCGGGAGTCCAAGAAACAAGAAAAAAAAATCTTTTTAAAAATGATGCCAGATCCTTTTGTCTAAGGAAGATATTAATGCATTTATCTGATGTACTGTTTTTTGCAGTAGCTAGAATGAGATTTGAATATATTAATATTTTCAGCAGCAGAGCCCAGGGAGCCCAGTTAATAACTTATGCATGGATACATAGATATACTTCAGACAGAGGTAAGGTTTTCAGCTCTCATGTTGGTAATACTTAGAGAGATCGAATGAAAGGGGCTGTTTCCCTGAGTCTTTGTTGTGGGCATGCATTGTGACAGTATGGAGCCAGCGTTCTTCTGGTTGTCTACACAGCCTGGATTCAATAAACTGTTATATATGCATATTATGACAATGTGGTCAAGGAAACCAGATTTTTTTATTCTACCTTCAAGTCCCTGTGTAGCCTAAATCTGGTGCTTATTTTTCTTGTCCCCATTCAATATGTTAACATATTCATAATTTGATACAGGTTATGTTCATTTTATAATTAAACTTATGGACTTAGTTGAGAAAGCATTGAGACTATACAGAATTTTAAAAATTATCTTGTTCTATATTGTACTATAGGGCTCAATGTGAATCTGAAGTCTCAATTATCCCAAATTGGATGCCATAGGGCTGCCAAAACAAAATGCTACAGGCCACGTGGCTTCAACAACAGACATTTATTTTCTCACAGTTCTGGAGGCTGGAAAGTCAAGATCAAGGTGTGGACAGAGTTGGTTCCAGAGGCTTCTCTGTTTGGCTTGTAGATGTCTATCTCGTTGCTTTGTCTGCACATGGTCATTCTTCTGTTTGTGTGTCCCTGGTGTCTATGTGTCCAAATTGTCTCTTCTTTTAAGGACACAAATCAGATTTGATTAAAGCCTACCTTAGCAGCCACATTCTAACTCAATGACGTTTTACTGGCCCTATTGCCAAATATAGTCTCAGTCTCAGGTACTGGGAGTTAGGGTTTTGTCATGTGAATTAAGGGAGACATAATTCAGCCCATATCTCAAACCAGGGGTAGTTTCACAGTCAGCCTGCTGATGTGCCCCTTGCCAAATGTGTATTTATTTGAACCCCAAATTAAAACTTAAATTAATAGTTTTAAGTCTATAGTATTTTTCCAGTCTGATTTTTTTCAGTTTTTTCCTTCATCAGTGAGAAACAATGATGACTTCTGAGGCTTAGGGGAACAGGCAGCAGCCTGGCTCTTCTCACACCTTCTGTGAGATTGGAAGGAAGCAATTGCATGTACAGTAAAGCCTTACCACAGTGCTGGCCTGAGCCCCACCCGCCTTCAGGGACCCAGGCTAGAGGCATAAGTGCCTTCTTCTCCATTACTGTCGCCCTCCATTAGGAGCAGATAATGCAAGAGATATCACTTTCACAATAAAACATTGCACTTACACCACACCTTTCAACTCAGCATTTCCAAATGCTTTAAAAATCATTATTATTTTTATTATTTATTTGTGGAATCCCAGCAGTATACTCAGCACTGGCAAGCACAGTCAAAGCCGCAGAACTCAGGTCTCAGTTATGTGGACTTTAACCTATGCTCAAGTTTCCCACTTGCTGTGCCAGTAAAGAATCTTAAGGGCATGTGCATGTGCTTACCTGTGTGCAAAAACAATAGCAAAGTAAACTTAGACATGTCTGAGACCCCCTGCTCCTTATATATCTCAGGAAATTTAGGAAAGAGCCATTTGTTAGTGTTGTTCTAATAACTAGATCCAAACCAAGAAAAAAGCAAGAAAGTGAATATGGGTTTAGTCCTTAGCTAAAATTTATTAAATGAAAATGAATCACCATAGTCAAAGCATCTACAATAAATATTTTTAAAGTATTGTTAAGCAGTATGGGAGTAGAAGTCAATCAGACTCTGATTATTATTCACTGGTTATTATTTCTGGGTTGAATCTGCTTGACACTGAATTTAATACAGTTTTCATCAAGTTGAAAGGTCTTAGAGAAACTGGCCAGCCACATTTTTGAACAGGGTGGACCTCACTTTTGTTTTCCAAGTTTTGATCGTGATGGCATATTATACCTACTTCTATTGAAACAACTCTGCTGCTTTCTATGATTTTTACAGAGTGGATAAATGGGGTCCAGCCCTTTAATGCTAGAACCTGGTCCAGTGTCTATAACTCAGGAGTTACTCAATAAATGTTTGTGAGATGAACAAGTAATAAATTTTCAGAGTACTCCATAGGCTGTCTCAAAGTGAATTTGGCACATTTAGTTCTCTCAATGAAGTTATAAGCTAAGACAGATCACAACAAAGCAGAAATACTCCAGATGCTGTTTTAAAACCTAATGAAATAATGATTTAGATTGCTTTAAATCAAAGTGACTGAACACATTTTTAGAAATATATGTATATATGTCAAAAAATTTTCTTGACTATTCTTGAATTTTACCAGGAAAGATTTTCTGGAAGAAGTATAAGTTTAGGGATTTTTGTGATGATGAGAGGGAGTAAAACTAAATATGTTCTAGAACATGGGGTGGGACCACAGAGAAGCAATGAAGATCAAAATAACTTTAGAATGACAGGAAGGCAAGAGAGTAGAGGAAGTGGAAGAATATTAGATTATTTGGAATATTCTAATGAGAGGTTTTCAAAGAAGGTCAAGACCACCAGATATAGAGGGCTACTTTAAAGATATAAATGGGATATTATTGGTAACATGATTGGGAATATACTAAAGAAGAAATCCTGAAAGCAAGAACTGACAGGGTGCAGTCAAGGGGATAAGGATGTTTTTTCAGTCTCCTCTGTTTAGTGCCAGCATCATCCCCAGAATTGGGAACTTAAACAGGGCACAGACACTGTAACTGTAGGTCTCTTGCATTGTGTGTTCAGAGTGAATCACAAAAGGGCATTTCTTGTGCTTAAAGAAAGGTATGCAATAGTTCTTTGCCTTTCATCTTGTCAAACTGGTAGTGGGAAAATAATATATGCTGTTCTGCAATGGGCTATTTTGAGACTTAAATATCTGGAGCTTCTTAGAGAAAGGATGCTGCAAAACAGAAAATAAGGGGTGAAGGGGTATCTTCCAAAAGTGAGTAAACTAAGCCACTTATGAGTTGTTAGCCTCATTTTGAAACCCATCAAATAAGAGCGACAGGGCTAGAAATAGAGTTCAAAAGGCAGAATTGCCTGCCTACCCTAAATTAAAAAAAAAAAAAAAAAAAAAAAAGTTCCTATTGCATGACTTGGCTTACACTGCTCCATTATATTTTGTATTTAGATTTTACACGTTCATATTCCAAAGTGCAGTGTCTCTTTAAAAATGTAACTGTTCGATTTAAAATCAAGAAGATCAGGAAGTAGTAAAGTGACTTCACAGAGAGAGGCATATGGAAAGTTTTTGTTTTGGGGGGCTGGGGAAGAGCTTGGTTTTGTTTTTAGTTCTGTGGAATTTCAGTCCAATCAACACCTAGGCCACTCCTTTCAAAAAAGAAGAAGAAGAAGGAGAAGAAAGCCTTTTTTTTTTTTTTTTTTTTTTTTCTTAATGATTCAGTGTGCAGAGAATTTCTTGCAGACATCTGAGAGTTGAACTGGAGACATCCAAAAGGCAAGTAGAGGTGGAAGAGCCACAGGAAGCAATAACTGACCTTTGTGCTCATTTTCAGAAGGAAATGATGTGTGGGGTTTTTTCCACCGGCAGGAAGTTGTCTAAACTTCTCATTTCAAAGATGAGCAAATTTGGGTCTTTCCTAGGTCATCAAGTCACTGTGTAGAACCTGTAACCCAAGTTGACTATAGTTATGAAAAGCAAATGGAAATGAACTACTTGAAGACACTTGAACTCTATGTGACAATCATTTTAGGGCATTAAATACAATTAGGTTTTTAGAGTTTGGGTTCCCAGTAGGGGTAATTGCATTACATAGATCCCCTTGATATAAACCTACCAGCTCTTCCTCATTGTCCTAATCATGGTGTTTTTTGTTTGTTTGTTTGTTTGTTTGTTTGTTTGTTTTGGTACCAGAGATTGAACTCAGGGGCACTCGACCATTGGGCAATATCCCCAGCCCTTTTCTGTATTTTATTTAGAGACAGGGTCTCACTGAGTTGCCGAGGGCCTCACCATTGCTGAGGCTGGCTTTGAACTTGTGATCCTCCTGCCTCAGCCTCCCAAGTGCTGGGATTACAGGCGTGCACCATCGCCTCCGGCTTCTAATCATGGCATTGTAATCATTACTTCCATTCATGAACACTTCAATGCACAAAGTGAATGAATGTTCTCACCAATCCCAATCATGCCTCATGCCTCACTGTCTCTTAAGAACCACACTTTTCATCCAAACGCTTTCCCTCCAAACCAGGTTCCTCTTTACTCTCCTGCTACCCCAGATTCTACTTCTTCCAAGGTTCTGGCTCAAGGTCCAGCTCTTTTAAGATCTGCTCATCAGAGAGCTGAACTTATCTGCAGAGATCTTCCCCTATTCTGAATTCATACTCATTCCTATAGACGTAAATTTGACACTTAAATAGACAATAATGAAGGTAGTGCAAAGTTTAGTCATTTTTTTTTAATTCTAATTTGTTATACATGTTTGCAGAGTGCAATACACTTCATATTAGATATAAAGAGCACAATTTTTCAAGTCGCTGGTTTTACATAAAGTATTTCACAACAATTGTGTGTTCATACATGTACTTAGGATAATGATATCTAATTCATTCTACCATTATTCCTATCCCCTTGTCCTCTCCCCACTCTCCCCCCACTTTGCTCTATTTAAAGTTCCTTCATTCCTCTCATCCCCCCTCCCCAGTATCTTCATAACAAAGAGATCATTTGACCTTTGGTTTTAGGGGATTGGCTAACTTCACTTAGCATTATTTTCTCCAACTCCATCCATTTACCTGCAAATGCCATGATTTTATTCTCTTTTAGTGCTGAGTAGTGTTCCATTGTGTATATATACCAAAGTTTCCCTATCCATTCATCTGCTGATGGGCATCTAGTTTGGTTCCACAGTTTAGCTATTGTGAATTGTGTTGCTATAAACATTGATGTGGCTGTGTCCCTGTAGTAAGCTGTTTTTAAGTCTTTGGGGTATAGACCAAGGAGTGGGATAGCTGGGTCAAATGACGGTTCCATTCCAAGTTTTCCTAGGAATCTCCATACTACTTTCCAGATTGGCTTCACCAATGTGCAGTCCCACCAGCAATGTAAGAGTGTGCCATTTTCCCCACATCCTCACCAGCATTTATTGTTTGTATTTTTGATAGCTGCCACAAAATTCATTCTTATTCTTTTTTTATTCTTGCCAAATGCCCAGCATGAATATACATAATTTATAGAGCACTAAATATGTGTCCCATACTTTTCTGACTATTTTTAAATATATGATCTCAATTCAACAGCCATGTAATTATTGCCCTCTAATATGGAAACAAAATCTCGCACCCAGAAAGAATACATTATTTTTTTAGTTTCACCCAATAAAAGGTGATGGGATCAATATTTGAAATGCAGGCCTGTCCAAATCTAAAACCCTTCAGCTCAACTTGTGTCTGAGTAACTTGCACATAAAAATTGCCAAATATTTGTGGATCTGATGATTAACAAATGAAATATGGTAGTCCCCTTTTATCTATGATTTTGTCTTCTAATGTTTTAATTACCTCAATAAATGGCAACCCCAAAATATATAAAACAGAAAATTTTAGAACTAAACAATTCAAATTGCATGCCATTCTGAGTAGCAGGATCTCAACATCATGCTCCATCGTGCCCAAAACATGAATCATACCTTTGTCCAGTATATTCATGATGTGTATGCGACCTGCCTCTTAGTCACTTAGTAACTGTCTCGATCAGATTTACTCTCATGTTTGGCAGTACTTGAGTAATTCTAATTTCACTCAATAATGGCACCAAAACATAAGAATAATAATGGAAAAGGCAGCACAAGGATTTAAAACATAAAGGAACAAATTAACACTGGTACTACGTGGCGGCACTACAAGGTATATAGGGAAAAAGACATAGTATATGTCAGGTTTGGTACTACCTGAATTTCAAGAATTCACTGGGAATCTTGGAACATATATCCCCATTGGATAAGGGGGGATCGTGGTATATGAAACCTGATCCCTATACCAATCTGACTTGTAAAAGGAAAAATAACAAGAAATTCTGAATCTTGATGCCTCTGGACAGATGTGGTCAAATAAAGAGCATAAGGAAAGCAGAAATACTCTTAGAAATTAACAGTAAAGCCGGGCACAGTGGTGCATGCCTGCAATATCAGTGGCTCAGGAGGCTGAGTCAGGAGGATCATGAGTTGAAAGCCAGCCTCAGCAAAAGCAAGGCACTAAGCAACTCAGTGAGACCCTGTCTCTAACTAAAATACAAAATAGGGCTGGGATGTGGCTCAGTTGTCGAGTGCCCCTGAATTTGATCCCTAGTAACCCCCCCCCCAAAAAAAGGAATTAGCAGTAAAGTCAATCAATGGACACCTACCTAGAAGTAATATGATCCACAGAGATTGAAGCAAGACTTGAATTAAAACTGGCTGACATTTAGCAAGCATGTGGCCTGGAATACTCCACTATCCTTATGCCTTATTTTCTATTCACTTTGGTTTTCTTGCTCATTTTAAATGTATTTTAATTTTTATATGTTGGATGCATTTTTAAAATACAACATATTATTTATTTAATAATGTGGGAGTACAAATCAAGTCAATACATAACAAAATAAATTAAAATAAAATTGATGTTTAGAGTTACAGAGTAAGTTAAATTGTAGACAAAGGTGGCTCACAGCTTCACATAGGACTATGATTATGAAGTTGTAATTTAGGGAAAGTCTAAAATGTGTGTATGGCATTCCAGGAGAAATTTAAATGATACAGGTTGGGTCAGTATTAAATAAGAAGAATGTAAAGGCCATTACAAGAGATGTGAAATTCTCATAGAATAAAAGGTGGGGGGAAACCTCACTAAATGGTACAAATACCTGCTAGTTTAAAAATGATTTTATCCTGAAATATCATAAGATTTGCAAGTTGATATGGCAAAACAGAGATGAGGGTTGCATAAGACTGAAAGAAATGGTTTTCATGAAGCTTCTTGGTAAATTAATATTAAGGAAAGAGAAGGCTCCCCTCCCCACCTTTTTTGCTTGCTTACTTGCCTTTTTCTTTTTCTTTATTGGACTCTGATCTCACCAGATGGCACCTCTTCCTGTTGCCATCGCCAAGTTCAACTGTTTCCCAAGGAGAGAAAGGCTGGGAGCCACTGTGCTCCTCCAGTCATGTCACATGAATATCTCCACTGGGATGTGGCAAAGGAGCAGTGATATTGAGGAGATTCTTGGCTCAAGGGAACAGATTGTTTCAAAGAATGGGCCATGAACAAGAAGTGAGTTAGGAAAAGAGAGTGCTTCTGATCCAACCCTCATTGCCCTCTGCTCTGGCAGTGAGCATCATTGTCTAAGGGAAGTTCTCAAGGACCTCCGAAGAATCAGTCAAGCACTTTCTAAGAATGGTGAAAAGGAGAGGTATCTGATTTGTTTTAACTGCAGGCATGTGTATGACTATATAAAGCAAATCCCTGAAGAGTCTTTTTCCAGATGTGTACATAACATTTGTACTTTATCCGAGCCCATTTTGGAGAGTGAAGTTCCTTCAGAAGTCACATAATCTGTGTGGACTAAAGGTTTGGTACTCAAGAACCCAGATTTAGAGTCCCAGTTATATCAGTGAACTTTGCCTTCCATTAAGGATTTCAAATTTCAGCTAGAAAAATAAAAAGTTTCCCCATTTCATTTTTTTTTTTTTTAATTGTGGTGGCAATTTCAGCAAACCTATTTCCCAATTCATGTATATTGGCCAAGCTACCATAAATTTTTAGTCAGAGGCTGTCTATAAATTTATTTATAGATTAGAAAAATTCATTTCCATTTCTTTATTTGCTCAGTCGATGGGATTATAAAGCTATAGAGTTTTCCCCTCTGTTAAGGCTGTTGCCCCTACCTATTAAGACAAAGAGTGTATGTTGTGTGTCTTGTAGGGGACTTCAGAGAGTCTGAACAATACCTAAAATAGAATTTCTAGGAGTCTTGATGATATTTAAATACAAACTATCACTATAATATCTATGATATGCTTTTCATGAAAAAAAATAATTTTTAGTGAAATGTTTTATCTAATGTTTTTACAAAAAATATTTCTACAAAAAAATTATTTTCAGAAATTTATTTTTATCTAGATTTATTTTTGCAAAAACTTAAATATAATCTTGAAAATCCAGAAAATTCAAATAATTCTTTACTCTAAATTTAATTTGCTTTGATGTTGGCCTACCTTCATTTATGTTAACATTTGAGCTTGATCTTTTCCCAAAGTGTCCAGTCTAACTAGTGGAGAATGTGAGGGCAGCACCTACCTCAGTTTCGATGTGCATGAACAATAAATTCCCCTTCGGATGATCATAGTCCTTTCCTCATCAGAGATAGCCAGGGGCGGCAGCAAAGGGTGAAGGAGATCCATCATGAAATGTCCAGTGTCAATGTGTTCTCTCGATTTACTTACTGACCTTCAGCTTGCAGCCACACTCCTGACCCTCATGAGAGGGAGCCTAAGGGGAAATGGCACTGAGTACCGATTCCTATGTCCTGTTGTTCTGTGGTCTCAATTAAGTGCTAATTAATTACCACTGGCATCTTTGGCATTGCTTGTCAAATTGTATTTAGGAATATCTTTTCAGTGTTTAAATATCAGTGGTCCAAGACCCACAGCTAAAAAACCCCACATGTTACCATGTCCTCTTTCTTCCCCCTTTTCAAAACTGTTTAAAAATTCAACAAATATGTCTATAATCACTGTAGGTAGCTTTCAGATACAACAAACAGGAATTGGTATTGTCGATTTTGATTAATAGTACTTCATTAATAAACATCCTGTTATTCAGTCTCCACCTGCAGTTGCTGATGTTGCCTGGAATCAATTAACTCATATAATTTGATTTACTTTACAAAGACATTTTGGGATGTGCTGTGTTGATGATAAAGGTCCTATTTTAGCAGTTCTTGATTGCAAGTTAGATTGTACCTGAATGGATTTCTTTTTCTGTGTGGATGTGTATACATGAGCATGTGTTTTGCAAGTGAGTAGGAAGAAAATATTCCTTGAAGAAGTCTTGAATTAAAAAATTCATTTTAAAACATCATGGGGGGTATTCCTCCTGAATATCCTGACTTTATCTGAAGACTCCTAAGAAATACAGATCCTGAAATATCCTCTCTCTTAATCAAACCCTTTTATTTAGCAGACTAGTGAGACTTCCTTTAAATCACAGAACAAAATAGTATTGCCAAGCACCAAACTCAAAACACCAGCTAGGACTAAGATTTTAGAGGCAGATATTAGATTTAGCTTCATGTACAATTTTATTTTGCTTTGCTTTGGATGAAATTTCTTTTTCCCTCCTAAATATTTACTAGCCACAGTTCTGGATTAATCCATTTGATCCACATTATGTAGTATGTTAAAAACTTACCTTAGACTTCTATCGTAACATTTAGTCCAAGAGAATAAAGCTCAATTCCCAATTGTTTGGGCAAAAGAGAGACTCTTCTAGATGATATAACTAAACATTCCATGATGAGTTGTGACTTTGGGCATGACTAGATCCAATTGCGAAAGGCTATTGCCAGGAATTTGCCTCTTTCCATCTCTAGCCTCTGCTCACCTTGGGGTTAACTTTGTTTTGATTTTAAAATATTTTCTCCTGGCAGCAAAATGGCCGAGCCATGATTGTATCCTATCAGCTTAGCATCCTTGGAGGCATGTAAACTTCTCCTTTGCTGTGGGAACAGAAAACTCCTAGGAATCATCCCCATGGCCTGGCATGGGTTGCTTGTTTACTCCCTGTTTGTTCCTGATCGGTTCTCTATGGCAGAGGAATGCATGACTCTCATTAGTGGAGCTTGGAACACAGGCCCAGCTCTGGGCTAACTTCATTCAAACAGAGAGACCAGAGTGCAGAAGATGCAGTTTCCTCCAAACATGATCTTACTGAAAGGAATAATGACGGGAAGGCAAAACAATAACACTAGTCCACAGTTGTAAATTACAACTAAAGTCTTTTTTTTTCCAACAAACTTAACCTTATATTCTAACAAAAAATATTCTTATATTTTTCTAACAACATATTCTTATATGATCTTGATGACAATAATAGTTCAATCAATAGAAGTAAAGGAAGGCTAATTCACATAATTCACTGTAAAGTGTCTAGAATTAGGAAAAGTTGCCTCTCTCACTACTGTTTTCTAGCAAATCAACGTTAAGTCTTATTAAGAAAATCGGGGTAATATTCATCTATATCTGCATTGCTTTATTCATGTAACACAAATGAGTACCTATGGTGAGACCAGCACTGAACTAGGTACTACAACTTTAACAGTAAATATGACAGGTCCACAAAGAACCTGTATGTGTAGTAATCAGAGGTAAGACTTTAGAACAAAATAGAACTGGGTCCCAAGCCCAGATCTTTTAGTTATTTTCTCTGGGTATACATGAAGTTCTCATTCCTTCTGATCTTCAGTTTCCATATCTAAAAATAGGTATATTATGAGAATCAAATAGGGGAATATATGTAATATGCTCAGCATATAGCCATGGACATAATGCAATCCTTCCAGAATTAATAATTATTAATTTATACACCAAATGTGAAGATATGAGCAAATCACTTCACACAGTGCCTGGTACATAGTAAGTGCTCAGGAAATGATAATTGGCAGCTACTGTAACATGAAATAGAATGAAGGAATCCATCTAAAGATAACAAAATTTAAAAACACAAGCAATATATATTACGATAGATTTGGAAAACCTCGCAAGTTCAATCAGACCAATCACTACCCTCAGAGAAAACTCTAGTAATTTTAGATACAACCAAATTTATCTTCTCTCCAAAGAAAGTGTTCCCAAAGCAACTCTCTTCCTTTTTGCTCTCATATTTCATCAGTTTACATAATATTTAATTAAATTACATAATTACAATAATAAGTACAACTGGCATAAACTTGTTTGGGATTCTCTCCTGGGACTTCCCTCTAGTGGGAACAGATGTGCACAGTTGAGAGCCATTAACTAGCTAGGAACATTGAATGTGTTGTGAGCAATGGTCAGTGTATTTTACAGAGGAAACAGAAAGCTGGATGAGTGGAAGTCAGCCAAGGGTGATGCCACTGTGTGGGAGGGGTCCTAAGCATTCTCTTCCTCTACCTGAATGCTCCTGACTCCTGAAATTTTGCCTCAATTTTGACATATTTGCTTGTATTTTATAAATATCCTTCCATAGTCAATATGCCCAAAACTCCATAGCCAGAATTCTAAACATGCTTCCATATTCAGGTTTGTTATTTTATCATATTCAGGTTTGTTGTTTTATCATCACAACTAGGTAATGGACAGGAAGCAGTGATGTTTTAACATTGGTAGAACATGGAGGAAGACTTCTTGGTGCTGCCCTAAATTCACACATCTTAAATAGTAGGTTTTATATTCATTATTAAAAGGAAACAATGGAAATTTGTTCCACAAATTGAAATGACACTACAACTTGGATAAGATCTAAATGAAAATAAAACTTTCTTGTTTAAAGATACCTGACCTTGTGACTAGCCAAATGCATGAAATGAAGTGCCATTCTCTCCATCCTTTGTGGTGATTTCATCAAGAATTTTGAATCCTATTTACTTATTGCATTGCAGTCCTCAGAAAATGGAAAGCATTTGTAGTATATATAGTTTAAACTTGGGATCTTTAGGGGGATTAATGATTCTGTGTTGGGTTTGGTAATACAATTCTCATTAGCAACTGAAATCTAAGTTCTTATTGGTAAGTAGGTAATTCTGCTGAGAAGAGTATTATATATAGTTTACTATGTTCCTTAAGAACTTGAAGTTTTATGATCAGAGAAGAAAATGAGCTATCATGTAAAACTAGTCAAATATAGAAGGAATGTACCTTTCTGGTAATTTGTGAGGTCACTTAAATTCCTAAATAGCAAAGGTGTATTCCAGTTCTCAACTGGATGTAAGAAGAGTGGGATTATTCCCCAAAATCAGTGGCCTCCCCAGCAGACACCATCATTGAACAGGATGGCTCCATGTTCAAGGTGACTTGAGCCAGATCTTCCAGGTCTTTGTTTAAACATTATGGTGATGGACTGATATCATTATTTTTGTGAACTACATTCTCCCTAGCCACTATACAAACATTTTGGTGTAACAACAACCTAAAGATTTATAGTATTTTTGGTTAGAAAAAAGATTTGTGAGCAAAAACATCAGTTTTGCTTTTATTTGTTTTCTTTCTTAATCTATGATTTAGATCAGTTACACAATGTAAATCAGATGCTTTGTTTTATAAAGAACTTACATTCAATCGCAATTGCACAGACTGAAGTATTCTTAAGTTTAAATGCCAAGAAAGGCGCCATTAGTTGGTCCTGTTCTTTGGTTCAAATCTCCACATTGGTCCAAACATACAAAACAAAGCATAGCCAAGTCTACCCATTGGGGGAAATTAGGAATATTTTGGTGAGTATTCATGGATAACTTTGAATGAAAAGCACTCTGCAAAAAAGTCTGGAACCAGTATAGCAGAGGAATAGTTTGTCCTGTGGAGGAGCCAAGATTTTACCTGACAAAGAACAGAAAGCCACTGAGGGCTTTAAGCAGAAAAGATGGACCCACATGATGAAGCCAAGAGGATCCAACTGCATGCAGACTGTTTTGGAAGGTTCTGTGACCTGTGTTTAGGGACAGGCAATGATGCAGCTTATGTAAACTTAGAAGAACAGAAATAGACAACAGCTTGGAAGAAGATGGAAAAAATTAGATGAGAAAGTCAAGCACCCTAGCAATCCAGCTGGGGTTCAGAGCTAGATTCTCATCCTCAAGGGGAAATGAAAGGCAGAACCAAGAATTAAAGCCACAAACAGAAGGACCATTTAGAAAAACTGGCCACAGACAGCTCAGTCTAGCGACATCTCGGAAATGATGAGCTGACAGGACCAATAGGATTAGAAACTTGGGTACAACTGAGGCAGGCAAGAAATGGCACCAAGAACCTTAGGAGATACCCTTTGTCTGTTTGCATCATCATTCCCCTTGAAATTAAAACAAAATCAGTTCAATTCTGTACTCTGATGAAGTTAGAAAGTCAGCATCTCTCAGGTTATCAGAAAGTCATTTCTGGCCTGATTTCCTGCCCCACTGAACCTTCAACTCATCTATGCTTCACCACTGGCCAGTGTTCCCTTATCTTGACTGTTTCTCTGCCTTTATATCCAAAAACTCACTCCAGGCTACAGCATTAGTGGAATTTTCCTGAAAATTCCCAAGGAATGAAAAGATTACATCACATCCAGGCTAGTGAACAATTTAAAATGTAAATGTAAATGATAGGCATCCCTCTTATTGAAATGCACCTCCATAATTCTCCCCCCCTCACTCCTCTAAGGAATTGTCACAGATCGTCTTTTCCATTTGGTCTCCAATTTCTCACCATGCCCTCTGCCCCAAACCTCTGCATTTATAAAGGTTTATAGGTTATTTTTGCACACAATGTCAATTTTTGTGTGTGTGTTTCATTCAGAGAATTTGTTTCTCTTTTGCAAATTGTGTTCTAAGGGTTATGATTTCACAAACAAAATGGTCCATCGAAAGGTTTTGCTAAGCAAGAAAGAAAAGCAGATGATTTTTCTCCTCTAAGTAGGATTTTGCTGTCAGCTATTAAAATAGCATTTTCCCTGGTATATTTGAATCTCTAAATTGAGCATAATTATATCTCTAACTTAGGTATGGACTAATACATCTAAAGTAATTTGCAGATAGTCTACTGCATGTATGGTCCCTTCTGGCTACCAGTGGTCTAGCTACATGTTATGAACAACAGATATGTCAAAATCTACCTCTTGACTTTTTGTGACAGGTAGAGATGTAATCTTACCAGCACGGCAATTCCCTTGAGCCATTATACATGCAAAATATTTCCTCAATTGAAAAATGCTACTGGAGGATTTCACTGAGAACTCCTGTAAAGAAATTCTTGAAATTACAGTGTGGAAACTAGTAAAAGCACATTGCAATAAGAAGCAATATTCTTACCAGGCTGTTGATACATTTGAGAAATTTACATCTTGAAATAGTGTCAGGTGGTGGTGATAACAAGTGTAATGTCAACGATCTGCCAGGCCTGTCAATTGATCTGTCCCAGGTAAAGCAGGGGCAGTTTACTGTGGTATTGCAAGATAAATGTGGGCCCCCAAACTGTCAGCACAGAAGCTATTTAGTGCCTTAAAAGAAAATGAAATCCTATGAGAAAATGATAAATATAGTATCTACTTTTCAGTATGAGGGCTGTATTTTTGTGTTTGAGTCTTGATTTAAACTGCCTGTTGCTTTTCAAATGCAGAAACCATCCTTCTAATTTTTTTCAGAATATTAAAGTTATAGAAAATTGAAACAAAAACAAAACAGATATTTAGCAGTTGTATTCAACCCCCCATATTATTATTGTGAAACTGTTTCAACATCCTGTCCCTCATCCCCTCCCACATATTTGTCCCACCCAAAATCACTTAACCGAACAATGACAAAAACATAAAAGGACCAAAGGACCAAAGCAACTCACCAGCATTGACCAGTAGTGGTCCCTTGGCAAACACGGTAAAAACATCACCTTGGCAGGTGACAGACACTTGGGCCTTGGCTAGGACATTAGTGAATGTTAATAAGGACTAATTAGAGAGCTTTTGTTGAAATATTTCCAAAGAAATGAGCAAAATAAAGCTGACCTAAAGAAAATATTTTAAGATCTCCCACTGAGCATGCTCAGAGAGAGCATTTTGACTTCTTTTATTTTTAAAATGCTCAACCATTTTCTTCAAAAACTTGGCTTGATCTTCCTGATTCAGTGATAACTGAAGTCATGCCAACTTTGATGTTTTTAGCTTCAGCTGTTTTAGAGCTATATGTGATCCCCCCAAAAAGGTTGGAATGATTTTTTTTCTTGAGTGAAGAAGGAAGCATATGTTTTAACCCTCATGTGCCTTTTTTGAAAAGGATGAATTAACATCCGATAATATTTTATCTTTAGGCTTAAAATAAAGAATTTAGATTGAAAGTCAAGAAGACATTTTTCAGAAATTAAAATGGAGAGTTGGGTCTTAAGAATCTAAGGCTATAGATTTTATCCATCATACCAAATACATGCGGCGGCTTGCATGTCTGCCTCTATTGTTTTTAAAATGGCAGCAGAGACAAGGCAGCTTGGAGACTTGAGCAAGAAGGACCACACACAAATGGAATTTCAGGACATCAAAAGAACATAAAACCAATGTGCAGAAACACTGGAGCATCTTGAATACATTTTTTTTTCTAACCAGATATATGACATAAAGAATGGGAAATAAAAATGAACTCAGAAGACTTTAATCTACCTGATGATCTGGTTTTCCCTTGTAATTTATAGAAACAGAAAGGGAGGAATAAACAATGAAATAACTGATCCCGTTGAAGAAGAGGGCACTTAGAGGAGAGAGTTATCAGGGAAGCTTCTGAGAGCCATGTCTACATTCTTTTCTGATACTATCCATGCCAATGCTTTTCGGATATCTCTTGGGATAAACTAGTCATTGGGCCTCCATATGATATACCAAAGAGGGTAAAAATTGGAAATCAGGGTAACTATGTCACATACAATCATTATCTAGGAAGGTGATATCAAAAAACAGTCTCAGTGATGCAGGTGAGGTGTGTCAGATGGCTCCCAACAAACCTTGGTGTTGGTACAAAGCAGAACTTGAAAAGTGGTTTTGGACTTCAAGTGGGGTATTTCCCACATTACTGAGGTTGGGAGCTTGGATGCTGCCAGCAACTCCACATCAGACATAGGTCATTTTTGCAGATGATTGTGCAAGGCCAAGTCTAGAAGTCTAATAATATCAAGTTAAATTGTTCTAAATCACAATTCCCACTATATTCTGGTATGTACCCAAAACTCTGGAAGAACAACAAAAGGAAAGAATTGGTAAAGAAATGACAAATGTCTCACTCTCTTACAATGTCAAAAGGACTATTGGCAGAAAAATTGAAACCAGAATGAAAGAAAGGTTTAAAAGGAAATTGAGTCTGTGTTTACGAAAGGAATCCAATTCTGAGTGAACTGTCCAACTCAACCAGTTGCTTTAGAGAAACATGATTGAAGTGATGACTGAGGTGTTTTGTGTCCTAGCCTCAGTTTCCTTTATTCCCCTCTGAGTCCAATGACAGCCAATCAGAAAGGAACCTGGCCTGGAGGCTTGTCAGTGATAATAATTGAAAACATCTGTCCATGTAGCAAGTGTGGGAAGCCAGTGCAGTTCCCTGACAGAGGGAGTTCTCAGGCAGCAAAGCCATAACCACCACTGTGCTCAGATTCTCCTTCACAGGCTTTTCTCACTGCCAGCTGTCTTTATTCTCCTGCCAGGAAAGCAAGGGGCCTGGGGCTCTGACCCAGGCTGGGGTTAAGTGAGCTGGGACTGGGGAAAGGAGGGGGACAGACTGGCTCAGAGCTGTGGGTATAGAGACAAGGGATATCTGATTGGGAATTAAAGAGCCCAGTGGCTAAGAGAAAAGAATGGCAAACAGAGACACCAAACAGGCAACAGGGAGGACAGATAGACAGCCATATAAGAAGAGTTCAGATTCTAGACCCAGGTAACCTGGGTGTAGATCTTAGCACAACCATTTCAGCATGACAGTGAGTAATCTCCACAAGCCTCAAGTTTTTCATTTTTAAAATTGGGAATAATAATAGTATAAATCTCATAAAGTTGTTGTCAGGAGACATAAGATAATATACCTTGGTGACACAATGCAAAGATTGAACATGCATTAGCTCCTTTATCAGAGAGCAAATGGCTCCCTAGTCAGCCATTGAGGTGCAGAAATGCAGAGGCAGAGATCCTTACTGAGAGTTGTGCTATCTCCCTCAGGAGAAAGGAGGTCCCTGCTGATGGTGTCATAGAGGATTGTACAGTTGGCACTTTGTTCCTAAAATATTGTTCAACCTCTGCCTGTGGCCTTTCTTAAAATACTTAACCAACCTGTGCTGCTGAGCTTCTGGTGATCTCAATGCTGGCCTCTCTCCTCCCCGAGAGCCATGCTCTGGACTGAACCAGCTTTGGTCAGACTTACCTGGCTTCTCCTCACTCCTAGGGAACCCATAGCTAGTTCTCCTGCCTCAGCAGTTCACCAGATCCTTCAGCTGTGTGAAATATACCAAAGGATCTCTGGTCAGAAAAATTCTAGTAAACATTATTTCAGTCAACTGAGGAGAAAATTCCAGATTTTAGGTTAAAGATCATTGAAAACAAGGAAAGTTGGAGCAAGGAGAAGAAACAAAATAAAATTCTTAGTAGGATGTTTGAGATGTTCTTCCACCTGTGGGGATGAAATGGGGGGGAAAAGTTTATTGAGAACATAACCAGTAGATTTAGAAAGAAAGCATAAGCAAAGGACTCTAAAAGACAACATTTAGAAATATCAAATTATCCACATTATTTCATTGTTTAAGATACTCTCTACATAAATTAATCACCCCTGGAAGCTGCATTAACAGTCACATCACAATGGTATTTATAGTTCACTCAGAGCTATTTGATATATGATGTTCAGTTGGAAACTAGGAAGAATAAATCCAGCTTGCAAAGAAGCAGAACTTACTTGTAGGGTGGATCTTAGTTCCTGAGAAAATCTCACTCAACACATGGGTGGCAAGAAAGAATACAAAAGGAGAGACTTGGGGAGGCCACTTCATCTCATTAGTCAGGAACAGTTCTGTATTGTATATGTATCCAACATAAACACTTGGCTGAGGATGTTATTCTACTGACAGTGTTTGCCTTTCCTTATGGTCATCAGCTGGGTGACTACTGCTACTTGGCCGAGAAACACTTCATCCATAAAGAAAAGCTCCATAAGTAATAATGAGTGTGAGTTTGTGTTCACTGCAAAGCAAGAATTCAAATTCAACAAGAGACTTTTTTATCCAATCGAAGTGAATCAAGCTGCTTAACCTAATTGAGCTTCAATAAATCAGGAGTGTTGTGATATTAGTAATCCTCCTAGATAAGGCATTGCAGTGAGGCACCACCCAAGACTGCAAATGCATAAACACAAAATAGACTCCGTCAGCCCTGTTCTATTCAGCAGCTCTGTACATCTTCTGTACTCTCTCCATAATCACTATTGCAATAAAATCATCACTTAATGGTTGACATTAGTAGATCTCTGTGACCGCTGAAAGACTCTGGTTGTCCTTTCATTGACTCTTCAATATGCATATATAACCACAGGCAGACCTGGTCTTTTGACAAGGAAGAAGTCAACAAAACACGGGAGGGGTGAATATACATCTACCGAGAACTGAGTTTCTCAAAAATACTTACTATGAAGATTGTAAAGATTATTTTAATATGAAGCAGGTCTATATGTACTAACCTGAAAGGATCTCTGAGATGTATCTCATTTGTATAGATTTTCTAAATTCTATTTCAAAGATTCATCATCATAAATTTCTTCTGATATGTCCTAAAGTCACTATTTTTCACACCCAGATCCAGCTATATTTTCCTCTCTTTCTGTGCTCACTTCTTAAGAGCAACGTGGGTCAAATGCACCAGCAGCTTGCCTCCCAAGTTCCCAGACTCCTTCTCATCCAGGAATACCTCATATTACTTCTGTAGAGGTATCCAGTTTCCTTCTGAAATTACTCTTCCACAGAATGGCACATTCTTGGCACATGTGCCACCATCCTCCATTCCCAAGCCCATATGGGCATCATTGATTAATCATACCACCTTTTCATAGGAGGCTTCAATTTTCCCAGGAGCAGACAGCCACCATGCTGTCATCTCCAGCTAGAAGTCTCTTCATCCAGTGCCACCATTCTTTCCTAGGTATTATGAAAATGAAAATAAGGACTTCAGGCACGCCCTTATGCTTCCAAGAAAACAGAAGGTTCATGTCTGTTTTTTTTTTAATCTCTGGTGTCTGCCTTTCTGTTTCATTCTTTATTTTAATAAATAAATGTATATCTTATAGTAAAGATTTATATACACACCACACATATAATATATAAAGTATGCATAAACATATATTTTAAATATACACATATATATGCAAGATAGTACTACAAATGCCTTACAATTCAGGTTTCGCTTATTTTGCAATTGAGGGCTATGCCTGCAATATGTTTCTGAGCTTGTCAACTTTCCTTACAAATTATTTCAAGTTAGCAGACGAAAATGGTGTTTCAATTTGTTAAAAATTGAATTTCAAGTTAGCAGAAGAAAATGGTATTTCAATTTGTTAAAAATTGAATTTGCAGCACAAGGAAATTAGAACTCTTCCAGCCCAACTGTTGGATATTCCAAATAAGGAAACTGAGGCTGAGGAAGGCTAAGTGAATGCCCACAGTCGTAGAGGTAGTAAAAGTAAAGCCAGGAGAGAAACAAGGTGTCCATTTCCTTGTACAAGTTGATCTTTCATTCCAGTCACATGCACTAGTGAGGCTAAAGCTTTATTGAATTACTGTGCTTCTCCAAGTTCCTATGGTGGTCTCGTGGATCTCCATACAAGTCTATAGGTCATGAAATGGGTTATTTAGACATTCTTTTCTGCATATATTCTCATTTAGATTATGACATCATTTAAATTTTTATCTTATGTAGATTCTCCTTTGGATTATGGAGACATTTTCTGTAAAGAGCCAAGACTTTTGAAACCAAACCTCATGATTCCTGCATTCTATTTTTGACACCTTAACCTAAAGTAATTTCACACTAACTCATAAAAATTTTGAAAGTGGAACATCCAAAGATGATATTTTGCACATACTGAATTCCCTACCCCCAATCCCTTTAAATGTCATATTATACTGTTGCATTTCCAAATTATATTCTCCAGTCATCCTCTATAATGTTTTTCAAAGAAAGTTAAAAGAGAAGAAAGAAAAGGGGAGAAAGAAAGGAATGGCGTAGAAAAGGAAGACTCAACATCTTCCCTGACTGAACTCAGCTTTCCCTCCTGGACTTAAAAGAGAAAATGACAAAGAATATCTGTGGCCAGCTCTGTTCTGACTGCAGATAGAAAAATATTTAATTCAGTCCAGTTCCCTTCTCCTGGAGCAAAAGCTCAACCTGCTCAGCTACACTGGCAGCATAATACTATTTGTAATAACAAAAAGGTACAGAATTCTCAAACTTTCTACTGCAAGCAAAAATAGGAGTAAAGCTGAAGGTAATACACTACCTACTCCAACATTTTACTGTTTAATTGAGGGAGATAAAACATGTGTGCATGAAATAACTTAGAGACAAAAATAAAACATGTCAACAACAATGCATACGATATGAATGTTTAAATGCCAAGAAAGCAAATAACAAAGAGACGAGAATATGATTCTAAAGGCTTCCTAGTAGAGAAATGCTTCTATATTTGTTTTGTGTATGGTGAATGGCATAGATGTGTTGATAAAATCAGGAGTAATTCAATTCAAAATAATTCAAATGTGTGTTACCTTAAAGATAGATGACCAGGCAAATTGACCACTGGACCCCAAATGGATGCAATCTACTTTATTACCATTTTATATTTTTGCTTCTTAAAATTAATAAATTTTGTCTTTCAGATAAAATGTAGCCTTAGAGCAAAGATGAGCATGAAGTACAGAGAGTCTCCATATACCTCTTCTCCCCCCAGTACATACACAGAGTTTCCCTGTCATCAACATTTTGCATCAGTGTTCATAACTGAGACAATATTGAGACTTTATGATTAACAAAAAGTTGCTAGAGCTTTCATTAAGGTCCACTCTTTGTGCTACACATTCTGTGGCTGTCAACAAATGTGAAATGGCTAGTAAGCACCATAGTAATGTCATACACAATAGTTTCACAGCCATCATAATCCCTGTGCTCCATCTATTCACCTCTCTCTCCCCCTAAACTCTTGGACATAACTGATCCTTTGCTGTCTCCACAGTTTTTCTCTTTCCTGAATGTCAGGCACTTAGAATCACTGCATTGGCGCCTTTCATTTAGCAATATGCATTTAGGGTTCCTTCATGACTTTTTGTGGTTTGATAGCTCATTTCCTTTTGCCATTGAATCATATTCTGTTGTATGGATAAACCATATTTCTTTAGCCATTCATCTTTTGGAGAACATTCATGATCTTTTATAAGTTAAAAACAAAGTTTTTTAAAACATAAATTTCAACTTATTTCACCAATGCGTTTCTCAGGTTAAGAAATGTGTTTTTCAGAACATGTATTCTTTCTGTCTTGAGACTTCGTAGGTAGATTATGTTGTAATTTTCAACTAAAGTATCATTTTTCTCCTTAAACTTGAGTCGAGCAGAAACCCACTTCACTTTCTTGCTTCTGTTCTTTGGTGACATGAGAGAAGTCAATTTTAGAATACACAACCAAATGATGAGAATTATGAAATTAAGTTGCAAATTTTCAATTGAATATGTTATTATTGAATATCTGTTCTAGGTAATGTCTTCCTTTCCTTCACTGTGTTGTCTTCACAATAAATCAAAATATAATTCCAAATTTGAAATTATGCCTTTTTCTCTCTTCTTTGGTTAGTGTCATGTCCAAAAAAGCAATTATATGACCTTTTCAAAAGTGACATCTAAGCTGTTGTGATTCTCTAAGTGGAAACAAATGTCACCTGGCACACCTG
Organism: Tamias sibiricus; assembly: GCA_025594165.1. Classification (NCBI taxonomy): domain Eukaryota; kingdom Metazoa; phylum Chordata; class Mammalia; order Rodentia; family Sciuridae; genus Tamias; species Tamias sibiricus. The sequence continues at coordinate 148,045,352 of CM046660.1, read as the reverse complement.
TGTCTTTCTTTTGACACCAAATCACATTGATAACTGAATTAATCTAACAGGAAAGAAAGAGGCTGCCCTGCCATTTGACGGGAATTTGCAATGAAAGCCATTTACGTGGCCCTATGGTTATGTATACACACTGGTTGTAAGACAGCACACGGGAGGCTTTGCCAAGAAATTTTTAAAGTTCAAGCAGAAAAAATAATCACAATATCTTTCAGTCATTTGCTGCTTGTATTTGTTTCCTTTAAATGAACAGCTAAATGCTCTCTCCACACAGATATTACTAGGTAGGCGGGTATATCTTATTACCGGGTTATTTTCCAGTACATTTGGCGTAGTTAAGGTAAAGTGTATTAACTTTCTCTCAAAATAAAGATGAAAACAGAGTTGTGGCGGCTGTGAATGCTTCAGCCATTGTCAGGAAGTTAAGAACTGACAGGAGGTCCAAATAATCAACTCTGCCTGGTGCATATACCGTAGTTTCCCCCTGGGATATCTGGTCTAATCCGACAATGTATCTGACTGGCATGAATGTAGAATTACTTTCAATAAAGATTTTATTTCAAGCTTGGATGATTTCCCCCAAAACATCTTGTCACTAAGGCAAAGTATATCATAGAATATCTGATTTTTTTTCCCCTACAAGTCAGCTTTTAAGGGGGAAAAAAAATACACATTTCAACTCAAGTACTCAACTCAGGTCAATTCACTGTAAAAAATCACATTTTAACATATCTAGACTGATTAAAGATTTGCTGTGTTAAAGAAATCAGGGAGCTGTCAAGAGAGCTTACCCCAAAGTCTGGAAATGTAAAGAATAAGTAACACATTTGCTCAGCTCCAGTCTGCATTCTCCCTGCAGTAGCCTCCAATCGAAGAGCCAGCAGGACAGATGACTCCACCCACTAACACAGGACTTCTAGAATATTTGTCTTTGTGCAAGTAAGGAACATTTAAAGGTCACATCTTCGAATAAGTATGAAATTGTTTCCAGGCTATAAGAGAAATATGAATGGCCTGGTCATGATCATACTAAAATGATCTTCATTTCTCTATTTGTCCTTCTATTTTCTTCCTTCATGATGCCACATTAAGTCAGCATGGTTGAGACAGGGTAGCAGTAGGTAATAGCGCGTTACTCTATTCTGAATTCATTTAGACGTTTCATCGGGTGCTTGCTTACATTATTTCAGCCCTGGTGTCACATTGTTTAATTTATTCTTGGTTTATATAATCTCAAATATAGCTTATGTTACCTACAGTTTCACCCTTTACTTACTAAAAGATCACAAATCATTTAATTTAGCTCTAATGGGATAAGAGTAATTATTTTAACACTTAATAATTGTAATACATTATAATTATATAATGTTTTTAAATTCAAAATACCTTTTATCTCTACTATTATATTGTATAACTTCCATGTAGGCAATATGGGGAAAAGTGAAAATTAAGTGTGGGTAAGAGTAGATAAAACTCTACAGAAAAAAGGTTGGGAGCTGAGCCCCTGTTTTTTGACTTCAGCTGTGTGACTTTTGGGCAAATTGTTTAATCAAGAAGTCCCCAAACCTAGCCATGCACCAGGTCCATCTGTGAAACTGTTTAGAAACTCAGACATCTGGGCCTCAACCTTGGACTATCAAATTAAAATCTCCTCCTTTTTTGAAGAGCTCTAGTCAGAGTGGTAAACCAGTGAGTCCTCATCTCCCTTTCTTTCTTTATAAAACAACAATTGACAGAAGCGAATGTAATCACATGTAAGAAAAATTGACTTTTCTATAAATTGCAAAGGGTTTTCACAAACTTTTTAATCTTCCAAAGAATCCATGAGGACCATTTTGCCATTAACTTCACTTTCTAAATGAGGAATCTGAGGCTGGAAGAACTGATAGAACTTTTCTATCACCACACATAGAATGAGAGCTTTAGATTCTGAGATTCCAGATTGCTGCTTTTCCCTAAAGCAGTGATTCTTTCCCCCCAGGCACAACAGAATCACATGCAGACCTTTTCAAACACCCAGACCTCACTGCAGTACAATGCAGTAGTCTCTGTGGGTGAATCCCAGACCTTACACTTTTGAACATGCCACAAATATTAACAGGTAGGGTGTATAGAGACTCCCAGCCCTAGAGTGACCAGAACAAGTTTGGAAAATATAAAGTACTATACTGATATAGCATGATGGTTTTACCCAGTTTTATTGAAGATACAGCATGAATTCAAAGTGGAAAGGAATGACCAAGAAATTCCAAGTCTTCTCTTTTACAAATCCATTTTCTTTCTATTAGATGGCTCTGATCCCCTAGAGCTAAGGCTGCTGATGCAGGTTGAATTTAACATGGCACAGGTATCTATTAACACCACTGGAAAGAGAGGTGGAGCAGGATGGGGAAGAAAGTAAAGTCTAACTGTGATGTGGGCTCAACAAAATCTGGGCAGCTTGTAGGAGCTCTGGAGCATCTGGACACAACATGGTTGTCTCCAGGTCCAAAATGGCTTGGCCTTTGTACAGTCATTGCAACAGTCATTGGTCATGAACTATCTCCAAGAAGCCAGCTATGCAGGGCTGATAACTGGAGCTGTCTGCTGACTGAACCTCTAGCATCTGATCACAGTCACTTCTTAAAGACAGACCCAAGCAGCATACCTCATGACCACCATAGTCTACCCTTTGCACCTTCTTTATGTATGTTTGGGAATTAGCTCTCCCAGGACTTCAGGAGGCAGGCCCCTCTTCCAAGTCTTAAAGAAAAAAGAAAGTTTTAAAAGGATGAATAAAAAGCCCAGCAATTGAAGTTAGACCTCAGCTCATCTCTTTGTCTTATTCCTCCACTAACTAAGTTCCTTCCCTTCACCCTCAGCTATGGCTTCTGCTAGTCATGATGGCTAAAGAGATGCAGTGACTCAGACCCTCATCTACAAGGTGTCCAATGTTCCCCATGTCTTCTCAGACAAGAATTTCTGCCTTGTCCATCAACCATCACAACTACAACTGGGCAGCAGAGAATGTGGAGGCCCCATGTGGACCATCTGAGTACCGCATAAGCTGTTCCCTGTCCTTGTTGTATAACAACAGTCCTACCTCCTTCTCTTGATCAGGTTAATTACACCTGCCTATACAATGACTCTTAGCCTTGACTGCTGGTCCCTGGACCCAAAAAGCCCACGTGCCCAGAAAGCAGTTAAAAATATTGCAATTAGATGGATCATTATAATACAGTGATATAAACAGAAGAGCATCCTTATTAGCTGCCTGTTTATTTTGCTCCTGAGAATGCCATGTTCTATTAACCATCTCCATGACTCTCTGTAAATCAGGTCCCTTTGGCTTCCCCCTGGGTCCTGCTGTGGTTATTAAAATTATGTCTACCTGCTTCTCACAATTAAATCCCATCATCTGGCCTATATTATTTCAGTGTCTTATGATCCCCATTGCTATCAGTAAACTTAGTTCTATAACATGCTCTCCTATAGTCATCCTTAATTTACAGAGGAAAGCCTCCAATAATCACAAATTTTTGTAGAGTATTGGTGGTGCTAATAAAGAGCTCTTCAGTTTCATTGTTCTTGTAGTTTCTATCAACACCTCCCATTATTTATTTATTTTTGGTATTGGGCATTGAACCTAGGAGTGCTTTAACCACTGAGCTACATCCCCAGCCCTTTTTTGTATTTTATTTTGAGACAGGGTCCCACTGAGTTGCTTAGGGCCTCAGTAAGTTACTGAGGCTGGCTTTGAACTCATGATCCTTCTGCCTCAGCCTCCTGAGCCTCTGGGATCACAGGCATTTGCCTCTGTGCCCAGCTCATTATTATTTTTAAATGCCTCATGCATTACACCAGCTAGTCTCCTCCATGGCTACAATACCCCAGACTCACCATTAGTAAGGATTTTAACAATTGGGCTGTCACCTGTGCAAGGATCACTTGGCATTCTACCTGCCACCATTGCTGGATGCCTCTTTGCCAGTCAGGTAGCAGCTGACTTCAAATCTCCATCTTATTGCTGGATTTTTTGATCACTACTAGAAATAACAATGATAGGTTATATTCCCCAGAAAGACCTTGAAACAGAGTATGACATGGAAGGTATTTATTAAGGTTCGTTCCCTGAGAGAAGGAGGAGATAGCAGCAGGGTTGAGTAGAGAAGTAAATTAAACTGACTTGGTGATTCCAAAAAAGGCCTGTCCAGATACACAAGGAGCTCTGGAGTACCTGGAGTGGATCAGAGTTGTTCTACAGTGGGAAGGAATAGTCCAGCTTTTTTTTTTTTTTTTTTTTTTTTTTTTTTTTTTTTTTTTTTTTTGATAAGCAAGAAAAAGTTTTAACTGGGATTGTTTATCTTTTTTAATTATTTTTTATTCTAAGATGTTATAAATGACAGCAGAATGCATTACATTTCATATTACACATATAGAGCACTTTTTTAAAAATCTCTGGTTGTATGCAAAGTATATTCACACCATTTGTGACTTAATACATGCACTTAGGGTAATGATATCCATCTCATTCTACCATCTTTTTTTTTTCCTTCACCCTTTTGCCCCCTCCCTCCCGCTCCCTCCCCATTGGCCATTCTAGTATTCCTCTAATCCTCCTATGCTCCCCATCCCAACCAGACTGTGAATTGGCCTCCTTATATCAGAGAAAACATTTGGCATTTGGCTTTTGGGGATTGGCTAACTTCACTTAGCATTATATTCTCTAACTCCATCCATTTTCCTGCAAATGCCATGATTTTATTCTCTCTTATTGCTGAGTAATATTCCATTGTGTGTATAAACCACATTTTCTTTATCCATTCATTTACTGAAGGGCATTTAGGTTGGTTCCACAGTTTAGCTATTGTGAATTGTGCTGCTATAAACATTGATGTGGCTGTGTCCCTGTAGTATGCTGTTTTTCAGGTCTTTTGTGTAAAGACCAAGGAGTGGGATAGCTGGGTCATAAGGTGGTTCCATTCCAAGTTTTCCAAGGTATCTCCATACTGCTTTCCATATTGGCTGCACCATTTTGCAGTCCCCCCAACAATGTATGAGTGTGCCTTTTTCTCCACATCCTCTCCAACATTTATTGTTGTTTGTGTTCTTAATAGCTGCCATTCTGACTGGTGTGAGATGAAATCTTAGAGTGGTTTTGATTTGCATTTCTCTAATTGCCAGAGAGGTTGAGCATTTTTTCATGTATTTATTGATTGATTGTATATCTTCTTCTGAGAAGTGTCTGTTCAGTTCCTTGGCCCATTTATTGATTGGGTTGTTTTGTTGGTGTTATGATTTTTGAGTTCTTTATATATTCTAGAGATTAGTGCTGTATCTGACGTGCATGTGGTAAAAATTTGTTCCCAATTAGTAGGCTCTCTGTTCACCTCACTGATTGTTTTTTTGTTTTTTTGTGTTTTTTTGTTTTTTTGTTTTTTTTTTTTTTTTTTTTTTTTTTTGTTTTTTTTTTTTGCTGAGAAGAAGCTTTGTAACTTGAGTCTATCCCATTTATTGATTCTTGGTATTAATTCTTGTGCTACAGGATTCTTATTAAGGAAATTGGGACCTAATCCAACATGTTGGAGATTAGAGCTTACTTTTTCTTCTATTAGGTGTAGTGTCTCTGGTCTAATTCCTAGATCCTTGATCCACTTTGAGTTGAATTTTGTGCATGGTGAGAGATAGAGGTTTAATTTCATTTTATTGCATATGGATTTCCAGTTTTTCCAGCACCATTTGTTGAAGAGGCTATCTTTTCTCCAATGTACATTTTTGGCGCCTTTGTCTAATATAAGATGAACTGAAATTATATGTGTTAGTCTCTGTGTCCTCTATTCTGTACCATTGGTCTACTGGCCTATTTTGATGCCAATACCATGCTGTTTTTGTTACTATTGCTCTGTAGTATAATTTAAGGTCTGGTATAGTGATGCCACCTGCTTCACTCCTCTTACTAAGGATTGCTTTAGCTATTCTGGGTCTCTTATTTTTCCAGATGAATTTCATGACTGCTTTTTCTATTTCTATGAGGAATGTCATTGGGATTTTGATTGGCATTGCATTAAATCTGTATTTAATGTGCTTTTGGTAGTATGGTCATTTTGACAATATTAGTTCTGCCTATCCAAGAACAGGGTAGATCTTTCCATCTTCTAAGGTCTTCCATAATTTCTTTCTTTAGTGTTCTGTAGTTTTCGTTGTAGAGGTCTTTCACGTCTTTGGTTAAGTTGATTCCCAAGTTTTTTTTTTTTTTTTTTTTTTTTTATGGTATTGTAAACGGGGTAGTTTTCCTCATTTCCCTTTCAGAGGATTTGTCACTGATATATAGAAATGCCTTAGATTTATGGGTGTTGATTTTGTATCCTGCTACTTTGCTGAATTCATTTATGAGTTCTAGAAGTTTTCTGGTGGATTTTTTGGGTCTTCTAGGTACAAAATCATATCATCAGCAAATAATGATAATTTGAGTTCTACTTTACCTATCTGTATCCCTTTAATTTCTTTAGTCCAGCTTTTATATTGATAGTGGGATCAGTCAGTGCCCTTAAGCAGCATGGCACATTGCTATGTTGACAAACCCTAAAAAAAGAAAAGAAAAAAAAAAAAAAAAAGACAACTGGAGGCCATCAGCTAACCCCACAACCAGGCAGGAAGGTTTTCCTTGGAATGGGTTCTATGTGGCACATCTCTGATACAAAGCAGCCACCATCACTATCAAATTGATTGACATTAGCAATGTCCCTTAGCAGCCTGGATAGTAGGCTTTGGTGAGGCCCAATATAATGCTTTGTAGTAATTCTAAAAAAAAAAAGAAAAAAGAAAAGAAAAGAAAAAGAGACATGTCATCCTGTTCATAGAACATGTTACAATGGGTGATCACAGATGTGTGTGTATGCAGGATGATGGAATCAGTTTAGCCCAGCATCTATATTTTTAAGTATATATACAGAAATTCACATTTAATTCCTCTACCACAGTATGCATGCTAAATTTGTATGTGTAAAAGCAAATTAAATGATTTTCTATCTTTGAGCAAAGTATTGAATATATTGTGAGAGTGTTTGTATTTCTGCAAATTTTTAAACATTTTACCTAAAATAGAATGTGATGGTCATATTTCAGATGGCCAAGAAAAATAGTTTCATTATCTTTAATTTTAAACCATCTAAAGTATAAACCAGATGAAAACTTACACTCTATTCTAATCTATTCTTTCTAGTTTCTTTCAAACTGAGTACATTCTGGAAACTGATTCCCATATATCATATAGGAAGGAAAGATGCTGAACAGTTACAGTCCCTTAACAAAACCTCAAGAAATAATCACTATCTTCATTTCCAGCTTCATATTCTTGTTTTCTCAGAACAGATACAAAACTCAGGTTTGCAAGAATATAATTTCTCTCTCAAAAGCCTATCATTATTGTTGTTGTTATTATTATTGGCACCAGGAATTGAACTCAGGGGTGCTTAACCACTGAGCCACATCCCCAGCCCTTTTTGTTTTTTATTTTGTGACAAGGTCTCACTAAGTTCCTTAGGACCTTGCTAAATTGCTTAGGCTAGCTTTGAACTCACAATCTTCCTGCCTCAGCCTCCCAAGCCTCTGGGATTACAGGTGTGCACCACTGTACCCAGCTCAAAATCCTGTTCTTCTAAATTACTTACCTTTTAATCAATTCAGATCATCTTCCAGATCACTCTTGTGTTGGTGTTATTTCTGGAAGTCTGTGTACAGCCTAAGCATCTGGAGGCAAAGGCAGGGAGGGCATCTGTTTATATGATATTTCAGCAAATATTTATGGAGCACCTACCTAGTACTATGAACCAAATACAAACCTTGGTCTGGGGACACAGCACTGGGCAGAAACAGACCAAGACCTTGTGCCTGAAATGTTTACATTCTACTAGAGAAAGATAATAAGGCAGATTAACAGAGCAGAAAGCAGTTGACTTTGCCACCTCTCCAGGCCAGGGCTCATTCCCTTCTGGTTTCAGTCATCATCTCCATCTTCTGATCTGGGTCTGGATTTCAGTCATTCACTCTTCATGTGATACAATATTCTGTAAAGCCCTTAGGCCACCTTTGCCTAACTCTACCAAGCAGCAATTTCTATTTAACTGTTCCCGATATACTTGGCATGGAAACTCTGGAATCTTGCTGTATCACTAAGTTTTTCCCTAGGAAAAAAAATTAGGGATATATCTTATCTCAGAAATCTTAAACCTTCTAACATCCTGCATATGCAAGAAGAGAGAGAGTAAAAAGACTTGGAACTGAGCCACTTCCGTGAGACCTCATCAAAGTCTCAGGTCTCCTTGAGTCTCCTACGCTAGTCCAGAAAATCTTTCCCTAGTCTGGCAGTAGTAGTGTAGCTTGGTTCATCATTGACCCTCCAATCTGCGATTAGGCCTTATGCTGACTGTGGCTCTGAGTTCTTTGGCACTTAGGCTTTTGAAACTCAAAGGCATAGTCCTTTGCAATTCAAATACCCTGTGTTGCAAAAATCAAAAGCACTTTATCTGCCTTTCAGCTGTATCACCCCTCTATGGAAGCCATAAATGCTGCTGGCTAAATTCTAGGGAATGACAAGAAGTATAAGAAAGGGTGGGGCAGATACCTTAGCTATTACACTTTTTTCTCCTAAAACTTTTTGTATTGAAACAATTAGTTATTATATATTACCCAACTTCTTCTCAAATGGTACTATGACTTTTCCAGTATGTCCATTCTTTTATCATTCTGGAAGCCCAAACTGCACTTCAAAAGTCATTCAACCTACCATCCAATACAGGAATCTCAAATGTCCTGGCTGAATACTTCTCCTGATAGGAAACTCAAGGATATTTTATGTGTAAAATATTTAATAACTTTGAAATGATGTTTCTACTACTGCTCCAGTGTTTATAGAAGAAAGTTTATACCAAATATTAGTAGACATTATATCTGAGTGGTAGAATTATGAGTGACTTTTATTTTCTTTGATTTGTCAGCATTTTCTAAATAAATTTTCTATAAGAAATATGAACCCATTACTGTTTTGAAGCCACCTTTTCTATTTTCACAACACTAATTTCAAACATAGGTGAAACTGGTCTCTGGACCAGGTCTAGTAAAAGAACTACAGAGCAAAGCTGCTTTTCCTTCAACACCATGGCTGTCTGCCTTCAGTCAACCTGGCTTCCCTAACTGCTTTTCCCAAACCAAACACCTTTGTCCTGCACACTTCCTTTTAGGACCATCTCATTCTGCAACATTCACCATGGTGCTTGATACGGGTTATAGGATCCCTCTCAAAGTCAAGTTACCATAGAAAGTATCTAAAATTCATTTTTCCTCAGCAAGTAAATTTTCTGTTTTGTTTTGTTTTGGGTACCGGGGGATTGAACTCAGGAGCACTTAACCACCAAACCACATCCCAGCCCCTTTTTTTTCTTTTCTTTTTTTTTTGAACTTTACTTAGAGACAGTGTGTCACTGAGTTGCTTGGGGCCTCACTAAATTGCTGAGGCTGGCTATGAACTCAAAATCCTCCTGCCTCAGCCTCTCAAGCTGTTGGGATAACATGCCCGGCCTCAGCAAGTAAAATTAAGAATGGACCAAAGAATGATGATACAATATTGAAAGTGACTCTCTTTCAAATGTTCTGGAACCTCTTAAATAAGGAGACAGCTTTTCAGAAAACTGCAAAACAATATTATGTAGATGCTATTAATGGAAGTAAAGTAACTCTTCACTCATAAAAGGAAAACATGAAAGAGAGGTTGAAGAATTCTGACTCTGCATACTGATAGTATTCATTTTAGGTTTATCTAACATCACAAGGCAAATATTTAAGTACTATATTTTCCACTATTATCATATAATGAGGTGCATTACTCTGTTTCACTTAATTAATGCTAATCCATGTGCCACACTGGATACTCTGAATAAAATGTTACTATTACATGGTAGGTTTTAAACTGTTAGGTTGGGAAAACTCAGGTAGACAATACTAGCCTGTTATAACTGTTTTTTTTCCTTAAAAATACCCCCAGAATGTGATGATGTATATCATAGCCTTTCTCCTCTATGTGCTCTTGGTGTTATTGGTGTATCAGCCGAGCTCAGGGAATCAAAATTTAGACTTCTTTTATTGTTGCGCTGGTCAGATGTGAATGTCTGGTACTGGGGATTGAACTCAGGGGCATTTAACCACCGAACCACAAAAACAAAAGCCATTTTAAAACGTAAGGGAGCCCAGCGCAGTGGCGCATGCCTGTAATCCCAGAGGCTCAGGAGGCTCAGGCAAAAGGATCACAAGGTCAAAGACAGCCCCAGCAATTTGGTGAGGCCCTAAGCAACTCAGAGAGACCCTGTCTCAAAATAAAACATAAAAAAGAGCTGGGCATGTGGCTCAGTGACTAAACACCCCTGGGTTCAATCCCAAGTAACAAAAAATAAATAAATAAATAGATAAAGCTTAAGGGAAACACCTAAGGGAAGCTATAGTTGAAATTCTCTATCATCTCCATGCACAATGGAAATGAATGGCTTCAAAAACTTAAAAAACTGTATGAATCTGGAGGGAACAGGTAATAAATACTAATTTTGTTTTTCTTCCATCTGAACACCCTTCTCATCTATGTAGATATATCCTTAGATGTGAATTAGGAGATCAAAATATCAGAATATGTCTCCCAAGACTGTTCGCTGACTTACTGACTTCTCTCCCATATCTTCCTCAGGCCTCAGTATTAGGAAGCCTCTTGATTTCAAACTCAAAATTCCTGGATTTTACTACCTTGAAAAAAATAAATATCCCTGAGTAACAGAGATTTGCATCTTAATCTAGACCTGCCATTTACTTCCTATATAATTTTGATCAAATTATTCAATCTTCCTTGGTCCCATTTTATTTTTCTGAAAATTTTCATCTGGAAGTTATTTTTTCACTTATAAAGAAAAGAAAAAATGGAAAGAAGAATATCGCTAGAGTATAATAAAGTTACATTGATTTAAACAGGAAAGTTACTAGTTCAAAATACACACAGAGATCAGAGTGGAGTAAATGTACCAAAAGTATGTGTAGCTGTGAGTGCAGAAAATTGCACAAAAGAGAGGTAGCATCACAAATCAATGGGAATGGGGGCTTATTAATGAATGTTATTGCATAAATTACGTAGCTTTTGGGAAAAGATAAATTTGTATGAATATCACATTTCATCCATTAAAATATATGTAAGATAAATTAGAGGCTGTATTAAAAATTACATCCTTTAAAAAAAATCTAGGAGATGACTTTGATGATATTTATCTGATCTCTTTCAAAGATGAATTTTATAATAATAAAAATAAGGATAGAAATTTCAAAAGAAACAATACTAAATATGACTAGATAAAAATTGAAGTAAATAAAATTAAAGAACAAAAGAATTGGGAGAGCGTGCACTAAAATACTGAAAAATTACTCTTCTCAATACATAAAATCTCAGAAATCAATAGATTCAAGGATGTTCATTGTAGCATTGTCTATAATAGGAAAGAATTAGAAACATCCTGAAAGACCACCAGCAGGGGAATGGTTAAGTGCATTTAGGTATTTACATGCTATGAAATATAATAACTGTTTAAAAAGAATGAGATATTTTTATATGTACTGACTTGGAATGATTCCTGTGATATATAGTTAAGGGAAAAAATTATGTCATATTACATATTTTATTATTTCACTTTTTATAAAAAGGAAAAATTATACATATGTATTATATATATCATAATATACCTATCTTATATAAACTTATTTATATATTATACATATGTATTATATATATCATAATATACCTATCTTATATAAACTTATTCAGATAGATAAATAGATAAATAGATGAATAAACAGGTAAGTAAAAGCTCTCCAGAGGGAGCACCCATCTGTTAATTATAGTTATTATGAAGGAAGTCACTAGGAAACAATGGGAGTTTTTACTTTTTACTCTAGATATTTTTGTTAGTATATATTTTAAAACCATGCATTAATTTTGTTTTATGCAATAAATAAAATTGATTAAATGCACACAAAAGTATTCATTCTCAATAGGAAAGAGGAGACACAAAAGAGGAAATGCATGCAGCTGCTTACTTGCTTTTGTTGACTTCTCCATTTCCTAAATTCAAAAATTCCTAAGTTCAAAGAAAGACAGGCCATTTTTCACTTATGGTAGTTATTTTTTAAAGAATAATACCAAATGATAATGATATTAACAAGATTAATAGGCCTTCCCACATATTGTTGAGTCTTAACAAAGAAGAGCCAGGACTAACTCATCAGTGCTGGTTTTCAAGGTGTGGGTCCTGACAGCAGGAGTATGTATACTGCCTGGGAACTTGGAAGGGTGCAATTTATCAAGTATCTCCACAGACTTGCTGAACCAAAAATCTGGAAGCCCAGCAATCTCTGTTTCATTATGTGTTCCCAGTTACTCTCATGAACAGAAATGCTGGAAAACCGTGAATCTGCTTTTTCACCCTAAGGCAAGGTTTCTCAACAGTAGTACTCTTGTCACTTCTTTATTTTTCCTGTTATCACTAGGGTTGAACTCAGGGGCACTGTACCACTGGGCTACTCCCCATCCCCACCAACCCTTTTTTTATTTTCATATTCAGACTGGGTCTCAGTAAGTTGCTGAGGTTGGCCTTAAACTTGGTATCCTTCTGTTTCCGCCTCCTGAGTTGCTGGGATTACAGGTGTGTACCACCACACCTGGCATACTGTTATCATTTTAAGCCTGATAATTCTTCATTGTAGGAGACTTCCCTGCATATTTTACAATGTTTAGCAGCAACCTTTGCCTCTGCCCACTCGATGCCACTAGCAATTTGCCACCTCAACCAGTCATAACCTTCGAAAATTTCTCCATTTTGCCAAATACCTCAGAGTGGTGGGGAGGGAAGGAGGACTAAAATTGCCCCTGGATGCAGTGGGAACCACTACTTAAGGAGATGCTCCGAAATTTGCAAGAAAGAGTTTATGGAAATATTTTTATTTATTTATAATCTTACTTATTTTAACTAATCACAGGGAACAATCCATTCTGTCTCACATAAGGTAATGACTAAATATATATGTTATGCATATTTTACATGTATATATTATATAAATATATAACATACCTATGACATAGAATTATTCATGTTAGAAGTGAAAATGCTGGATACAGAATTATATAAAGAAAATTATATAAGAGTATATGATACTCTTTATATAATTATATAAATTATATAAACATTTGCATCATCTAAATGCTAGTAATGTCATTCTTTTGCTCAAATCCTGAGAATAGATTCTTATCACCCTTAGAATTAAATCCAAAATCCTTGCCAAGGCCCCCAAGTCCCTCACAGTATCTCCTATCTCCTTTCTCTCCCTTCTTGGCCTGCAACCACACTATGCTCTTCCCTGTTCCTCAAATCACCAAGCACAGCTTCACCACAAGGGCATTGTACCTACTAGTTCCTATCTGGAATTCTCCTTCCTCTGATTTGTGTATTTAAGCAGGACTTCCTTCCTTAGAGTGTGTTCTCTGAGCACCCTATCTGCACTTTCCAGCACTCTCTGCTTATTAGGGTACTACTTGGAAAGGGAAGCAGCCAGGCCCTGCCCATACTAAGAAGACAGGAATTTCTTTTCTTTTTTTTTTAATATTTATTTATTTAGTTGTACCCAATGCTTTCATGTTTATGTGGTGCTGAGGATCAAACCCGGGCCATGCTTGTGCTAGGCGAGTGCTCTACCACTGCGCCACAACCCCAGCCCCAAAGACAGGAATTTCTGAGGACACATTCTGGGCCATCAGGATTTTTAAAAGTATCCCCAGGGTCAGTGAAAGAACCACTAATTCTCTTCTTAGTTTTTCTTCAAGTACTTTAGTACCTGAAATAACAGTTCTGAATAGTATATTGTTGGTTGTCTGTTTTCTCCCAAGGTTAATGGCTCCTGAATACTTAGGAGAATTGGTTCCAGAACCCCCCACAGATACCAAACTCCATGGGTCTTCAAGTCCTTTCTGTAAAGTTATATCATATTTGCATGTAACCTATATACATCATTTAAATCATTTCTAGAGTATGTATAATACCTAATACAATGTAATGCAATGCAAATAAGTTGTTATACCATATTGCTTAGAAGAAAATGACAAGGAAAAGTCTATGCATATTCAACACAAACAAAGGGTTTTCCTCAGTAATTTAAATTTGCACTTGATTGAATTTACAGATGTGAAACCCCTGGATACATAGGATTGTACAGGCTTCATCTAGGGAGTGACTCTATTTCACTCATTGCAACTGCCCCAACATTCAGAATAGTGTCCAGCAGGTGGTGGTTACCTATACATTTTTATGAAACAATAAATGGTTACATTGAATGCTTTTTTAAAAATTATTTTCTAGTAAACTTTTCAAATGCTTTCAAATAGAATAATGTTGTTTTATAGTAAAAGAAAGTTAAGGCTGATTTTTAAATCTGCTTTTGAGAACTCATATATTTGAAGCACAGTGATTAACACATAAGACATTCAATAAATAGTGAGTCCTGTAAATGTTCCTTTTTGGTATATAGTTTGTCAGGGGTTTGTCATTGTTGTAACCTTACAAAATACATATTTCAACTAGAAATAAGTCATTAATTGAAATCTATGTGCTATTCACTTTTTAACTTTTCAGTCCTTATATCTTTCTTAAAAAATATTTATTTATTTACTTTAGTTGTACACAATGCAATGTATTTATGTTTACGTGGTGCTGAGGATTGAACCCAGGGCCACGCAAGTGTGAGGCGAGCGCTCTGCTGCTGAGCCACAACCCCAGCCCCAGTCCTTATATCTTATTAGATAATCTGAATATTGTAAATGTGCTTCAGAATATTTCTATAATATCTAACAATATAAATGTGAAACAAGTAAATAATTGAAAATGTTTCAGTCTTCTGCACTGAAATTAGTGCAAAGTAGTTCTATAAATGAAAAAAATCAGACTGTGTTAGTTATCAATATGTAATTGCTACATAAGTCTCCTTTTCTATAATGTGCTTTGAAAGAATTATATATGCATGGCTTTAAAGATTATTTAAAAGGAAAGTGTCAGAATACAGCAATAACTCCCTTTTAGGATGATGGTTATAAGCTTATTTTAGAAAATAATAATGATATAATATCTAGATATAAAATTGAAGGTTACAATTAGTTTAAGTTGATTGATTTATAGATTGACATATAAAAGTGGCTGAATCATCTGTGAATGGCCGCCTTGAAACACATTGATATTAAATGCAAAAACACTTCATAAAGGCTCTCCCAATTTTGTAATATTTAAACATTTTTCTGACATACAACTAACACTTTAAGGGAGAAGGTGAAATTTCTGATAATTTCCAATTCTTATAAAAAGGCCAGTGTAGACAGCAGTATAGTTTGTGCAAATTTGAGGGTAGGCAAACATATGGTTAGCATGTATCCCCCCCAAAATAGTTACAGCACATAAGAAACATAAGTTGAGCATATTGAAAATTGATTCTATTTTTAACAGCCTCTCTTCAGTTAAATGGTCAAAGTCACAATTAACATTTTGCATGCAGTGGCTGAGCTATATTTTGAAAAGCAGGTGTGACCTGATGGCAAGAATACATTTACCACCATGGTTTTTTTCATTCAAATAAAGCCATCCTCAAGTTATGTGTGTTAAAAAAAAAAAAAAAAAAAAAATCACAGCATTCCACTGATAGGGAGAAGAACATTTGTAATACACCTCTATAATTTGAGAACTGTCCTGCAGGCAATTAGGCGGCTTTCAATGTCCTTTACAAGTCACTATGGTAACAGCAAAGCACAAACTTAAAAGAAGTTTGCATCCACATTTCTGTTTGGATTGAGACTATTATTAAATGCTTTGGTCTTCTTAATTCTGCCTTAACTTTTAGTTGTCTCATAAATCTCTCTTTCAGTTTCAGTCTTTTGGGGGTTTTGGTTGTGATTTTATGCAACTAAAGTTTCTTTGAATAAGAAATTCAGCTCACTTTTGGAAAAACTTATCCAGCATATAGCTCTCTGACAGGACTTTAGGTTTTTTTCATTCTTCTTTTTTTTTTTCTTTTTGGTCTGGGGTTCAATATCTGTAGCACTGGATTGTAGATTGTTTCTAAAATAATCTTGAATTGATGGATCATTTCTCCTTTCATTTGGGTCTGACAAAAAGTAGCTCTGGCATTTCCTCTTCTTTTTTTATGCTATAAACTGCATATCACTTTACAACTCTTGCCAGAAAAATGAATTCTTACCCATTTCAAGATTTTATAAACTTGAATTTTACTTAGCAGTGTAAGAATTGCTTTTACAATGAATATATATCAAGTGCTATTTCATAAAAAAATTCATAAAATCATAATTACATATTTTTGTCAGGCTGTATAAAACTAAGCAGTATTAATAAATAGCCTTTCTCAAAAAACTTGCAGCTTGGGGTCTTTTTTTCTATTAGTAAAATCATTCACAGGCATTAAATTTTGAGTTCTTTATGTTCCCTAGAATAGGTATCTTTGCTGTAGGGTTTCTTGGGAATAAATTAATGGTGAGTAAGCACACATTAAGAATAATTCACAAATATTGATTTAAAAATCTAAATTTTTTGTACCTTCTTACTCATTTATCAATTCACTGTATGTTAATCTCTCAGCCATATCTTTGCCCTTATATTTCTCATTCAGATTTTTTCTTTTACCTCTTGTTTTTGTTTTGTCATAAAAGGTGAATTTTTACTGAAACTAGGTTTAATTGTTGTTCAGAATTTAAAATGCTTTCATGAAGTTTAAGGTCCAATGAATGCTAAGTCCCACCATAGTGAAACTGACCAGAAATGACCACAACTGACATCTTTCTGAGTTAGTTGCTACAGAGATATGAAGCCAGTGTGGTAGAAGGGGGTAAAATTCATAACATTTTGGAATCATATATAGTAGGCCTTTAGCAAATCACACTAGAGCACAATTTTCTAATGTATTTCCTCAGTGTCACTCACTAGAATGAATCTATGTTCAACATTAAGTTACGGAACACAAGTTAAATAAAGATGAGCAGGGATATTTTTCTACAGGACTTTTCAGAACATTTATGATGCTTTTGTGTGTTGTGAATTTCCAAAAAGAAAAAAAATGACACAAAATTTTCTCCAAAACTTCTATGTTGGAATGCCATTTTCATGAAGCATGTCAAAGATATTGTGTTTTGCAGAACTTTAATTAAAGCTGACCTGGAAGTATTGACCAAATCATGGTAAAAATATATTTGGTTTCTGAATCATATCTTCCCCTCCAACAACACAATTCAACTGCAGGGTACCCTACCAGAAGTACAACTTACTTTACTATTTTTGAGAGTTTTCATCCTTAGATGCTAGATTGAATAAAAGCCATGCAAGCTTTTATTTCTTTCAGTAGACTTTGTTTGTCTTCTGTACACACTTTACTAGTTGAATCCTTCAGAAAAAAATGGCACTCGCAATGCCCAGCAGGTCCCCACAGTGAGAATGAAAATTATGGTATCTGTGATGTAACATAAAAACAAAAGAAAGAAGAGAAAAACAAGAAATATAAATATTTTTTAGGATAGTATTCCAACTATATTTCTGAAATTATGCTTGACTCCTTATGTGGTCCTAAATCAACAACTTAATGATTTGGGAGTCTAGCAAGGTAGGGAATAAGTAAGTTCACATAGAAGTTTCTGGCAGCATTAATATATTAATACATTTCCTAGATACATTTTGCCAATTTGGTAGCCTTCTTCACTAGAAATTTATCCACACAGTCTGTTCGAAGGGGGTCTCATCTAATTTAAAACTTTAATATGAGAATGTGTGTAGCTTTCAACATGGATCAATTAGGTCAATAATTGGTGACTTCTACTCTCAGTATATTCTTTCTAACCTAAAGTTTATTTATTTCTCAACATACCAACTATTGTTTTATTGATATTAAAAAGATAATTTAAAATTAATATATATGAATATGCACATATAATCACTCATTTTGTAACAGGAAATAAGCAAGATAGCATATACTCTATATACTTCACACCTGCATTTTCTAATTAGCTTTCTTTTGTAACTGCATCTGATTTTTCTGAAAGTTATTAGATGCAACTTTATTTTCCCAAATAAGAAAAAAAAATTTTCAAGCTGCTATGAAAATCTAATCTGCAATAATGCAAATATAACAAGAATAGAAGACTATGTGTTATTTTCAAAATTTTGCATAGAACAAGATTATTTTAAAGCACTTGTAAGTTAGAGTTTTATTAAAATTATATGCAAAATGTCAGAGAAATGGATACAAAGAATATAGGCTTGAATATTCCATATTTACACATGCATAAAAACACAAAATGACTATTTGTCTACAGAAAATTCAGGAAATAGATGCATTGGCAGAAATCCATTATGGGAGTCACCCTCCTTGGTCATTGGCTAGGACAGTCCATAAACCTTTTTTAAATGGAGGCGCGAACATGCATCTCTAGTCTCCTCCTCTTTGTTTTATTTAAACTACTTGATTCCCTCCTCTGGATTTGGCCTTGCTCTGGATTATAAGACCAGGTTTTTCTAAGCAGGAAAAAAAAATATTAAGAACTCTTAGGAAGCAGGAAAAAAAAAAAAAAAAAAGGAGTCTAGCCACATTTCAGTCTCCTTGCTTTCCTCTGAGGGGCTGCGTTCCACTACCTGGGACCTCTTGGAGAACTGAGATAGCCTTTCACTCACCTGGGTTCCTCCATGCTGTGAACTCTTCCAAATTCTACCCATAACCTCCTGACAACCATGACTGCCCCCTCCAATGATCTGCTCATGTGCCTGCCCCATTTTCTGGCTTTACCTTTCTGAGTATGGCTCAGTTTTTGGCTCCCAGGTATTCCAAATGTCATTTTCCCTGACACCAACTAAAAGTGTAGCCATAATTAAATAGGTAAAGTTATCTTCTGCCATCAATCAATCTTTTTGCCATCCCCTTCCCCTTTCAGATTCCCTGGACTCTATGTCCTGATGATCTTCTACAACCTTGGTAGCCTGATGCCTTATAGAAGCCCCTGGCCATCACTCTTCCAATACTCTCTTGTGTTTGATGTGTCCTCTTCCGTAGCTTATGACCATTGAGCCCTGTTCCCTGATAGATAAACCTTATCAGTTTAGACTTTTGCTACCAGCGGGTGAAGTCCTCAAGACAACTTTCACTACATTTTACTCAATTGATTATTTATGTCATTTTTTCTCTGTATTTTCCTTTAACATATTTTATTGTGATGGAATCAGAGTTCATATCATAAAAAACCTATTAATTTAAAACAAAAATATAAAATCTCTTTTTCCTTTATAGTGAATCTTACTAATGGCTTTTATAATACACTTGTCCAGGAGAGGCTCAAGAGAGATCTTAAACTG
The DNA here is from genome assembly GCA_025594165.1 of Tamias sibiricus. NCBI lineage: Eukaryota > Metazoa > Chordata > Mammalia > Rodentia > Sciuridae > Tamias > Tamias sibiricus. The sequence goes on along the minus strand of CM046660.1, from coordinate 148,025,913 downwards.
AGGTAATTGGCATGCTAAAGGAAGCAAAAGCCCACTTCATTTGCCCTTATATAGGTAGGAGGATACTTACATCATTTTATAGGCTTTTGGTAAATGAAGTAGCAAAGTGGCGTAGCTTTTTATATTTTAAAGGAAACTTTATATTTGAAGTCTGATAACTTACTGATACTCTAAAAATATGAAAACCCCTTCCAGAAATGTAGCCATGCCAACAATGCTCACAGGTACAAATGTTCTCCAATAAAAGCAGAAGAAAAAGGGAAATGTGAGTCAGAATATCTTGAATATTCAGTCCAAATTTGGGTCATTTTGCCCACAATAAATCTATTATAACAAGGCTGTCAATCACAATTATGCAGCAAGAAATGAAAATTCAGACCCTGTGATGGACCTTATAATCATGTGTAAGGCCACACAGTGAAAGGTCAGCCTAGTTATTAAACCCAGGGGCTATAACAGATACCTTGGCAGTGATGCTTCCAGTGGTGCTGGAACCACATTTCCTGGGTTTGAACCTTTGCTCTGTGTGACAGCAACTATTTCACCATTCTCTGTCTTTGCCTTTTCTTAAATAGGCTTAATAATAGATTATACTTTGGGGGGTTGTTATGAGTATTAAACGAGACAGTAAAATTGCTTAGAACAATAGTGATTATTATCACTATTGGGTCAATATAGGTGAAGTACTTTTATTGGCCATGTTATGTGCCATGAACTTGTTCTGTGGGCAGGTATAAGCCCATGCACATGTGGCTTTGGGTCCTTCTCAACCTTTTTAAGGAGCAAGAAAGCATAGCCTTAGCCATATGACTAAAAATTAGTGTTAGCTTTCCATCACTGTGACTAAAACACATGACAAGAACCCCTTAGTGGAAGGATGATTTATTTTGGCTCACAGTTTTACAGGATTCAGTTCATGGTCAAATGACTGCAAGGCAGAAATATGGCAAAAGGGTGTCGCAGAGAAAAGTTGTTCAGCTCATGGCAGACTGTAAGGTTGGGGTGGGGGGGTGGGAGGGAGCAGGCAGGAATAGATATAGTCCCCAAGGCCACATTCCCAGTGGCCTTCAGCTGTGCCCCACCTGCCTACAGGTAGCACTTAGTAATCCACCCAAATCGTTAGTCCATCAAATGATCAATCCACTGATGAGGTCAGAGCTCTCATAATCCAATATTTTCACCTCTGAACATTGCTACATTACCTAGCCCAAGAGCTTTTGGGGGGTACATTTTGAATCCAAACTATAACAAGATCATAACATACTTTGGAGATTCAGGTTTGTGTAGGGATAGAAATAAAGCAGGTCTTCCTACCTCCTCTGATTTGTAACTTTGTAGCTCTGCATAGGACAAACAAGGAATGTCCTCTAAAGTCCAACCAACTCAACAATGTCCATGCTAAGATCCAAGGCTACAGAACCCTCTATCTTATAATAAAATGTTCCTTTGCCTAAGCTTATATTCCCCTTAGGTTGGATTTTCTGGTAAAGTCCAGAGTGTAGTGTTTCTTAGCACCTGTCCTTCCACATGCCATCCTTATTTTCTTAACATCATTGTATCCTCATAATTCTGAATTATAATGTAAAACTAAGTAAGCATCAGCTATAAGAAAAACATTATTTTTTAAGCCTCGATTTTTAGAGGGAGGGTTTATTTTTTTTTTTAGGAATCTTGTGTTGATCAGGCAAGGAAGGACCCTTAATAAAACCACCTCCCAGTGTTTCACTGGTGTTCCATCTCTCTGCACAATCAGCACATGAGCAAACATTTATTTGGTTCAAATGGGACTCTTCTCTTTTTCTGTGCAAACACTACAGGATTCTGCCTTTTGTTGAAGCATGAGCTAAATTGGCTGTCTAAATAACTAGAGAAACTTAGAATTTTGCCACAAAGTTCAATGTCTCAGAACCTTACTCCTCTGCAAAACATTCCAGATAGCATTTGCCAGGACAACTTTACTCACCCTAATCATTAAAAACTTAATTTTTCTCAGTCTTTATGTCTGCCATCGACTATTAATTATGCATATATTGTTCTGTTAGTATTGTTCAGATACATACATTTTATGCATATCTCACCTGTCTTCTCCATAGACTATAAGGATTTCAAAGGCTGAATCTTACTAATTCCACAATACATTTTTGCTGCTTAAAATATTTATTCATTTATTTCACAAATATTTGTTGAGCACCCAGGGTGGCCTGTTGTACTAGGGATGAAAATTTCAATAAGATGCTGTATCCATAAAAGTCACATTTTTTACCTCCACACCAAAAAACATGAAATATAGAAAATTAAATAATGTTATAAGTGTTCTGTTTTGCCAGAGTTAGAAAAAAAAATTATTGCAAAGGAACCACAATTTTACTTCACATTCCAATAGAATCTTTTTTTCTTCTCCCCTCTCTCCACAGGATAGTAGCCAAAGCATCCGAGAACCTCATGTCCACACAAAGCTTAGGGATTGTGTTTGGACCCACTCTTCTGCGAGCTGAAAATGAAACAGGGAACATGGCAGTACACATGGTATACCAAAACCAGATAGCGGAGCTCATGCTGAGCGAGTACAGTAAGATCTTCGACTCAGAGGAAGACTGACAGACAAGACAAGTTACTGAATATGTTCACATCTGTCTTGATGCCTAATATTTTTACATTTCTGTAAACATATTTCTGAAATATTTTTTTTCCCTTTCAGGCGACAGATGCCTCATTTTGTGAAAACTTAATGATGATTTTGTGCTTAAGTTCCAAACATTTGAATAAAATAATTGACAATATTTGTCTATATGTGTTCTACATTAACCCCTTCATTGCTGCTCCTTCGAGCACTCTGGGAGTTCATCCTACATGTCTCATACTCATAAGTAGTGTGCAGACTACCACAACCCTGAAGTCTAGCCCCATTGCTGCTCCTGGTTCCAGGTGTGAGGGCATGCATGTGTGGATATGGGTGTGCAGAGTGAGTATACGTGTGCACATGTTTACCTTCCCACAATCCATGCTGCACCAGGCATGTCCCCATACTCCTCTGTATCCACAGGCAGAACCAAAGCAAATGGAAAGACAAAGCCCATAACTAAGAAATGGAATATAAGAGATCATGTTCTGAACCAAAACAGAAATTATTTCATCTTTCAAGAATACTTGTCCAGCTATTCTCATTGCTACATGATGAAATTTATAAATACAACATGTTGGATGGTAGTTTCTCTGGAGAAAAATGACAATTCAAAGCATTTTCCATTCAATAGTTTTTTTCGTAAACATGGTTCGTGGTGCCATAAACGTACTAACTTATAAATTAGAGGCAAACTTAGTGCCCTGTGATTTTGATCCTTATTTTATACAGGAATTTCATGACTGCTCACTTTTAATGTTAACATCCATTTTGAATCTTCATCAAACTGTATGTCTCCCTTTTCCCTGGCTATGTCATTTTATGTAGAATTTTTATTATGCTTCTGAGAATGCTTTATTGGTGAATTACATTAAATCCATCTAGAAAGAACTTTTTTAAAAGGCTTTTTTTTTTTCATATGCCCTAAGGATTACTTGACTAGACTTGGATTGCTTTATCCATTTGATGGTTAGTTTCAGTTGTCATGGATAAACAAAGGGGTAACTGTCTAGAATATATCAAACATTGTTTTATTTTGAAAAGTATGTTCTAGCTGAACACATCTCATACCCGGTTTTATGAAAGTATTCTGCTGATAAAAATGTAGACTTATGTTTGACAGCTTTTTAATCAAATTCAAATGGAATAAATAAAACTAATCCAGGGCGATAAAGAGTAAGTCTAGTTATCGATTTGTTCATAAAATGAAAAATAAAGCATGTAAATAAAACGCGTGAAGCATGGATCCGAGAGCAAACACTTAGAGCAATAATGAGCTCAGGGCATAGGCTGTGTGCATTGATGGGGTGGACAGAGAGGAAGAGAGAGAGTCTGCTCAAGAGATAGCCAGATGTGCACACAGCTCCAGAATCCACAGAGCTGCCTGAGGAAGGACAGGTTCATGGGCCTCCTTCAAATGTCTTTATTTTAGCAAGGTACCAGAAAATGGGTTCATGGCCAAAGAACAGAGAAGCATCCACAATAAATGCTGAAGTGTGGTTTCATTGAGTAGGATGCATATGTGTACTGCAAAGCCAAGAAAAGTCACAGGAGACTGAACCCCATGATCTAAAGTCACCAGTAACAGCGAGCCAACAGATTGGCTAGCTTTACATGATTCTTATATGAAAAAATGTAATTATGCCTTTCAGCAAAACACAGAGACATGAAACAAGAGTTTCTGGCATTCTGTTTCGTCTTCCTCATTTCCATGACATTCTCAGTTAGGTCTTCTCCAAGACTTTAATTATTTATTTTTGAAGGGGGAAGAGCAGATTTAGTAGTTCTAGCATTAACATCTTATCCCTCACATGAGTCCATCTTTAAAGTTATTCTGGATGCATCAGCCAGAGAGAAATAGCACTGCAAGCCAAATACAAGTGGCATTACCTGCTCTGAACAGGGACTCACAGCCCCTTGTCTCTGCTGCCTTCCAGATTTATAATCTTCAAAAGCACCAGCTTCTTGATTTCCAATCTGATGGGATTTAGCCTGATTCAAACCCCAGCTGTGTCCTGTCCCTGCCTGCTAAGGGCATTTAATCAGAGAATGTGCTTCCTCTCTGGAGAAAGATCATTCCAAGGTGCTGAGCCAAAATGCCCATCACAGGATCTGACTTGTACACACTGAAAGCACAGAAAGGGTTACAGCAAAAGGTCATCAGATTCCATAACATCTCTAAGACAGGAATGATGGTCGTATCACTATTCCAACTTTTAAAGCCAAGAATGTAAGTATACTAGGTTGACTCACTAAGAAGTTAGATTTTATAAAGCTGATTAATATTCCCCATCAAGAAGTCTTGAAAAGCCAACAACCACTTCTTAACCACCTCATCTGAGCCAGGCACAATTCCAAGCACCAGTGATACATACATAAGATGTATACTTCTAACCTCCCTAGTTTCACTGTGTGGTGAGGGAGAGAATTGCCTAAGGATTAGGTACCGTTCAATATAAGATCAGGGACTTAGCCATCACCATAACCATGTAACCACATGGTTCAGCACATATAAATATAGATGCTCAAAAGTTACTTTTGAATGAATAGATAAGCAAGAGGCTGTTACAGAGATATTTAAGAAGTGCACTGATTGACAAGAGGACCAAGCAACAAGTTGTACCTGGGGGAATTAGATGAGGCTTCATTGGGCAGGTAACTGGAGGGAGTTCTATCTAATCTTGACTGATGAATGAGATTAACCAGACCAAAAAAAAAAAAAGTGCAGATGACATGCCAGGAAGTAAGGATGGCATGAATCAGAGATGTGAAAGGCCTGACATCTCCAAGAAAAGGGAGAAGCTCAGTGAATAGGGGATAAAATGTATGCCTGGCAATTTGGGAATACAGAACTGGAGAAAGATGTTGAGGTCAGATGTAGGCCAAAATATTCAGATTGTTATCCTAGAAGCAAAGGCATCCAGTGGAGAGTGTAAAATAGAAAAAAAGCCATACAGAAACATTTTTTTCTTAGAGAATCTCTGAACAGTAGGCAAAAGATATGTATCACTTAGAAGAGACTCCCATTTTTTTCTTGTGTGTATTGGTGTGTACGTGTATAATTTTTTAAATTTTTTTTAATATTTATTTATTTGCTTTAGTTGTACACAATGCGTTTATTTTTATGTGGTGCTGAGGATCGAACCCGGGCCGCGCACGTGCTAGGCGAGCGCTCTACCGCTAAGCCACAATCCCAGCCCCACGTGTATAATTTTTAACATTTGCTAAGAACACAATTATAATCTTGTATTCTTAAAGTCATTTTTATTATGATGAAGAAACATTTATAGACACTCTAATCTAGTCCATAGAATGTAAACACAAGTTCGAAGCAGTCTACCTGGAACTTCAGGCAGTTGGTAGATCCCTCTGAACACAGCGTTCCCTCTCCAGCATCTAGGAGGTTGCCACTCTTTCTTACAGAAACAAAAAGCTTCTTGGAGATGGTGTGTATTCTATCTTATATGATGAGCGTCTGACTTTACTTAGCATGTGCCATATGACAGGATCACCATGCCACGGCTAGTAATTGAAAGCCATATGACGGTTCTCCCTATCCAATTAGAAAACAAAGGATCCAATTAAGAAAAATTAGAAAAGCTGTTAAAAGGAAGCAATCACTTGCCAATGGTGCTGTCCTTACAGTTTAACACAGCTAGAAATTGACCTGTACTTCTCTTTTCCACATTTATTTTTGTGAATTATAAGTTAATCACCCTGTCAATTCCTAATTAAAAGGCCCTGCAAAGATTTCCATCCAAAAGGACTGTCACTAAGAGTTCTAGGTCAAATTGCTCTGTTGTCAAAAATGAGAAATAAAACCAAAACAATATCCAGTTTCTCCTGGGATACTCAAATCCTTCCTTTCTTTCTTTCTTTCTTCTTCTTCTTCTTCTTCTTCTTCTTCTTCTTCTTCTTCTTCTTCTTTTTTTTTTTTTTCTGTTGCTTTTTTTTTTTTCTTTTTAATTTCCCCTGTGGTTTTAGGGATGGAACCCAGGGCCTTATGTATGCTAAGCAAGTCCTATACCAATGAGTTATATCCCTAGCCCAGAACTCAAATCTTAATGTGCAAAAAGTAAGACTTTCCTTTCTTCAAATATAATAATCACATTTTATTTCTTCAGTTGAAATGTACATCTTATGGATAGATAATTTTTTTCTCTTTCTTCAAATCAAGGATTGCAAATGCAGTTAGTAGCCCAGGTGGGTAATATAAATGAGTAAAGAGGAGCAAGCCACAGGCACGATGAAGTGGTAGCAGCTGGAGAAAGCTCAACTCCATGCCTGACTGAAGGGCCGGTTTCTGCTCAGCTGGAGCCCATGTTGCTTATGTAGGAATGTGGGCCCAGTGTTGCCAGACCTTCAGATCTTCATGAAAAGCCAGGATTTCAGTCTACATGGAATCTGATTTTTAAGGGCACTAAATAAAACATATCTGAACAGACTCAGTCTAAGGGGCTACATTTTTGTGATGTCAGTGTTAAACTTTCCATGCTGTAAAGCGTGCTCTCCAGAAAATGGTAGTGCATGAAGAAAATTGTAGAGCTAGGTGAATGAGCCAGAGCAACCTGAAAGCAGAAAATAAGTACTTCAGGATAACTCACTGTTGAAATTCGGGGGAAATCACGTAGTCCATCTGGGTCTCAGTTTTCTCGTCTAGTAAATGGAAAACACTTGTCTTATCTTGCCTTTCAGGACTATCTAATGGAATCATATGAAGGAAACTAAAACAGGTAATACAGCATGAAATTATTTGTTGTCCCTAAAGGATGTAGGGAGAACTTACTGTTGTGGACCAACAATAACTTTATGTTCTGAAGTTGATGAGAAGAAGGGTTGGTGCGAGAATCTAAAAAGTCTTGAATGTCATATCAACATGTGTTTGTTGTCTTTCATCTCTAGTCAATTTTGAGACTCTGAAATGCTGAGGAATAATATTGGCCAAATTATATTTTTCTATTGTGTACATGCATGAATATGTAATGACAAATCCCATCATTATGTACACCTTTAATGCACCAATAAAAAATGTGGAAAAAAAAATTTTGAGGCCCTGAAGATCTTCTAGCAAGGACAGGTAAGAAACTTTATCAGAGTTGTAAAGATTCTTGTGGAACATTGTGAAGTGAAATCTGAAGCAGGAAGAAATTGTAGGCTCCATTGCCCAGCAAAAAATGATTGCCATAGTACTATTATTACAGATCTGAATTCAGACAGTGGCAACAGATAGAGAAGTTGATATTATGGAGCATCATCCAACGGAACTTCCTGGAGGCTTTCCCACTACCTCTTGGTTATAAGTGCTGAGTACAAAACACTATTCCATGTTGCATAGAACTCCTTTAGCAGGCTCACTTCTGCCACTTCTGGTTTAATTTTGGGGGTTGGGATGAGGGTTAAGTCTGATATTCTGGCAATGATTTATTAATTCAATAATCATCATTTTAAGATATTTTTACCAAGTCATGTCCTAGTCATATGAGGTACATGCTACTAACACAGATTCCAGAAGGTCATGGGGTCTTTCCTATCATATCATGCTGTGATTTCTCCCTCCTTTGTCTTGGGCCAATATTGCTTTTCTGGATTGCCAGAGGATCACCAAAAATTAGTCTAGGAAAGGCTAATTTTGATTTATTGAATTTATGGAGTGCTTGCTAAGTGCTTGTTTCATATATACAGTTTTATTTAACCCTCACGACAATTTTGTGAAGGGAGGTATTACTATTATACTTGATTTGTACTTGAAGAAATAGGAAAATTAATTGAAGTTGCCACGTTCATGCACTTAGTGTCAGGTCAATATTCCAACCTAAATATGGCCCCAGAGGACACTGCCTTAACCACTATACCATGTGGTCACTCAGGAAATGGAACTAAAGGAAGGTAATCACATAAACACCCCAAATATTTCACTCCATGTGTGGCTACCTGGTTGCCCTCATGTTAACACCCTTGACGAGAGTTTTACTCTCACACTAACTTTCATGAAAGAATAAGAAACATAGAGTCCCTCCATTGTTATTGTAGATGATTAAAGCTCAGGGTGGTGTTGCTGATGAGATTTTAATATTCATGTAGTATTTCATTTGCCCATATACTTTATAGGCATTGTACCGAACATTTTATTTCATTATGGAAAGGGTAGAAAGTTTCTTTGCTCAAATCCTTAGAAGTACCTGTTTGGGTGATTTTAACACCACCCAGATAATATGATATGTTACATCGTATTATCCAGTGTTGGACCATATTTGTTAAAGACCAGTTATCATCCATCTTATCATACTAACTAATGCTGTGTTGAAATTAAATCTGGCTCTTTAGGGGTCCTGTGCAAGATGAAAAACTGGTTCCCCAGCAGTCTTCCTCTTAAATATAATTGAAAAAGAGGCAGGCATCAAGGCACACTGTGTCTCATGCTGCCAGAGAGTGATCCCGAATCACTCAAATCTTGAGACTACAGGAACATCTTGTACGAAAAGATGACAATTTTCAGTAGTAGTGTTGTCAAAATGAAGATATCTAGCTATCTTGGTGAGAGACCTGGCAGAATCTCACACACACACATACACACACCTTATAGGTTTAAGCATTTAATTTTTGCTGTCTTGTGCTAGAAACAAAGCATTCAGGGTCCACAAAATTCTCAAGCAATCAGCTGGATTCTAAAGAAAACTCTTCATTCAAGTAAGAGACTGCAAAGAAGGCAAGGATGGTGAGTGGCAACACTATGCCCGTGGTTGGTGCTCAGTGAGCACTTGTTGGATGAGTGAACCAAGACAAACATCCAGAACATAAGCAACATTAAATATGAATGTGATCCATCATCAAGTTTCCTATCGAGTTAAATGCACTGTCTTATATGCAGCCAATTTACTGGTATTTGTGTTGATTCATCGTCCCACAAAAAAAAAAAAAAAAAAAAAAAAAAAAAAAAAGGATCATTAAACAGAAACACTTTCATCTACCTCTGCTGAAGTCTAAGCCCCCAAGAAATTCTTCTTTCCTAAAGCTTAGCAGCAGCAGCAGAAATGATGAGATTCGCCAACTAACTCCCAAAAGTCTGACAGTAAATTCAAACGTCCTGCTTCAGATCTGCAAGCGTCCAGGCATCTGTGATACCCAGTGGCATCTTAACTCCCCTTCCCTGCACTTTCAAATGTGTGGTTTACATGTGAGATAAACGCAATATAGCATAGTCTTTCTGACCAATGTATGAAAATTTCAAAAGCCAAGAAATCTGGAAAATATAAAGCACTGGCCTGAAAATTCTCACTTTCCTCTGGCACCATTTAAGCTGACAAGTTTACTTGACATGCACACATGCACACACACACACACACACACACACACACACACACACACACATTTAAGAGCAGGATTATAACCATTGCTCTAACCATTCTCACATCAGTAGCAAAATGTGTTCTAAGTCCATATTGTGCAGCATACTTGAAGACGTGTGGATTTTTCCACATCATTTGGTGACATTTTACACAGTTTAATTTCTGCTCTTTCTTGCTAGACCCTACCTTTTTTTTTCCCCCTCACAAACATTCCACCAATGGAATTTCCTTTAGCATCTTACCCTGGGCTCAGATTCCTTCCTCTCCTTCCGCATCTATTTGCTTTGCTGCTGTACAACTTTGCCAGGATGTGTCTGTCAAATTCAAGCCTCCGTGATTGAAGGGAAGGGGAAAGAGGTGTTCAGCTGCAGAGGACAGAAACCACGTTAATGGAGTAGGGGCAGGCTTCTGGGCAGTATGCAGGGAAGCCTTACAACCCTGGGAGCGATCAACTCAGAAGACTCCAGGGAAGCATTGTCCAGCTCAGGATGTCCCATTCCTTCAGGATCCTCACAAGTCCAGGTGAACAGCAGCTTTTAAATTGGAGGGGTTGAAGAATACCATTGAAACCGAAATTGGTTTGAGCTCACTATTTTTCTAGCTATCAGTTCTGAGGTCACAGTCACTAAAACTGGAAACTTAAAAATGACTTCAAAAAGGCAAACGCTAACTAGATTTCACACTGGATTTCATTTTACTTGGCATTACAGAAAGAATGCAGGTATTAAATAGACTGTTTCCTGTATACAATAAGGTTAATTAGTAGTGAGGGATGGAAAATCAGTGTAGACATAACTCTTTTCGACAGGTATCAAAAATAATCCCCTGATCCCTACAGACCCCAGCTGCATTGAAAGAGGAGCAATATAAAAGATTCTTTAAGCACAAAATTTTCAAACATTCTCCAGGTGTCCGCGGCACCAGTTAAATAGACCCTGAGCCCCCTGTGCAGGAGCTGGCTCCCGCTCCTTTCCCTGCTCTAACTTAAAGGCACAGCTACTCACCCTGAATTTTGAGGTACAGCATAAAGGCCCTCCATACAAAGCAGCTGGGATTGTAAACCGAGACAGACAAGAGAACAAAAAGAGGAATACAGTGCAGCCTGAATGGGACTTCCCTAAGCTCCTTATCAATAAGGTTAATAAGGGTCTCTGCAATTTACTGATCACCGTGATGCAAGGACCCTCCCCATGCTCCACAGCCCCACAGTGGTGCTGGCTTTTAATGCTTTTCACAGCCAATCACATAAAAGTGGCTTTGCCCGCACCCCAGAGAATAAACTCCAGTTCAGGATCCTGGCCTCTATAAAATCTCTGGTTCGTTATTACACTTCTACCTGCCCTAGTTAAGCAGATTAACAGTTATTTCCTAGAATTTGATCCATGAGGTTCTTTGTAATTGAAGCTGGAGTACTCAGATATTTTTTAAAAATGTATTTCTGAGAAACGCATTCCTTTCTTCTCTGGTTTAATTTTGTTATCCTCAATCATATGCATGATATGAAAAAAAATCCAAACTTCTATCTCCTCTATAAAATACATGTCATATCAAAAAGGTGACAAGAGGGGGGGAAAAGTAATTAGTGAGTTCACAGAGTTCACTAGAAAAGTTAAAATGGAGTAACACATTACTTTTTATGTTAAGATTTCACAAGACAAATCTTGCCTGTGTTTTAATTGCATGTGACCCTGGCAGTCCTACTCTGAAATGAAGTGCCGTAAAATTAAAGATGACAGACGCTCAAAACAAGTCTTGTGATCTTGATTAAACTACAAAGACCACACTCTCTCTCTGCTGCAACTCAGATATCATGGGCTGTTTTATTTGGGGAATTGCTTCATTAATGCCTTCTTTGACTAGACATGTTTATTATTAAAAAAAAATACTGAATATGGTGATATCTTGCATAGCTAAATAATTCTTTAAAAGAGAGTTACAAATAAGGAGGGTTTAAATAACCCAAAGACCTAATCCTTTTTATAAATGATCACAATTTTATATTTATGTATCTATATATACATATACAGACATCATATACATACATATGTGTGTGTATATATATATATATATAAATCACATGAGTAGGTGTGGATAAATGCGTATATGCCCATCTTTGATAAATATATATTACCAATTTTAACCTAGGGATCCCTACTGTAGCCTAGGAAGCACAGCAATTGATCTGCCATATTCCTTATAGACATGTGAAGTTTTCCAGGCCAACAGAATGTACAGAACTTTACATTTTCTCATAAAAACAACTTCTGACAAACGCTATTTGAAATTTTAGACTTCCAAACATAGTCTGAGGTGACAACTGGATTTGACTCACACCTGATTTTTCAAAATTATTGCCAAATCACGATACACCTCAATTATATAAAGCATAGAATGAATGCTTTTAAATCCTGCTCCTCCCTTACTGAACACAAGAAGGGCACTGGGAGGAGTACTCACTTGATGACACTTTAAGTGTCTCCATGTGTCCCATGGGCCAGTGAGAGGTCCTTGCCTAAGTCTCAAACCCTCTAGATTAGGTCCTCATCCTTAACAGGAGCAGGTAAGATTTTCATTTTTAGGATCTTCTATGCTCTAAGTTCCCATGATTTCATTATTTAGTCCCATTTTAGGAGCACTATTTTCAATTTATATATTTTATTTTAGGGAATGGAAGGATACTGCATTTGGCTATAAGGGTTTTATATTCAACAGGAATATATGGAGTCACCCAACAATCAAAACTAGAAGATCTGGTTTCCAAAATTCAGTTTTTCACTGCATATTTGTGATTCCAGGCAAGTCCCCATACACATTTGTCTCAATTTCTTCAAGTTCAAAATACATATGGCAATTTTTGTCCCACCTCACAGAAAATGTTGTTATGAGAAGAAACTATGATAGCCTATTTTAAAACCTCCTTGAAAAGCATAAGATAAAATGATTCCTAATCAATATTGCTTTACTACAATTATCTTATCAATTTTCTTCAGTACATGCAATTACAAGCCAGATGGCTCTTGAACTTATAATACTATGTCTTTAAAACAGTACCTACTCTTGTAGGTACAGCCCTCAGGTATGATATGTCATGTTTCTCACATGAGAGATTTTATTTGTCAAACGAACTCATGATTATGAACATAAGAACATGTTTATTAGAACCTAATTGGGTGCAGTATTGGGAGATTAAGTTGTGCTAAAAGAACTGCAGTCACATCTACTTTCTGTGTCTCCAACTCTCTGTCTTGGAGTTTATCTCACTTTCTATGTCTATCCTTTTCATCCCTGTGCCTCCTAGTCTATGTCTCTCTTTATCGTTATTCCTGCACCCTAGTCTCACATCCAGAGCAGAAATCTTAGCCTAGGTTTCATGGTTTTTAGACCCCTGGACTTTGGCAGATGGCATAACTCTCAGAAATTTCCTGCTGGTTTGTACGTTTTTCTGGAGTTAAAGTCTAGAATTTCCATTATATTCTCAAAGAGGCCCATGATTAAGAATTACTATTCTAGATTCGTTTCTCCACTTACGAATGCTATTACTTAATGTCTGATTTAAACATCAGGTAGGTAACTGTCAACCAAATCCCAAATTCTACCAGACCCTGGGAAGTCTATCTGAGTTCCTGACCCTAGAGACTCATCCAAGGAGTTAAATACAGATCAAAAAAAAAAAAAAAAAAATCAATTAGTACACATCAGAAAATGAGGATTTAGTCCTGAGAGGAACTTCCACTTCAAATTGATGAAAACAGTAAATAGGAGCACCCATGAAATTAAAATACTTTGCCTGTTATTCAACAGCGATATTGTGTATTTTAAGGAGAAATCCAATAGTCACACAGTGGTCCTTTCTCACAATGCCCACATGTAAACTGTGCCAGACACATGTCCTGTGCCTGCATGGCACTTCTACACCATTAGCTGCCACATATCAAAGGCAATGTCATTGCTTTTAATAGGATTACATAGAACCCAGTAACAAGCGGGAAGACTAGCTTTAGACTGAGTAACTGGCCAGTAATTTGGATGTTTAACTAAATGATTGGCTGCCAAATTGACAGGTCATCCACACTGAACTAGCCACCATTCCATGAATTTTCATGACTAGGATCACAATGGTTCATTTGCATGTGTGAAATTCCGCTGTGAAGCTGGCTTTTGAACTGGCTAGCACAGCCAAAGATGTGTTCTGCGGTGCCATGCGTTAGTGCCCTAGAAATACCATCACATGAGGGTAGCATGCATCATCCCAGCCCCCTATGTGAAAACAGGATCCATAATGCGGAGGCCCATCAACACGGATGGAAAAGTAAAGAATACAAGGGAAAACGGGAGCATTAGAAAACTGAGATGATCAACAAAAAGGAGCATTGGGATGAGAAGGCAAAAGATTAAAGTCTTTAGGGCACAAGAAGAGCTTGGGATTTGCATGGGAGTATTGCCAAGGGTAACTTCTTACAACAGCAATATCCAGTGAAAGTTGAGGCATCATTCATCATTATCAACAAATGGTTCTGAAGCACCAGTTATGTATAATACAGTGTTATAGACACAGGACGAAAAACACAGGCCCCAGGAGACAAGTCTTTCCCTCCGGGATTTATGATCTCACCATAGGTAAAGAGACATGAGGCAAAAAAAAAAAAAAAAAAAAAAAAAAAAGTAAAAATCACAATAACCCACATTTGTTAACCGTTACCACATGCCAGTTGTCTTGCAATAATACTGTAGTGTAAGCAAGGATGGCTTCAAAAATGAGGAACTAGTTCAAAGATTAGAAAGGATGCATTATGGCCCAAAGGAATTGAGCTGGGAAGTGGTTTTTCATGTCTACCTTTGGACAAATATTTTTAGCTTTTCCAAATTGAAAAGAAGTGTTACAGTATTATCCAAAATATGTTTACCAGAACATTATTTATAATAGAAAATAAATATCTAGTGACATAAAATTGAATAATAAAGCAAGTGAATGTTCATATAATAGAGAATATTATGGAGACATTTAAATCAGTGTGCAAATTTATTAAAAGAGAAAGTTTCTAAGAGAAAAAACAGGTTAAAAAACATAGGTGCGATATAATGTCATTGCTGTTTATATGCTGTAACATGTATGTACACACACAACAAAATGTTAGCAGTGGTTATCCTTGGGTTGTGAGATTATCGGCAATTAATTTTCTCCCATCTTTCCTGGCACAACCCCAAGATTTTTGCTTTTAACATTTGTTACTTTCATAATTAGAAAAACCCCAAGTATAATTTTAAAAATATATAAGTGATAATGTAATACTATATATGGTAATTGATACAGACAAGACGTTCTACAGAATTTCAAATGAGATCATGTTAAACAAGGGCACAAAGAAACTAGGAGAAGCTCCAAGAGCCCAGGAGGGGCTGATGAACAGTCAAGACAAGCAGAAAGAAGGACATTGAGGCAGTGGTGTGATGTGAGCAAAGGCCCAGGGGCAGGAATTAAAGAGATGCATTTGAAGAATGAGACCAGTTCCGCTATGACAGAGAGTTCTGTCAAGAAGGACTGAGAGAGACAATTGACATTGCATGTTTTATGGATCATCCTTTAAAAGGTAGAACTAAGAAAATCAAGGACACTCTTAATGTGACAAAATTTCTAGAACACAAAAGCATAGAGAACGAGACATATCCTTTGGCTTGGATGCCAGGTTCACGTGCCAGCTTCACAGTCAAATTTCACACATGAGAAGATAGGTAAGGGCCAAATTTTGGAAGCCCTTAAATGCCAAGCAAGAGAATTGGACTTGATCCTGTAGGCAGTGGGGGACCTCTGAAGTTTTAAGCAGGGGGGTAATGAGAGCAAAAATGTTTTAGTAAAATTAATCTGGCAACACCAGGTAGATGGATTGGAAGGGAAACAACGACACATCTCTTCTCATAGGCTTCTTATGATGAGAAAAAAATGTTTTCTGTGAAAATCCCATCTTTGCAATTCAGATTATAAGAAGAAAAGATTATTTAAGAAGAAAAACCATGTCTTACATTTCTTTGTATCTGGTGTTTCTGAGCAATGGCGGAAGCATTGCACCATTGTTGAAGGTGCCAGCTTTGAATTCAAAGACTTCCCTGCAAGATTCCCAAGGAGTATCCTGCTACTCTTAAGTTGCAGTGTGCTCACCTGTAAAATGGGGATAGTAATAGCCACTCCAGAGGAGCACGAGAGACTGTGAGATCATGTGTGGCAACCTTAGAGGGCAAGCAAGCCCAATTGCAACCTCTTGTTCTTAACAATCACTGTCATGCCCAGGATATTAAGACAAGCTTGTGGGTGAAGATGATAATGTTGATGCTTGATTTTGACTCTCAAATGTAGACTCTGAGTGGAAAAGGCTAAATCAAATCAAATTGAGAAGCCAATTATTTTATGAGTAAAGGTGAGCACGGGAAAGATTCAAAGGGTAAAGACTGAGTCCACTGAACCTAATGCATATGGAACTCATCAGAGATAGGTATTTGGAAGCCAAAATAAGTTTTGAGTAAGTTAAAAAGAGATAGCAGGCTGGCAAGCACTTGCTAGAATATTAAGTGGTATCTGTGCAAAGATTGAGCTATATCCACAGTCATAAGAATGAATTATGATATCTGGCAGCAGCTCTTCCAAAGGAATCTTCCAACTGAATTTCTATTAACCAATATCACTGCAATGAAACCTTCCTGCGGAGTGTGCTTTACTATAGTTAGAACAAGTAGACACCTCAATGGCTTGCATTAAAAGACCCTAAGGTCTTGGGAAAATAATGGATTGTAAGTCTCGGGATAGGGAAAGTACAAGATGACCCCCCAAAAACTCACTGTGCCAAAAGACAAAGAACCAGCAAAGACTAATGGAAACATATCAAAAGGATGCAAAAGCCAACTTGAAGAGACTCACACCAGCCTAAAATATTATCACTTGGGCACCACAATGTATAATAATTGTATTGAAATAAAAGACATCAAATATAACTTATAAATCTAGGTAATAATGCAAACCCAAGGAAAGAAACAAAAAGTCCCTATAAGAAAAAGAAAAATCACTAGAAAAACACACTACTCTGAAAATTGATATATAAAGAAAACAAACTAAGCATTTAACTTTCTTATATGAACAGTATATCAGAAAAACCAAATAGTTGATGAGGGGAAATTTTTTTTTAGATTAATTCCACCTAGGAAATGCAAAAGGAAAATTCACACATACTCAAAATTAGACAGAATAGTGTAGTAATTGTCAAATTATTACAAGTGCTAACATTTCTCTAAACATTTTTTCTGAACTTATTTAAGCTTTCTACCCCTCTTTTTGCTTGAGTATTTTAAGGCAATTTATGATATACACTTCATTTTACCAATACTTTTGAAAGATATACCTAAACAGCTCACTCTGCTATATTCCTATAGCATTAGAAATTACACTAAAGGTAGAATAAAATCATATCAAAAGAAGTGACTTTTTTTATGAACTACTTCATCTAACTACCCATTCAACCTATAGAACTTTGAAGAAATATAAATGATAAATTCATTTTCATGAGCAAAATGGAAGAAGAGTATAGAGACTGACTATTACTCTCAGAATGAACTTGGAATGCAAGAATCAATAGAGATCACCAGCAGTTATTTTAGAGGGGAGAAGTTAACAGACCACATTAGTGCATTTTAACTAACTTAACAATAGAGAGTAACTCTGTTTACCTTTCTACATCTTTCTACATAAGTCCAAGGCATGGGAACATTCTTGCAATCCCCAACACAAGGTGACTCTCAAGTGAATCTATAAAAGAATCACATCACACACACACACACACACACACACACACACACACAGATCACAAAGATCTATTTAATTTCAGAAATTATCTTATGATATAATCTCTCCTTTCTCCTTAGATGAGTTACTTAAAACTTCTGCAAACAACTCCACTCTCCCAGGTGAGCACAAAAACTACTTGAATAACCAACTCCTATATCCATGAAATCGATTTTTTGTTAGCTTTTAAATTCTTCAAAATCCCAAGGAAGGATATGAAGAGGCCTGTGGCATTGTCGTTGCTGCTATCATCACTATTATTCTGGTCAATACACATATGTGTAAAGTCCACAGTTTGACATTCTGACAAATCCAACAAAATCATGTGTCAGCAATGCAAGAAAACATGCATCTGTCCACATTCGTGCAAAATTCTGCTATTTCCAGTAACTCAAGTTCTTGATTTCCATGTCTCCATTTTTAAAATTTTCTATCTTACATTTCTACTATCACACCTACAACTTTTTAAAGCATCTTATGCTGCCTACTGTTATTATGTTCTAAACAGTGTTATTTACCTGCCTTTATGACAGAAACCACTGTTCTGCAGTCAGCACTGAAAGACAAATGCTGTCTACACCCTTACAGAAGAAGCAATTTCACACCTTGATCAGCGTCCTCAAAGTATTCCCTGATGGTAAGAATTCCAGAATTACAATAAAGAGAGAAAAGGCAGCAAAGTACTTCTTTGAGACACAAAGAAAGATCTAAGAGCTATTGCCCCTGTTTTTATGCCACAATGCCTAAGGTTCACAGAGTCTCCTTGTGAGAATGAGAAAGACCTTCTAAAATGAAAATATATTGCTTGTTTGCAATAGTTCATTGACATTTTTACATACATGAACTCAGTAGCCTGTGTTTGCCTTTCAACAGTAGGTAATGAGTACAATTAGTATTTCAAGGGAGAGGTTTTGCAGTGGGAACTACCAGGAGTGGCACCTGGGGTGAGTAGTGGAGGGCGGGTTCTGAAACCCCAGATAATGTGAGGAAGGTCAAATTCACAGCAGAGAAATTGTCTAGCTGCTTTGGGGAATATAAAAGTGAAATAAATCCTGAGAGAAGAATCTTGACAACTTTACAAAGCTGAGCTTTGGTTGGTTAGCCCAAATCTGAAACTTTATGCATACAATTCTTATAATAATAAGAATCATTTGTTGCTTTATATTGTCCTGATTTTCACTTAACAACTTTTCCCAAACTCTTTTAAGACACACAAAATAAAATTTGGGGTTGTTCTTTAATCATTAAATTCCAGTGTGTAGTAGGGATGCTAAATAATATTGCTATGAGTCTCTGAGTTGAAACTCAGCTCAATTAAAATATGACTTTCACAGAAGATAAAGATCATTGACCAAATGTTTGGGTGAAAGGAAGGCAGCTTTTTAATCCAAAACAAAGAATAAATGGAAATTTTACAAGTTAAAGATGCACTTTGGGGTAAAAAGTGCAATAGGCAAAGCAGTATAATAGAAAACCCACGAGTTTTAGAAAGAAATAAACTTAGCTTTTCCTCCTGCCTCTGTCATCCACTAGCTATGTGACCTGGCACAAATCATCTCAAAATCTCAGTCTTCTCACCTGTAAAAAGGGGATAAGGACACCCACCCCAAAGAGTTGTTGTATTGAATACCAAATGGGATAATACACAAGAATCCCTAATATTTAATATGCCCCAATAAATAACATTTGTTGCTTTTGCCACTTTTATGTCAGAAAAGAAAAAGAAAAAGAAAAAAATCATCCCAAAAGAACAGTGGAGAGATATTTGAATTAGTGCACAGATGTTTTCCCTCCTATTTCCACATTCCACACCACTGCAGTCTGACCCAAAAACAGACGCCAGCCAGAAGGGAGCCCACCCAAGAATCATAAAGATAGATGCCAAATTGAATTAGTTAACCCTTGATTTAAATATAAAGACATTGTATTTCATGAATCAATTCCTTAAGCTCCCCCTGAGACCACAGGTATATAATAGCCCTTAACTTCATTTTTTAATGTCTAAAGTACAGTAATTATAAAGAAAAATATAATAAACATGCATCAAACCACCCAACTGCAGAATGTTAGCACTCTGTCAAATTTGCTTCAGACTTTTTAAATAAAAGAAATGAAACTTTGCAGATAGAATTGAAGTCTCCTTTGTTCTCTGCCTGATTTCCATTCCCTTCATACCTCAGAAGTGACCACTATAATGAATACAGCATGGAGACTTCCAGAAAGTCAATGGTTCAGACCTTTACCACATAAGTTGTACACGTAGACAAAGTATGTATTAATGTAGTTTTGCGTTTTTGTAAATGGGTATTGTATGTAGCATTCTGAAACTTACTTTTTCACTTTGTTTTTAAGACCTGGGCATGCTGATATATGCAGATGCAGTTTCCTTCTTTTAAATGCAATGTACTAATTAAATTTTTAAGCAAAGGATTCTACTTGAAAAAGGAACTAAAAGTAACATAATACTTTCCTCCAGACTCCTCAGGATATACGTTTACAATTCCAAAATTATTTCTGTTTCCTGCCGTCTTATAGGCACATTTCCTTTACCTATAAGTTCTTCAATGGCATACTTGTATTTCATCCATTCATTCAATCTATGTGCCTTACATAGCTGTGTTTTGATAATGAGGATACAGAACAGATATAGGCAAGATCACTGCCTTCCAGTAGCTTCTAATCTACTGAGAGAAATGGGAAACACATAATTAAATAAATTAGCAAGTTAATCTCAGCTTACAATAACTTCTTTCAGAAAATAAAGATGATCACAAAAGGAGGGTCAAAGTGTTGATGAGACTATTACTGTAGAAAGTATAGTCAAGACCTTTCTGAGGGGTGCTAAAATTAGAATGAAAATTTCAGGAACAAATATAAAGGCAACATGTGATGAGACCAAGGATGAACATTCCAAGAAAAAGCCCCCAGAAGTGCATAGATGGGCTGATTCACTCTGTTTATGATACACAATAGAGAACAGTGTGCATGCAGTGAATCACAGGGAGTATCATGTAATACCCAAAGAGGAAGAAAAGGGCCCTAACGGAAATTACAGGGAATTTAGGTTTTATTCTAATGCTGACAGCCTTGGATCATTGTAATCAAGGGAGCTACATGATCTGATTTAGAGGTTTAATTGATCATCTGAACTTCTTATAAAATAGATTATAATTCTGTAAGAATGGAAGAAAGGGAGTCAGTCAAAATACTATTTAATCTCAGCAGCTCGGGAGGCTGAAGCAGGAAGATTGTAAATTCAATCCTATATGTGTAACTATATGTGTGACTATATGTGTAACATGTATCTAAGGGAACAGCCAGCCTCAGCAACTTAGTGAGGCCCTAAGCAACTCGAGATCCTATCTCTAAATTAAAAATATATATATGGGGGTGCGTGGGGATGTGGCTCAGTGGTTAAGTGGGTGGCCCTGGGTTCAATCCCCAATAACAAAAATAAATAAAACCACTATCCAAACAAGAGACAATGATAATATGGGCAAGGGTGGAAGTGAGGGAGGTGGAAATGAATGAAAGGGTTAGAAAGACCTGTTGGAGAAAGATCAAAAACATACCCTGATGGATTGGTTGTAGAGGATTAAGAAGGGGAAGGAATCAAGGAGCTCCCAGGACTTTGGTCTAAGATGCTGTAATCTAGAGGAAAATAAAGACTTTTGTCTCAAATACATGAAGTTGAGAGGTGACTATAGGTGTAACATGTATCTAAGGGAACAGCTTGAGTAAGCCATAAAATTTTTGCCTCATAGGAGAAGTCAAAGTAGAGATATAATTTAAAGCCATAGAAATGATGAGATTGCCTAAGGAGATAAAAAAGTTAAAGTGGTCCAGGACTGATCCAAGGAGCACTCTAACATTTCAATAAGGAATAAGGGAGACAGAGCCATTGAGAGTGACTGGGGAAAAGTATCTGAAAGGTAAGGAGAAACCCAGAGGACTCTGCTTTCATGGAAACAAAAGAAGAGTGTACCTCATGATAAGACTCCTTTGAATGGAGCAGAGAAAATGAGATTCAGATTAGAAAGCATGAAGAATGAATAGGAGGTGAAGACATGGACAGATAGAAGGTTGAATAGAAAAGTTTTAGGGTACATTTGCTTTGAAGAGGTACAGAGACAAGAACAGGGAACAATCATGTGGCCAATAGAGATTTTTCTCCATGTGAAAGATTTTAGAACTCATATGCTAATAGAATCTAGATTAGAGAAGGAAATTGATGCAAAGAAGAAAATCACTGTAGAAATTAAGCCCTCCAGAAAGGAGCACAGAGAAAAATATAAACATACACCACATACATACATACATACATATATACAATGAACACGTCTTCCATACAAGTGGAAGGAAGACAGATGTATACGTGTACAGGTGAGTTTATATATTAGGTGTTGGGAACATTAAAAAAAAAAAAATCTCTGATTTGTTCCATTTCTTGCAGTGGATGGTAGACAGGGTCACCCCAGCCAAGAAGGGGACATGGGAAGAGCATTTTAGATATTCTTGATGAAAAAGAAATGAAGGGGAAACAATTTTTTTGAAGGAAAATATTTTAAAAGTATAGAAAGGGAGTCTCTATGGAAATCGACCTGAGTTGAGTACAAGCTTCACAAAACTTGGTTTCATTTGTTCACTGCTCTATCTCTGGCTCTGAGCAGAGTGAGCGCTCCATGAAAAATATCCTAAATGAATAAACAAATAAATAAATGAAGGAGGAGCAGAGAATATGGTCACTTAAATTACATTAGGGTTAATTTTCCCACAACAGTATGATAGAGGAAGACAAGGATAATTTTGCTGGGAGGGGGTAAGTACAATAATGAATTTCTATGTTTAATGAGTATTAAATTGGGTAAAGATAAAGGAAAAGAGTG